>CM064901.1:18519953-19199953 GCA_030347415.2 Decapterus maruadsi | reverse complement strand
TCACACCGTGGGCTCGCTGCTCTTCCTGCAGACCACACCTGCTCACCTCCCTTCCATCTTACCGTCATCTTGTGTCTGTCGCTATAAATACTGCACAACAGTTTGATGTTAAATCCATTTGAGCTGATTTTTAGATGAAAACATGTCACATTTCTACCAGCCAGTTAGGCTTTTACTTCATTTCCCAGAATGCCTTTCTTGCAAGCAACCCGAAAGAACAGGTGTAAACTTCTTGGTTTCATTCGGAGAAGGGTGTGGGGTTGTTGCTAGTTTTGATATCAGGACATGCTCATGTTCACACCTGCACATTTCCCATGACTGCATTGCATCACTCTCCACATCACTTCACTGCTAATGTTTTTGCACAACTGAACATTTTAGCCAATCAGAAATGAGAATTCAAAAATACAAAAAAATGGGCCCAGACATTTGGTGTCGATCTGCAGCTGATATTCTGATAATCTGTCACTTTTTATTCCTTTGTTTGGATAAATCAGTCCATGATCTTGCTCAAAAAAATCACAGAATGAGGAAAAAAAGCATCACAATCCAACACAAGTTCTAAATGCATGTCATTCAGATTTAACTTTATTAAATCTAACACTTACAGATGCAACGATATTGACAGAAAGAAGCATTTGCATTCGGGAAATGATCATCCAGGGAGAGATTCCGATGGGGAAAGAGAAAGCAGAAAGATCATCATCATTAACAGACACAAGCACAGGAGAAGATGAAGAAAGCAGAGAGAAAGATGAGGTGAAGAGTGAGGGGAAGGATGGAGGGATGGAGGGGGAGACGGGGGGGAGGGAGGGAGGATGAGCTGAGCAGCAAAGGCCACAGAGTAGATTTAGTGACCCTGCTGTGTCTTCACAAGCTGCATTAATGCATGTAAAGATCATGCACAAGTGTGTGCGCGTAAATGCAACGCACATACACATACGAGGAGGCACAGCGACTTTTTTTTCCCTCCTGTTAGTGTTGTCAGTTCTCTGCTCTGCTGCTTTAAGACCAGAGCGCCCCCCTCTGGCTGCTGCAGGAAGTGAACCCGCTCCTCTTGACAAATTGGGGGTATTTCAAGTGTGATTTTTTTTTTTACTCCCTGTAATTTTTTTGAAAGTCTTGAATTTGGGTCACATCCTAATCAAACTCTCCGCGTGCCCTTTTCCCTATCGCTTTATGAGCAGTGGGTGATGTTTTGGAACGAGATGGAGCCACGTGACCCGAGGCTCAACATGACTCGCCTTTATTGCAGAAATGTACTCTTGTATGAAGAAGAAACAGATGGTAAAGGTACAGAAAGGTAGAGAAGAGAAATTCAGAAGGAAGGAGTGATGGAGAGACACAGAGAGAAAGGAGAGGGGTAGTGTATTAAAGAGTGAATCTGAGCGCAGAGCAGCTGATTGGTGCAGGTGTATCAGTGTGTGAGCATTGATTGGCCTCTCTTTAGATAGTGGTGGCGACACCTGTACGTGTGTGTTTATTGATCGGTGCTACTGCCCGTGGTGGTGTGTGTTTGTGTGTAGTGTATCGAGCGGATTTTCTCCTTACGGTGGTATCAGTGTGTGTATTGATCTTTTCTCCAGGGACAGGTGTGTGTGCGTGCATGCATGTGTGCGTGCGTGCGTGTCTCTTGGGGTGCCTGAAGGAAAACAGTCTGTGACCTTTTTGTTTGACACAGAAATGAAGTCATTCTAACACTTCTTCTTAAAGCCCATTTGGTATCCCTCTTTCTCACCTGACTGCCTTTCTTTCCCTTCTCCATTTAGCATGTTGTACCTTTTTATACCTTTTTGTCTCACTGTCTTTCTCCAGAAGGTTCTTTGCTGTATGCTCGTCTCTCACATGCCTTTGTTAGCCCAAGGTTAGGACGGTTTGCCCCGTAAAATCCTCTTCTTCCCCCCCCAAAAAAGAAAAAGAAAATACATTTACATTTCTTTAGAAAGAAGTATTTCTGTCAAAGTAGGCCTCATGGGTTTTTCCATGTCAAATTAAAGCACATTATACATTATAAGCTTGCAATATTCAAATATTTAGTCTTTTGTAATTTAACATTGCTCCTTTTCTTTTCCTCCACTTTTGTTGGTTGAACTTGATAATGTTTCTTAGACATGAAAAATAGAATAGAAATAGAAATAGTCATCAAGTATCAAATTAAGTAAAAGTCTAAATTCTTCGCCGTGTTACTATGATATGAAACTTTATCACATTCAACATTTATTCACATTCAAAAGATGTAGGTGTAAAAATTACTGTCTGAAACTTAAGCTTGCACATGCTTAGACGATATATTACATTACTGTTTGTTTCACCCTAAAGAAACAGCACTACAGGACATGACTGTATCAATCAAACTGGAATTTGTTGCATGTGTTTATATACTTATTTGGCCCAGTATAGAGTAAATATATTTCCATGCATAGTGTCTTGGCATACTGTCACAGATTTAATTTTTTGTTCTTCCATTTTTTGAATATATTGTAGCTGTGACTCCTATTATTTATTTGACTCATTATTTCTCCGAATCAGATATTTGTTGTTCTGTTTCTGAAGTAATGTTATTTTTGCTCCTGTATAAATGTCGGCGGCACTCTGTCTCTAACAACAAAGGGTTTGTGTATTCACAGAAATGATATCAGTCATTTTTTCAGTGTTGCTGCTCAGCGTTCAATTCTTTGTAGAAACAACCTCTGTGAATGTGTCTGGTACATTGTGTTCCATGTTCATTGTTTGCCTCACTGACTTATTATTATGGCTCGTGATCAAATGTGGGACAAGACGAGCCACAAGAAAAGTATCTTAAGTGCTTTTCTGTTGTCATACAAATTAGACTGAAGCGGTTTTCTGTCAAAAAAAGAAGAGAAATGTGACCATTGCATTAAGCTGAAGCTGAAATTGTTTTTTCCTTCTCAGCCGGGTCACTAAACATAAAATGCTCGAGATGAGAAAAATATTTTTCTCTCCACAGACGCACGTCAGGCAGACGTAGCGTTTGTTAACTCGCTCTTTTACTGTGTGTGTGTGTTAATATAGCCTACATGGTGAGAGTGTGTCTCTCCTCCTGCGCCAAACAGACCCACTTTAGCTGTTGGCGTCCGCTGTGGGTTAAGTTGTTGTAGGACCTTTTCAGCATGATGTGTAGAGTCGGAGCGCCCTGCAGTGGTCAAACAGAGAACTGCACTCCAGTCTGGGAATCACTGAGGAGAAGTTCTCAGTCACAGTTTAATGTGTGTGTATGTGGTCCTTTTTCATCTTTGGCTTGTTGTCATTGCAGCAGACACACACATACACGCATATCTGTTGACCATCTTCAGAGTAACACTACACTTATGGCCCGACATATGCCCAGGCCTGGCCCATTCACTTCTACATCTGGTCTGATCCCTGCTTTAATCCTCCAATGATGGCCGACGGCCAAGAACATTTTATTTTTTATTTTTGCACCAGATATGCTCCAGTTGTGGAAGTATCAAGCATCTGATATCCTGCTGTATGTTGGCCTGTGGGTTGAGGGGCCATAGCCCATATTGAACCAGAAAAAACACGTTGTACGTTGCATTTATTTGCCAGAATAATCTTGTTTGCTGTGAGGAGAAAGTTAATGTGGGTCAGAGAACAGATGACTCTGGCTCTAGCTTTAGATTCAAATTGCTATTGTACAAATCCCATGTTTAAGTATTGTCAGTGTGCATGAATAAGATTAGAAATACAAACATCAACAACAACATGAAAAAAGCAAAACAAAATGGACTCTTTAATCCAAGACGAAGTTAACTCTCACAAAAATAATTCATCCAACAATGAGCCAACTTCAACTCTCTTTCTGCTGAACTTGAAATGACAGTTTTAAGCTTTGACCTTTATTCCATTTCTTGCTCTGTCCTTCCTTCTGTCTTTTTGACTTCTTTTTGTCATTCCTCTTAGAGGAATGTGTTCAATTCAAACGGTCCTCTGTCAAAATCCCTTAAATCCACATCCATTCAACGGGCTGTTTTTGCTGTCTCATCATTGTACAGTACAGACTCTACAGTATTCTCACCTCTGCCATGTCAAAAGGCTCTCAACCCTTTATTCTACCCCAGACTGAGACAGTGGCAGTGCAGGGGGGAGAAGGGGGAAGGTACATTTCTTAGGGGAAATGCTTTTTGTATGTCTTCAATCTAGTTTTATTAGCAGCTAAAGGTCATCAGGGCAGACACAGTAGTCAAAGTCCATTCAGGTGGTACAGTACAGTTCATGGAGAAGACGAAGAAAAAGAAGAGAGGAGAACATGTCATTCAGCAGTAAGACGCGCAGTTTCCTTCCTTCTTGAGAAATCTGGCAAATCTGGCAAAAAAAAAATACAGTATTCACAGAAAAACACTTTAAGGAAACGAATGAAAACAAATTTCAAATAACTGACTTGAACGGACTTTGTTTCCATAATTGATAACGGCTTAGAAAACCAGTTTGCCACTTTGCTTTGGCAGTACGCTAGCTTCTAAAACCAGATTATTTTCATTGTTTTAATATCATTTTGAAACATTTTGTTGATTTGAGCTGAAGATTTGGCAAAACCCATGGTTTTAAAAATGTTACTCTTGGCTCTGGAGAATTAGATCATCATTAATTGGTAAATCAAACAAATAATCCACAGAGTAACTGCAAATGTAAATATTGCTTAGCCCTCAGAAATGATTGTTTAGTGAAAATGAAACGAACAGTATCGATGATGATCAAAATAAGTCCAACCGTTACAGAAAAAACAAAACAAAATAAAAACAGAAAAAAACGCTTCAGATCTTCACTGCAGCGCGGGGAAGCTGCACTCTGGAGTTTATTCTAAAGTACAGGTGTTTTCACATACACTGCTGGATGTACATGCAGAACCATAGGAATGTACACACAAATGTACACACACATAGTCACACAGTCACTCACACGCACACATACACACACAGGTGCAGTGTTATCAGAGGTCTTGCAGGCTTTGCAGGTCTTTGTGCCTTTCCGCTTAGCTGGATGGTGTCGATTTTGGTGTGTGTGTGTGTGTGTGCGTGCGTGGGTGGGTGGACTGAAGTGTGTGTTTGTGTGTGATTGGTTGGCTGAGATGTAAAATCAGGGTTTAGCATCCTGACCAGGGCATAAGAGACCCTGTCCATCTGTATATAGTGTGTCTAAATCCCTGTCTCTAATGTCCACATGTGCTGGCTCTGTCTAATTGCTGGGAGTAGAGTGGGTAGTATCTTTCCTTAAAAACACGGCCTCACACCGGCCGCGCTAGAAAAGAGCCTCCGAACTCAGCAGCGAGCGCTAAGAATAGAAATTGAATAATTTAGACCTAGATTTGAATAGATTAGCTTGTATCCTCTGTTCGGCTGCCACGGTGTGACCAGATTACCTCCACTCACTGCCCCGAAAGGGGGGTTTTCTCCAGAGGTGGCAACCCGCCGTCTTCTCACCCCCTGCGTCACATTATCATTACATTCCAGGAGCATTTCCTCGCTCTAAAGAGAAAATCAGGACTCCTACTGATTGTCTTCAGACTGATTGACTGACTGACAGGAGGAGATAGGAAGAGCCTCTGGGAATTAGACTGCGTGCAAGTGTGAGTCCTCGCAGGGCGCGCGGTTAGGGCTTCGGTCTGAGTCTTTGTGAACTGGCAGACACAAAAGGGGCAGGAATCACATCTGGTTATTTGGAGCCCCCCCCCCTCTTCACCTCCCTAGCTTACCCCGCTGTAGCCCCGCTGTAGCACACCTCCAACCTTAAAACGGTCTCCTAAGAATGAGTGATTTTCTTATTCCTGTTCACGATGGAAAGTAAACACTAATTAATTTCTTTACAATTTTGGAAATAGCGCCGTTCAAATCCCCAAATGAGGATTAATGTTTTTAGGTCTCCAGCTCATTTCCCTATTCTGTCTGAGTGGATGTTCACCTTATAGCCATTTCATCTCTCTAACTCATGACTGTCTAATTAACCCCCCATATTAACCTAATATGTACATACTGGCATGTTGCACACACACGCACCACAAGGGTCTCTTTGTTTTGGTATGAGCCCAGTAGTCTTGTGTTGTGTTGCGAGGCTGTTTCCTATGATAAAGCATGCAGAGTTGGTCCCCAGTGGGTCCAGTAACATATGCAAACCTCTCCCCTTTGCTGCAATAACATATGCAAAACAGCGCCGCTGGCCCCGGCCCCCGCACTCCCACCACCCGTTACCGTTCGGTTCCCACCCCCTCACACACACACACCCACACACACTCACATACACATACACACAGAGTTATCAAACACAATCCGAGAAGCAAACAGGCTTGTGTGTGTGTGTTTGTGTGTATGTGTGTGTGTGTTCCTTCAGATTGTAGTCTGTAACAGTCTGAGCTTTGTGTTGGCCAAAGGATTATCACGGCTTTGCCACCAGCAGCTAAGGCAAGGAGCAGAGGAGAGCAGGGCTTAGAGAGACACAGTGTATGTGTTGGGACAACTGTGGGAAATCGTGTGTGTGTGTGTCAGAGTGCTCATGTGTCTGTGTGTATGCATGAGAGGCCACGGATGGCTGCTTGTCTGTGTCCACCCACAGTGAAGCCCTTAGGACCTTCTCAAACTCCCTCCTACTACACACACACACACACCTCTTTGCAGCTCCAGTCCTCTTTTTGTCTGTGAACAGCTTCTGAAGCTCTTCATGTCAGATCAGCAGGAAGTGGATCAGGCTCAGATCTCCTCCTGCCCGTCCCTGCACTCAGACGGCTCTTAGTTAAACACAGACAGATGTGTTTAACGCACCTGCTGTCAAGTGTCTGTCAAGCAGGTTCATGAGTGAAATTGTTAAGGCCTCTTCGAAAATTGGAAAAGTGGAGATGTTCAATTTTTATTACATTAGATTTCTGTCATGAAAAGCATGTCTATCTATCTATCTATCTATCTATCTATCTATCTATCTATCTATCTATCTATCTATCTATCTATCTATCTATCTATCTATCTATCTATCTATCTATCTATCTATCTATCTATCTATCTATCTATCTATCTATCTATCTATCTATCTATCTATCTATCGATGCAAGAAGCTTTTTAACTCTTTTATTTTGAAAATTTCCACTGACGTTCACCTTGTGGCAGAAGCGGTCAGCAGGTTGGATGATGATGCGACTCGTTACCTTTGAAAGTCCCCTGAAAGTGTCGACAACTATAATATATCAAGCAAAGTAATGCATGACTTTGCAATGACAGAGCCGGTTTCTTTGCTCAAATTTAATCAGAAAGTGATTTTGTTGGATATTTTAGGGGATATGTGACCTTTTCAGAGCAGTTGCTGTGTTTATCCCAGTAGAAAATCAGAGTTAGTCAGGTGTAGGAATAGATTCAGGTGAACGCCTGACCCGAACAAATGTTCATTGAGGCTTACTCAGCTGTCATATGAATGGACCAGATTTAGAGGACTAATTTGCGAGGACATTTTTGACCTCTGGCTTTTTACAAATATGCAGTTTGATGGCAAATCAATGGTAAGAAATAAATAAATCTGCCTGCGTTATGTCGACTTTCACTGCACAGCCAGACTCTCCAGGACTCCTCTCCAAACCCCTGAGAAAGAAAGAGAGAGAAAGACACCAAACTGATTTGGTCCCTCAGGCCCTGGCCCTCTTAGCTATTTAGATGCCCCCGATAGGAAGCGGCGGATGAAAACAGAGAGCGAGAAAATGAAAGAGGGATGAGGGTTCATCCAGTTAATTAATATTGTATGAGGCAGACAACTCCTCTCACGCCCACGCCCACAGACGCACAGGTTTTCAGACAACTATCACAGGTTGATGGGAGAATAGGAGGGGATTTCACCCCCCCACCCCTTCTCTCTCTCTCTCTCTCTCTCTCTCGTGCTTTCATTCATTCTGTCTATGTGCTGGATCAGAGTATGTGGAGATAACACAAGCCCAAGGTCAGGGAGGGAGAGACAGAGGGAGACCTACATCCAATTTACATGAGAGATGAATGGGAAGAGGGGCAGGAAGGGTGGAGGTCGGGAGGGGGGAGGGTGGGGGGGGCTCGAGACGGGGACTGTGATCTCCTTAGGGTGCGTGTGTGTGTGTGCGTGCATGTGCTCGCAAGAGGTCTGTGATCTCCTGGCCTTTGTGATGGAGATGGGCCCGGCCGGCCTGACCCGATAATGACGCGACGCTCTAATAGCATTCATCCTTTCTGCCGCAAAACTACTCAAGCGGAAAAGAGAGAGAGGGAGAGAGAGAGACAGAGAGAGGAAAACAAGTGTGATGTGGGGATGAGAGGAGAGGGAAGAAGGAGGACGGGAGACGAGAAGAAAGGGAGGGGAGGTTAGCGCTAAGCTATGTTTAAGAAATGACGTGGGGCACAAATGATTTGTAATCTTGGAATCAGGACTGAGAGACGAAGGAGGGGCACCTTAGATGAGTGTTAACGTGTGTGTGTGTGTGTGTAGGTGTGTGTCTGTGTGTGTGTGTGACATTAGCAGTAAATGCACTGTGCCTGTGACTCCTCTCTCTCTATATCAGTGTATATTTGCTGTGGGCACTGGAGCATGGAAGGCTTTCAGAACACTGGCCCATAGGGGACGGGACCCCGTGTCCAACACACACACACACACACACAAATGAACATACACACACACACACACATGGAGAGAGAGAAAGAGAGGCGCTTACTTATCATACTGGGTCATTACAGGCCTCTAACTATAGCCCTGGTAATCACTGTTTTATATCAGCGGCCATATTCACAGCACAATACACAGCAGCTCGTATCAATAGGGAGCATGGGAATGATGGCAGACAAGAGGGAGAATGAGAGACAAATGGAAAGTTAAACCATTATTATATTGTACCCAACATGTTCATAGGGAAGAGAATATTTCAACGCAGGCGTCCCCGGTTCGAATCCGCGTCGGGCAGACCTTTCCTGCATGTCATTCCCCCTCTCTCTGCCTCCCCCTTACCTGTCTATATGTACTGTGTGCTATCACATAAAGGCAAAAACGCCAAAAATATATTTTAAAACAAACATACTGCTTCTCTTGTAACAAAACTTCTAAATACTGTTTTTGTGTATTTAGACAAAGACAGGGCCTCCTATGAAGCAGCGGAAAGAGGACACTGGACGATCTCCTGCCTACTGCTACAACTGCTCAAAGAAAGGACACTTTGGACATGTGAGTTATGCCTATGTAACGTACGACAGGATATGCCTCATGGAGGTATTTGTCTTTGCCCACACTTCTTTGTGCTCTTTTGGCCAAAGTAAATCCCCAATGATAGCAGATAAGATGAGCAAGAAGAGTTGAGTTCAAAGTTTAGTCCTGGACAAATAAAATGTGTTTTAGATGCTTGTAGGGAGCAGAACAAATGACAAATAAAGATGTTCGATTAAAACACTCTTGATATGTTTGACAGTCATTCTATCATTTCTTTAAACATTTTCTGGGTTGCTCAGATTTGAACCTCTTCAATAACTTACCTTAAATGATGCACGAACAGCATTCGTGTAGTTTTCAGTGAAAACACATGCCGCACAGAATTTGTGCAGACTTTGTCTGTGTGCGCATGTTGTGTACATGAATGTCATGCATTTGTACGCGTCTCCCTCAGGTGTGTACACGGCAGAGGATGTTTAATGGAGTTTTTGCCAGCATCCCGTTCATCAACCACTATGACACAGTGGAGGACATCAACCGCAGACAACACAGGATAAAGCACAAAGTTACAGGTGAATCACACACACACAAACACACTAACAGTTTGATGTGGTTTGTTGTTTGTTATTACATTTTTAATCTTTTCTTACACTTCATATGTGGTACATGTATGGTACAGTAAAGGAAAAATGCAATATGTCTGTATTCTCTATTGTACGCTCCAATTCAATTACAAAACAGCAGAGCTCAGGCACTTTGAGTGAATGCTTGATAAAATAGCTTGACATTTTTGGGAAACGCGCTTATTCACTTACTAAATGTCACATGAAAGGACTGATAAAACTACCTGACTTATCTGACCTTGTTTTAACTCATGATGCTGTGACAAAGGTTGAAAAAAAAAAGTCCTTTCATTAAATCCTTTGTGCTTCTGCTTTCTGCAGATCTAAAGAAAAACGGCTATATCCCCACCACATTCGGGACCCCTGTCACACCAGGACCGCCAAAAAAGAAACAGAAAATGAACCATGACAGAAACAGTCACCAACATAACCACACGCCTCACCATACCCCCAACAACCACAAATCTAGCCATATCTTCTTTAGTGACAATGACTTCAAGAACAAAACACCCAAATCAAATAAGTTCAATAGGTCCAAACAACAGGAAAGCACTGGCAGTGCGAAAACGTGGAAACCCAAGAGACCGGTGCCTCTTTCCAGAGACCACCCTCCACCAACTAAACTTATTTTGGATGAAGCCGATGACTTTCCCAGAGGAGGGGGCAAAGGGGAGAAAGAAGAGAAGAAGAGGAAAAGGAAAATGATGAAGAAAACGATGGGAGTACCACCAGAGGGACGCAGAGGCAGCGGACCACAGCGCCTCTGTTGGACTGTAACTGGTGGGACGCAGGGGTCAGGGTCCAAACCGGAGAACAGAGAGAAGAAAATGAAGAAGCGAAATCGAGGTCGGAGAAATTCTGACAAAAAAAACTCTGCAGCGATGTACCCGACGGATGAGAACCTGTTTATCATCAAACAACGCAAGAAATGCAGCAGATAGCAGCAGTATGTGTGAGGGGTGTGTGTGTGTGTGTCAGAGCCGCAGTCTTCATGATGAGTGGTTATATGTTCACGACATTAACTTCACTTGCCTCTTTCACAGAAGACATTTTGACATGTGTGAGGAAAAGCCTGGGTGTAAATAACAGAATAAACAACAGATCTGAGTTTAGTGGCCTCAGTCTTTTTAGGGTCCTGGTATCTGATATTGTGCACGCTGGCTCACTGTCACAACTTATAAAATGGGGATTTTGTTAAAGGACAGGTTCACAATTTTTCCATGTATCCATATACAGTACACATTGTTTGCAATGCCCTTTAAAAGATCACTCTCTAATGCACCTTCATTGTAAGAGGTGTGGAGGCAAAACTCCTGGTCCTTGTTTTGTATTGAAAGGGTATGAAGCAGTTGTGAGGCTTTAATGTTCTGAGGTAGACATGTGATGTGGATTTATTATAAGTCTTATTAACACAACACTGCAGGGAATCAGCTAGGAGAACAAAATGAGTGAATTTCATGCTATAACCACAGTTAATTTATTTCTCTAACTCAGATAGCCGAACCCTCATATTCACTATAGATAAACCTCTGAATACATTTTTTGCCCAAAATGGCGACTGTAGATTTTGTGCCCCATCACTTACACCGGGAGCACTTTAGGTCTGGATCATTTAATCCCCAGTAAGTGACAGGACTATCTCAATCCAACACAAAGTGGCATCTGTTAATCCAAAATGTAGCAGCCTGGAGCACTGGGATGCACCCAAATCTGTAAAAAGCTTTGAGTCTGTGTCTTACACCCATATGTAGCTGCACCTGGGTCGCCTGCTATCACATAAAGTCAGACCTCATTGATATTTAGTTTGGAAGCTAACAGCACAATAATAGTAACTCAAGTCATGTATTTTACTTGAATATTTCAGTTTAATGCCACATCTACTGCTCTACTCACTTTTACCTGATATCAGATTTTCAGTTAATGATTTTGCATAAGAATAAACCAAATGATCAGCTTCTAAAGTTCAATTCATACATGGAAAATTAATCGATCGTAGCAGAAATAAAATGAAAGTAATGGCGAAGAAACACTGCATATCTCCAAAATCAGGCAGGTTTCCAGGGTGCCAAGTAGCCTACTCATTTTAATATATCAATTGCCGATGAGAACCATTTTTTGGGGGGTCAGCCCTAGTCTTAGAAATACCAGTGCTTTTCCTGCCCCTGTTTGTGCTGTGAAAAAGGCCCATTGTGTTTGATACTGTTGAAACTGAAGCATTGAGAAAGCCAAGAGTTCATATGGCTTGTTCATGAATGATCTGGTTAGAAAATACATAGTTTCCAGCGGCTTTAGTTACACAGTATGACTTCCGTTGCTGATAGACATACACCGACATGAAATGGTTGCATTAAGCTACAGTGTTTACAATAGATCATTTAATAGATAATTGTTAGAATAAATCTATTGTAGTCATTTTCTCATCTCTTTTGTTCACATTCATTTCTGAACAATGAATTAAAACCAGACTGCTCTTTGAAGAACAATAAGACAGTTTTCTTGTGCCTCTGCTCTGAACATAATTTTCAAAGGATGGTGAATTTTAATAACTACTCTTGTACCATGGTCCTTTTACATTTAGAACTGAAGTGATGCCTTTCTTCTGTAACGCTCATTCATTTGTAAATTATCTAAATATGTGAACATACTGTAAATATGTTTATTGCATATATTTGATTTACAAATTTGAAGAGTTCCTTCACCATTCACATGATGAAACCTGCGTGGGACACGGGACCTTAACATGAATACTAGTAAAGACAAAACTTGAATCTTTATTTTCAGGTTTATTATTCTGCAGTTGAGATCAGCTGTATCAGCCACTGGCTTCTGTTTAGTGGACAACTTTTAGTCCTTCAGTGATAATTCACATTGCTGTCTCTGTTGTATAATTTACCTTCATGATACATTAAAATCATCTGGTCCCAATGACTAAATGTCTTTTTTTCCCAGTTGATATTTATTATTGTAAGCTCATTATATTTCAATCATCTCTCGGGTATCATACATTTTCATCTCTAACTAGAACTACTGGAGAAGAAGAGGCAGTGCCCCCACAACAGTATCAACCTGTTGATTCAGTATGAATTAACTAAGGAAAAAAATAAACTTCATCAAGCGACAACGTGTGTGGAAGCAGTTTTAACGTGATGTTACAAACTCATTCAGTTATTGATCACTGCTGTCTTTGGTTTATTAGTGTTTCCCTTGTGTTTTTATGTGAAAGAATGAAGAATAACAAATTATTTATTGGAAGTGCTGAATACATTAAAATCAAAAATGCAACTCAGTGCATGTGGTTTGTGTCTTATATCACAAAGCTCAGATGAGTTATCATATGTCCCCTGTAGTGTAACTGGTTTATTGTTGGTAGAGCTGCAGCTACTATATATTGTTTAACCAATGTATGGCGTCCTTGAGTGTCCAGAAAGGCGCCTAATAAAATGTATTGTACTTCTCTTGGCGCACTGAAAAAGGCAAAAGCACATCAGATCAGTTATCAAGACCCAGACTAGGCCTCAATCACAGACTCATCACAGTAATCCCCTCTTAAGTAACAAGGTAAAGACCTTGATTGAATGGTGATAATTAAGTGTTAAGTGCTAAGGCTCCAGCTTTGTGTTTTTATGTCAATGTGCAATTGGTTTGTCACTTTTATTTATTAGTATATTTAAATAACTCTTAAAGGGATAGTTCGCCCAAAATTCAAATTTCACTCATTATCTACTCACCCTCATGTCGACTAAGGGCTGCGAGTATTTTCAACAATTTCTCATGTTGGGGCTTCAATACAAGAGGGACATGACAGACGAGCAATATGGAGGTATTTGGATGTTTTTTGGTGTGTCTTTTTGGATGAAGAAAAGTGAGCACCATTGGACTCCCCCGTAACTCCGGGAAGGCACGGAGAAAAATTGTTGAAAATTCTCCCAGCCCTTAGTCGACATAAGGATGACTAGATAATGAGTGAAATTTGAATTTTGGGTGAACTATCCCTTTAACGATCACTGTGGCGCTGACACGTGTTGGGTGAACAATATTTCCTTTTTTTATGTACATTGGTGAATAAGAAATGTCAAATAAAAATTCTCATAATAAATGTAATAATTATATTTGTGTTATGTAATTTACAGAAGTAATCACACTACCCATTACTTAAAAAAAACAACAACAAACAAACAAACAAACAAACAAAAAGCACATTATTACCTGTGTGTGTCCCGGTGTGTCCATGAAGGCCGCATCGCTCCGTAATTCCCACACCTGCTGTGGCACCTGAAGGCATCAGATTTCTCATCTCATCGTGTTGGTGACGTATTACGTACGTCGCTCCGCCCCGCGCCGTAGTGCTTTCACATCACAGCCGCTTTCCACTTCCTTCTGTCGGGTAAAGGGCTACAGGGCGAGAGCGTTTTACTTTAGTGGCAGAGAACCGGACGGGGAAATAAGAGAAATGGAAAACGGCTCGTTTTCGACTGGGGACAAGGAGCTGGACCGGGCTGTCAGGCTGTGGCTGCAGTATGACAAGGTGAGGTGACAGCTAGCAGGCTAGCTCAGTCAGCTACACTCATCAGATGTTACCTGTGACATGTGTCATTCAGGTTTAAGTTAAACCATGACGTCAGTCTGCCATAAAATGGTTAGTTTGAAGTAACTGAAGTAACGAAGTATGTAGTTGTAAACAGCTGTGTAAAACCTCAGTGTCCTCTCAAAATGAAACTATACTGCGGGAGTCAAATCAAAGCCGTGAGCGGATCACCGTTACTTGCAGCTGACTTGACACTTTGCTTTGCTCTGTTGTAATGCTTTATTTTACAGGTCTCATACAGGTCTCAATCGTAATCTTATATTTCTAACATCCTGGAAGATGTTCAGATATAAATCAATGTGGTAGCCCACTGTTTCTTAGTTGTAAGTTGAACTTGGAAGGACTTTATACGGAAATGTATGATTTGTCTGCCAGCAAACACACATGGATGATAACGTTGAAAACGTTTGAAAGTGAAACTGAATGAATATTAACTTGCGTCAAAACGCGTCCTTCAAGGGAAGTTTAATTTCCTTATAAATACTCCCCAAAATTACGAAGATCTGTGCAGATTATTATGGGAGTAACAGACATGACAAATAAAGCATTACCCTCTCCTATATATCTAAATACCCTAAAATATTAGTGCTAACCTCTGCTGCAAATAATATGTGACACAAATATTAAAGCTCCACATGCTAAATTTCATTTCCCTTTCAGCTGTCTGCAAACAAAATGACAGCTGTAATTTCCACAGAGAAAACGTTCTGTCACATGATGCTAAAATGCACAGAAAATGCACGTGCAATCAGACTAACATGCATGCAGCCATCTGACCAACACAATCAGCGTCTTTCATGGCCTTAAATAGACATGAGGATGCCACCAATTGGGTCACACTGGAAAAGGGTCCCATATTCATTAGTCTTAAGATAACTGCATTATGGCAATTTGCTGATTGACCCGTTTGAACAGGAAGCATCATGTGGACTCACTTACTGTTTATGGCTGACATCTGTAAATGAACTGTTTTCACTTTACCTAGCAAAATGCATGTCATTCATTCACAATAAAATGCAGCACACTTAAAGAGACCGTAACTATACCATGAAGCTACACAGGTAAATACATAGAGGTCATCTTCTCAACCTCTTGACATTGCTCGACATTTTAAAAAGTTATTATCTAAATTAGAGCTTACAGGAAATATACAGTGACTATTTCAATTAATATTCCCCATTTTATTAGCCAGGAAGCTCATTTTCAATAATAGTCATCAGCAAAGCTTCAAGACATCTTACCAACCATTCTGACTGGCTTCGTGGTAGTTACATTAGAAAATAAAGTGATGTTGCCGCCTTGATCTCTAGCTGTGTGCTTGTTTGTATAAATGTAGATAATAATCTAGAATTTATTCCTGTGTTTTCTTCCCCAGAACCCCAAAACAGTGTCTATGGTGCAGGACCTGGTGAAGGAGGGAGCAGTGGAGGCTCTGAAGAAATGTTTTTCCTCCAGGATGGAGTTCGGTACAGCAGGTCTGAGAGCAGCCATGGGCCCCGGCATTTCCTGTATGAATGACCTCACTATCATCCAGACCACGCAGGTCAGTTAATACATAACTCCTTTAGACCTACACATTTTGATTCTAGTTTTCTGCTGTTCAACTTTGCGTCACTCACCACACACCAGCTTTTTACCCAAGACTGTAGGAAGCTAATGCCGCTGCTTTTCTTACCAGCTTCCTGTTGCTGTTTTTTTTTTTTTTTTTTTAATATATCCTCCTCTACCAGTTCTGCAATTTCCCCTCTTATCGTTTTCACTCATTTCCTTTAATGTTGTCCTCTGTGAAAAGGGTTTCTGTCGCTACTTGGAGAAGAGTTTTGGGAACCTGAAGGAGCGAGGCGTGGTAATAGGCTATGATGCCCGGGCTCACCCCACCAGCGGGGGCAGCAGCAAACGTTTTGCCAGCTTGGCTGCAGCTGTTTTCATCAGCCAAGGGGTTCCTGTTCACCTCTTCTCTGACATCACCCCTACACCGTTTGTGGTAACGATCACTTGTCACTTGAAATTCTCTTATATCCTCATTTGCTTCTTTCCTTTTTTGGTGATTCAGTCACAGACATCTGTAATAGAAATCCCTTAAACCAGAAGTACTATTCGCTGTTTAATTTAAACATGCTTTCAATCATTCCTGCAGGGTAGGATAAGTATTTGTTATGTCACATTAGTTTGTCTGCTGTCATGTTTGTTAGTGGGGCGGGGGACAGTGGGGCAGAAGCTTCAGGGCAAATTCCATCTAAAAGGGTCACTTCCCCTTTGGATGCCACATGTTGCATAATGTGCATATGATTCACCAGGTTGATCTCAGTTCAAGCCACTTTCTCATGACTTTGTGGCCATACTTCACATGCACAGTCTGCAGGGAACTGGAAAACACGCAAGATATTTTCACTGCAGCTTAAAGATATTATCTTGGATACGAAGAGCTGATAACTTTATTTAGTACTTTGTTTAGTCCTTACAGTGGTTTTTACCATTGTAAAACAATCAGTACCCATGAAATGACAGTCAAACTACAAAAAAGCCATTCGGGGGCCGTTCAAGATCACTACCTCTTTCATCATTCGACACTGGTTTTGTAATTGCAGGAACAGCATGTAAATCTTTCTATTAGTTTTCCAAACAGATAAATACAGCAGTTTTAATCAGTCAAGATCAGTTCAAATCGGTTCACAATTAGATATCTAGATGTAGTAGTTGATATTCTTGTGCTTTATCTATATTATGTCTTTGTAGGTTGAAAGGTGAAAAGCACCTAGAAAAATCTTTCAGTATAATGCAGTTCAGCACAACACCACCTTAACTACCCCACATAATAAGGCAGTGACCACATCCTCGTAAGATCTTGGAGTGTTTTGGAAAGTGATCTATATCTCATTCTCCCTGCAGCCTTTCACAGTTTCACACCTGGGTCTGTGTGCTGGTATCATGGTGACTGCCTCTCACAACCCCAAACAGGACAACGGCTACAAGGTAACACTTCTCAATTTTTCAGTAAAAAGTTGGCCTTGTTTCGAGTTCGGATAAAAATGTGAATTCAGATTTGTTGTTATATCAGTATTTTGTCTCTCCGTTTCGTTCGCAGGTTTACTGGGAGAACGGTGCTCAGATCGTGTCTCCTCATGACAAGGGAATCTCCAAAGCCATAGAGGAGAACGTGGAGCCTTGGCCTGAGTCCTGGAAATCAGAGGAGGCCCTGAAGAGCCCTTTGCTGAAAGACCCCTTCCAGGACATCAACACGCAATACTTCAAAGCCATCCAGAAGCACTGTCATCACAGGTGCTCCACTGACAACACTTACCTGTTGAGCAGCAAATATGATCTAAAACACCTGAGGGCAGAGGATGTCATGCAGTACAACTAGATAAACAACGCTCAACTGATTATACAGTAAACATGTGTCACACCTTAAAACGGTGACTTCAGGTCTTATGTGCCACGACATGCAACACTACAGAGCTGAACTGAAAAGAAGCATTGCAAGTAACCCACTTTAATACTGATGTTTTTGATTATTCACTGTGCAGATTAGTTCCTTATTGTCGATGTAGTCTGTTTTCATACACGAAGCAGATGACTCCTTCTGAAACTATCAGTCACAGGTTTAATGAATAAAAGCCATAAAAACTAAAGCAGCGACCAAAAAGAAACAAAACAAAACAACAACAAAAAAGAGAACTGTTCTCAACCATCCAACCAGGACATATTGATCAGCTAATACAGTTAGCCCATACTGTTCAATAAGTAGTTCATATCATCCATTAGGGCAGGATACTGAGGTTCATCCATCAATATTCACTCTAATTCATATGAAGCCATTCAACACATTAAATCCATCCACTTATTAAAGATGCTACAGCTGAAAGATGAAACCACAACGTCCTTTTATTGTATTATTATCACATTATCTCAAACTGTCAAATCAAAGTGATAAACACAAGGTGGAAACTTTGCTCAGCCTTCCATAGTGGCATCAAATATGATCTTTCTACCTTCCTTGTGTAAAAGTCAACACCTGTGTGAACCAGTTATAACCACTGTGTTTATTCTTCCACTCGTTTAAAAGCAGCTTATCACTGTCTGAAATTTGTAACAATCTTAAAAGGATGAAAAAATGAAGTGACAAAAATATACTTGCTAACATGTCCTGATGTAAACATGGCATTGTGTGGTTCCTCTTAGGAACCCACATGTTTTGACCTGAACTTCTGTCTCCGTAGGGACATAAACAAGACATCAGAAGTGAAAATTGTGCATACATCTGTGCATGGAGTCGGCCACGCATTTGTCCAGTCAGCTTTCAAAGCATTTGATCTTCGACCTCCATACGCTGTGGAGGAACAGAAAGATCCAGACCCCGAATTCCCCACTGTCAAATATCCCAACCCTGAGGAGGGAGAGGGAGTCCTGGTGTGTATTGAACATTCACCATGTTGTAGTCACATATACAGTGGATGTATGTTTGTGTTTTGGTTTGAGGTGCAGTGTGTGTCTGTGTGTTTTGCAGACATTGTCCTTTGCCCTGGCAGAGAGGGAAGGGGCCACTGTGGTGTTGGCAAACGATCCTGATGCTGATCGACTGGCCATCGCTGAGAAGCAGGAGAGGTATGTATTTCAATATAGCATTAATTATATTGTACTAATCACAGCACTGAACACTTGTTGAATTGGAGAGGCGCATAAAGAAAGCCTTTCTTTCAAAACATGGAAAGAAACCCATCCATTTAAGACTTTTAATAATAACTTTAAACATTTAATTGCGGCATCTGTTTTCCTATGTGTCCTACAGGGTTTATCACGTGCATCACAGATAAGAGGCTGTTTTAAAACCTTCACACAGCTTAAAATCTTGATTTTATTTATTTTTCCCCAACAGAGCAAAGCTAAAAATATGTTAAGCCCATGAGATATTCCTATTTATATACAGTAAGATCATATTAAGCTCAAAGTGAATTCTTCGCAGGTCGATAAAACAGGACGCACATTTCTGGAATCTGCATCAAATACCATAACCTCAGTGTCTTGCAAATTAGCTACTGCCCTGAATAAAACACAACATTATTATGCCTCTGCAAATGAGGCTATATTTGTTTGCGTGCTTGCCTTTCTGTAACCTCTGCCCATCTCTCCTTGTGTCAGTGGACAGTGGCGAGTGTTCAGTGGGAATGAGTTGGGAGCGCTGCTCGGCTGGTGGATGTTCCGCTGCTGGAAAAAGCAAAACTCTGATGCCGCTGCTGTGAAAAACCTCTACATGCTGTCGAGCACCGTCTCATCCAAGATCCTGCGCGCCATCGCTCTCAAGGAGGGCTTCCACTTTGAGGTAACACAGTCAGCACTGTGTCATGTTACACAGAAGTGTATTTTGGAAACTACAAACCACAAAACATGGGGAACAGGCACCATTAAATTTTAAATATACAGTGTAATGCTCATTGTACTCAACTTGATTTTGCATACATTTTCCACTATGAAAATACCTTTTTTTTCCTTCTTTTTTTTACTGATCAGAAATGATTTTTCCTGGATTTTATGACCTCATGCATCATTAAGTTTTAATATTTCCTTCTTCAAGAAGACACAGTGTTCTGCAGTTAAGTCTGCCTCTTATAATGAAGCGGCTCAATGCCTCCAGTAATAGTATTTTAAGATAAAATGGGAATAAAGTGGTGTCTCATGGATATTAACAATCGGTTAAATGCACACTATTATAGGTAGGCTCCATTATTGCTGGACTACCGGTAATCATTTCAAACCACACTTAATTCACACTGTCGCCACTGTCTGTACAGGAAACATTAACAGGGTTCAAGTGGATGGGGAACAGAGCCAGAGACCTTTTGGACCAGGGCAAGACTGTCCTCTTTGCCTTTGAAGAGGCCATAGGTATGCACACACTCACAACATACAAAAACACAAATTGATATTGTTTCATGTAATAATCATAATCATAATCATTATTTCAGTGTTAACAAAATCTTTTTGCCAGCTCACGAGGTCTAAACCGACAGCAGGCTTAGAAAACTGTGTGTGGTATTTCTTTGGTCTTTCTTTGTATTGTAGATACAAAGAAAAGTATTGTATTGTAGATACAAAGAAAAGGGGAAAAAAGGGAGATCAATTATGTATCAAGAGATTTACAACATTTTGTTGCCTTTGAAGCGCTTTTCATTGAAACTATTTTAATTAAAACACGCATTTCCTCATTAATCTCTTTATATTAACAAAAGATGTTTTGTCCTCACTCTGAGCTTTTTAGATTAAAAAAAAACTGCTGTTAATTTTCCTGTGTTTCCAGTCTGTAACTGTCTTACTAGTACATTTTATGTCACTCGACACAACACCCATACCTGATCCTCCTGGTATCATTTGTATAATCTGTACGACGTATCGGTCCTCAGTTGGTGAGGCTCTTCCTCCGCAGCCTCCTTCAGCAGAAAGTTAAGCGTGTAACTGCCAGCATCTACTGAGGTGTATTATAACTGGGTTTCTAACCTTATTGTGAAGCCACATTTACTTGTCAAAGTAAAACATCCATCATTAAACTCAGTAAAAGCATGAAAACATCAGATTTGTGTCAGCTGACGATGTTGGTCTCGGTTATTTGCCACTATATTATGAGCCATGGCTGCAGTCAAATGAAATGTACTGGGTTAAAGGTTGTTTGAGGCTAATATGAAAGATGCTCAGTCAGTCACACACATATAACATCACATAGAGCATTCCCGTCTAATATGATTATGATGCTGTAATTGAAATCACTTGCCTGTGCACGCACAGTCAGTAAAAGGAGGAAGTGACTGCAGCAGTTGGACGGTTCGCTGTGACCAGGGATGAACTGAGGGTGTCTATGTCCGTGTATGTTGCAGGGTATATGTGTAGCCCCTCTGTGCTGGATAAGGATGGAGTGAGTGCTGCTGCCATAGCAGGAGAGATGATCTCCTATCTGGCCACAGAAAACACCAGCCTGTCTCAGCAGCTCAACACTGTCTACACCGAGTAAGACACACACATGCAGATCGAACTCATCTGACTTTCGATGGACTGAGCCTCCAAACTTAAGTGTCAACCCATTTTGATCTCTCAACTCCTCTCTGTCAGGTATGGGTACCACATCACCAAGAACTCCTACTTTATCTGCCATGACCAGGCTGTGATCCGCAGCTTATTTGAACGCCTGCGTAACTACGGTGGCCAGAAGGAATCATATCCCACCGAATGTGGCCGCTTCTCCATCTCAGCAGTGCGAGACCTGACCACAGGCTACGACAGCAACCAATCCGATAAGAAGGCTGTAAGGGCACAAACTCACTAATGAACATCCACCCAGAGCATGTAGTTGTATTAAAACATTTGTTATTGACAGCAGGAACATTATTTTGTGTGTCTTTTATGATTTTTATGAAAACAACAATTATGGTCCTAATTTTGTTTGCCCAAATAACCGTAACTCGTCCATCTTGTTCGTCCACCTCTCTGACTGTCCCTCCAGATCCTTCCCACCTCCAGTTCCAGTCAGATGATCACCTTCACCTTCTCTAACGGGGGTGTGGCCACCATGAGGACCAGTGGCACTGAACCAAAGATCAAATACTACACTGAACTCTGTGCTGCTCCTGGTAACAGGTAGGTCAATGTTGAAAAAGCTGAAGTCACAACTTTCTGTAAGGTTTCATTATTGATTACTCTGTTCATTGTTTTCTTGATTAATCATTTATTCAATTTCCTAAAGTGACAGGTTTATCATGTCTTGTTTTGTACAACCAACAAAAAAACATATATTCAATTTCTTTTTACTCAGTCAGTTCTCAATTTGTCAACTGTAAATGGAAAACGCCAACCGCAGTTACTTTAACGTGTAATTTTACCTTTCCTCTGGGTCTCTTAACAGTGATGTGACACACCTGAAGAAGGAACTGGATGACTTGGTTGATGCCATCATTGAAAACTTCTTTGAGCCACAGAAGAATAAGTTGCAGCCCAAGCCTGAGTAGCACTGATTGCCCAGAGAACATACATCACAAACAGAACTAGTTGTGGCTAATATCTCTAACCAGCATTTCACATTATGTCTTAATTACTCCAGAAGGGATTCTTGATTTAATGCCGGCTTCATTTTGCTTCATAACTACATTAATGACAATACCACCACATTTTTTTGTTGCTAATTGGACCAGTATTTCACTTTGATAACCTTAATGGCAGCCTCTAACCTCCAAATTGAGTTTATCCAGACATCTGTTTAGTGTTGTGGTGTAGCTATGGGTAAAGTGCCAGTTTTACATACAGTAGTCATTACAGCAGCATGATTTGGATTCAGTTTATCACAGTGCTAGAGATCTTAAACTACAGCTGGAAAATGTTTATGCTAAATCCAAAGTCCTTCCTGCTTCCCAACTTTGTGATTGATGAACAATTTACTGTTTATTCATTTCAGTTCAACATTATGCATTCCACATTGTGCTTCAGCATCGGCTGCAGGGCTGCTGACATGAACTATTACAGCAGTGAGGGTTGCTGGGGCTGATATCGTAACTATAACTTTACTTGATGTTGTACCTACTGTCAGACTTTGAATGTGCAATATCTTAGTTAATTAATAAGGTATAACATTGAAAGTAACAGAATATTTTTTTATGTTTTAAATTAATGCCTGAAGTTGAAAATCTGTCATCATAAAGTTTCTAGCTGGTAAAATGACCTAAAAGTCTAAAAGCTTAGAGCGTCAGCATGTGAAGATATTTTCCATTAATTTGTCAAATGCATCCACCGACAGTTACAACTCAAATAGACTATTGACACCATTAATCATTTAACTTTATTTTTTTTACACCCCAGTATTTAAGTTATGTTGACAGACTACTTTTGATATGTACAATAACAGCTCACCTCTCCAGATGTGCCTCTGCTCTAAAAAACTGCAACAAAGACAACATCACTCAATAAACTAGAATAACTGCCTCAGATCGCACTTTTCATTCATACTGTCCACATTCAATTTCAGTATATACAAGTTTTTTTTAATGTAGTAAATTCAATTACCTTTACTTAAATAAAAAGTTATATTTAAATTTACATAAAATAACTTAATTGATTTACATTAATTATATGAAAAAAATACATATAGCCATACATTTAATTTGTGTGATATTCCTCTCAGCACTAGGGGGTGTACTGTGTGACAGAAGTGAGGCTGTCTACAGAGAATGTAAACCACTGCAGCCACACAGGGGTTCCTCATGTAAAGGGACAAACTGTTCTTCTTGACAAACTTGTGGCTGGTTACTATTGAATTTTGTATAGAAAACTTGATGGAGGTCATGAATATTGCAGATTACAAACACTAGAAGATAAACACGTCATTATAATGCATTGATGAGAGCTGGATATCATCTTTCTGCTGGCACATCTAAACAATTAGTGTAGTTGCTACAAATACAATTAATAAAGTATGTATCAATAAAAAAGCAGCCACAAACTGTAATCAAAAGGTTAGCGATGAATTATTTAAAATGACCACAAAGGTAACAACACATATGTTTCTAAAGAGCTTTCTAGTGAGTTCCAGGTGACATTTTTCCAAGCTCAGTATGAACTTACGAGTAATCAAGTTGGGGTATAATGTCAACCATACAGTATGATAATGTAAGTAATTTATGAAGGCAGCTTTCAAATAACAGACTTGTAAATAATAAAAAAAAAATGCTTGAAAAAAGTGCAAGCTGAGTTACAGCCAAAGCCCACCTGTACTGGCTGTTGCCATAATCTGAAGTGGTGGTCTGTTGACAGTTGACATCTTTCCTACAGTGCAATGGGAATCAAAGAAAAAGACCCTGTTTTGCCTTAATTTTCTACAAAATTTGACCCATATGCTACCAGGGAAGGCATTGTTTATTGTTTCTCTTAGGTTATTGTCAGGCTGACAGCAGTAAGGCGATCAAAGGCGCAAGTAAAAGAGTAAATTAAGTTGGTTCTTTGTTAAAATCAAACAGAAAAAGAGGTCAGACAAAGTAGCAGTAATTACAGTAGTGTACAGTAGCTGATAAGCTTGGCTGCCAGACGATAAAAAAGAAAAGACAATAGAGGCAGTTCCTGTTAAAGGGCAGGCGATAGGGTGCAACATAAAAAAAAAAAATCCAAACATCCAGTGGCTTCAAAGGTTTTTTCAGAGTGAAGGGAAGACCATAAAAACTGTAAAGCCCAAAAACTGTGATAGAGCTTTTTGCCAGGCAATGATGGGTTGAAATCGGTTATATACTGTACCTGCACTCAGTTAAACTCACACAAATTAATTTAAGTGAATTAATTCAAATATTTAAAACAACACTGACACAATTGAATTAAGTTGAGCTAAAGGTTTCCACACATACATTTGCACAGTTACTGTTGGGACATGGAACTGATTTCTATTCATTGTGGAGTCCCTCTTACTTAGCTTGAAGTAACCTCACTCCGCACAATTCTCACTACATCCCAACCAGGACCACGGAAATGACGTTTTGCATCTCTGGAACTAGGCTCTCGGCTCTATGAGAACCACTGGTCCGGACATGACCGATATTTACACCGGAAAATATCTGTGAGAGATGACAGACTTTTACACATGCACAGGCTACGTGCAGACACGTCACCCCTGCATCCTTTGGCAGCCCATGCATGCAGCATGCACTTGTCATGCCCCATCTGAGTATAGGGAGGAGGGCAGGGAGGTAGGCTCGGCTTCTCCTCTATATTTAACTCCAACTGGAGCTGTGTGGTGTGGAGCTCTCTCTCTCTCTCTGTATGTGCGCGCGGTCGCTGTGACGCACACCACAACCTCCCTTGGTTGCACTTCTGCTGCTGCACGCGCCAGGCCGGACTAACTGAGCACAGGTAAGAGAGCTGTGTCAACGTGAGGAGATGAAATCTTTTTTAATTATTCACTGAGCTCTATGAGCGGATCGCACAAACACACATTAAACACGCTCGCCTTTCCGTTTGCGGAACCCTGTGCGTAAAAAAATAACTTGTTCCGTGCGTAAAATGATAATAACCGGTAAGATAAATTGCGTGGTGCTGCGCTCATCGGAAATAAAACCTATAGTTTTTACTTCCGTATACTGCTCTACTGCAGAACACCGACCCATATATTGAAAGCCGCACCGTCCCAGCTGATTCAAGTTGAGGATTTATTTATATTGCGAGGCCAAACATGAGGTGAGTAGCAGTCGTTTTGGTTCTGTTATTTCACCATGAACTCGTTTTGTAAGATTGTGTTTGTGTAAACACTGGGTGTAGCCTACTTATTTCTTGGCGTTATTGCACGTGCCTTTCCCCACTAGTTTCACACAATCTACACATAATACTCCTGTCTATCAGTTGTTATAATGTAGTAATGTAGGCCAGGGGAGGTCAGCTGGACCCCCCTCTCTCTCTCTGACTCACACACGCACCAAATATGATCCCCATATAGTTTAAATGTCATGTGTTTGTTTGTGTGTCCTTGAGTCTAAAAGTCGCGGTCAGTAGTCAAACCATGTGTTCCTGGTTGGGTAAACAACACCAGGTGGTTGTTTTAGTAGTACCCTCTAAATGACCCTCTGGCTTCCATACTGTAAGACTCAGCTGATCCACCGCCCTGGGGAAACCGCTCTGCTCCTACACTGACAACAAACTGGAACACATATGAAGGGGAAACATTAATTCTTCATTTAAAAAAAAGAAGTGTTGGTTCAGTATTTTTCCCTCTATAATTGAAATCAAAGAAAAAATAAACAGTCTTTGTGGCTGTTGGTTTTAAAGGTCTCTGTCCTCTACTGTACTTGATGTTTTGCAGGTGAAGTGGAGGCAGACGTCTGCCTCTGGCTACACACACCATGGAGGGCCTCTACTTTGAAGTGAAGCCCAGAAAAGATGAATCACACAGGCCAGGGAGCTGTGAGAAACCCCGCTCTAATCTAACTTCAAACCGCCAGTCTTGTCCTTCGTTTTCACATCTCACATCCTCCACACAGTGTCCTCAGAAACTCCGCCGTGCCAGAGTGAGCACTGCGACATGCTTAGGGAAGGTAGAGGGAGTGGAAGAGGAGCCGGAAGAGGAGGTGCGATACAAACTGACATTGGTTGGCTCTCTCCCGGTCCACCACCTCACCACCATGGCCATGCTGCCCTGGGTGGTGGCTGAGATCAGCAGGTGTCGGCCCGCAGGGAAGGAGCCGTGTGCCGGGCTGCAGTCCGCAGGGCCCCCGGGTGTAGAGTTGGGTCCTTCCACCTCCACTCACATGGTTTTCCTGTGTGTGTCAGCGTCATGGGTGCGATGTGTCTCCATTCTGGGAGAGGGAGTTGTCTGGGACCCTCTAACGCATACAGTGCTGTTTGAGTGTCGTCCCCACCAGGTGACTAAGCTAATTCACAACAGCCAAGAGCCCAGCAGCTTTGGTTGCCTGGTCCGAAAGACACCGGCCTGTGCCTGCTATGTCTTCCAGTGCCAGGACAGCAACAAGGTAGGTGTATGTGTGTGTGTATATGAGCTAGATTACACTAGAAAAGACCAGTGTGTTAAAAAAAAAGAAAAAAAGATCTTGACAACTAACACCAGATGCCAAACTGGCACAAGAGAACTTCAAGAGCTCAGAAGAGAGCAATTTGGCAGATGCACTGCACAAATCAATGCAGAATAATTTCATAACTCAGGGAAACGCCTGTCAGAAATAAACACAACAAGATCATCTTCATTTCATCAAAGTTCCCAGAGATCTATCATGTCAGATTATAGCGCACAGATCGAAAGATTAGAGTAACACGAGAAACACAACTCAGCCTGGAAACAATCTCCTTCTTATACTGAACCACAGAAAGCTGCCTGAGCCTTCAGTGTGACCACATCAGTATTTGTTATGACATCCCTCTGTGAGGAACAGGATCTGGCTTTGGCCCTGTCGCAGCCTGTGTTGTACACCGTGCCTTAACTCCATTCAACAACACCAACAAACATAAAATCCACAAACAATACACTGGCACAGTCTGCTGACCAACACACCCCGCACTGACCTCTAATCCTTTCAACTCCCGTCCACATGGTGTGCTTTGCCAGCTCCCCCTGTGTGCACTGTAAAGCCGCAGCTGGTGTCGGAGTTGGTCATTTGATAGCATCTTCGTTGCCGTGCCGCACCAAACATACCACACTTGAAAGAGCTGCCCAAATCAGGGAGATGAGGACAAAGGAAAATGTTAACTGAGAGATTAAATTAACCCAAGATAGCAGAATGTATGAGCATATACCACCAGGTGCATGCACACAGGCCTGGGCTCACATGACAAATACATAAGCTTCAACTATATGAACAGGCAACAGGAACTATGTGATGTACTATAAATAACTGAGAGAGAGAGAAAGAGAGAGAGTGTGTGTGTGTGTGTGAATTCATCTGCTACACAGGCTGTTCACACTGCTTTGAGTGTATGTGTGTGTGCGTGCATGTGTGTGTAGGTACTGTAAAGAATTTGTCTGTCTGTGTGTGAGTAGGCCTACGCTGTCTCAATCAAGAGTTTTCTTCGTTTTCTTCTACATCAACCAAGCAGGATGTAGCACCACGTTACCATGGAGACCACTTCCTGTTGTGGCCCAGTGCCTGTTGTGATGTGTTTAATGTGGAGTTTGTGTGTGTGTGTGTGTGTGTGCGTGTGTGCGTTCTCTTTTCAGCTCCCCTCCAAACAAAAAATGAGATGTTGATGATGTCAGGCTGGCCACCTGTTGCTCTGACTCTGTCACACTTGGCTTAGACACACGCACACACATGCACGCACACACGCACGCACAATTAGGCTACATGCATTCTGATTATGAACGCACTCTCCCGGGCAATGCTGTTTTGAATACTTGTTTTCACTTGAGCTTGATGCTGTTGGCTGCCAGTAAGTGCTTCACCACCAAAACTACAAACGCCATCAAATCTGTGAACATTATCCACAGGAAACACTTAACAAACACACACATTATGTACACACACGCCGGCGGTTATCGTCTCTTGTCTCTCAGTTTCAAGAGGTGCACACATTAAAATGTTTGTGTTTTGGCTCACGTTAGAAAAAAAGCACAGATGTTCTGTATCATAGCAGGTGTGTTATGTGTCCTTGTGACACTGAATGTGCATTTCTTTGAAAGTGCACATGCTGTTACAGCCTGAACTTAAATCTGTAGTAGCATTGTTTTAATAACTTGCATTAGCCTATTATGCAACTTATTTAATGTCTTTGAAATCTTTTTCTTCATTGTGTTTAAAAGCATAACTGTACTACTGATGGTAAAGAGTATCTGTGGTTTGCGTTGGTGGTGGCTGGTGAAGCTTTTTGCGGGTAAATAAAAAGATGTAGCTGGCAACAAACTAAGTGTATGGAGGAGGAGCAGACGGTTAACACAGTGAGTTACAAGTAAGACACTGGGACAGAGAAAATGACCACTTGGCAGAAACAAGGAAACATATAAAAATGTAGCAAACAAGATTTGTAAAAATGTAGGCTACTGAACTGAATTTGTGGTAACAGCTCAAATGACTAGGTTGTGTACAGCTCAAGTTAACACTTCCTTGAATTGTGTGAGGGCACTATCCTATTATTTTTTGTCTTAAGATTGTTTAAGGGTGAAGTACAGTAAGTTGTTTTCTGAACTTGAACCTTCAGGGGCACCGTAGTGATGGTTAGCCTACATTTAGTTTAGGGATAGGTATCTGATCATGACAACCAGAATTTAAAGACTTTGTCAGTGATTATCCTCACGTTTATTAACATAAACATAAACACAAGCATATGTATATGTTAAGATGGAGCAAATCCTGAAGTAGATGGGGGGCTAACTACTCAGCTATTCACCTGGCAGATTTTTTATTTTCATACAGAGGTGTGGGACATTGTCACATTTGCAGTAGAAAATACTGATAGTGCATAGGCTATATAAAGAAATGCAGAAATAGTGTTTTGTGTTCCAGGCGTTAGAAACTGTCTCAGATTTCCCTGCTGCTGCTGCTGAAGTAGTAAACAACAACCACTGGGTGTCACCGCTGAGGTGTCACAAAGTTCAAGATGTTCTAGAAAAAATTGAAAGGAGTTTGTTGCTGTGTTTTTGTTTTCCACAACTGGTAAACCACTTTTTTAAAAAACCTTGCATGCTTTTCTCAGAGCTGTAAACATGAAAGTCAGTGGTCAAACCGCATTTACCAAACATCTGACTTTTTACACACAGGCCGATGAGAATAAAAACACCACTGATCATTCATCACAAACCACATGGAAAATGGAAAACACAGTGTTCCAAGCATGTCGCAACAGAAATATTAATCTTTATAACAGAAAAATAGTATTTTATATTTTCTGAAAATATTCTCAATAGTAGTTACAGGTTGACAGTCTTCAGTCTTTGACATTCTGTGACCTCTCACCTGGTTTATCACATCATTGGAAAGACGTGAACAACTTTGAGTTGTTGTGTCTGAGTGATGATGTCTGTGCTGTACTTGTGTTTAGCTCATTATGCATCAAGAATGCATCACAATGCACTGTGTGTTTTAGCAAATAAAATTGTGCTTTTGGCAACAACAAAAACAGAAGTTGATAACTCGTCTTATCTGCTGAAAACTGTTTATGGTTTCGCCAAGAAAGCAACTGATGCAATAAATGTGTTCAGGTCACTGACGATTTGGCACAGACAATGGAATTTATTGTTTTAGTACCTAAGGAAAAACTATAAATGTTTTTTCTAATTTTCCAAATAACTTCTTATTAATACTTTTTAATGACATTTTAATTGGATTTAACTTTTACTCTGACTTGAGTTGAACAGTTCTGCAATTGAATAGATGGCAATGAACAGTTGGTTAGTTTATGGTGATCTGTTATAATGATAGATAGCAATAAGAGAAAAACATGATAACTTATATGGATGCATTAATATCAGTGACTTGTTTGCCTTATTAGAGTTCAGACAGTTAAAAGGCACAGGTCATTTAACTTACGGCATTTTCTTGTATGCTCTTCACCTCTTGAACTTTTTTGTGATGAAACTTTTCTTTTTTTTATTTTATTATTTCAACACTACAACAGGACATGGTGTAACTGGATGATTGATTCACAGCATGCTTTGTTGCTGTGAAAATATCTCCTAGCCTATTTATTATTTGTAATTAATTAATTAAAATTATTATTATTATTTTACTGTAATTACAGAAGAATAGGCTACAAAGACATTTAATAACCACACATCCCCCCACCCACTTATTACTTAATAACAGTTTGCTTAATTATTATGTGATTTTTCATAATGCCTTTTCACTGAGTCTTACAACTAGGCTAAATAATACTGTAATAAGAGTGACTAGTAGGCTACTGCGGTACAATATATTTTCCTGTTATTTCCTTTGAAGACATGGAAATGGTAGCCTGTCAAAGTTAACTAGGCTACATTAAGAAGTGTGATCTGTACTGAGGTCTTAGAGCTTCAACACCACTACTAGGCCTACTTATTTATTTTTTATGGGCGAGAAGACCTTGACATAAAATAATCATTCCCAGCTTCCATCCGGTCCCTGTAGTGTTTCCCAAAGGCACGCGTTCTTGCTTGATTGGCTGTGCTCTGTCTACAGACAGGAAATACTGTTTATATTCAGTCATAACAACGACGAGGATTATCTGCACCATGTAACGGCAGAGTGAAAACCACCCAAAAGTCTACCGCCTAAAAGTTTGACTGCCCCGGGACAGGAACTGTGTCCACCCCAGTCTCTTGGCGTATTGGTGGACTCTGCTGCGTCGAGTTGGCTATAGTTAGGTGGAGCGCAGGCGGAAGTGGGCAGCGTTGCCTTCAAAATAAAAGTCTGGACCGCGCAGTCAAACCGAGAAGGAATCGAGTTATTTTGCTTCGATGGTATTGAATAGGACGTGTTGTGGTTGTAGGAGAGCCAGCTTGACATCAAACCGCAGTCTCCTCGGCCACAGGGAGCGAAATCAACTTTCCAATGAATTGATACAGAAGTGTCCCACTCTGTCAGGAGCCCGTGTCGGAGAAGTGACCGTTTAGATCTCGGCTTTTTGTGAAGTTTATGGCGGATGGGATGAAAGCGCGACTCCAGCGGCTCAACCTGTTCAACGTCAAACAAGAACAGAAAGATGTGAGTAGTAGTTTCGCAGCCTCGTTTGGGCGCTGTTGTTGAGTTTGTGTCTGCCATGCTAAGTGGGCAGTTAGCTAACGTCGTAACTGTGTGTGCATCAACATCAGAGCGGCTGTTAGCCAGATTCAACAAGTTAGCGTGGGTAACGTTAACCAGCCGTTACATGCTCTGTAACGTAATTCATTATTCATTATCGGCCACAAGTTTTACAATGTCACGGTATTACTGTGTCCTTCTAATGCAGAAGTCCATGGCACACGTTTGTCGTCTCCCTGTCAGATAATAAACCTGTGTGTTGCTGCTTGGGTTTATTGGACATGAGAGTGTTCATCCTTCCTGGTCTGGACCTGGTGTCAGCACCAGAGCTGGTCAGGAGGGTTTTGGATGCAAGGTGTTACTACTCAGTCTTTGGTTGGTTGTAAATACTGAGGCTTCTGCGGGTGACAAGTTAAAATTTGACTTAAAATAGTGTGTTCATTTATGTTCACATTAGATCAAGTAGAATACCCCCCTGTAAATGTAAAGTGTCATTAATTGACCATTACTGAAGTAGATATGTGGAAATATGTCGATATGTATTTGACCAGGGTAACTTATTTACATTAGCCTATAGATTTCTCAGCTGATTTTTATTTATTTTATTTTATTTTTTATCAAGCAATAGACTAATTGGTCTATAAATGATTCAGAAATAGTTATACAATTTCATGAACACTTGGTCAGAGACAGTTTTTGCTTATTTTATCTGACCAACACTCAACTGTAGTGTATTGTCAGGTGATAAGGGATACCAGTACTTAGGCTATTTACATTTGAGAAATATAAACAAGAGTAGGCTATATTGGTCAGTTTTTGGTGAATAATGGCTGAATTTAGGCTAGTGGTAGATTATAAAAATAACAGCTTTTTGTTTTGTTTTTTGAGCTACAAAGATTGATCATATTTAGGGACAGACAACGTTCAACAAGATCAGTTATTCAAAGTGGTTGCCAGTTCATTTTTTGTGTAATGATGAATTGATTAATTGACTAGCCTAATTGTTGCATCTTAAATCTCATCTAGATAAGATTGATTAATGTTGAACATCTAAAAAACGTAGTGTTTGGTTGTGTTCAGAACTCTTGTCAATTCTTTACTGCAATTGGTTATTGATGTTTTAAGTAAAGTCAAGTAAAGCTGCAACAATTTAACTGCTAGTTTATCGTAAATGATTAATCACATGAGAACTGTTGTTTTTCTAATGAAAAAGTTTTCGGTAAAATAAAAAGTTATACAAAAAACCCTTACTGGCACAGCCACCCAAATAAGGGTATTAGGTGTTTTCCTTTGGGCTGTTGCTTGTAATTTTTCCTATTTCATCTTTCTGACCAAATGACCAATTGGAAGGAAAACTACTTCTGTATCAGAGAAGCCCCATGGTCTATCACTCAGGGGTGGATCTCTCCTGTACTTCCTGTCTCACCATGTTGCTCAACCTGGGTTTTTTTTTTTTTGATGCACTGAATCATTCCAGTCACAAAACAGTCCCCCCCCCCCCTTGACTGGATGGTGTTAGAGCTCCTGGTTCTGTAATACTGTGGCTGACTGAAAGACCCTCTATAAATCTGAGGACATGAAAATCCTGTCTGCTTAGCTGTTGTAAACACAAGCCAAATGTAGGTGTATGCGAGTGAGCATGTGAGTGAGTCATGGCGATATCACCTCCAGAGCCTTTGTCCTTATGCCAGGATTTGACTCCGGGAACAGGAGGCAAGAAGCTTGGTATGTCATACTTGTCACAAAGTTTGTGTTGAGCTCTGTCTTCTTAACACACCTTTTCTTTACCTGCCTCTTAAAGCTTTGTCCTGAAGTGAGACATTGACTCTAGAGTAGCTTCCTTTTCTTTATTTGGTTTTCAAATGAAGTAATCATGAAATAGCTTGAAGGAAGCTTTTGATTACACTATCTAATAGTTGTGCACTTGTGATAAACGCTAGAAAGACGTGTATGCTAATGAGCATTGTTTGCTCAAGTAATTGGTTGACAGAAATACTCTGCCACCTCCTGACTGCCTTGTTGAATAAACCTCCCATTAAACCTTTCGCAAGCAAAACAACTGCTGCCTGTTGCAGCTTGGAAAGTACCTGATTCCTGACAGCAACATACTTTTTTTTTTATAAAAAAGGGTTTGGTTAATGATGACCTAAAATATCCAAGAGACTCTGTCATGCTCGGCTTTTTGATCCCCTTTTCCTTCAGCTATACCCTCTTGTAATCCCTTGGTCCTCACATGCTTATCCCTCCCTCTTTTTTATGTGACACTCCTCCCCTCTTCATGTGACACAGTCCTCACACGGTAGTAAAAACAAGCCAGTAAACCAGAGGCACCTTCCTGTCTTTATATAACTGACAGTGTGCCCATGCTACTTGTCAGCCTGTTTGTGTCTGTTTGCCTAGCAGCCTGTCTTTCACTTTGTTCGTCCCAGGGTTCGCCTGTCTCACCTGTCATCCTGTCAGTGTTAAGGCCACAGTACATCTCACACACTCCTTTGGCCTCCTCACATGAAAGCAATGAGAGAGCATGGGCGTTATCTCTGAGCTGTACTGACCTAATTTATTCTTAGTTGAGAGTTCAGCCTGACTCAGCACAGCACTTTGACAACAAGCCCCTACATTGTGTCCCTGTTATCACATTTGAATGAGTTCGTCATCTCTGCCTCCTTCGTCTTTGTCCCGGGAAGTGGCTCCTTAATCCAAATGGAGTGAGGTCAGTGTGTTGGACTCTTGCGGCTAACCACTTTCAACCGCTGAGTGACACTTTACTGCGATGTAACCCTTCAAATTTCCCCAGTTTCTCTTTTGTGCTTCACTTTCTGTCAGTGATGCATTTCATCTGCTGCATGGCTTCTGAACTTTGAACCTGTTTGAGCTCTGGCTACGCTCCACAAGGCACAAGACCCAGGCGCATGACCATGGGAAGTACACAGAAGTTTGCCTTTTAGTTGGCTCGTCATTGTTGTAGATTTTCTTGGCTGGCTAGTGTCATTGGGTTTAATCTGGCATGACTCGTGATGTAGACTTTGTACACATATTTTGATAATAAACATGAAGTAAATTTCAGTCTTAAATAGGCTAACTTTTTTATTTTGTAATTTCATTATGTTTTGGTGGGGAATTGGAATAACTTGCTGTGTTTTATTGCAATTCTTCATTGGGCCAACCTTCTGTCATGCCATCCTGCTGCTGTTGAATAAAATGGTGGCGACATGGCTGCACTAGAAGCCCTCAAGCTTATAAATAGCTCAGAAGACCAGTTAGTTTATAGAGACAGAGGCCATATGTAGGTAAAGAGTAGAGAAGATGAATGATGTGGAGGGATGAAGGCCCTGTAGGATGAGTTTTGATTTAATCCCAGGAATATTTTCAATGATTTTGGCTCTGACAGTCCTGGTAACTGTCTGACTATACTCTTTACTGTATACGATCCTCACCTTTGACCCTTTTCCTCTCTTTGACAAACACTAAAAGGTTTATTTTGTCTGTTGCACTGACTTGCAGCTTCTCGTTTACTGGTGGTACTTGTGTAACTTCCTTCTTTTCGGGGTCAGCACTACAGTAGTTCTGTGTAATTCTGCTCGAGTGAAAAAAGCTACTTGTTCAATGTTGTTCCTCTGTGAGAGGCCAAGTCTGTGGATCACAGCCTGAGGCTGTGTCCAGCTGCCTTCCTGTCTGAGATCAGCCTCATGTAAACGTTTCACTGAACAAGATACTGTGTAATGTGGCCATAGCTGACGCTGCTCTCTGAGGAGCAAATCCTCCCTCAACTCCCCTTCTCTCTGCTCCAAATCAGATGATTTAGCCTTGTACAAGCAGTCTATAAAAGGAAGGAAGTTGTAGGACTGGATGTTTAAAAAAGGGGAAGTATTAGAATAAGAAATCCAAGAATGACATGATGATGACGTTCAAACAGATGAGTGAGTTGGTGTTCATCATGCTTGGGATCCACTGCAGTCTGTCAGTTAGAAATGTCTGGGGAAAAAACTGAATTGGTTGTCACTTCTGCATGATCAAACAAAGAGGAAGACACATTACGCTCTCCACTGGTACTGCAGCAAATGATTATTTTCATAAACAATACTCAATGAGTTGTGAAAATGCTTGGCATATAATTGTTTATTGATTCTTAATTGAATAAATTGACTAATTGTTTAATCTCCGCTTTACTTTCAATTTAATCTCTCTCAAATGGGGGAAGCGGAAAATATTTCAACAGCTTAACAGTGATATTTTTCAGTGAAACAGCCATGTTTGTGATATTATGTGGACATGAGTGGAAATGCAGAAAGAGGTTTCAACTGAAAATGAAGTTGGGAAGGGAGTGACTGTAAGTGGAATAGGCTGATAACATCATCATGCTCCGCAGTTAAGGAGTAGTTATCAGCCAAAGAAAGCAGAGGGAGTTAAACTGGGGTAGGTGGGCTAACATGAGAAAAAGTCTAGACAGAAAACAAATCCTCCTCCTCATGGTCGTTGCGTCTCCTACTGTAGATGCCTTAAGGACACAAAGGAGAGTGAGGGAGTGAGAGCAGAGGCACGAGCAAGGACAGAGTGCATCTGTATAGGTTCAAGTGTTTCAGAGAATCAAAGAGTGAAAGCAGAAGGAAGAGGAAGGAGTACAAGGAGGGGAGGAAGAAAAACAGACAGAGGTCTGTTGTTACTGGACAGATAACAGACTCCTGTCTCATGGCAGTGAGATTAAAAACAAGTAGACACTAGAAGCTCCAGGGTGAGAAACATGGTGTCTGGATGCTGAGGTTGGCCAGCAGTGAATGAGTAAATGGAACTGTGGTTGAAGAGATAGTCAAGGAGATGAGAACTGTAAAATGCTGTCTGGGTAGAGACATGTTAAATGAACGCCATATTTGATGGAATATTGCATTTCTGCTTCAGTAAATGGGTTTGGAGTTTGTCATGGTCTAACCCATCTTTGATTGGCTGTTTTTTGTTCTACAGCTTCATCCAAAAAGCAGAATAGAGCTGAGTGTTGGTTTTAACATACCAACCAGCCAACAAACTGGGCTACATACCCCGGCTTTTTTTCATCTTCTCACAGACCAGACTTATCAGCCACTACTCAGAACAAACAGCTGGGCTTTCACTTATGTCTTTAGTAAAACATTACAAAATACCTTTGAAATTGAATCCTAGAAAGCATTCAGAGAGTCTACACTCATAAGGCTGCCTCATCCTTTAAATTTGTATTTCTAATAATTGGAGTGGGGATTTCTGGCCAAACTTCATCTACTTCCAAGGCTCACAGAGAAGGGAAAAAGTCTGGAGAGGTCAAACCTCCAGTAACTATTGCAGTATAAAGAACTACTTCATTTTTTGGCCAAAGGCTTTTCATTTCTAACAGCACAACAGTATAAAATTCATTTGTAAGTATAGAACCTTTTCACACTCTTCACGTCATGCATTATCTTGTAACTGCAGACAGTCATGGGATATACAGTATGTCTGGTTTCTTTTAAATGAATAAGTGATTGAGGAAGCAATGAAATCCTATAGGAAAAATGTTGAAGCTGCACTACAAAACAAATCATTGAACCATAGCTAACATTCCACCAATTTCAAAGTTTATTTTGGATTATCCCTCTAACTAAAACAGAGACAAACCACAAAGGCTGAACGCATTACCTCATTGTTGGAACTTTGTGCAGCAGCCAGAATAAAGGTTATGCTGCCTGTTCGCAGTAACCGTCTTACTGCTGGTGGAAGAGGTACACATATCCTTCAAACTAGAAATACTCCCCAAAAGAAAACTTTACAAATACATACTATTACAAGTTCATTTACCACTGTACATTTTTTTTTAGCAATAGTAAAGAAAAAAGAACTCACTATACAGAATGCCCCAGACTTTATCTGACTTTTCACACCCATGGTTCATCTTACAGTAGCTTCACAAGTCATGTTTCCCACCACCTATTTTAATTTGCATTTTGAATTTGCACTTAAAATGAAATGCCAAACATGCACATCAGCTCTCTAATGCGCATCACATGTCTTTGTGCAAGGAGGGGGTAGAAAATTTACTGTATCGATTAGGCTTGGGCGATAGGTTAAAAATTTCCAATCGGCCACCGTCACCCTTTAAATCGGCGGTTGACGATATATTCGGCGGCTATGACACGTGGGCGGAGTTGCAGTGACGTCACGTCGAAGTGACCGCCGCCATATTTGTGTCCGATTTGACAGTTCTCCTCATATGAGAGCATGTAAACCACATCCATGATGTAAACCGCAGGATGGAAATAACAGTTTCTTGACAAAATGGCAGGGTTTCATACTGATTTCTCCATAACAACAGACTAACTCTACATTATCCCACGTATTACACGGTTTATGAGTGAATTAATTAATTTGATATGTAATGTTGATCAAAGTCCGAGGTCCATTCACTCAACGACAGCTGTTTGCTCCTCAGCCTCCTCCCGGTCGACTTGTCCTGCAGTTGTTTTCAACATGTTCTTGATAATAAATAAGTAGATCGATGAATTATCATGTAAATGTCACTTTCCACATTTATGTAGTCCTGTCTGTAATAAGAGACTTTTGGCTACGGACACGTTTGTGTCAAAGTTTACTCGTGTGGCACAGACACAGCTGATATCACAGCTGATCACAGCTGTGAGCCTCAGTTAATGGTCCGCTCTGATCCCAGGTTTGGTTTCAGCAGCGGTGTGGGAGCCTCCACTCTCCCTCTGACAAGCTTATAAAGTCGTTTTAACATCACAATTAGTCTGAAGCTGTTTAATGACGGTAAAAATGAAACAGGTGGGAGAACGGGATAACACAGGCTACCTGTCCTTGTAACTGCACTTAAGTTTTTGTCTAGTTCTCTTAATATGATTTATGAACTGACGTTGCTTTCATCTCTGCCATCACTGCCATATTTAGTGAGAATAGCAAATCTGTGTGAATAACATAGGCCTATTACATAACTATAGATGTTGAGATCCAATTTACGCACGCTTTGAATTGTGCTCCATTTAAAAGTTGAATTCTGTAGGTCAGACCATTAATTTGACAAAACAAAATGCAAAGAAAATCGCCCAGACAATCGCCAAAAATTAAATCAACAATTCCTGGAACAAACTCAGCAACGGTGGTCGATTGACGATTATCATTCAGTCCATGCCCAAGCCTAGTATCGATACAAGTGAATGTGCTTTAATGCTATAGAAATGGATCAAGTTATGTGTGCAAATGGTGACGAGATGCTAGTACTGTACCTGAAATATTAGTTCTTCAAAACTCTCCATTATCGTCTCTCTTTTGCCACCAGCTTTCCCGTTTGTTTACCTTTTTGTCCTTGCGCTTGTGACTTTGTGCCGTCTTCTTTCTCCTGCAGATTGGCAGCTGACTCGAAAATTAAATTTTGATATGTTGGAGGAAGAAAATCACAGGTGCATTAATTAACACACTAACAACGACAGCCCATGATCGTTAATGATATTAATTTCACCTGTGCTTGTCCTGCTGCTTACATTTCAGCAGTTAGTTGTAGTGGCATATAGTGCAGTGCTTGAATTAATTCACATAAATACTTTCCACCATGTAGGCCTACTGCTGGACTGGGAGCTTTTGAGAGGAGCAAATTCAGCAGTCAAAGTTTAACTGTTACACTGGGAACATTTATCCGACGCACTTATCCAGAGCAGCCTCAGTTAATGGTGGACACAAGTCCCAAGGGTGCCGCTGTGAAGCAGGAATTGTTTTGATAGAAGGAACAGGAGTGAGCACACCTCATGCCGAGGCAAGACACAGCAGGACCCGGCTGGAGGTTTTGTCTATGAGGCTGCAGATTTAGAAGTTGTTCAGGCATCTCGTGTTAATGACATCACCGGTGTGTGACTCAGCCACTGTTTCTGCTTAGCTCGTCTACTTCCTCCTTTTTTGTTCCCTGGTCTGATACGCTGCCAACCTAGTGTGGTAAACCGGGTCAACAATAGCAGAAGCATGTGTACCGTAGGTTGGCAGCAGCAGGTTGCTGTCAATTATTTATTGTCAGTGTTGTTGCTGCAGTCGGTGTTAGAAGCAGTAAACTGTTAAAGAAAGTAAAGTTTAGGTCAAACATGTAGACTTCATATAAAACAGGTTTTGCTTATGGATTAAAAAAAGAAAAGAAAATTGCAGCAGAAAAAAGAGGTTAATTCTAACAATTCCTGGAACAAACTGTTACAACGTGCTCTGACGCATTATCAGGACAGTACAGTACCATGCTGCAGGAAGTAGTACTGTGTATTGCCCATCATAATGGTTAGGAAAAGAAAAGTAACAAAGGAAGACAGACTGGTAGGTCAAGGGTTCATCAGACTACAAGATAATAATGCCCCATAGCCTAACATTAGAAGGAAAGAAGTGGATGGTGGCCTTACAGTACATGATGGAAGAGTCTCCAGACTGTAACCCGTCGGAGGTTGTTTGGGAAGGACTTGACAGAAAGCAAAGGTTAAGAAAGGATGAACAAATATTTATTGTAATTAATTCAAAATACCAGTGGTGTACGCTGTCATGGTAGGATTTTTTTTAGTCTAGTTTGAGTTTGGCTGTAGACTATATGTAGCATTTAGTCACCGTGACTGTAGCCAATTCTCTGCAAAAGGCCACAAATCAACAGAACATAGTGTCCGTGCTGCGTATCAGGAGGATCATCCAGCACAAATGTGTTTGTAACAAAACACAGTAGATGTCATCAGTGCTTGTCAGTGCTAGCCTGCAGACCGGCGCTCAATCTGGAGTATTTACAAATCAAAAAAAACTTGCAGTACAGGTTTTTACCTGTACTGCAAGTAGCTGTAGCTGGTGCTTTTATTTTGTAGAGATGATCTCCTACTGTACTTGCACATGCCCCTTTTTTGCGACCCCTGCATTTCACAGAACCATTTTTTTATGCCTTGCCATGGAAAACCATTGCTGTCCTGGGTTGAGACTGTGAACCATAATCACAAATGCACTTGTGCTTCTTGTCAAATGCTTTGCAGTCTGACTCACATTCAACAATTTGTAGTCCACCTGAATCTTTAGTACCTGATGTCAAACCAAGTATAATGACTGTTAGTCAACACGATGGTGTGTATTGCTACAGTCCTGCACAGAGACACAGGACACAGAGCCTAAGTCTCCAGCCTCTCTCAGCGTCTTTTTTATAAAGTACTTTTAGATGTCTGTCTCATTGCTTGTCTATGTTTAAAGTTGGCACAAGCGATGTGTCAGACTGCTTTAACAGTCATGGAAATCCTCAGTTAGTCATGGAAAGAGTTGTAATACAGAAGGATTTTAATGTGAGTGAGAGCCCTGAGTTGCAGTTCATTTTTTCTCGTCCTTATTCAACCCTCAGTGTCCACTTATCAGCACATTCTGGTCTCGATCACTTCCAAATAAACATAATATGATGTAATAGCAAGGAGTGACATTTACCTCACACAGCAATTATTGTGTGAAGGTGTGTGAGAGAGAATAATGAACCGTCCAGTCTTTACGTAAATATTCAGAAAGCCAGACAAAAGTAATAAAGCATTTTTGTTGTTTCCAGTACCTCTATTTTTTTTTTTTACCACTTACATCTGTGAATAATGGAAATGGGTTTTTATATGGACTATATTCACATCCAAATAATACAAAATCTGCAGAGTACATAACCTCTGTAGTTATGAATGTCAGTCAATGTGTTTTTATAGCTTAAAAGAAGGTGATAGATTTCAAGCTGGCATGCTCCATTTCTATAACGAGCTGCTGCGATTGCAGCCAGAGACAATGTTTGGAGGGACAGAGGAGGCAGAGCTCCTGCTGCGTACTGCTTCTTCTGTACATGGTTTTTAGGATGATGAAGCCCAGCTCAGTCTATCCATGATAAAGATACCCTTTTCCTCCTTTATGTTATAACCCTAACATGTGCAAAGTGAACCAATGAACTACTCGCTCACTGATCAGACAGAAGGTCACTGTATGTGATTTTGGTAAAGACTTATTTTAAACACACAGCCAGCTGTTTTTAGCTGCAGATAGATAAAATTAGCAACTTGGGTGAACATATGGGAAGTATTTAGCTACTTCAGTGCCAGAAATTTCCCTCAACAGATGATGTAGACAAAACAAAGCTTGGAGCTGAGGTAATGTTGAACTTACATTCCCCATGCTGCCAGAAACACAACTCACTTGAATGCTAATGTAATAATGTAGCTCCCTGTCTAATAGATATGTAAATCTGCATCTGTTCACGAATGTATTCAGCATGACAATTTAATAAGACAAACAAGTTATCAGTGTTGTGTTCACAACTTGAAAAGATAGATTAATGCTGCTTTAAGGTTTACAGTGAGTAAAGGATATTTCTAGCTCAGGCGCAAGTTTGATTCTAATGGGACATTTTACAGGTCAACAAGTCAAAAGCACTGTTTCTCTTAAAATTTAAATGCCACTTTAAATCAGTGTCACACTGCTGGTTTCAATTTATTTTACCATGTGCTTTTATGTTCACTCAGAGTTAATGCATAATGTGTGTTTTTGTTGGAGCGTTGAAGTGAATCTGCTCTCCTTTTCTTTAGTCAGTGGTATTTTGAATCTGTGTCACAACAGTAATGTGAATCTGGCCGTGTGCATACCCTTGTTTTTAGGTCGATATAAACAGTGTCATGCTGAGAGCGTTTAGCTTGCACACAAAAACCTAAAATACACACAATACAAACATATCTGGGTGGAAACTCATATCCAGTTTGGATTTTTTGTATGTTTGTTTCTTTTAAAGAAAAAAGGGTTAGCAAAGTTTATAAAGAGACTGAAGAGGAAAAAGAGAAAGGATGGGACAGGAAGAGAGGGAAAAAGGAAATCAAATACTGTAAAGGCAAAGTCTACACAAGTGCTTTGGCTTCTTTTCAACAAAGGAAGACATCAAGAGGGAATACATGTATTCCAGGGAACCATAACACACATTACACCATGGAAACATTTTTTACCTTGCCGTCTTGCTCTACGTATGATTTTATTTCAGTGTTTATCCACTACTGCTACTGGATATGTGGCCTCGGCCTAGGACAGTGTTAGCACCCAGTCAGATACTACCATTCAGAGATCGCCTTTAAAGTAATTAACTGAAGAGAAACAACTGAACTGCTTTATACAGTAGTCTTCAGTATATGTGATGACAAAGCATCATTCAACGACCGTGTTGTTGTGTGTTTTTGTATTGCTACCAAACATTTTCCAAAGCACAGCATACACTGAACTGTTTACACAGTGACATTTTACCAGCCATGACATTCTTGTTTTGTGTATTTTGGAAGGTGTGAATACAGCAGTTGACCATAACATTAAAACGGGTGATTTTAATAAATGTTGTGACTGACGTGCGTATTTTTCCTGAGTTGCCTGACTCGAGTTATGACACTGAAACTACAGAAAAAGTTAACCCTGATCGAATTGGTAATGATTCAAAAGTGAAGTCTTAAATCGGGCAAGAGACCAGTCAGCCCATTATATTCACATGGGCCCTCAGCACTCGGTTTTCTCCCTCAGTCCCTATCTGTTCATTTAGGATTTTTTTTTTTTTTTTTTTTTTTAACCTTTATTTAATCAGGCAAGCAAATTAAGAACAGAATTTCTTATTTTCAAATGCAGCCTGAGGGGTAAGGGGAGAGGAGTGCTAAAGGATAACCATACATTGGGAAGCAAAATGTTTCTTCACAGTTGTAACAAGTTCTTATCTTTTTCTCACTATCTCTCCAGGTCCCTGAGATCATCAGTACATTGAGGCAGGCTGGCAAGAGCTCTGCACGCAACAATGAGATCACCTCCATTCCCAACAAAACTTCTGCCGCTGGAGGCACCGACCCCTCTGAGCCGCGTTTTTCTTATCTCTCCGCAACGACGACCTCCGCGGCCCCCGTCGCCCCCGTGTCTCCGACAGCCTTTGCCAAAAAGTTTGAGGTGCTGTTCTGCGGCCGCGTGAGCGTCGCTCACAAGAAAGCCCCGCCCGCCCTCATCGATGAGTGCATCGAGAAGTTCAGCCAGTTGCATGGCTCAGGGACGACTGATAAAGGGGGAAGTGGTGGAGGGTTGGTGGGTGGGCTGAGGAGGGCGTTAGCCTTCCAATCCAATGGACTGGGAAGCGCTGCTGTCGGTAATGGTTCTGCCGGGAGCCCCACCGCCGGGAAGCGCCCTGTCCTGTTCAAGCGAGACCCCAGCTTTCCCTGTCTGCAGGATCTGGATGAGAACGGACTCTCACCTGAGATTTCTCACAACAACACTACTGACGCACTTGCCCGCTCCGCTGAAGTCCAGCCCACCAACCTGCGGGAGAACAGGACCATGCTGTTCACGGTAACCTCCAGAAAACTACTCTCTCACTCACTCTTTGCAAGTTACAGAGGTAAAACATGGTTGTCCTGATAAGGTCCTGATAAGCCCAGTCCATCAGTAAAATTACTATTATGGATTACTATGGATTACTACATATTACTACTAATACTATCAGGCCCTTTATTTTAGGTAGGTTATATTTCACAGTAAAGTGATGCCCTATGTCACTATGAATGAACAAACAAATATTATTTTGGATCCAGGGCTGCTGTAAATTCAGTTTGTTAATAGAAACTGTGTCTACTGTGATACCACATGTTTCTTGGATTCTTAACAGATTAAGATCATACTATTATGGCTAATTAGCTTTTTAGTTAATGTATGTACTTTAGTATCACACTACAATTATTTAAATGACTTTGCATAATAAAATAGAAAAATGAACCAATATTCCTCATACATTATTTTGTTAATACACCAATAAAATTAAATGATCAAGTTAAGTCAAGTAACGTACTACTATAACGGGTATTAACTTTGATAAAGTCACAACTATCTTGGTACAGTTTATCACTGAGGAAAAGCACTTTATAGTGCAGCAAATTTTAAATCCCCCTTGAAAGGCCCAGGCCAGAACACAGGACAGGACAGAGAGGGAGATAACAAAAGAGTGACAAACGTATAAATACCCTCATGACTCAGCAAGAGCAGATGCTGAGTGCTGCTCAAAATGAGCCCGGTCACACTCCCCTGATTGACCTTCACCTGACCTCTAGTGACCCGCTGCCAACAGGAGTTTTCCTGTTTGTCCTTCAGACAGGAAACGATGACTGCTGGCACAGGATCCACTGGTGCCTGTTGCTGTCGTCCTCAGCAGATACTGCAGACGTATTATTGACATTAATGATACAGGAATCATACTTATCTTCTCCTGGTTTCATCACTCTGTCTGTCTTTCTCCTTAGTCTTTAAGAAATGCATTAAATCCCCATTTTCCTCTAAAAATAGTCTGATAATTTCATATTTGAAAGAAAATGGCAGTGTGGGAGTAGAGCTGTGCTAAGAGCTTAACAGACTTTCTTTTTATGAACCACTAAATCCCTTCTTAAGGTTTAGGAGCTACAGTGACTCATACTCTAATGATAGCGAGAACAGGGATATCCCCTGAAGTGGAAATGACCTAAAATGCCCGGACCTGTTGTGAGTAAATATAACACGTGAAACTGACACATTTGACTGTTATTATTATTTTCAGGCTTCCCGTTATTTGATGCACCAATTACTCATCAAGCTTTGTAGATGAGAACCTGGGACTCCTTAAGTTCATATGGTTCATTTTTGGTTTCACAACCATCACCCACTCACAACCCATGATGGTGCATCAATGAATACATTTGAACTGTATTTCCTCTGTATCGTACTTTGTGTTTTAGGTTGGCAGGTCTCAGATCTTCTTGGTTAGTCCAGACACTAAAAAAGTTGCCATAGAGAAGAGTTTCAGAGAAATCTCCTTCTGCTCACAGGTTTGAAACACTGGCACTTCACATACTCTGTTTGTATACTCACATACAGTATGTCTGTGTGTCGTTTGGTAACACACCGTTTGTCTCATCCCAGGGCATTCGTCATGTGGACCATTTTGGCTTCATCTGCAGGGAGACAGTGGAAGGAGGGAGCTTCCACTTTGTTTGCTATGTCTTCCAGTGTGCAGACGAATCACTGGTGAGATGGGGTCATATGCATTATCATTTCTATTCAGGTGTTTTTAAGTAATGATAAGCAAAGCCTAAATTCAAGTAGTAATGCACAGTAATGCACTCAGCATATACACCTGGAAATGTCTTTTTTCTGTTTATATGAATCTGATTGTTAAGTGTTATGTACTTCCTCTTGCCGATTCTTTACCCCTTTAGTGCTTCCCACTCAATGTTCATATTTGATCAGCCACACAGTTTATTTTTACACTTCACTTGGTTAAACAAGTGTGGTTTGGATTTAGATATAAGTACTTTTACTTTGAGAAGTATTTGTCCTCAGTCTTGCTCTCTATCAGTAGAGAATAAATAATAAATAAATGCTGCTTATTTTATTGACTGATGACTCAGTGCATCTGTGCTCCACTGAGTCACTGTGTGCTTGTGCTGACACAGGCTAAATTGAAATCAGATTGATGAAAGGCATTGGTCTTTAGATTTATGTACTGTACTGCATAGAAGACAGCTAATGTTACAGTGGGATTAGTTATTGTATAGAAACATCACTATAGAGTCACTCAACCTGCTATTGCTCCCAAAGCAAACAGCTTGTGGGAAAACACGGCTTACCTTTCTCTTTGTTACATGTAGTGCATTTCTTTGTAGTGATGTATTTTTACTTCTACCAGTTTTCCCCACATTTCCCCCTATATTAAAACGTATCTTGAAGATGAGTTATAGAAACAGTATCAGAATGGATCCTACATTTTTTGAAGTCTTTGTATATTTAAAATGTCAATAGCTTATTACCGTGTAATACAGTTATACATAAATACTGGTAGCAAACTGATGAATGTACTTACTTACAAATCATTAACAATCGGAAAAAAAATGAAAGAGCTGTTATTTTGCCCTTGCAGGTGGACGAGATCATGCTGACTCTGAAGCAGGCGTTCTCTGTGGCAGCCCTGCAGCAGAATGCAAAGACCCAAAGCCAGCAGTGTGACATCTGCCCCATGCAGCAGCTCCACAAACTGTGTGAGAGGATAGAGGGTACGAAACTGTCCTTGGCCTCATCCACAGTACACGGAAGTTGAAAAGAATTATGATGTTACATAGATTTATCAATGTACATAAAGACTGTGTCTCCAAGCTCTGCCATGCAATTAAACTGTCATAGGATAAGAACATAATTTCCATCATGGCTTTCTTAAGGGGAGAGATGGGTAACTATGTGGGAATGTTATTGATAGGTCAGATTTATACAGCAATGTTTACTAGGAGCCGTAGCAAAAACAAAAGTGCTACTGTATATCATTACAGTGCAAAACGGTGGAACCTGCCACTGCATTTTTATAAATCACACCTGCAAACTGGTCACCTTTTGGCTACAGTTACCTTTTTTATGTCAGCCAGGGTAGTAGAAGTAAATGAAAAGGGTTTTAGTTTTGTATGTTGTCACCTTTTTCACCACTCCAGAGTTTGTAGGTCTGATAAATATTTGATATATACGTGTCAAATGTATTGTGCAAATTCATGAATGAGATGGATGGGAATAAAGGAAAGGACAGATGGTGTATAACCACTGCTGCAGTGTAGCATAGCTATCAGTGTGACACCAAACAAGTGACTTATCGTAACCTGCAGACAACAATACGATAGTAAGATGTGTCCTGTTGCATTGAAACCATTAAAAAAGTAATACATTAGTAGCATTTAGTATTTACATTCAGTATTAGTGCAATGTTAACTAAATAAAATTGTATCATCCTGTAATTTTGCTTAAACGTGACTAGCATATCCGAAGTACATGCATACATGCATCTACTGTTATATAAAACAAACATGAGGTGAGACCATCTTCATCTGTACTCAACTGTATTTGCATGATTTTCAGGTCTCCACCCGTCTAAAACCAAACTGGAGCTTCAGAGACATTTGGCCACTCTGGACAATCAGGAGCAAGCATCAGTCTTTGAAAACACTATGGTAATGAGTCTGTGCAGCTGAAGAACAATGTGTGAATTCTTAGAGTAACTGCATGATAAGAAACCAGTCAGTCTGCAGTTTTGTTAAATTCTGAAACACTGTTGCATCACAAGATTTTCATGTGGGGTTTACAGTGACTCATTCATCTTGCTTTACATCACTTTTCACATTCTGTCTCTTTGTCTCTTGATTAATGCTATTGTGTCTCTGTTTCCCTGAAACACCAATGCATTTTATTGATTTAGCGCTTCTATTTAATCATTGGAAAACAATTACGTCTTTGTCTCAAGTCATGTGATTTGTTGTTTAACACCATTGCACTGTAAAGTAAAATAATCAGTGGTAAAGAAGGTGAATGTCTACAAATACTTTTCTTTGACTCAGCTGACATCTGCTGGTGATACAGCTGAACTGCAACACCACAACAATGTCTGATAATTTCCACACAGCAGTTATTGTGTTTGATAAAATAAATTATCTTCTCTTATACAGAATAGCTTTACCACCACAGTCATACAATTTGCAAAAAAAAAAGCTTTTAATTTGTAAGATCTATAATAGCTTTTCCTCACATAACTTACATTTTGCTGTGGTTTAATATCTATTGATTTTAAATAAATGTATTTGTGTTTGTGTGCTCCAGAGAGCTCGACCCAAGAGTGATCAGGAAGAGAATGAGTTGGTGATGGCCTCGCTAAGGAATCTGTATGAGGAGAGACAGAAGAGCCACCAGCACAATCTACCTGGAGATGGCAAACAGGTCACTTTTGCACCCACAATCGAACAGATCAGTCTCTGTCTAACAGCTCTGCTTTGTATCACTCATGTCCTGTTTCTATTCTAAATGTGCCCTACATTTTCTCAAAATCGATTCCATGACAGAGTAAGTCAACCAGGAAAAACAACAGGAAAACAGATATTTTTATATCTTCCACTTACACAGCCAAACAAGTAACTGTCAGACAATGTGACCCTCCCTTCAATCAGTCACCAATGCACTTTTTTCTGTCCCTCGGCACTGATTTCTCTTTCCATGTCTACGTAGGTATGTGAGGAGGCAGCTCCAGGCCCTGTGGAGGCACAGCAGCAGAGTAGCAGCCGCCAGCGACTTGAGCAGTTCAAGAGTCGAGCCAAGCGATCTCTCACTGAATCCCTGGAAGGCATCTGGAAGGTATCAGTGTTTGTTTAACCATTATGCATTTGCATGCACTTGTGTATGAAGAATGCTGTCATTGCTTTGAAAATCTACATTGAAGTGGAGATGGTTGGTTTGGTTTTTTGTATACAGTACTGTAGATTATGGACCGTTACATGTTGAATTTAGAAATTGTGTTTGGCATCATTTGCTTCATGTCATCTCTGTACAACTGTAGTGTTTAGTTGTTGATGACGTGTTAAAAGTAAATATTTGTTCTTGGCATGTGTGTGTGTGGCAGGGAAGCAGCAAGGCCAGAGCTCAGAGGGACAACAGTGAAAGAAGCGACAGCAGCTCTTCCATCTGTACCGTCAACAGCAGCCAGGATCAACCCTGCTTAGATGACCCTTTACCTGCCTCCCCTCAGCTGCGACCCACCAGCCCACTCAGGTTAGCACACCTAAACACACACAGCCACACTGGTGAGAGCAGTCACTGCTCCCACTGCAGCTCTGCTCGTTTTTCTTGAAATTGATCAATTATGTGATTCTGAGACAACCTTGTCGTCATTAGCCTGGTCGGGCTAGGCTTGACACAACAATATGGGTCTGAGGTGGATGAGGTTGTGGTGAGCTGTTAGATTACAGCACAGAAGGGGCTACAGTAGTAATGAGGGCTGTGTTCAATGCCTTCAACATTTATTATGGAAGCTTTGGCCAGGAAGACAACTGATAAAAATTGACTGGAAAAAAAAACTTGCTCTTTTGCGAGACAAATATTACTTTTACACTTTTGTGGGTAATGTTTATTGTAAACAGAATTTTGAATTTTGTGAAGCTTTTGTTTGTGTGGCTTGTCCACACCATACTGTGTCTATAACATTTATTTTTCCTAACCCGCTTGCATGTTTTTCAGGGGCCACAACTCAACAGGAGACCTGAAGCGCCTCAACACGTCTCTACCCCTGTCCCCCTCGTCTTCCTCTTTACCTGGTGATGCACAGCCACAGGGCTTCCGTCGACGGGCCAGCACCTTCAGCCACCCACCGACTCCTTCTTTGGTGCTCGAGTGCTCGCCGGTGCACACACTAGTTCACACTCCACAGGACGCCACTGCCGCCACGAAGCCCAAGCTTGTACGACACTACTCCGTCAGCACCGACACGCCGCACCAGAGCAAGTAAGGACAGTGTGGGTTTGTCTGCATTCCTTTGTGTTTGCATTGATAGTGTGCGTCAGCACACTGGAATTTCCAGAAATACGTTACTGATGTGCGTCCTGGAAGTTTCCCGTTATCACACACTCGGAGAGCACGGCCTAGTTATAAGAGACAAGAGCAAAAGAAAGACGGAAAGCAGTAAGAAAGAAGGAGGAAGTGTGAGAAAGAGAAAATGAATTCCAACTTTCTATATCTGTAGAAGACAGCTAATGTTACAGTGGGATTAGTTATTGTATAGAAACATCACTATAGAGTCACTCAACCTACTATTGCTCCCAAAGCAAACAGCTTGTGGGAAAACACGGCTTACCTTTCTCTTTGTTACATGTAGTGCATTTCTTTGTAGTGATGTATTTTTACTTCTACCAGTTTTCCCCACATTTCCCACATATATTATAAACGTATCTTGAAGATGAGTTGTAGAAACAGTATCAGAATGGATCCTACATTTTTTTAAGTCAACCAGAAGTTAAATTCATGTCAAAGAAATTCTTGATATTCAGTCAATTCAGTCCTAAATCAATCAGTCAATCAATATGTTTTCCATATGTTTTTTTTTAATTTTATTCTAGCATTTTATTCAGCAGCATTATGTACAGTTTGGGCCCCAGACAAATTTCCCTGTCGGGACAATAAAGTCTATTTGATTTGATTGATTGAACCAAAATTCTTACAACCAGCTTCTCACTTAAACTCTGCCTCAAAGCTCTGCCTTCAAAAACTTGTTTATTCCATTTCTGTGCTTTTTCTCTTCACTTTTTTGTTCTGCCTACATGTTTTTTCAGTGTCTTTGACTTTGTTTGCGCCTCTTTCTCCCTCTGTACTTGCGCTGATTCTCAGACATGCCTCAACCGATTCCACCCTTCCTCCTGTTCCTCCCTGCCCTTCATCCCCCTCTCTTCTGCCCCCTCATCCACCCCACTCCCCTTCTTCTGGAGCCCGGCTCAATAAAAGAAGGTGAGAACAGTGCACAGGTTCTCTGTTCAGCCCATACAGTGCCTCTCTCACTCCAGAGCTGTGCTACACAAAAAGTTCAAACGCATTTTTCGCAGGCAAAATCTCTCTCCCTCTCTTTGGATGAGGCCTAAGCTTCTCTTTTCATCTGTGTTTTTGCCTCCTTTTGTCACCTCCATCACTCCATCTCAGTCCTTTGGGTGGTCTGCGTGCTCGTCTCCACTCCTCCTCCTCTGTCCCTAATTTTCTGAAATTTCCATTTCTGGCCCCTGTCCAAGAGAATGATTGTCCTGAACCAAAGAGCAGGTACACACACGAACACCAATCAGTCATCATGTTTTGTTACCGTGTCAAGCATAATGATGGATAATTTGTGCTCCCTTCATACAGTATACTGTATTTCTGTCATTGATTTCCTGTTTCTTTTTGTGTATGTGAGTATGTGTAAACAACACTATGATATATTCAACTGGGCTTATGTTTGTGTTTTTAGTGATGTAGCGGCTCTCTCTACACCAAGTGCAACATTTGGAGTTGGAGAAAGCCCTCTACGCAGTCACCGCCACTCATGGAGGCAGCAGATCTTCCTACGGGTCGCTACACCTCAAAAGAACACAGACACAGCCGGTAAGAAAACACACTCTCACAAAAATTGTATTTATCTTTGTATAAAGTTCTCTCATTAGGACCAGACCAAGTCACATTGTCTGTCACTATCAGTTCCAAGGTAAGTTCCCTTGGATCGCCGTTTCTTTGGAGGAGAGCTGGTAATTGTACCCTAAAAAATATTCCACAATTTTTCCAGGAAAGGGAAATCGTATAGAAATGTGATGCATTTTACATGTATTGTAACACCTGTATCACTTATTTGTTTTTTGAGGCCTCATAATATCTGATTCTGCATGTTCAGCTTTTTGCAGGTTGTACAGATCTGATTAAGTTTTGTTTTTTTCCTTGCGAAGGTTTGATCGTGCTTTCAGTAACTACAGACGTAGCTCAACTTAGATAATGTTACTTGTTTAACTTGTTTCACCGCTCTGCCCTGACGCCTCATGTGTTTTTTTGTGAACGAAACCGAGACGTGCAAATCAAACAATTGGACCATATTCAGGTTGGCTTCTGAAACAAAAAATATGTCATCCATCTGTCTGACTGCACGGCTGAAAACAAAATATACTGCACAGAAAAGTGTATTTAAGGGCATTTGCAATTTTATGAAGGCATGATATATAATTTAATATCACTGTGTGACATTTGCTTATTGTCACAACAAGAGTTTGGTATCTCTCAGGTAACTTGCCTGAATGACAAGAATACCAGCTTTGTGCGCTCGGTGATTGTAAGTGTGTCTGTGTGTACAAAAGAGCTTTGACAAGCAAAACACTAGGATTACGCTGCATGCTCCACTTGCAAAGTTCAACATGTCTTCTTAAGAAGAAGACAGTTCCAGGTCAAGACACTTGTGTAAACATATGTTCTCATCTATCTAGGCGCATGTACTACAGTACATACATCCTACCAGAAAAAGAAAGAACTTGAGTACGTCTTCACCTGTGCTGTTAATACAAATGGCAGCAGTTATTCCCCACGTGTCGACAGTGGTGCAGTGAGAAAGCTTTTCCATTCAGAGTCACTCTTACTTGTCATCCGTTCTATAGATATGGTTTATAATGCAGTAGTGCTGTGGGTTTTCTTTTTACTAAAATATGTTGACCAAACATTCAGAACACACTGCTCTGTGGTCCACAACAGTATCCACTACTATTTTACCTTTGTAACCTCATAAATCTAATGAACAGACCCAGGCTACAGTGTATATTCTGTCTGTCTTTCAAAGTACCTCATTAAAGTACTGTATTCAAAAACTATGGTTTGTTGGCACTTTAACGTCCAGGAAAGGCCTGTGCAGTCCTCAACATATACATGTAGTAACTCTTACAACCTCTGTGCATTGCTGTGGTAGTTTGTTCTTGTTTTGAATTTGCTTAATTTTGGCATTAAGTTAAGTCATCTTACAACAGGACCCATGACTGTATACGGGAGTATATGGGTTGTACAGTAGATCATGCATACTGGCTGAATATAAATGTATTGTATAAAGGTCTGATATCTTGACAAAGTACTGTAGTTTTGACAATAATGGATAATAGGATAAAAAGGAGAAGGAGTACTGTATGATCTTATAAGTTTTTTACTTCTTCCTACTCCCTTTTAAGCATGTTAAGACTGTTGATGAATATAATTTATTAATTTCATTTGTTTTCTATTTAAAATTTGTCTCTCTTTTTTGTTATGGTTTGTTTTGTCTTCTATCCGGTTCTTTTATACTACCTGACATGTTCAAAATAAAGGTTTAAATAATAATAGAATAATAAATAAATGTTTAACACCGGAAACTGATATGAAACTGGTTGCAGATATGAAACAAACTACGTAATCGGGGAAAAGCTTTCATGTACCGGCTGAGTACGATTAATCAAAGTACTTATGTTTGCAGTTTGGTAGCCCTGTCAAATATTATAGCAGTGTGTGGGGTACAAGTAAAAAATACTGCGTCTTGCCTACAGTGATATAAAATTTGAACCACAGATAACTTTTAAATATCAGTCCATCAATCACTGTCTGCCTGTACAGACATGGGAATCATGCTTGTGCTTGCCCGTTTTCATTTCCTCCGTATAATAATATGGATAATTATGTGTACTGTGTGAGTGAGAAAGCAAAGAGACAGAAGAAGTGTTGACAGTTGAGATGGTTGGGTTGGCCACGCTGCAACTCCACTGTTACACCTGCATTAAGAATAATAAGAATAATAAAAATTAATGCAGTAATTCTTGTTATTATAATGGCATAACATTTTTTCAACAATTGTAGCTATGGTGTTATATAATTTTGTTGTAGGTCCACTTGTTTGTTTTCATAGGGAGTGTCTAAGAAATGTTTCCACAGTAGTTTATGTTTTTTTTGTGGCTCTGTGTACAGCAACATAGCTTTGTCACTCTGCACTGAACCTGAGTCATAAACAGCGGCACTTCTCTTAGCGTGGCTTGACTTAAGTCACGCTGTAAGTCCAGGTACGCCACACCAGAAAAACAAAACCAATAGAGATGGCTGTTAGGATTGTTCAGTTTTAGCTTCACCGCTTAAGATTAATCCCAATTACGGGGCGGTGTTTGGCTCAGTTGGTAGCGCGCCCGCCCCATGTGTTGAGGCTACAGTCGTCACTGCAGGCGACCCTGGTTCCAATCCTGCGCTGAGCAGCCCTATCCTGCGTGTCATTCCCCCTCTCTCTGCCTCCCATTTCCTGTCTCTCTCTGAACTATCCTGTCAATTAAAGGCAAAAAAAGCCCCTAAAAAATATATTTAAAAAAAAAAAGATTAATCCCAATTACTTCTGTTGCTGCCATACAAATTGTGATATTGTCCACGGGAATGAGTGAAATAACAGATTACGCCTGAACAGACAAATAAAGTTCTTTTTTTAAAAAAGAAATTTAGAGCAACAGCCACACACTGTTTTTTGCCTCTGTGTGTTTTTTTACGCTGCCACAGAGAGGTGCCAAAAACTAAAACAAACCACTGCAGCCGCACACGTCTCCGTACTGCTGAATCCACTCCTCTCCACAGCAGTTTCAATAACCCTCACAAAGGTATGCTCTTTGCAGAGGTAAAGGTTATATTGCACTGTAAGGCATTCCCATCAATTTGATCTGTCTTGTACACACCCATCTGGATTCTTGTTTTAGGGCCCAATAAACGCAACAGGAATGTGGGACTAATGTGACCTTTTTATCCACTTTCTCACTGAATATGCTTTTGATGAAGGATTAGTTAGGTTGGGACCTTTTGTCATTGTGCATTGTTTCCGCTTTAATTGAAACAAGCAAGCAGCAGGTAAAACCTCTCCCCTTGTCAGCAATGAAATCCACCCCTAAGGTTTTATTTTGACAGTCAACTGCCATTAAGTAAAAGGAAAACCAGAGCTTTTAACTTTTAGCAGGTCACTGTGATGGGCTTCGCGCTGGCTGAATGCGGTGTTGAGTGGGGTTTGGAGTTGGGTGTGTGCTTACATGCATGAGGTCATGGGTGTGTCCGGTGTGTGTTTTTTGTGTGTGTGTGTGTTTGTGTCTTTGAGGGGGTGGTGGTGTCTCAAGGTCATGTTGACAGTCCACACACAGACAGCGCCAGAGGAAAGCGCCAGCCTTGTTGACCCACTTTGCATGTTGTCTGTGCATGTGTGACTGTGAGCGCACAAGTACGTGTGCTGGGACTCGGTTCTGGCTAAGCTGGAGTGTTTGCTCAGGGAGTGGATTGTGCCACTTTGTACGAAAGGGTGTGTGCGTGCGTGTGCGTGTGTGTGGTTATTTTGACTTTAAGACATGGATTTAGTGTTTACATTAAGCATATGCAGGTTAAGGTTAGGCCAGGATAAGCAGCGAGTCCCCACAAGGCCTGCAGGACAAGATGGTGTGTGTATGCAGGTAGACATTTTTCACACCTGGGAAGTAGCTCCCTCCACCATGTTCTGTCGAAGCAGTGTACTGTAGCAGTCTGTGTTTGTCTAACAAATACACGACTCCCTCAAGTGAGTTAAATCTTCACTGGGTGTGTGTTTGTGTTACATGCGTCTGGTTTGTCCTCACGTCTCTTAGAACTCAAGAGCTGTCTGTTTGTATAGTGACTGCTGGTTTCAGCACAACTCGGAAAGTTTCTATGAGACAGACGCACACAAGTGCACATTGATGTTAACCTCATTTGGCACAAAGAATGCTATTGTCAACGTGCGTGCTTGTTATACAGTATATTGATGTGTTTATGTAGGTTAGTTTTTCAAGCTCATCTACGGCAAAACTTATCTTAAGCATTTTTGATTTTCCGAGGAAGAGTATTTGGAAAGATAACCATCAAACATACCTAAGCCAAGTTAGGTGTGTGCGTGCGTGCATGCGTGCATATGTTTGTCTAACCTCAATCATGATCCTACGAACTGAGAGAGAAGCAAGTGCTATCTGGATAGTTGTTCTGTCCTTTTTCTAAACAACACAGTGTATTTTGAGGTTTGGGATCCACCCTGTACTTTGGGGTGGAGTCACACAAACACATTTTTTTTGCCCGTGTGTGCGTTGCACCCAACTGTGTCAACTACATCTATGTTTAGCATTTTTCTTTTTTTATTTTGCATGAGTGTCCGAAGGATTGACAGAGAGAGGGAGAGGAGGACAGGCAGCTTTTCTCCAGCTTTTACCCAGTTGATGAGTTCTGTGTTCCGATCAGAGCCTCCTCACAGCGGGTTCTGCATTTAGCTATTTCTAACTCAACCTGTATGTATTGATAAAAACAAAACATTCATGAAATGCAGGAAAACTCAATGAATACTGAGAAATGCAGTTACTTTCTGCTGCATAACCTGTCTCCTTTTCTTTCCACCCTGACCATGGTGGCAATAACTGGCATGTTAGGACACATGCCACATAACCACAAGATTGTGGGTTGGAATTCAGACGAAGGCCTGCATGGCGCTGAAATGTCACTTAATAAGTTAGAAGAGAGCAATGAATGGATGACTGTTTAAAAACTAATCACTTCACAGTGATTATGTCATTTACTATTCATAATGTGAAGATTTGTCATTTTAATTAATTGAAAATTTAGAGACAATTTAGATTTTTTTTTTTATATATATATATTTGCAATAAAAATGGAACATAAAAACATCTTTAAAGTCTAGAGAATGTTTGTTTCACATCACATATTTCATTTCTCCCAATAAGCTCTGCTGTTTAACACATATGCAATGATAAATGATATGTTATGAAAAATGTTTTTTCTTAATACTACGAGTTAGTATGATTGTTGTTAACTATGGTATTGTTAACTCAGTTATTATACCGGCATCCTTTACTTGCTGCTCCACTACTTCCTGAACTTTAGCCAGCTCCTTTATTTCCTGTCTTACATTATTGGACAAACTGATTAATCCAGGTGTGTCTGACCTCACAACAATGGTTACCCAGACACACCTGGATTAATCAGGTTGTCCAATAATGTAAAACAGGAATAGAGGAGCTGGCTTGGAGCTGGAGGAAGTCGTGGAGCTGTGCATAAAGCCAATTGACCTCTAATGTAGCATAACCTGACTCACTCTAACGTAATGTAATCCCTTGTGTCTCTCAGAACGAGGGGATTCCTGTCTAGAGGGGGGTCGAGTATGCGTGGGCCAGGTGGGAGTTTCAGGAAGTGGAGACTCTTCCATGAGGGCGCTGCCTGAGGAGCGGACGAGGAGGAGCAAAGAGGAGCTGAGGGAGCTGTGGAGGAAAGCCATCCTGCAACAGATCCTGCTGCAGAGGATGGAGAGGGAGAACCAGAAACTGCAGGGTAAGTTGCCTGTATGAAGAGCCCATAAAACACACATACCCACCCTAAAAACTCACTTTTTAGCTGTTATATTTGTGCACACACATATATTATTATGTGTCTGGGTAAAGTGAATGTTGGCCTGAAATGTAAAAGCAACATACAACATAATCTGGGACCATTTGAAATATTCCTGTTCATGGTCTTCATGTGGGCTTGTTGAAAATTGACCTGCATGATATCATGAATGATCAAGCCTCTCTTGACAAGTGCACGCCTGTTATTTTGAAATCTTTGCATATTAAGATCCACCACAAATGAACTGATTATATTAGGTCAAGTTGTGCATGTGTGTGTCTTTTTGTGGTTGACATATCCATGGGCGTGTGCACCAGCTCTACCCTGACCCAGTTGGCACGTACCAACACATCCCCAGCTATCTATCACGCCCCTAACTACCTGCAGTGTATGCAAATCTTTGATCGACACACACGTAACACTTCACTCGTCACACAGATAGAAATGGCTGCTATCTAAATTTAAAAACCACACACACACTCACACACAGGGATGGTTATTACTAAGATTTTATCGCTAGTATTACTTTCGTCAATACTGCTTATTGGTCTGGTATTTTAACGGTGCTCTCATCGATACTTTTTGAGGACAATATATATTCATTTTACTTAAAATATATTACTTTTTTTATCTTGAAATAAAAAAGATGAAGCATTACAAGAAAATAAAAGTTTACAATTTATAAATCATGAATTAAGTTTATAAACTTGTTTATTCGCCAACGAATCAGTATGTTGTATGTTGAGAGATGTGCCAGAGCACAACACTCGTGTCGCCGCCCTTGCACGCGATACATTTGTCACTTGTGACAGCTTGCAGCATCTGCATCGACTTTTGTGAAGTAAAGCCACTCTTTGTATCGTTTAGCTGTCTCCGCCGTCCTTTACGAGGTCTAACTGGTGTCTGTGCTTCTGCCTCGCGTGTGCGTGCGTGTGAAAAACATCCCCGCTGACAGACGCGGCAGGCAGTCAGAGTGAGCGGCTGAGAGAGGCGTCTCGTTGTGAAAATATATCACACATAGACGGATATTTGACCACGGAGTGTAAACGTGTAAGATAACATTGAACTCCACTGCCAATAAGAGCAGCGTTAAGGTTGGAGCTGATCGATACTGCGGTCTTGAATAACGTAGCCCCGGGCCTCATTTAGTACCAGAGCTTGGTCTCCGTCCCAGCTCACACACCGAGAAAGTGAAACACAGTTGTTGCATTCACGCGGCACAACAAGATTCGTGTCTCTATAGTTTTATTGTGTTTTATTCCTCCCTCTGGGTGCGCTCCACCTTTCTCTTGGTTATTTGTCTGGGTGGAGCTCAACTCTTGTGTCCTCCATTCTATCAGTTTATCTCTCTTACTGTTCCCTGGTTTGTGGGTCAACTGTGAAAGTTTGTTAGTGTGTGTGTGTGCATGCCTCCATCAGTGTGCGTGTGTGTATCTTTGTCAGCTTCAGGGTGGGGTATCCTGTCCCATTCTGTGTTAATCATGGGCGCGGTGGTGCGGCGGCAGAGAGGGAAGAGAGGGAGAGAAATGGAGAGAGAAGGAAGCAAGTGGAGAGATTGTGGAGAGGAGAGATTGAGGACAAGCTGAGCCAATGGAGGCCGTAGTGATAGACTAGACTGTGCCTGCTCCAGACAGCTGATAAGACAGAGAGCAGAACCACAGGCTCTCCAACGGCATCTATTCTTACTCTGGGTGTGTCAGCCGTCTGCTCCATCCAAGTTTTCTTCTTTCATTATGCAGGATACGCCTTCCAGGTCGCTCCTGTTCCTTCTCTAACTTTGATTGCCAAGGCCATGATTTACAGCACCTCATAAGAAGCATTCAGACATCTTGAGATTTTCTCATTTAATCTTGTGCCAAGTTTTTTTTTAATGTGTTTTTCTGGAGTTGTTACATGCAAAGCACTTTTCTGCAGGGCACTGAATTTGTATATTATTAGTTTGTTCATTAAGGCTATGATATTTTGATTCCTCCTCTTTCACTTTTTTCTTGTACATTGTGCATGCACTGTGCTGCAGAACTCCCAGCACCTACTGCTACACCCAATTTCCTCTGTTAGCTGGAAGGTATGAGTGCAGGTTGGGACTGGAAGTGGCCTCCCGTCTCCGTCCTGTCCTGTAGTGATGACATTACTCTGTCCAGCTCTGCCAAGTTGCAGCTGTTCACTGGGTGGACACCACACATGAGCGGAAAGGGTGGGGTAGGTCCACCAGGGGAAGGAGGGAGAAAGAGGAGGAGGTGAAAGCGCGGTTGACGGATCAGATCAATGTGGGATCGTCTGAGAAAGAATGAGTTAAGTGTGTTGGCAGAAAAGAGACACAGAAGACGAGATGGTCTGTGGGTGAAGAGATTAAAGGAGGGAGAGAGGAAGGGTGTTGTCAAAAAGAGAGGAACAGATGAGGGGCGCTGGGTGTGCCCTCACCTTCTTTGATCACTGGTGTCAAAATGTTGTAACAGAATTTATGGTTTACATGTTTGTGTTTAGTTTGTGACCTCTGCTAATCTGAAAAGTCCACAGCCAGGGTTTCTCATGTCTGATTGGATGATGTCTTACCTTTGATATTATCTCTGCCTACAGGTTGTTATAATATGTTGAATTATAGTATGATTTGGTCGCATAAAAACGTGTGTTTCACATATTTCTAGACTCGCAGTACTCAAGCTAAGTGATCCACTGTGAGTCCCAGCTGTGGGATTCCAGTTGTGGTGGGTCAGAAAGATGCAGGGCTGAAGATACAGATCGCAAGACTTCTCATAGGAGTTGGTAGAGACCAAAATCAGAGATAAAAGAAAAGTTTCACCCACATTTCCCGCTGGCTGTTATGGCTTATACCCCAATTTCCCAAATGATAAAAGCCGTATATTTGGGCGTTATTATGTAAAACTATTTATTCCTTCTTTTGGCCTTGGTAGATGTGATTGCAGAACTGTTACAACTGTTATGACCTGTTAAGTTTGTGGAAGCCACTATTAGTAATGGATGAAAATGCATCAGTGCAGCAGCTGATGTCAGACGCAATGTGAAACCTAAGTGAAAGAATAACAAACATGTGGACTGGGGCTAGTGCACGGCCAGCTGTTCCCACGCTATCACGATGCCACAGCTGCAGCAGCCACACCAAAAACCTGCAGCTAACATATAAACACATTAGACGACTAAGACAAAGGGAGCCAGGGGGCCGCCATGTTAATGACTCGTGTTGTCTGTTTCTACATCTGTAGCCTCAGAGAGCGACCTGCAGAACAAGCGCCTGAAGCTCGACTACGAGGAAATCACTCCATGTCTGAAGGACGTCACTCTGGTGTGGGAGAAGATGCTGGGGACCCCCGGGAGGGCAAAGGTCAAATTTGACAAAGAGACCATACATGCTGCTGTTGCACAAGGTACTGTATGCTTTTGGCTCAAATAATGCAAAAAAAGAAAAAAAAATCAGCGCGTCATGGAAATGTTTGTTCTTTTTCAAAATCACCAGGTATTCTCAAATATTGACCAGAGCATAACGTCTGTGTGTTGTAACGTTTCGTCTTATCATCAACCTTGGCCTGAGCTGTATTTTTTCTGAAATACAGCAAAAAGAAAGGGTCATGAATCCGGTGTACAGTATGTGATATTTTCCTTCGGCAGCCTTACCCCCGCTGTCCCATCTCTTACTGGCAGGGGCTCTCTGTTCTGTTCATTTTCTAGTATCAGCATGTTCTGCGCAGTGAACAGGAAGGTTACCTCCTCTGCCCTCTGCCTCAGAACAAAACAGGAGAGAACCCGCACAAATGACAGTGGTCAGTGAAAAGCACTGTGAAAACTTTGAGAAGCAGCGTCAAGACATGGATTGTGATACAAACTGAATCCATCAAACTAAGATCCTGGCCACGCCCCCTGAGAGGAGGAGGGAAGGAGGGAAGGAGTAGAGCTGTGAAGGCCTTTACATGTTCAGACATCTCCCAGTTAAGATTGACCTTAAGGTCTTAAAAACTGCTAAGCTAAGACTTAAAAGTTTCCCAGACAAGTTCTTAACGCCCTTCTTACGAGAAACTTGCGATCCTGCCAAAGAAGCTCTTCAAGAAGCTCTTAACAGGAGCTGTCCACCACCACAGTGCTGAAACTAAATCAATCGATGCCAGGCAAATCGATTTTGATATCAGTCACCAGTTAATCAGCGCATAAGTTCCCACAAAAATGTGCAATTACACGCACGACCACATGCCTGAAAACATTAACTGACAACTTGTGCGTATAGCTGTGTTGTGCAGCATGGCGGTGACAACGTCACAACACTTGACAGCACAATTTTATTTGTGTGCCTTCCTGATGTGCAAAGCACATACATGTACAGGAACACACTTGTTATTCCTCACACTCATTTTTCTTTTTTTAAAATTATTTTTCTTTGCAGCTTTGAGCACACGTACATAAAACATATATACACTGACTGCGCACTGTTTTAATATCTCCTCGCTTAGCATGATATAATAATTTTAACTTACTGTAACTTTCAACATCTGTCAAACTGCTCAGCAAAACACACTTGTGTGGCTTCGGTTGTACTTGGAGGGGTTTCAGGTGTGAATGTGAACAAGTGGGTGTGAACAGGGTGTACTGTTCTGAAATTTAGAGTATTGCTCTTAGTGAAATTTACCGGGATAAATAAAGCTTAGACACATCTGTTTCTGAGCTTCAGTTCAGTTTCAATTTACTGAAACAAAATGAATCAAATTTTGAAGTGCACAGTAATTGTGTGGTGCACCAGACATCCAGAGTCCTTGGGATTAAAATAATGCACAAGTCAAAAGACAGAATCCTTGTAATCGGGGAAAATATTTGCAGTCCGTATTCTAAACACAGATTTGCCACAGAAATGTATCCCCAAGTTCAAGAATGAACCTACATGCTTATGGGAAAACTTGATACCCCCTCACCATGACGACGCATTTCAGACAGCTGTCTGTCAATGAGAGATGGCAGTAACAAAAAGTCATTCACAAAAAGTGATTGAATGAAATGAGAGGTGAAAACCCATGTGAATTGAGTGATAAACAACTAATTACCATTTTAATTAAAATGTAAAATGTTGAAGTTTTCAAATCATTTGACAGTTTCACATGCATGTCATGACTTATATTATTCATTTGTCAGTGATTGAATCTTTTCCATTTTTTCCCTTGATGTTTTTTTTTTTTGGTTAGTTCCACCCGTGAGGCCACTTTCCTGAAACGATGAGGGGTAGTTCTGTGTTGTGAATGATGGTCAGATGTAAAACAGTTGATTGATGGCTTTGTTTTTGTCCTGTGATGATGTCCTTTGTTTATCATATTGTCTTTGAATTAATATAATTTTGATTATTTTATTTATTTATTTTACTGCTCTATGAATTAAAAAAACAAAACAAAAGTATTCCCTCCAACGCCCACATCTGGCTGCCACATAGTCAAACTAATCACTTGGTTAATGTCAAGTATTTTTTTACAGTTGATCTTTGGCTCCTATGAGTGGCTTCTTCAGATTCCTCAAATTCATTTTCAGGTTATGTTGTTAGATCACCCTACCGTCACCCTTGGATTTGCATGAAAGACTTAATGTTCCGTGATTTTGAGTAATGTCTGTCAAGATCTGCCCCTGACAGCTGTCAAGCACCAGAATGATTTGTACGATCCTTGCACTGCCCCGCCTCAACCAACCCCACCCATCCTACCCACCCCCACTTAATTTGTCTCTTTCGTCCAGGTGTCCCGAGACAGCATCGTGGTGAGATCTGGAAGTTTCTCTCTGAACAGTACCTGCTCAGGCAGACAGTTCCCTCCAAACCCCCTGCCAATCACACTCCATACAAAGAGCTGCTGAAACAGCTCACCTCACAGCAACATGCCATCCTCATCGACCTGGGTAAAACACACACACACACAAAGAATGTTTGTGCTGTATTTATGCTGCAATTTGAAGCTACTGTGCTACTTTATGGATTGAGAGGAAGCAAAGAAATGTATAAACTGTGTACACACTACTATTCCTCTGTGTGTACGTATCCCGGATACACCTTTACGCTTTTTATACTATAATAGGTCTTGAGTGGTCTTCAAAAATCTCAAATTTCACTGTACAGTAATAAAAGGTTTTTTTGCTATATAATCTGTGTAATAAATAAGGGGCTGTGTCCACCGGACACGCTTTTAGCGTTCTGGGCATCTACTTTCCATTCAGATCCTATGGAGTTCGACGCTCACAGCGCTCACCACCCTTGGCTGGAAAAACGCTCTCTGCGCTTCCTGTGCTTTTTTTGTCACAGCGCTCAGAGCACTCAGAGTTGAGAGAGCGAGCTCTCCAAAAGCGCGTCTGGTGGACGCGGCCCCTAAATCAGCAGTAATATTAGTGTGACAGTAGATTTTCCATCACTGCTACAGTCCCTCCTACTCTTTATATGGATCCTGGTCATATACAATAATTTTTTATTCTTTTTGGAAGTTGCTATACACAACTGATAAGTACTTAACAAAGATGTGACATAAATTTCTATAAATTCAAGTACTTACAGTAATTACCATAGTTAAGTTACTATTAAGTACTATTAGTCCCTTTAGCTTTGCACCATTCTTTGACCAGTTAGACACTGAAAAAGAAATTCAATTGCATCATAATGTGGTATCAAAAATCCCTACCCTAACCCAATTTGAGTACAGTAGGTGAACATTGCAGAAATACTGTTCATAATATTTATTTAGCAATGTTTAAAACCTCATTTTAACACTTTCACCCTTAAAAGTTCTCAACACCCCCCACCCAAAAACACACACACAGTTCCTACACTCCACCCATATAACACCCACATACTTAGATACACATCCACCCACATATCTCTCCCTCTAGCACTTAACCGTATGTGTTTTTGCTGTTGACCTTGTGTCTTTCATCTGCCTCATCATGTTATTCACTCTACATTGAAAAGGGTGGGGATGGCGGTGGCGGCATGTGATGTACAGTGATATGTGGTGACATGGCCCATGCAGAAGGTGTCATGCGCTTCTGGATAAAAGCGCACAGTGTTTATGATGTCGATACACCACAGAGTTTTTGCAGGTAGAATGCAAACTGCTGTTTGCTCCGTGTAAAACGGCAAAACAAAACACAGACTTGTAGTGTATAGCAAGAGGAAGGAGGTTTATCGTTTTGAGTCGTTTTAGCACTCCCACACACATAACATTTAGGACACAGAGAAATTGTACACATGCAAATACACACCTTGCCCCAGGCAGGGGAGGGAGTCCTGGCATTATGTTCGCAAACATAAAGCCCCCACAGCACATTCCATACGTACACACTCACATGGCCTTCATTGTCTTCTCCAAAGCCTCACTGTCACCCACTGTAAGCCAAGAACTCAAAACACACACATCTGCCTATTACACCAGCCCACGTTAACAATGTGCTATTACACATCCCAGGTCCTTATTATGTTGTCACTTTTGAAAGGTCCATGTCACAGCTGTGAAGCCTCTACGGGGAGAGTATGATGCCTTTGTATAAAGCCACATTCATGTTTCATGTTTTCATGAACATGTTTGTAACCACAACTTGGAATGAGTTGCCACACGTTCATATACTGAGCTTCTTCTTCTTCTTTTTTTTTTTTTTACATCAACAGCAGTGTGAATACTGTTCTCCTCAGATGAAGTTCAGCATAGTTTATATTTTGTCCAAACATGTGCACACTCCCAGGGGCGTTGTTTTTTAATTGTACATCGCTCAGATGCTTTGCGGGAAACTGTCAGACATGATCACGTACCGTATATCTAATGTATTGAAACTGTAGGTGTGCTTTGAGATGAATATCAGGTTGATCGCAGACATCACAAAAACATCTAGCATGATGTTTCTTACAAAAACACAAACACTGCACATATTTTGCACTGTAGATAACATCTCTCTCTTGTTTTTGTCCCAGGTCGCACTTTTCCCACTCATCCCTACTTCCAAGCCCAGCTGGGGGCAGGACAGCTGTCTCTGTATAACTTACTGAAGGCCTACTCACTGCTGGACCCTGAGGTATTTATTTCATTCTTCTTTCTCTCTCTCCTTCAGGGGCAGCCCTCTCACCCCCTCCCCAGGGTTAAACTGTCAACTGTCTTTCAGGCTTAAGCTCCTTTCCACTTCCTTGTTGGTGTAGACATACAAGTTTGTGTTTTTTGTCATTGTAGGTGGGCTACTGTCAGGGCCTGTCCTTCATTGCAGGAGTCCTGCTGTTACACATGGGGGAGGAGGATGCCTTCAACATGCTCAAATTTCTAATGTATGACGTTGGGCTTCGTAAACAGTACAGGCCTGACATGATTGTACTGCAGGTAAAATGTCCACACACACATGCACACACATAAACACTGTCTATTGTATTTGTGGGTTGTGTCACCAATCATAGTTGAATCACATCAACGAGAGGTTTACGTAGTATTCAATCAGTGCATTTATCTCTCATTGACTTTGTGACATGTGATGCATAGCAGCCCTTCCTTTCTCTTTTCAAAAGCACAGTGATCAGGTTATAGCCTCATGTACTGTATAAAGAAAGCAAACAGTTGGGCGGTGCATGGCGCAGTGGTAGAGGCTACAGTCCTCAACGTAGGCGTCCCCGGTTCGAATCCCGCATTGAGCGGACCTTTCCTGCATGTCAAAAAAAAGAAAGCAAACAGTGAAGCATTATTGGTGGCATTGAGGCATGCTTACCTCTTTACATTCAAATTTAACCCAATGTGAGGTTTTGATACTTGAGTGGCTGATTTCACTCTTTGATAGAACTACTGCAGCTATATACCGATATACTATGATCAAGGTGAATAGTGCCTAAATTATATACTGTATGGCTGTTGCTTTTCTGTGCTTTCATTCATTTTGACACAAAAAGCAACAGTGGAAAAGGAGATAACTACTTTAAATCTGTTCCCTTACCTCCGGTGCAACAGGAACCGTTTCAAGAACTTCTCTAGATGTGGTTCAGCGACAAACACTGGTTATCTGCGCTTTTCAGAAACATGTTGACTCATCGAAGAAAACAAAAGCAGTACAATCATGCGTCTTGCAGTCTCCATATGTTATCTTGCTGGCCAACATAGCGCTGATGTACAGTAGTGTATGTTTCGCATTTTCAAGTGAAGGCTATGTAGCAATGCTCTAAAGAGTAACTGCACTGCAAGAAACCACATACAAAACCATAAAAACACAAGTTGCCCTGAACACTCAACAACATGCCGCCAGTCTGATTAGTAAAAAAAAAAGACTAACTGTGGTGTGTTGATGTCAGATTCAGATGTACCAGTTGTCGCGGCTCCTCCATGACTACCACAGGGATCTGTACAGCCACCTGGAGCAGCAAGAGATTGGACCCAGCTTGTACGCCACCCCCTGGTTTCTCACCGCCTTCGCCTCACACTTCCCCCTGGGCTTCGTGGCCAGAGTCTTTGGTAAGCTGTGAGGACTATGCATGTATCTGCACTCGCACGACAAGCTCCCGTTGTACTCTGAGACCCCTTCATCTGTAGAAATGCTTGGCAGTGTCGATTTAGGAAAGAAGCAGGATGATGGAGCATCCGCAGAGATGTTTATTTTAACCCCCGGGTTAACTTTTCTAATTGGATTATGAATCCAGGGTGAAGCGAGGGAGGGGAGGAGAAAAGTGGTGGAACCGGATGACAACAAGGAAACTATAATTCAACACTTGGCAAAACAGGACAAAACCTAAAGTAAAATACATTCAAGGAATTAAATTAGTTTGGTGAAGGAATTATATTTTGTGAAAGCATTAACTACAAGTTTTTGGCTGCCCATCGAGATCCTTTCAGCTCCTTTGAACACGAGGCTTTAATAGTGAGTCATGTAGATGCAGACACATTTGTGATAAAGTCTTTGTTAGTCAGTTACAGACTCTCTTCTGATGTTGATCTTTTATCGCACCACACCCACAGCCCCTTGGTAAATGTCCTTTTTTTTATATCTACGCTTCTCTCTCCCTCATTCCCTCCTTACTGTTGTTTTCATGCCCAATTTCTTACATGGTGCTCAGTCACTGAACCAGACTCTCTGGCTCCTCATGCTCATCTGAGCATAACACCACGGTTGTGTATCTGCACGAGTGCACGACGTGTATGTGCGCGCACACATGAGCGTGTGTGTGTGTGTGTGTGTGTGTGTGTGTAAAAGGCCATCATCATAGCACTGTGAAGTCTTTGGCATCATACTGTATGTGGAGCTCCACACCTCTACGCCCAGTCCTTAATCTGTTGTATGATCTCATGCTGTGCTGCCCCACCCTGATGCATTCAAGCACACACAACTACACACACCTACTCCGACATACCATATTACCCGTGGCCTATATTTATGTTTGCTTTAACCTTTTCACTTATGTCAGAGCGCATGTCATTGTAAAACCCTTGAGGGCATCAGTCATCACAATAAGGTGTGTCGTCACCCACTGTCATTAATTAATGTAACAGTAAGTAATTCAAACATGTCATACCACAGTCTTTTCTAACGTCCTACCTTTCTATCTTTGTTTTTCCTCCTTTGTTATCTTGGACGCCTTTCTTTCGTCTGTCAGATATGTTGTTCCTGCAGGGGTCAGAGGTCATCTTCAAGGTGGCCTTGAGCCTGCTGGGGAGCCACAAGCCTCTGATCCTGCAGCATGACAGCCTGGAGTCCATCGTGGACTTCATCAAGACCACCCTGCCCAACCTTGGCCTGGTGCAGATGGAGAAAACCATCAACCAGGTTAGAAAAAGAGACACTGCACAACCTGACCAGAATACATGTGTTTAATTACATAGAAGATAAGCAAGGAAAAAACATATGCTGGTTAATTCTTAATAATGTTGTTATTGCTGTCGTTGTTTGTCCATCTTGTAATGTTCTATCTGTGGTATTAAGATTTAAACATTTGATTTATTTCTACTATATAAATCCATAAATCAGACAACTGTCGCTAGATTACTCTGATACGAGAGAATGGTTCGCAGGGTCGTTATTCTGTCTTCAAAGCTGATTGTTGATTTGTTTAAATAGTGCTTGGTTTTGTCCTTTTCATGGGATTATGTTAACAGTGAAACCGGCGGGGCGGTGTTTGGCTCGGTTGGTGGAGCACCCGCCCGGTGTGTTGAGGCTGTGGTCCTCGCTGCAGGTGGCCCTGGTTCGAGTCCCGCCCTGTCCTGCGTGTCATTCCCCCCTCTCTGCCTCCCATTTCCTGTCACTCTCTGAACTGTCCCGTCCATTAAAGGCAAAAAAAAGCCCCTAAAAATATATTTAAAAAAACAAAAACAAACAGTGAAACCGGTATAGATTATCACGAGATTTATTTAATCCAGCATCACATGCGGCAGAGATTGCTATCAATTTAATGGGAGGTTGAAGTAATTTGCATAGGCTGGGTGACAAGTAGATCAGTGGTTAAATGACCTTTTGTAACATAACTGATGCACTATATCTGATATTATGCTTGAGTGCATAGGTGTTCACAGCAGATGAGGGCAACTGATGGGTGGAGTGAGAACAAAGTCATTTAACCTCAAACTCTTACGTCACTATTTATGGCAGACAAACAGTGCAACTAGTGTCAATAACAAGAGCGTCATGTATTGAATGACTTGAGTGTCCTCTGATCAGATAAGGGGAGTGAGTCTTGTGTAAGCTATGAGACTTCTTCAAGGGATATTTTGGGCATTTTTTGCCTTCTTTATTGAGACGCATGAGAAACATGCTCATGAGGAAAAGACATGCAGCAAAGGGCAATGGGCTGGATTTGAAGCCGTGGTTGCTGCAGGTAAAACACAAAGCACATGCCATGCGTGCGCTAGCAGGTGAGTCAGAGAGGCACCTATAGCATCAGCACGAACATACTGTATGTAATGTGTAGGTGTGTAATGTAATGATATATGTTGGCTTGAGATGGGAGTGGCTGACAGGTATATTTGATTGAATCTGATTTGATTGTTGACCTCAAATACATCCGCAGTGACTTTATCAAAGTACGCCATAGTTTAGGAAATATGCCGTTCCCTTTACCTAAACCTGATTTGCATGAGATAGCAAGGGTGTTGAGTCATGTTATAACTCACTGTTTTTCCCCTCCAGTGCCAACTATTCACATCAGGTCTATGTAACCTATGTCTATGTGAAATGGAGAGTGACTAACAGTTTCCTACAAAAATAAAAATGAAAAACAACAGGGTGTGTGGTTCCCTGTTTGCTGAACATCTCTCCAGTGTTTAAGCTCTACAATCAAATAGAAATCTAAAACACGCAAGTCCAAGACTTGTGACTTGGTTGTGAGAAGGAAAGATTTTAAGGGAATTTCCTGTTTCATATGACCTTTTGTTTACAGTTTTGGCCATGGTGCCTATCAGTAATGATAACACTGTACTTGCAGAGGTAAGCTGCTGATATTTGAGAACACGGAAACCTAATAAAAACACTCAGATCCTCTTACAAGTTTTAAGCAAATCTGCAGATTAGCCAAACTTGTATGGAAAGGAAAACTATTCGTGTTATTATCACCCGTCTATCAAAAGACCTTAGCATTCTACACTTGGTTATGCAGTGGTTATGTAATGAGAAATCATTGTACCCTTTAAGTTTTACGTCCAGATCCCGCTAAACCGGAAAACAGGAAAAAGAATGTGCAGCACCTCTTTACTGTGTAGGCAAAAAGTGAAAAGATATATTTGACGTTCGGTAGATGAAGATGCTTTTTGCTGTCTTGAACTGCAAACAAGAAGGTGAAATTTAAGGGTTGTACCACTGGGGTTGTAACACGAATATTCTTCAACAGACACCAAAGGCGTTTCTATAATTGTCAGGGTGCTGGCATTCAGCCGAACCCTGCTGGTGTTCACAGTGCAAAACTGAACGTTTTCATGCTGTTGGCTTGTTTACACGCTGTTTGATCTTTGCTTTTCCTGCCTGACTTGCTTTAATAGTAATGTCATCATGTTCCCAGATTACTCATCCTGTTTCACATCTTTTCCAAGTGCAATGTTACGGCAGTTTATGAATACAGTGGCTTCATTTGTATTTGTGAATGGAAATTTTTTGTTCATCTAGATTCTGTCATCTGTCATTTTGCTAAACCAGTTTCTCATAACAAGCCCATGTGTGTCTTTTAGGTTTGTGAGATGGATGTATCTAAGCAGCTCCAGGCCTATGAGGTGGAGTACCACGTCCTGCAGGATGAGCTGCTGGACACGCCCCCCACCCTCAACCAGCAACAGCGAGCTGCACAGCTGGAAAGGACCAATCAGAGCCTCCGACAGCAGAACCTCGACCTGCTCGAGGAGCTCCAGGTACACATGTGCATATCACACATTAACAAACATGTAAGTTAATGTGTGCTGAACCTGTTTGTCTATAATTGCTGGGAGTTGTCTCTTGTCTTCAGACAGACACCCTGAGGAAGGCGCAAGCCAACACGCGTTGGTGTTTTTAACCTGTACCCCCTAAAATAAAGGGTTTTTAAATTTTTTCAAACCAACCTGAGTGCCTGCATTTTTTCTGCTTTGGATCTGTTACCCTTTGCAAGAGCACCGGTGGTTTGAGGGATACCAGCAGCGCTCCTAGTATCCTGTTTCATTTAATGTGTGCATTGCTTTGGTTTGGTTTTAACCTTCTCCTGGTCCTGGCCCTCTCCTCTCAGGTGTCCCAGGCTCGTGTGTGCAGCCTGGAGAGTCGAGTGGAGTCCTTGGTCCAGTCGGAGGGGCAACTGAGGGAGCAGGTTTCTGCGCTGGAGGATGAGAAGAAGCAGCTGCTGAACACCGTCACGCACCTTCAGGACCTCCTCACCAGCCTGGGCATACACAGCCCCCCTGATGGACACACACTCCCCTCGCCCTCTGAAGGACACGCAGCCTCAGCAGCAGCAGCAGCACAGACAGAAGACAGAAGAAGAGACGGGCTGGCCAACAGGACTCCCCACCCACTCGCTCCTCCAGAGGGTTCATAACTACAAATGATACATTTCCAAACAGTAAGGTCGACCAGAGGGGGGGAGCCGGCTGTGGAAGACCCGGGAAGAGAGGATCGAGAGAGAAGTCAAGAAGACTCCCTATCGTGACCTTTGTCCTCTTCCCAGCTCCAGAATGTTTTAATAAAGAAAGAGGCGGGACAGAGGAAGCTGGATGTAGAAACAGGGAAGAAGAAGAATGGAAATACAACAAAAATGGGGATGAGGTAAAGAGAGAAAGGAAAATAAAAGATGGCACCCTTGAGTATTATCCTAAAACGTTTCACATGCCCTCTTCCAGCTCTCTAACAAATATAAATGGACTTGTGATTTGACCAACAGTCCCCAAAGATAGCACTGTCTCACTGGGCCTGTGCTGTAAAAACAAACAACAGTTACATTTGCACCTGTATTTGTATGTTTGTGTCTTTGAATGTCTGCGAGTGCTGTCACCAGTGTATTTTATGCTCCTGTGAGAGCATTTGTTTAACTGTGTTGCATGCAAAAAGGCTAAATTAGCCAAAGACTGTCCCTGTTTATGTAAAGCAAGCTCGAACAAAGACTCAGATTCTCAGATAGCATCCTGAAGCTACATGTGATCAAGCACTCTCACACTCCACAGAAAAGAAGTACAAAGATAACACGACTCCAAAGAAGAGTTACAAGAAATTTAAATGAAGGGACGGGTGAAGAGATAAACTTCATGACAAAGTATTTTTCTGTAACAAAAAAAAAAGTTTGAATAAAATTTAATTTAAACAATGCAAGAGCTTGGATGGTGGTGCTCATAGTCAGAGGTCAGAGGCGAACAATTTTTTTGTTTCCTCCTCCGCTTTTCTAGTCTTCCACTGTGCCTCCTGATCCTGTATTTAAACTTTAGTTACAGTACCCCACAGGAAGAGTAACACAATAAATAAAATCCATTTCACATCCTGTTTTTTCCACCTTTGAATACACGCCAGTCTGTGTAGGAAGGGAAATAGATGTAGTTTCAGCAGAAAACTGTAAAACAGTAGTGTTGGCTTTCCAGTGAGAGGAATGACACATTTATTAAGAGCCTGATCAATTACTTTAAATTGCTGCAAAGCAAACTTATGTCTGAAAGCTCAACAGAGAGACCTCTTCTGTTGAGACAATCTGTCAGCTAGAAATCTTTTACTGTATTCAACACACTGAATTCATTCAAGCCAAGCTGCAGCTTGGTGTGTTCCTATGTGAATGTCTAAATATGTCACTGCGTGTTTGTGCACTTCACTGATCGACAAATCTGTTGATTTACACTGTAAAGATACTTTGTTCTTATTCCTGACTCTCATCGCACATGTTTTTTTTTTGTTTTATTGATTATTACTGTTGTTGTAATGTACTTTAAAATACATTTCATATACTTAAAGCACATCCGAAGCTGAGTTTTTTTTATATGCATGAACACAGTATGAACTTGTAATGTGTCAGAAATGGTATAGACTTTACGTCACCTTGTCAAAACATATCACTCAATTTGAATGTCACGGCCTTGATATAAGGTTTCAGGCATATGGAAATGTACTGTACACACAGTACTTAGAGCACAGACGTGTATTTGTTTTCAGGAATACCTCTTGAGGTTGGAAGAAAACGTGTTGGGGCAAGTTATGGCTCTGTTAGCATGCATGCATGTGTGTACACAACAGAAAAGGCACCAACAGAAAAACCTGAAAAAAAAGATACAAATCCAAAACAAAGGAAAAAATGTGTCATTTTCAGTGATTAAAAAATATATAGTTCTTAACTATATACTATACTCCACTTGCTCAGATTTTTCCAAATGATTGTGCTTTTTTTGTACTTATGTAGGTATACATGTCATAACATGGTGTTTTGAACCAGCCTTGGTGTGTTCTTGGACATCCTACAGTGTCAGTGCATCTGAACGCACCGTGAGGAGCTGGAGGTGACAGCTGCATTAAATTAATCAGTGTGGAGTGGTATCAAGACTGTGTTTCAGACAAGTGTGAAGACTGGCTGTGAAGAAGAGGCTGCTGTGCTGTGCAGAAGAGGACCCTTCCCCCCACTTACCTGGAAACCCCCATCACAGAGGATCACAGGCACCCTAAAGAAGAAGAAAGTTGGATACTTTCCCCTGTTCATCTCTCTCTGGTTCTAACTCTCTCCTAGAGATCCACAGGCTGTAGCTCAACAAAGGTTGAGGCGTCAGAAGAAGTGGCCCCCCTCCCCCCTTGGACTTCTACTAAGGCCTCATGATTAGAGGAATCAGTGAGAGTCGAGGTAACACCTCTACAGTACCTATGTTGGCTTTTTTATAAACCATCTCCTGGACTTGTTTTAATTTGTGCTGTGTCCTTTTAGGAATGTATCGCCCTGCTTCCCCCCTGATTGAAGGCCGTGCTGCATCTTAAATCCAGCCCACCAGAAATGCACATTTTATTGTAAATAAACACTGTTCTCCCTTTTTATTCCAACTTGTGTCTTGTTATTTTAACTCAACGTGGTCCCCAACCAATCCAAGTTTTAGAACCTTTCAAACTTTTATTCTTAATTGTGTGTTGACACACAGATAGATCCACCTTGGGGTAACAGGAGGATACAATTGAACTCCTGGCAAAGTGTTTTTCTCCTCACATTCCTGAACGTGTTTGAGGTTTTCTGGGGCACCCATTAATCAAACAGCTGGTCAGACTGGAGCTGCCTACTCATCAGGATGTTTGTGTTTATGCAAGTGATCATTAATAACTAAAGAACTATCCTGAAGTCAGGTATTTCTCTCTTTCTGTGTGTGCGCGCGCCTGTATAAAAGAAAAAAACAATCACTGCACCAGCTAGTTTTCAGCCTTGTTTTATTTTTTATTTTTTTCCACTATAGTAAAATGTTTCGCTGCCGATTGTTAGACAACTCGCTGAGGAGCTGGTTGACACCAAAACGGAGCAAACAACTGACAGGTCGACTTGCATCCTGAAAAACACTTGATCTTTAACTTTTTATTTTTATATATACACATACATTTTCAGGAAGTCCTTGGGCGTTGTTTTTTTGTTTTTGTTTCATGTGTTTGTCTAGTTTTTGAAAGGTGGTAAACAATCTCAAACTTCATCAACCACGACTCCAAAATATTGTCACCTTTTTTCAGGTAGATAGAAAGTGTATTTAGCAAGAATTGGATGTGTGTACAGTCAAACCTTTTCATGCACTGTAGGCTCAATTTTTGATAGCTAAATCAAACATCTGTGTGGGTTGTTTGTGGAAGACAGTTTCAAGATACTCTCCTGCAAGTTTGGTGTAAATTGAGCAAAGACTGGGGGAGGGGATAGGTTTAATAGGTTTTACAGTTTTTGAAAAAAAAAAGAGTGATGGACTTTTGTATTTGTAACGACAAACTTTTCTGCATAAGCCTTTTTATCATTCTGTTTTGATTGTGTTTTTAACCAGTTTTAACAAAGTGTTAGCATGTGACAAATATGCAGTAAAACTTACGTGTTTTGCAGGTGATGGACTAGTAACTGAGAGAGGAATTTTGGTGATTGTGGTTACTCAATGCATTTTGTGAGAAAGCAATGAAAAGTGATTCACAGTTTGCTCCACATGGACTTTGCACTTTTGGACTTGTGTTTTGCAGGCTGTGTTAAGAAAATGTGTCTTCAGCTTCGACAAATGTTTATTAGCAATTGAAAAAAAAAATCTTTATACTACCAGAAAATTATTTTTTAAGATATTTTTTTGCATACTGACTTCATTATTATATTATTATTGTCTATCTGGACTGTCACTTTACTAAATGGGAGCAAATTGCAGGGGGGGGGGGGGGGGGGGGGGGGCCAGACATGCTGCACTGTAAATGACCTCTGACTTGTTTGCGGAGGAGGAAAGACAAAAGACTTTCTCAAACATGTACCAACAAAAAAAAGAAAACATTTTTTATTAACATTAATACCATCATCAATATTGTCAATGAGCTCTTACAGTAATCAACCTGTTTCAAGGAAACAATGATATCTTGATCCAAAACAAACACTGCGCTGAATGGAGATTTCCATGAAGCAGCAAGAGAGTGAGCCAGCCTCTTTATGTAATATCCAGAAGCGGGGCACGCCCTCCTGCTTTAATGAGACTGATCATCAGGTAAACTGTACGACAGCTCAGTATGTGGCCCCACCCTGCAGACCACCATAACCATCCTCTCAGAGGTTAGATGCAGTTAATCTATAATGAGCTTCTGGATTTTCTCTATAAGCTACCTAACCCCTGACTGAGCAGCCCTGCCCATCTTGTGTGTCTGTGTTACAGGCTCAGTCATCGTGTGGTGTTGCAACAGCTTAGATTTTGTATAGTGTTTGTGCATGTGTGTTTGCGTGTGTGTATTTGTGTGTGTGTGTGTGTGTGTGCACCTGCCTTGTCAGAGCTCCTGCTCGTTAAAGGGCACAAACAGGAGCTTCTTGCGTGACTGTGGCTCACACTCCACATCTGTAGACATATTCTTTTAATTCTCTGGTTGAGTGAACCGACAAGGAGCAGGATCACCCGCCACCTAGAGTGCTGCCTACGCTGTGTGTAAACAGAGCGTATGTGTACTGTGTGTGTGCGTGCGTGTGTGTGTGAGCCAGCTGTATCTGTGCCAGCTGTGAGCAGACTGCCAGGGGTTGTACCGTTGCCCATATTTTTTTGTTTTATTTGACTTGGCATCTGTTTACCCTTCCACACTCCACCTCAGCCCTGCCTTGCCCTGCCCTGCCCTGCGCCCGGCTCCACCACAGCGCCTCTGTTGTCCTGCGACTCTCTGGCTTCAACTCTCTCACTCAGTCTGAGAGTGGGCTTTTCCTATGAGGATGTGATAATTATATACCCATTTTACAAAGGTTATCAAGTTCTGTTTGTGTGTGTGTGAGTGTGTGTGTGCATGGACTGGTGGTAGACATTTTCGTAGTATTTCGGATTAAAGGGGCTGGGAAAATGCTTATTTCTCACATAGTTTGGAGATGGAGATGTATAATTAGACTAAGAGTGTACAGCCACTCTGCACTGCAGCAATACAATTATATATATTTTACAGTAGCATGTCCACAAAATAGTGGATGTAGTCCAGAGTGCACAAAAACAATGTAATGCTGATAGTTATTATAGAAAAACACTGTGATAAGTCAAACTGTGAGTCACAGCACTTTGATGACATGAGTGTTGTTATGTTTGCAGGTTATTTGGTTTGAATTATTGGTTAAAAAAAAAAAAAGTTCAGCAGAGGTAAGGATGTTTTTAAAAGACAACATTGCAGTTAATAGCTGTTGTGGTGTTTTAGTCTGGGTGTGTTGTACTGTGTGCAAACTGCAGCTGTTACTGTACCTGTGCCATCTCACCTTTAGCCTTTACACACCAACTGAAAGCAGCTTCACACTTTTATGTGGTGTATAAAGTAATTCCAATGGGTGTAATCATTAATGATGCTCTGTTTAAAGCCATGTAACAGCACATCAGGTGCGAAGATGAGAGTGCACTGGTCAGTACAAAAGGTCAAACGGTGTTAGTAACAGCTCATAAAGCTCTAAAGCAGCACTAAATCTTGATAAGCTGCTACTTTACCTGAAGCACCTGGATAATTCAGAGTGATGGAGGCTGTAAAGTCAGCTCCTGATTGTACTGGCCGTGTTGACAATGACACATAGGCGTGTGACGGCTCGATTAGGCAGCTGACCGTGGTGCCCGATGTTAGTTTCTCAATCTGAATTATAGATGCTGCGATGGTCGAGGCCGGGCAATTTTAGGCAAAATCTGACAATTTGAAAGTGAAGGTTCCAAAGCCGTAGCACATAAGGTTGATTTGTTATGAATTTTCAAAGTTTTGAAATTTAGAGGCATGCCGTAACGCTACTCTCTATTGTCTTGTGTATCCAGTCTGGCATTTTGATGTGTTCTCATCATCACCCTCGCTGGGGCTTGAACTGTGTGGATTGTTTGTGCTGTCTGAAGATGCTCTCTTGGAAGTCAATTGAGCAAAAAATGTGGGAGGAGTTAGGGTTAATTTACAGTTTTTGAAAAACAAAAGTTTCAGCAGTATTGGGGCTACATTTTGGTGAAAGTTTCAACACTGTACTGTTGGTTTGGTACGACATTTAAACCCTTATGGTGCCCCTCCCAGGAGCAATATTGACATGTCCATACTGTCATCCTCTGTGAATGCTTCACAATGCACTTAACATTTGCATACTTGTGTCTGACATATTTTGCACATTTCCTCATTGTTGCACAGTGTTACACACACTAATTAAATACTTTGTACATTATTGATCATTATTTTTCATTAAGTTTGAAAAAAAAGTTATTATTCTCTGCACAGTGCACACTACTGTTTTTGCTCAGTCAATCTCCCATGGCAACTGCAATAAAATATGTATTACATCATCATACATGTGCAGGAACACATAATAGAAACAAAGAAGAAAAACTGTTTTTGAAGAAGTTCTTGACAAGGAAATTGCACACACAGCCCACCCTGTGCATTTCAACATCTCTGTCTGCGTAAGTATGCGTGCAAATGTGTGTGTGTGTGTGTGCATGTGAGTGTTTGTGTGTGCGTGTGTGTGTGTGTTTGCATTTCGCCACAACACCCAGATATTGCAGCTCCACATGTCCAAACTGATAGTTAACATGTTTATGTTGCATAATCATACATTCCCGTGTAATCCTACAGAATTTAACTTCATTTATAAGTGCAGGTTTTTGTTTGTTTGTTTGTTGGTGTTTTCCTTGCTTGTGTGTGTGTGTGCGTGCTCCCCAGCCAGAGTGATTTGATTGACACATCACAATTTATGAAAATTGAAAACACTTCCTTCTGCTTCTTATTTTTGTTATCTGTCTTGTTTGTTCTGCAGTAAACAGCAACAGAAGCAACGCTGCTGCCTGATGTTTGGTTTCTTATCTTTGTATGTAGTTTCACTAATTTTCATGTTGTGGCTCTTTGACAATGTGCTCCTCAAACAACATGAAGCAAATAACAACAAAAGCTTTTTTTACATCATCACACTTGTACTTCCTCTGTGTGCCGAAGGTTAACCAATCATTGTTTGATGTGATAAACTGTAATAAATTAAAAGATAAAGGGTTAATTAATGGTTGCAGTTGACATTTTTGACCAGGCCATTCAAGAGTGCGCATGCGTGGCGTTTCAGTCTCTCTGTCGAGTTCGGCTCTCAGAATCAACACTTTTTACTTGTTTCTTCGGCTTTTTAATTTGATCCAAGACTTCGACCCACATCCTAAACAGTGTCTTCTTCAGCCGGGCCACTGTTTTCAATGATCAGATGTGCTGATCGTTCTATTTTAAGCAGAATTTGGGTGACTCGCTGCCGCCCGCCGCCATCTCCGAGACGCCTTGAGTGACGCCGGCTTTTAACTTTTACTCACTTTTCTGGGCTTCCACCTGCGCTGTGGGGAAAGTTCCTTCCGCTGGTTCGTGGATGATCCTCCTACGAACACTTCGGCCGACAGCTGAAGCCAGTCCGACCTAATCCTGCAACCAGTGACTCTGGAGAGCATTGGCACCGCAGGCGGAAGCTCACCTGAGCTCGTCTCCACCAGCGGGCACGGGCTGGGTGCCCTGGCCGGGCAGAGTCTCTGTCTGCCTCCGGCGGCTGTCTTGGTGTTTCGCCGTCGCATTGCTGTGGGCTCCAGGACGGAGCCCTGGCGGGTAGGTGTCCTGCACGGCACTTCTCTCTCCTCCGTGGCTGCGTCCTGCACATCGCTCCCTGGCCCTCTCTGGCTGTCTGCTTTGCTGGCTGTTTCTCTCCCCCTCTGTTTCAGGGCATCGCATCCTCGCGTCCACATCCATGCCTCCGCTCACCTCGTCATCCGGCTGTGACGGCTGCACTCGTCTGGCCGAAAAAATCCTGGAACTGGAAGCAAGAATCACTCGCCTCTACCAGATCCAGGAAGACGAGAAATTCCTGGACACCATCATCTTCGGTCCAGCCCAAACGGACCCAAACGGAGTTTTGGGGTCAGAGGTCAACGCGCCGTCAAATATCGCCCCGCCCCCTTCCGCCCAGAATCCGGCCACCTTCGCCCCGCCCCCTTCTGCCCAGGGGCGGGCCAGGGGCGGGCCACCTTCACCCCGCCCCCCCCCTGTCCTTGAAGAGTCTTGGTCTCGACTTGGGGCCAAACCTAAGGGCCTGGTGAGCTCAACCCCCCTCCACCATGACAACTGGTCCTTCGTCAGTGGGAAAGGAAAGAAACAAACCCCCCCACCTCTTCTACCTCATTTTAATCTTCAGCTGGATAACAGATATGACATTCTTAGTCAGAAAGACTTCCCCTCTTTGCCTGCACCCTCTCGACCCAGCTCCCCCTCCTCCCAGCTACCACAGGTTTCCTCTTCACAGGGTTCTTCAAATTCCCAGCCTCCCCTCCCTCCTCAGCCCACTGTGCCAAAGCCCCCCCCCCCCAGGTTCCGCCGCTCCATGCCCTGCTTCACCCCTGCACCACGGGCAGGCCCTGCCAGGCCTCCAGCCTCTTGTCATACAAGGTTACAACACACTAAACCCACCTCCTGTCTCCCGGCCCCCCACTCTACTCCCCCTCATCCCTCTCCACCCACTAAGATAATTGTGGGGGACTCCATCACTAGAAACATCCGTCTAAAAAATTCCACTACACACTGTTTACCTGGTGCCACTGTCACTTCACTTCTAAGCAAGCTCCCTGGCCTGCTCCACTCAACTCCCCCCTCTGTCAACCGCATTATCATCCATGTAGGGACAAATGACACCGCCCATCGACAATCTGAGGTGCTCAAAGCCGATTTCAACAGGCTATTTGACTTTCTGAAAGTGTGTGATAAAACAGTCTTCATCAGTGGCCCCCTTCCCACACTCAATCTTGGAGCTGAACGTTTTAGCAGACTCCTGTCCCTTAACTCCTGGCTCCAGGCTGCCTGCAGAGAGCAGGGCTTTAACTTTATTGACAATTTTAATTTATTCTGGAACCGTCCTTCCTTTTACCGGGGTGACGGTATCCATCCAAGCAGGCTGGGCAGCCGCGTACTGTCTGGGAACCTCCAGCATGCAGTATTAAACGCATGACGGTCAACAACTGGATCAACCCCCCCCGCCCCTGTCAGTGGAAAAGCCCATCCCTCCTCCTCCCTCTCTGTGCCCCCCCTCCACCCTACAAGTCTACAAATTCCCCCAATCTCTAGCCATCTCTCCTCGCTGCCTGACACCACTCCTGTTGCTGGATTGGCTGCCATCACTACAGCCTATATGCCGTGCAAATCCCCACTTGTCATTCCTGTCCATATCTCATACAGTCGTCGTCCTGTACAAAATCACCAAAAAGGGACACATTCATGTCTCCTGCGTTCCTTGCCTCCCACCTCACTTCCTCCTCCCTCGACTATTAAGATGGCACTGATCAACATCAGATCTCTCAACAACAAGACTTTTATTTTGAAAGACTTTTTTTCGGCTCACTCTTTGGATTTTTTGTTGTTAACCGAAACCTGGCAAAAGCCAGGTGATGTCAGTGCCTTTTCTGAGCTCCTCCCTCCTAGCTGCTCTTTTTTCAGCTGTCCACGAGCCATAGGCCGAGGTGGTGGTGTAGCCTCTGTGTTCCAGAATAAATTTAAATGCAGAATAATTGCGACGAATACTTACACTAGTTTTGAGCTCCAGGTCTTTGTGCTGGATAGTAACTGTTCCATCCTTTATGCAATCATCTACCGTCCTCCTAAGGCAAACCCAAATTTTATTTCAGAATTTTCTGAGTTTTTAGCAGAGTTTTTACCGAAATTCGATAGGATCCTAATCTGTGGAGATTTTAATATACATGTCTGTTGCTCAGCCAATCAGTTGGGAAATGACTTTAGAAATCTTTTAGATTCTTTTGATCTCACCCAGTTAGTGGCCGGACCAACACATAATCTTGGTCATACACTAGATTTAATAATCACTTATGGTCTCTCTGTGTCAGTCAAAGAGATCAGTGTCTTTCCCCTCTCCGACCATCTTCCCATACTTTTCGATCTTATAGTGCCATCTCCCACAATTAAGTCCCTCATACCTCCCAGCCGTCGCCGCATTATCACTCCTTCCACTGCTAGTGATTTTGCATCAGCATTTCAAAATAGTGATCCCACCACCTTAGACAACCTGCTTCACCCTGCGTCACCTGACTCCTTCATCTCCTCCTTCCACTCCACCTGTACTTTAATCCTTGACTCTGTAGCTCCTGTAAGGATAAAATCCTCAAAGCCCAGAACTGATCCATGGCTGAATGATTATACTCGTGCTCTTAGACGAGACTGTAGGTCGGCAGAACGAAAATGGAAGAAGCACAAATCTCCCATTTTACTAGGTCTCTGGAGGGACAAGTTAGCCACTTATCAAAAAGCTTTGAGAGATGCAAAATCACTCTATCTGTCCACACTCATCTCTACGAGCAGCAATCGTCCAAGGGCATTATTTAACACCATAAACTCTGTCATTAATCCATCCACTAGTAACCCCACAGATGCTTCAACAGCAACATGTGAAGACTTTTTAAAATTCTTCATTGACAAAATTGCTTCTGTTCGGGAAAATATTACTACTAAAACCAACATTGGGGATAGGCTGATTTCTGCCTCTGTACACCCGACCACTGTTTTTAATCACTTTGACCCCATCTCCCTCCCTCTCCTCTCTGAGATCGTCCATAAGCTAAAAGCGACCAACTGTCCCTCAGACATCGTCCCTGCAAAGGTGCTGAAAGAGGTCTTTCATGCTGTAGGACCTCACCTCCTCGTTTTTATCAATATGTGCATTAGTTCAGGTACCGTCCCGGATGTTTTTAAACACGCCATAGTCAGACCACTTCTTAAGAAACCTCACCTGGATCCCTCAGTTTTATCTAATTTTAGGCCCGTCTCTCATCTGTCCTTTTTATCCAAGGTCTTAGAGAAGGTCGTTTTTATTCAGTTACAATCTTTTCTGGAAAACAATGCCATTTTCGAAAAATTTCAATCTGGTTTTAGATCCCGCCATAGCACTGAGTCAGCTCTTCTTAAGATCCATAACGATATCCTCCTTTCAGCTGACAATAAAAATCCAATGATACTAGTCCTTCTAGATCTTACAGCAGCATTTGATACGGTTGATCACTCCATTCTCATCTCCCGTCTGTCTAACCACGTGGGCATTCAGGGTTCAGTACTGGATTGGCTCTCCTCTTACCTCAGAAACAGGTCTTTCTCTGTTATGATTGGGGACCTCTCATCCTCCCATGCCCCCCTCTCATGTGGGGTCCCTCAGGGTTCCATTCTCGGACCTCTTCTTTTTACCCTCTATCTATTACCCCTTGGTAAGATAATTTCCACCCATAATCTCCATTTTCACTGTTATGCTGATGACATTCAGGTTTACCTCCCGATCATCCCAAATGCTCCAGCTGCACTAAATTCCCTCTCTAAGTGCCTAAAGGACATTGACCAGTGGTTAACACAAAATTTTCTGCACTTGAACCAGTCTAAAATGGAATGTATTGTTTTTGGAACCTCTGATGTATGTGAAAATGTGATTAGTAACTGTGCTTCCTCTTCCTTTGCCTCTCTGTTTAAACCTACTGTACGGAACTTGGGAGTTATTTTGGACCCTAGTCTCTGTTTTGACCAGCAGATCGACGCTGTAGTGAAGCTGAGTTTCTTCCAGTTACGTCTTTTAACTAAAGTTAAGCCCTTCCTCAGCAGGAACGACCTTGAAATGGCTATCCATGCTTTTATCAGTTCTAGGTTAGATTACTGCAATTCCCTGTACTTTGGCATCAAGCAATCCTCCCTCTCCCGCCTTCAATTGGTACAAAACGCAGCAGCACGCCTTCTAACCAACACCCCCCGTTACAGTCACATCACTCCCATTCTTCTTTCACTACATTGGCTCCCGGTTAGATATAGGATCATTTTTAAACTGATGATGTTTGCTTTTAAAGCGATCCATGGTCTTGCTCCAGTGTATTTGTCTGATTGTATAAAGCTTAGACGACACTGTAGAGCCCTCCGGTCCTCAGAACAGCCCCTGTTGGAAGTTCCTTTTTCTAATTTTAAACAGTGGGGGGATCGTGCTTTTTCAATAGCGGCCCCGAAATTGTGGAACTCCCTACCCCCTGAATTACATTTTATTAATGACTTGCCACTTTTTAAATCACAGCTTAAAACTCATTTATTTAGACTGGCTTTTAATATTGAGTAACTCTTACCTTTTGATATGCATTTTATTGTTGTGTTTCCTGCTTCGTATGTTGTGAAATTTCTTTCTTTCTGTAAAGCACTTTGAGCATCTTTCTGATGTCGTAAGGTGCTATATAAATAAACTTTATTATTATATATTATTATTATTATTTTTAAAGAACAACGATTTATGACTGACCATATTTGGGCTCATTGATATTTATGAATTAAAGTTCATGAACAAATCTGATCTGCAGGAGGCCACTCCCTCACAAACTGTTCAGCAGATCAGGTTAATTATTAGGTTACACCATGTGATTTATCTGTCAAGTGTGTTTAAAGGCTATAGGACAGAAAAGATCAACTTTAAATCTGGGCATGTTGGGGCCGCCATGTTGAATCTGATCAGGGCTGACATGACAGGCCTGTTTCTTCTTGCTTCAAGGACTCAAATGTGAACTTCACATAAAACTTCTAACTCACTGGTCAACATCAGAATCAGAAAACCTCATTGAAGCCTCTACATCTTTTACTTATGGTCAGAGATCTGGAACAATGATGCTATACAGACAAATTTTGAAACAACAACTTTAGTCTTCATTAAATTCATTGCAATAACTATAAATGCTAAATATTTTGTTTTTGTTTTTTTGTACTGCCCTGGTACTCAGGTATACGGTGGCCCTGAGTGGTCCACGCACAGAAAACACATGCAATGGGGGCGTCGCGTGGCGTAGTGGTTAGAGCGGGCGCCCCATGTGTAGAGGCTCAGTCCTCGCTGCAGTCGGCCCTGGTTCGTTATAACGTGAATATCACATGACTCTGAAATTATTGCAAATATTCCACACTGTCATCCTCTGTGAATGCTTCACAATGCACTTAAAACATTTGCATACTTGTGTCTGACATATTTTGCACATTTCCTCATTGTTGCACAGCCCACATACTGTATGTACCGACTCAGTAAACACCTACTGTAAGCTTTTTAGTAATTTTAATTTAAGCTCAACTCAAGCTCAAGTGAATGCACTTAAAGTCACTTTTCCACTGCAGAGTATTTGTGAGTTGAAGAGCAGAGTGAGCTGCAGAGCCTCAGCCGGTGACCTCAGAGAGAGGCCCAGATTATGAAAGAGGCAGATTGTAGTCGTCCTGCTGAGTCACAAACTGCCAAGAAAAGGGTTAACAGAGAAAAGACATCCTCGAGGGAAAACTGGGCAGGATGATGTTACAGCATCGGTGTCCATGTGTCCGTGAGTCCATGTGTGTGTGTGTGTGTGTGTGTGTGTCCACATGTCTGTGGTTGTGTGAATCAATGTGTGTGTCAGAGTATGTGTGTAAGGGTGTTGCTGTTTGTTGTAGAAGGTCAGGCGCCACAGTTTGGGTGTGACCAGCGCTGTCCTGTCAGCACATCAAGTGTCCACACAACCCCACCCTTTACCCCCCGCTCGCTCTCCCTCTCTCTCTCCCTCTCTCTCTCTCTCCTTCTCTCTCTCCTTCTCTCTCTCTCTATCTATCTGTCTATTTCTCTCTCTATCTCTCTTTCTCTGTCTCACCCCCTCTCTCACACTCTTTCTTCTTCCCTTCCTCAGAGCCAGGGTGTAACCAAGACTCTACTTGTCAGTTACTCAAATCTGTAAAAGGAGAGGGGGGTCTTTGTGTGTGTGTGTGTGTGTGTGTGTGTGTGTGTGTGTGTGTGTGTGTGTGTGTGTGTGTGTGTGTGTGTGTGTGTGTGTGTGTGTGTGTGTGTGTGTGTGTGTGTGTGTGTGTGTGTGTCAGCAGCAGTCAGAGGCAGCCGGCAGGTTTTCTTGAACAATAAAGTTGTCTGTTGGTTATTTCTGAACCCTGGAGAGGAAGCACTACTCCCTGCAGGGTGGGGAGACGATTCACAGAGCCCCCACCCAAACTCACAAACACACACAAAACACACACACACGCACTCACTAGTGTGCAAACAAATACACACACATTGATCCATCCAGTGGCACATGGTTCACATGCTCATACTGGCTATATCTGAAACCCTGAGTCTCTTTCAGTGTGGTGCCCCACCCTGCCCCTGCAGGAATCTGTAATTGTGTGGAAGGAATCATCCAATATCGAGCTGGGCGTCGTTCCAGTTTGGGTCTGAATAACTGGATGATTTCCCCTATACACTTCCAACAAACACTCAGCCTGCATTTACAGGTCGACTATACGACCTTTTATCTGAGAGCTTGAGAAAATCTTAAATTATAGCTTTGGTGTAAAAATGTTTTATTGTGTCTTGTTTGTCAACAGGAGGAGGAAATTGATTTATGAGTTCATTTCGGTAACATACATTATAATAGACGTAAAATCTTTGTATCCATTCAATTTGCCCTCTAGTGGTGGGAAATTAAAATATGATGACAGCTAAACGTTATCAGTCGAAATTGAGACAGATTTTTGGCAGCGAACTAATTTTGCATCTGGCTCAAAGAGTTTGCACATGCTAGATCTGCACATGGTGTGACACTATGGAGATGGATTACAGAAGCACTGAGAGGCTTTGTGAAGCTGCACTTTTCTGTGCACAGCTGCGTTTTGAGCGAACTGATAACATCTGCTTGCTAGTGTGCTTACAAAGTCAATGTAATCATGCTGGTGTGTGTACTGTATGCTCACCCTCCGTCTTCAGTGTGTCTGCATGGCGCGGTACAGTTTGCTATTTACTGTAACACTTAACGCAAAGTACAGCCAAGGCTGATGGGGAACACTGTAGTTTATCAGGTGTTTCCTGAAGTGATTAGATATCACCATCAAAGTCAGGAGATCGTCAGATTTATTACAAATTATAACCATTTAATTTGTTTTTGAGGTATTTCACTGAAAACTATAAAATCAAACCGCAGCAGCCACGAGTATGAATGGGACCCAATGTCTCTCTCTTTAAGTCATCACCTCTCTCGCCTTAACTTTCCTCTCTCTATCCTATCACAATAAGGCAAAAATGCCACAAAAAGTAATAACAATAATAACATAGTAATAACAATAATAGTTTGCAGTGCCAACTTTGCATTGCAGATTTCAAAACCTTTAATGATGTGATTTGGTCTGGCTACTCTGAGCATCTTTTTCACTGAGCAGCAGTTTTTTCAGTTTTCAACCTGTCAAGGGGCGTGCTCAGAAACAGAACATGCTGCTGCTAATATGCAAAGCAGATGGTATGTGTGAGATATATACTGTAGGCGGGGGCTTGGTGTTCAGGCTGCACGTGTGTGTATCTGTTTGAGTGTGTATGGCATTTACAGCAGAGCCTCCGAGGGTTGTACAGCAGCAGGATGAAAGACGCCAAACTGCAGGGTTAAATCACAGACGTATGGCAGTGTTTATGCACTCCGCGCTGATGTGCTTTTTAGTGACCACAGTATTAGTTACTATTAAAGGAATAGTTCAGCATTTTGGCAAATTTGCCTCTTGCCATAATCCCCATAGTCATAGCAGTTAGTTTGATTTTCAGTGCATGTTGTTTTTAGATTGGTGGGGCAGAAACCCGAGCTGCTCAGCAAACACAATGGAGGTGAACGGTGCAGGTCCCCTGTCCCTCATCAAACTCATAAAATACACAATCCAACAACTCCAAAACGCTCTCATGGAAAAGCTGTGACCTGCACATTCACCACGCTATGAAATAATGATGTAACATTACAAGACAGAGTTGTTCTCGAGGCAAATGCGTAGCCGTAACTATATTTCAGACACGGCTGCTGCGGGCGGAATGATTTCAAAAACACAAGTAGTTCAGAGTATTTGCTTCATGTGTCGTAATGTTACATAATTACTGTATGTTATTATTTCATAGCTGTACTGTTGACCACCATTGTGTTCACTGAGTCTTGTTTAACCTTCTCTTTTATTTGCTGAAAGAAAAGAACAGACAAAATAGCCTAGTAAGAATGTGTTGTAGGATTGTGAGGGACTAACTTTGAGGAGCTCTCTGTTTTGTATGGAGCCAGTGCTCCTGCAGGAAAGCTGAAGCTATCCTATCTGACCCCAGTCACCCGCTGTCCTCCCAATATACTGTAGGCTGATGACATCATGGTCGCCGGTTCATGGTACCAAAGAGCAGGACCAACAGATTTAAAAGTTAATTTGTGGCGGGAACTATTGGCCTCATCAATTAGTTGTGATGATCGGTCCTCCTGAAACATAGCACACTGTATCTGTCATATGTTTACATGTGTGTACGTATTGTTGTTTGTTTGTTGGTATATATTACTGTATCAATGGAGGGGGAGTGAGAGAGAAAACAAGTGAGAAGAAGCGGAGTAGAGAGAGAAGACGTCACTTTGACAATGAATCATTTGAACTTTTTTTTTCCTTTTTCCGTGTACTGTACTAATCGTATGGCTGAGTCCCGGACCAAACAGCGTGCACCGAAATGGTTCAGTTCGGTGCTTGTACTGTTTCCAGGGCCGGCCCTGTACATTTGGGGGCCCTAAGCAGGATAAAATTGGGGGCCCTGCCTCACAGTGTATACCGTCAAATATTTATAAAAAAAACAGCTGCCGTATGCAACCCTTGAGTATTTTCTACCTCTATCAACATGATGGTGAGGAGATATTTTATTACTAATTAAACAGTAGCCTATTTCTCCACCTGAGACAGTAAAAATGATTTTACAATTATTGTTTACAGAAAATAGTGCTAATGAATGTAGGTCCAGGGGGATTTGTAAATTACACTCTTTACTTCTGAGTGTTTTTTTTTAAACATACAGTTGATATTCTGACCCTGGCCTGCACAGTAGGAGCAAGTGATGACTGACCCTTTATATTACTGCCTAGACTGAAATTTGAACCATAAATGTATTTTTGTGTGGTGGCCTGGGAAAACCCTTCACATGGTGGGATTTTGACATTTTCATTTTTTGATAGCCTATTTCCATACGTTCTAACTGTTTGAATTACTGAGAAAGCCCTCCCAGATCAAAAGTTATGGTCATTTTAATCTAGGCATATCATGACCAAAAACTTGAAAAGTGAGAAAAATGGCTTAGAACGTCTGTGCTGTAACATTCTAAAGACGAGGGGACCATGGGATAGGTTAGGATAGGTTGTAGACTGCACATACAAAACATGAAATATCCTCTCCTATATATGATAGAGACGAGCAGCAAACAGCGTCTGAATCAAGTTTTCCGAGAATGTGCCATCGGCATGTAAACAAGTGATACCTACAGGAACAGACGCTAAACTAAGGTTAGCATCGATGCTAAACCAAACCGAACGTCACTTTGACAATGAAAAACATCATCAAAACATTGTACTGTAACTTCGGAACCGTTTATGATTTTGAATCACGGGGCCCTCTGCTTTCCGAGGGTCAGTGAATGACACCTGGATCAATGACAACAAGACCTGAAGACGGCCGCTCTCCGCTGTCGCTGCTGCTGCAGCTGCAGCTCCGCTGCTCTGTGGCTCAGCTGCAGCTCCGCTGCTCTGTGGCTCAGCTGACAACACTCGCCACAAAAACATAATAATAAGTACTTTCCCTTTTGTTTTCTGAAAATATTTATTCACCACAATGTAGTGGGGGTTAAACAAAATATAAAAATCGCCAAAATAGAAGTTTTCCACCTATTTTGGCTGTTTGACACATCCGACGGGTTTGGGGGCCCCCCATTGGCTGCGGGGCCCTAAGCAGCTGCTTAGTTCGCTTATAGGGAGGGCCGGCTCTGACTGTTTCAGACCTACATGACAGTGTTTATTCTTACAATCCTACTTGTGCGGTTGCACCATACTGCCTGCATGTCAGTTGTGAATGTGGAGACAGTGCTGTGATTTTTCCCCAAGGAGACATGTTAATATACTATAGCATAGCTTAGAGTGAGACTGATGTTATTACACAAACACAGTATTCATCCACACACACACTGATAGAGGCTGAGACAGGCAGATCATAATCTCACTCCGTCACACTCATATTTTATGGTAGCCATTTTTATGGTAGCCAGAGCTCCACAGCTGTCTCACAGCTGTCAGATAAAGCTGGAAATTATCCTGAGATCACACTCTTACAGTCTCCAGAATTCATTATCTCATTCATTATCTCACTTACGACATGATCAAGTGTAAAACTGTGAATAACAGTGTTTGTTTCTGCCTTTGAGCTACCTTTTTTCTTCTTCTGTTTTTTCTGATAACTTGGCTGCCTCTCTTTCTCTAAATATCCACAGGCTGCAACATATCAATACAGACTTGTCTTTATCAGTCTAAAATCAAGTGAAAATTAATATGGCAGAGCACAAGGTGTGTGTCCTGAGATGATGTACTGTGTTGTTATGAAGTGAAAGATTTTTTCATGATGAGCTGTAAAGAAATATGGAGTACAACATCTGTTGTTGCTGTCTGAAGTTACCGACGTCATTTTGTGATTTTCAAATGAAGAGTCTGAAGAAAAGTAACGGTATCTTTTCAGTGACAGACACTTTACATCTGGCGTTAATGGTATGTTTGGGCTGAAGGCCATGTCTCCTCCCTGTCCTGAAGCTTCTTCTTCTGATCATTAACTAATTAATTATTATCTAGCCAGTTGTCTTATTATATATTGGTCTGTGTCAGTACACTTTATCACCTTATATTGTTGCATAATATCCTATCATAATCATGAGAGCAAATATAAAGTGGTTCCCTTGTTTACTCACTTTTCTTTGTTTCATACTGCTAACACTTCAGATCTTGTTCAGTTGAAACTAACTGTGACTGTAGGAGTGATTGAGCTTGTGTGATGTAATAAGTAGTGAAGTAAAACTGTATTTTATTGTTACTGCATTTTGCAAGTTCAACTGTATGTTATTCAGTAAACGATTGGTCTGTAGAGAAATATCAAGGCTGGATTTTGGAGTTTTGATTGTGTGGAAAAGATTAAATTTATCTGTACAAGGTGAGACATGAAAGGAGACGTCTCCCTCGCTGACCTCAAGACACAGACATAACTTATTTATTTACTTTTTCAGCAGCAGCAGCAGCTCCTGTTGTGCAGAGGAATGAAGGTATTATCATGTTTCATCTCACCTCAGTGTCTTGAGGCCTGTGGTTCCAGTGAAATCTCACCTTTCATCTGCCTCCTGTCAATCTCACTGTTTTCCACAGAACCTGCACATTTCCAGACTGACTCTCTTTTTTTTTCATTATTGACATTGTTGATTCGATTCGCCACCCTTGGTTAAGCCTAAACAATTATAGGAATGCCTTAAACCCATACTGGTTGGTTATGTATTTTTTTTAACTGCGTGTTTTCCTTCCTGGTGAATCTGCTGGGGACACACCTTCATGGTCTTCATATCCCTGAAAGCAGATATTGAGAATCTTTGTTGTAGCTCTTCTGACTGACTATTTTTACCATTGATCACAGAGATGAGTAAGTGTTTGCTGTTGCATGAAACTAAGAAGATTTTGGTGCGATATAATCTTTGAAGTCAAACAAGGAACGCTTCTCAAACATCAGAAAAATCCAATGAATGCAAAACAGTATTTGAAGTTTTAATGTGACAGTTTCTTACACAAGCTGTGGCCTAACCATGCGGTTCAAGCTTTAAGAGGTAGATCCAGCCCAGTGTTGGTATGTTCATCATGTCTGCATGGATGAAGCATCTCACTTGTGAACAACTGACAAGTTCAAAACAAGACTGAGTAATGTCAACAGTTCAAGCCAAGCAATTTCACTGCATTTTCAGTTTTCAGTTGAGTTTATTATTTATTAAAACACAGGCCAGTAGTCTACACAAACCCTAAATGGTAAAAGTGTTTCAAAAAGAGTGAATCAATAAATACAGTTTTTCTTCTTTAAAAAAAACAAAAAAAAACATTAGATGAGACAATAGCCTATTGGCTTAGGCGCAAACATGAAACCATTTGATTGATTGATGAGCTTTAATGTCCCTGAGGAGCAGTTGGCACAATAGATACATCAGGTAACACACATGAAACCAATTCCCTAAACCTGTGTGATCTTTATTTATACAGCACTCATCGAAACCTATAGCTGACAAAGAGCTTCACAGGTGACCAATAATCAAAAACCCTGGGTTTTTTGTAAGGTTCCCAGGCGTCGTAGTGACGACATCGTCGTTATCTGCTGTTGATTCTGATCAGTGCCAGTTGCACTTGTGCATAGTATGGTAGCGGAAATAAGTATAGTGCCAAAATATTTTGCGGAAGATAAAATTTCGACATGAAGCATATATTTATTGTTTCGTTGGACATTTTTTAAAGCGTCTAAAACATGTTTTCCCCTGTAATCCCTGTAGCAACACATCACTCTGTTGCACTCCCAGTCACATCTCTTAACTAGAAGATATTTGTTTATAGTAAAATGTATAAAAAGGAGTTCATTAAATAATTAAAAAAAAGTTGTTGTTACTTCCAGCATTTTTTATAGATCTGCAAACTTTTACTCTGCAGGTTACAGCAAGGCTTCAAAAGTAACTTTCCCTGCTGAATTTTTGGCAGTTTGAAGATGTTATATCGGTGCCAAAGTAAAAAAGGTTTTAAATCTCTTAATCCTGAGAAGAAAAAAGAGTCAAATAAATGTTGTTTTATATTTGAGATACCATCATTAGATTCCTGAATTTCATCCAGGAACACAGACATCACCAGGTAAATGCTCCTTGTCACTTTCTCAAAAACAAAGACAGCGTCGTGAGCAGGAAAGGCCTGTATCTCTACTTTTTCTAATCATGTTCAAACATTCTCAGTTTGGTGGTTTCAAATAGACCTACTGTACCAGTGAAGCCACAAAATATGGTCCAGGAAGTCCAGCAGGAGTAAAAGATTTAAAACCTTATCAGATATCGTTGCACAGTGGTTTATAGACCCATGAGACAGGGTTTTACAACAAAAGTTTGAACCTTTTGAAACAGATTAAATAACCCTAACCCTAACCCTTTACCATGAATGTGTAGTTGCACATACAGTATGTGCTTCGCCACCACAGCTCCTTAGTGGAATACATCACATTATGTCAAAGCAAAATGTAACCATTCAATTTTATAACTGTATCAACACAATGGCCCAGAACCGTAGTGGTGTGCAGTGTGCCAGGTATAAAATCAATTTGTTTTATGTTTTGTTTTTTTACTTCATGCTTAAAGACAATGGCTGTTGACTGAGTCCTTATGAGGAATTATGATCACAACTGTTTTGCTAAGTTGCTCATGTTATGTTAAATATGCAGACAGGCTGCAGGACTTCCTTGAATGGGCTATTTTGCGTATGGTGGTGAGAGACGACAGAGTGCTTATCAGAATTTCTTTGATGTGATTTATTTATTTTACATTTTTCTGTTTCAATTTAGTCATTGGAATAAACTTGATACCTTTTCATTCTCTGTCACATACCAACATGGCCCAGCCTGCTGTCAATCACGCCCTTCTTTCTCAGGGACAAACTATTATTTGCATTGTGTCAGTCATTACAGAAGGATGTCTGCATGTGTCCTCCCTCCATAACCTCACCACGCCCACTAACCCACCCACACACAACCACACTCCCCTTTCACTTTCCATTCTCTTTCCCTGGAAACAGTTGTCGTTAACATGTATAACTGTTAAAGCAGAAGTAAGCGATCCGGTCGTTTTCGCTAATGCTGCGTTCCAGGCAGGCTTTTGAAATCGTAAATTACAGCTTCAAGTCACAACTTACGACTTTGTAGCGTTCCAGGCAACCCACTCGTGTTTCTCCGACCTGTTTTACCGGTGAAAGTCACTATAACAGCCACTCGTAACTTCCGACCGGTGAACTCGTACCAGATCGAACTGGTACCACTTCACGGTCGGAAAAATACGAGTTTCCTTGAACGCACCATAACAGTCCTCGTCCCTACGTCGCCACATTCACGGCGTTCCTTGGCTGCACACACAGCCCTGCATGCCGTTCTCTCTCCTCATTGGATAAAAACTGTAGGATACGATAAATGTTTTCTCCTCGGCTCAGAGCAGAGCAGAGTGACTGACAGACCCGTGTTTTGGTCCAAACACTCTATGTAAGTGATTGCTGTCGGAAGATATAACTATTTAAGACTTATATTAACACAAATATATCACTTACTTCTGCTTTAATGACACAATTGCTTATCTGTGGAATAATAGTAATATAAGTCAACATTGTTTCTACGTCTCAACCCAGCTCGGCTGAGGCAGGATGTTGCCCACCCTGTGTCTGCTCTTCCTCTCCCAAGTGTTTGCTGATGACAGTCTTCACTTTACTTGCCTTGATATAACTTATGTTATGCTTTACCACTCTGTAAATAAAACTGAAGTGAACTGAGTTATGCCAGTGCATTGCATGAGGTATGGTCCTAAGAGTACGAGTACAAATACGAGCAGGCTGTGAGGTGCAGAGCTGATACGTTTCTGTCTTTGAGGCATTCACTAACATAATCATGTTGCAACCTTTTTTCAGATAGGAGACAACCCACTGACATGAAGACATCAAAACGATGAAGGAACACAGAGTTATGTTGTAAACACAAAAACGTTAATTAAAACAAAAGTGTTGTCTGTCTCCTGACATATAAACCCAACTGAGATGGTGCGGGATGGGTTAGACTGCGGAGTGAAGGCAAAACAGCCAACAAGTGCTCAGCACCTCTGGGTTCCCCTTCAAGACTGTTGGAAAACCTTTCCAGGTTCATGAGGAACTGAAAAACCTGAAAAAGTTGAAAACTGCATGTCATCATTGCTGTGCCACATAACCTGAAATAGTGACCATTTTTGTGTGCGCGGTTCCAGAGAAAACAATTTCTGTCTCTGCGGTTCCAGAGAAAACAATTTATCTACTTGAAACAACAAAAACACATCTGAGAATGTTCATCTGAGAAGGTGAACACACACACACACGCCCACACAGACACAAAGAGTGACTGCACACATTCTTCTGGATAATATTAGTTGTTAAGTTTGCACAATGAAGCGTCTTCAGTTACACTCGCATGCACTGACCTGCACACGTATAAACAGCAAGGTATTAGGTACCCAGTGAATTCTGAAACTCAAGGATGACTTTGATGAAACTGCACCTCTGCAGGCGCAGCAAGATGTCGACACCTGCAGCCTGTTGACTCCTTATTTATGTTGGATGCAAAGCAGAATCCATACTACACACTGCAACATGCTACAAGTTAAAAGCCTAAAGGAAAGTCACTATCTGCTTATTTTATAGCTAATGTCCCTACTCCAAAATTATCTAATTGGTAATCGCCACACCCAAATCTGTACTCGTGACTTCACTCAAAATAACTGATACAATCTGAAATACTGATGTCACACCAGTCCGCCTCTCAACAGGTCAGATTAGAAAATAGGATCTCAGCTGTGTTCCCTGGTGCATTTTATTCTCTAACTCCCTCTTTTCACGCAGCAGGATGTGCTCAGAACATGTCTGGCCTTTGCTCTGCTTATTAATGCTATAGATGCGTAATATAAATGACTCTGACTGAAACTATCCTGAGACAGGATGTAAATTTATCTCCTGGCTTTAAATCCACTCTTTACACTAAGACTCACCACGGTATCTGACCTGGATTCAGGACAGCTGCTTCCACTGACATTGAAATCACGATATCTGTATCTTTTGTGGGAAGGATTACAAACCTCTGGGGGTGGGGGCAAAGGAGAGGCTATGAGAGTTTATATAAGAACCAGCATGTAATGAATATGTCTGACTCCATGGTTATCACTCAGTACATTTAAAGATATTATTCCCAAATACAGATGGAAAAGAGAGTGAGGTGGTGGAGGGTGCATCACTGCCTGAGTAAATCACTGATGACCTAACTGTTCTGATAAAAGCAGCAACTTCTGTTGACTTTCTTGAGCATGTGTCACCGTTGAACAGCATCAGATTTACCATGCAGACTGCATATGTGAAGGAACCACTTATGTTTGCTTGCACACATGTATGGTGTTCGCTCTTCACCAAATGAACTCTGATCTTTAGGCCTGCGGAGCACTACTGTATTATACTGTAATAATGACGTCAACCAAGCTACTTTTCACCTGCACCTCAATGCAAGACCAGGAAGGACCCAAACAGCTCCCAACTTCAGAGACATAACATTTTGTGAAGTGAAAATCAGTGAAAAATCTGTTTTTCTGTCCATAAAGGGTAACAACACAACTAAAAACCACAGTATACAGGTAAAGTGACTTTGAATTTGAGCCCACTCTGGGTCATAAGATTAGTGTAAAAACTCATCTATCAGACGATGTAGGCCAAACTTTGTGCAAAATTCTATTTTTGAGTAAATCTGGGATGAAAGTGTGGTATTTTTTTCCCGCATTGGACAATGCAGGCGCACGGATTATACGTCAACCTGTACACGATTCAAAAGCCACTGATATTGGATCCGTCATCCGTCATTCAAACGTCTAAACACGCACACACACACGGAGCTCGGACTCACCCAAAACTTTGAATATCCCACCTGCTCAATAACGACCAATCAAATCTGTTTTCCTTACTCGGGTAAACTCGTGTTGCAGCTCGTGACAACTCGGCGCGACAAACGGCCATTTCTGTACACCTTTAAAGGAACTATAGGCTATGTAAGAAATGTATGGCAAGTAATCATAAAATCATCCTTCAATATGTCACCAGAGACGAAGGAATCGTGTTAATTTGAAATACTGATCTGACAACAATAGTACTGCCAGAAAATTTGCATTTTAAATTTTTTATTTGTAGCACGCAAATCAAGCTTATGTTTTGAATTATGTGTTCTGGCCTGTTGCCACCCACTGCTCGCTCCCTCAAAGTCAGTAGCATTTTGGCATCCAGGTTGCCATTTACCACTGAGCTGCAGGTATAAGCATTGTGGATTATGTCTGATGTTATTTACACTAAAAGACCTCGCTATGACTCTTAAAAACATTGACAAAAGCAGAAACAAAACCAGGATCTGCAAAGCAGATGTGTTTGAAAGATGGAGACGACTGAAAGCAGAGAGGAACTTAAGGACAGATGTCGGAGTGGCTAATTTTCACTTTCAATTTTACTATAGAAGTGGCTGTGTGAGTGAGTCTCAGGGTACCATAGGTTAGCGTGTGGCGCAACCTCGAGTCTTAGAAGGAGGGGTAGGAAGTTTTGGCCACATATATAGCTCCTTTAACAATATGACACACTTATACAATGGTATGTTTTCCAGCTTGTCTCTACAGGTTCACAATGTACTGTTAGTACAGTGGCTACATAGTTTTTCCATTTTTGACACAGAAACACAACATCTTGCCCGACCTGACCAGCCCTCCATCACGATCCCACCCTGCACACTGTGATACTTCATCTCCTCTCATGCTCCACTTCTCATGCAGACAGAGCTGGCCAAGTTTCAGTAAATGTGTGCACTGACATGAAAGGTTTACATCTACAGTATTATAGAAGCCATCCATGAAATAACAGCTGTCATACCATATCTTTGTTGTTTTAACAACCAGCGCTGCAGCAGCACCCGGCGCTGCCTCACGTTGCGTCACCTCTGCCAACTAAAGGTTTTTTACCCAGACTGCCCGTTCCTCTAGTGAATACGTATTTTAAATATGCTTATCAGGGCATAGCTTTTTAATCCTGACTGCCTGTCATGTTCAGGTTCAGGACAGCGATAAAATCAGAGTATGCACACAGAAAATGGTGGATGATCTGTAGAGCCAGGTGTGGATTAGGCAATAGTAAAAACTCTTACACTTCACATGGAGTCATTTAATTTGGTATAAACACCAAAATATTGCTTGGAGAATCTTTACTTGAAAATGCAGTGTAAAGCTGGGATATATGGTGAATGAATGTAAATATAATATAAATTTTCAGCTACATGTATTCAACCTGTTGGCATTAGTTGTGATTGAGCTGTGGTGAAACTTGCTTACAGTGCATTTCTTCTAGCCCGCCAATCAAAAACAGCCAATCTGTTGCTGTCAATGGAAAATGCTGGGACAATCAGTTTGCCTCTCTGCCCTATTTGTTTATCTCCGCTTGTGACAGAAATGCATTTCCTTGTGTGAAGTGCCACACCCTGATTATCAGAGAGAGAGGTGCTATCAGGCCCGTAGTGTTTCTTATTTTATTGCTTTTATTGACAGTGGACGACTATCACATTTAGGTTGCTAATGTGTGAAATGTTGCCAAAAAGGTCTAAGTTTTCAACTACAGTATGTGTCGTTAACAAAGGAACCATACAAACTGCAGATACTGTGCTTACAATTAAACTCTTTAATGTCAATACACCTCAGCTATTTCCTTTCATTACATATGACATTTACTCAAGCAGATGCTCTTGGGCTAAATGTCATTCTTCTTACTTCCTTGAATCTATCAGCACCTGTACAGTCTGGTGCCATCCCATATGCCTTAATCTGAAATGAAGTTAATTTTTTATCATGACGACAATGTTGTTGTTGTTATTGTTATTATTGTTGTTGTTGTTGTTGTTGTTGTCAATGAGGTATTATCTCAACTATTATGCTTTAATATTTTGATCCCATCATGAATAAAATTTAAGAAAAAAAATAACCAAAAGTTTGACAAAAGTCATGCAGTAATACATACATTGTTACAGTAGCCTATAACAATGACCTCAGTTATATACATTAGGCTACATACATATAATTTAATCTACACACCAAAACTCTACGAGCCTCATAAAGGAGTGTAATGTCAGGGCTGTTGTGTATGTCTGTATGTCCACAATAAAGTGGCTACTGAGTGTATAACGAGCTTACATAAGGTCATGGTACTATAGGCCACAGACTACAGTATAAATAATTTTGAATTAGCACCACTTTCATCTAAAGTTAAAGCGGTGTTTACACCTTCACATTGCCCTTATATGAGATCCATTCAATGAACTGTCCTGACGGGAAAGAGCTGCAGCACCAGGCACATACAGTAATAGGCTCTACCAATAAAAACATCTCATCGGTTTTACCACTGCCTGGTATCCCTCAAGGTCTTTTGTTGAACCATTTATTAATGATTGATCAATATGTGTAGCTGGTTGATTCTGCTGATTAACCGATAATTACTAACGTATACATTTATGTTAATTTGCTGAGGTCCAGAGAAACAGACAACAATCTGTGTGTGTGTGTGTGTGTGTCTGTGTGGCCATAAATCGTTTCATAATTTGTGTTATAGTGACAATACAATTGTCAGGTTTCAAAACACTGTTGTTAAGGATAATGGTCGTAGATAATAACTGGCTTGAAAAGTTCCCTCTTGTCTCCACCAAACTGGAAATAAAAATTGCAACACACACACACACACACACACACACACACACACACACACACACACACACACACACACACACACACACACACACACACACACACACACACACACAGGCTGGACCACCCCGCCCCGGTCCCGCCCAGCGGCCCGACCCCATGGAGAACAGACAGCGGATCATGTGACAGAAGCAGTTTCTAAACGACAAAAACGGAGACGCACACACACACATACATACACACACACTGACACACACAACACACAGAGAGAGAGAGAAACACTCACTCACAGAGAGAGAGAGAGAGAGAGGTTTCGTAACTCAGGGAAGTTTGGTGGAGCCATCGATCACCGGAGCGTCTTGTTTTCCCGGAGCCTGGTGTCAGTGTCACGGCGGAGGACTGATCGTCGCCTGCGTCACTTTTTCTACTTGAGTTTCGCACCGACCAGGAGCCTCTACCGTTCATCCCGACAGCTGTGGAACCACCGTCTCTGTCTTTACCCCCAGGAAGAGTCCGCGTCCTCTATCTGAGAAGTAAGTCCCGGGCTGCTCCACACCGACACACCGAGCTGCTCCTGCGGGGGAGCCGACGGTGCGTCCGGGCTGGATCATGCGCTGACCCCGCCGGCACACTGCGCTTATTTCCTCTCGGATGTAGTGCGGTGGGGTCTGGAAGTGTTGCCTGGACTTCTTTCTTACCCTCTTTTTTTTTTTTTTTTAAAGAAAAGTCAATGCTGTGCTGTAGTTAGTGGACGTGTTGAGCAGAGGCAAACTTTATTATCGGACAGGAGGCTAGTTAAACGAGATCAAGCTGCGTGTGTGAGTCAAGAGTTTTTTTTTAATGACTTCTGTTGTAAAAAGTCTTACATTTATTGGTGACTAATGATCTTAACACTGAGTAGTCATGCAACAATGAGACAACGCTATATTTAACTTTATGTAGGCTATAACCCATCATTGTTAATTATTTGAAATAAAGCAGTGGTCAAATAGAGGGTTTATGGGGGAAAAGAGAAAGAGTCTCTGTTAGAGTGATCAGCCTGTGGAGCTGGAGCTTCTGTTTTTGACATTTAACACTGTGACCTCTGGAAGTGTGATTTCTGCTGGGTTTAGATGTGAATGTTTTTAAATATATCCTATATTTATTATAACTGAATAATTGCTCTATTTATAGATTTTTTTTTTACTGTAGGAGTTTGGATTAGGATGTTTGCCAGTTTTGCTTAGAATAAGCAGCTGAGAGGATTCATTGATTTTTTAGATGAATTGCTGGTTTTCTGTCATCTTTTGATCAACAAACTGGTTTGGCTGTATAGAAGGCTACAGGTTGAGACTGGATCTGATGCTGATGTGGTGACAGTGAAAGACGAGCTCTCGGTGTCGCTGCCGAGTGTCAGAGCTGAGAGCAGTGTGGAGAGGAGTAGATGTGACAGGTGTGTGTGTGAGTGTGTGAGAGAGATTCAAACACTCAATCACACCTGAGCGTCTCTTGTCTTTTACCCTCTCGTTTCACTACATCCTTTACAATACACATCTCTCCCTCTTTTCTCTCTGTCTGCATGTGTGTGTGTGTGTTTCTCTGTCTCTCCCTGTTTCCTGTGCTTTGTTTCAAGGCTGAGGCTTGCGTCACACATTCCACTTGGCATATGAAGCCCTTATCCTGTTTAGAGCCTGGAGTGAGAGAGAGAGAGAGAGAGAGAGAGGGAGAAGAGGGAGAAAGAAGGGAGGAGAGAGGGATGTGGATGTGGGGGGTGGATGAGTGGAATGAGGGCGATCGCTCTCTTTCTCTGTGTGTGTGTGTGTGTGTGCCTCTCTGTCTTACTCACACTCTTCTCTCACTCTATAAAAGTTTTTAAAAGAAGAAAAAGACATGTTGACCCCATTTGTTTTATTTATTGCTTATTTATTTGTCCCTCATTAGGGCAGGACAGACACACACACGCCCCTACACCTCTTTTCCTGAATCAACATACTGATGTTATCTGGTGGAACAAAATGCGCAACACACACACACACACACACACGCTGCTCAAAGGGCATGTCCTAGAGAACATTAGGGCTAAACATTAAACTCCTGGATGCTAAAGCGTTGATGATTCTCCACCAGAAGAGACGGGGGGGACGAGGACACTGTCGTCCATAGACGGTAGTAAACTTAAAAAGCTGAAACTCGTTACACAACTTCACATGCGTGCCAGCACACGCACACAACGCACACGCACACCCTCACACAGTGTGTCTGTTACCGCTCTTAAACCACTGGATTGAGCCACTGTGACTACATAACCCCCCTCCCCACACACACACACACACACACTCTCCTCATCTCCCCATGTTTGAGGTCCATTGGAGTTTTGTCATATTTTGGTTGAAACCCACTTGGTTCTCTTCTCCTCTTCTGTCTCTGCCTTGTTCTTTCCACTTCCATTTTGACATAGTTTGGTCAGAGCGCCTGTTTTCTTTGCCCTTTTTCTCCTTCCATCTCCCCCCCCTCTACCCCTCCGTTTTCTCATTCTTTGGGTGGTGGTGGTGGTGGTGGGGTAAGAGGAGGGGGTCAGACAGGAAACCACAGGCCCCCTGCAGCAGCACCCCCCATTTGGCTTCACTCTCCTCCTCCTCCTCCTCCTCCTCTTCGTCGTCCTCCTCCCTCTCTTCTTTACACCCCCCGACCCATCACGCAGTGTGGAAATAATAACAGTCAGACTAAACTCTGAGGGCTTCCGCTTCTCTCTCTTTCTCTGGCTGCCTCTCTCCTTCCCTCCGTCCTCGGTTGTCTGGAAAGCCTCAAAAGTCCGCTCTCTTTGACAAGTTCGGCTGGAGGTGCATGAATGTGTGTGTGTGTATGTGTGTGTGTGTGTGTATGTGTCGGTGTTTGAGCCTTATGTCAACTCCAGTGTGTCTTAAAAAGTGTGCGTGTGATGATGGATCCTGTTTCCTCTGCCCCCTTCTGATGGCCCCCTCTGGCTTCCCCCCCGAGGTCCTGCGGGCCTGCAGCCCCTCAGTCTGCTGGAGAGGACTACGTGCCTGTATATGTGTATGTGTGTGTGCGTGTGTGTGTGTGTGTGTTGGAAGGAGTGGGGCTAGGCAGCTCGGATGAGGGAATAGGAAGCCAAAATAAGAGGATAGGGGGCTTCAGCAGGGGCCTTAAAGTGAGAGGAGTCAAAGTCAGAGCATGTGAGGCGTGATTAGCGCAGTCAGGAGTGGGAAGTGAGGTAAGGGGGGTGAAATGAGGGAGTGCAGGGAGGTACATACATACATACACTTGGGGGTGAGTGAATTCGAAGGGGTCAAGGGCAACAAGAGGAGTGTGAAGCAATTAGACAGTGAGCTCAGGAAAAGGAAAAGTTAACCAGTGGAATAATTAACCTTTTATGAGTCACGTAGAGGGATCCTTAATGAAGTAACGACTCATCCTCATCAAGACGATCCACCTTATTCCCCCAGGGAGTAGGTAAATAGGTGAGCGGCTGTGTGTGTCAGACCACAGTGTGTGCGTGTGTGTGTACATGTAGTCCTTCTCTGTGAGTGTGTTAGCGCTGTTTGAGCCAGGTGATTTGTGATCGACATGACAGCAGGGGAGCGACACAGACACACAAGCAGACCGACGAGGAGGTAAAAGAGAAGGAAAAGTAAAAAAGAACCGAGAGCAGGGAGCGTAAGGCTGTAAGTGTTAAAGTGTGTGTGTCTGTGTCTGCGTGTGTGTGTCTATTGTGGCGTGTTCTTGGACAAAGCTGTTGTCTGGAGGTTTCTGGTCTCTCTGGTGATCTCATCTTCTCCAGCCTGTTGCCATTAGAGTGTGTGTGTAGTGTGTGCGTGTAGTGTGCGTATGCGTGCAGCCCCGTTTGTGTCTGCGTATGTTCGAGCAATGTGTGCGTGTCTGTAATAATTTAGTCCTTTTAGTGATTTAGTGTGTGTATTCTGTTGAGCTAGCAGAAACTTGGTGTGCGGCTGTGAGTGTGTATAAGTGTGTGTTTGCGTGTGTGTGTCTGTGTGTGTGTGTGTGTGTGTGTGTGTGTGTGTGTGTGGTTGAGTCGGTAGCCAGGGGCTCCAAGCCACAATATTTTCCCCTTCAGTCATGTTGTTTTATATCATTCATAGAGAGGGGAGAGAAAAAGAGTGCGGTGTGGTGTGTGTGGTTCAGATAAGTACAGTAGTAGAGACATGAATGATTGTTCAAGAGCGAGAGGAGAAGAAGAAGAAGGAGAAGAAGAAGAAGGAGAAGAAGAAGGTGTAGAAAAAAAAGATCTGTCCAAAGTAGAGAAAGAGAGAGAAGAGTGCAGGAAGTGTTTGCTGAGTGGGTTGGGGTTGAGTACACAGTAGCTCTACTGACCTAGAAGGACAATATTTGCAGACCACACTTGACATACACAAACACACACACCCACATGTAGTGCAACAGGGGAGAGAATCCTCCTCAGCGACCCAGGTATACGGTGACTTATTTACTAAATAGGAGCAGTGCACAGCGGCTCCTTCGATGCCCAGCATTCACTGTAGTGTGCACTCTTTAGCTTGTTTAAAGGCTCAGATGAAGCAGAGGTGCAACAGCTGTCTGGTCTCTGTCTCACAGAGAGTGAGGTTGGTTTGACCTGAAACAGTTGCAGCGAACAATTATTTTAACACGAAAATCAATTCACTATCACTTTTCCATTGCATAAGGCACAAAAAGGTGACATATTTCACAACTGAGAAACGTAGATGAGGGTATGTTATGATTGATCACTGACAAATCAATCAAATGTTTGATTAATATTGCTCAACTAATTAGTTTATTTACTTATCTCAAGTTCAAGTTTACGTTATGTTTACAATATAGCACAGTGTATACTCGGTGAAATGCATTTTGCTCTGGTTTTCTCGCACCTCTTAAAATACAATACAGATGCAGATACAGATGGAAGTAAATGACCATATAACCAATTTAAAACAGCGCATAAAGATTTAAAAGGAATAATCCGTAAATCCCAAAAACATATAAATAATCATCAGGGTTTCAGCTACAAATGCAACACAGATTTAGACACAAAGGTCAGCTGTAGTTTGTCTTTTATCTCCTGAGACCTTTTTTTTTTTGCATTTGTTCTGAAGAAGATGCTTCTTATTTCCTTCAATTGTGCACATTTTCTGCAACTCATTGTATTTATTCTTTTACGATCCACCCCAAGGGAAAGTTAGTCTCCCCCGCTCGCCATCCTGTTGTCACATGTTGCCCAGATAACAATCCTCAGTTCATTTCCCTGTGTGGTGAGCCCTAACCACCTGGCAAACACCACCATGCTGATTTAAACAAACAAACTACATTAATTATTCACTGCTGCTGCTGCTGCTGCTGCTGCTGCTGCTGCTGCTGCTGCTGCTGCTGCTGCTGCTGCTGCTGCTCCGTGACCCACATCTGTGTCACTGCAGCCCAGATTGCCATGTGTGCACTGAGCTCCGTTTGTCTTGTTCAACCACAGGTAGAAGGCAAATGAGAGGAAGCATGTATGACAGGTGACCTCTCCAGGGGAATGGCATGTTCTCTTTTCTGCACATCTCTCGAGGAATTCAGTGAAACCCTCCCCATGCTCAAGGCGTTTGGTTCAGTTTGTCTCACCTGAACTCATACAACCTGAGGCCTGAAAAGACAATTATGTCATTTTTTTTTTCCAGCAGGTGAACTTATAGTTTATTTGCATGTACTCCTGAAGGCACACACGGGACTCATGTGTGCGCAGGTAGATACAGGTCGCTCTAAATCTCTCCTCAGCCGAGCCCAGCCCCGCAGTGACAGGATGGTTGTGCGTTCAGGGGGGCGGGCGAGGGCGGCCCCCGGGGTTGAGTCTGCATGCGCCGACAAATGGACGTTTGTTCTTAAAAGGAGTTTCTGTTGCCGTGGCAGCACCTTAACAAGCTGGACTGTTATTAACTTGCAAGGTAACATGTTATTGTTCATCAGGCCGCAGATTTTCCAAAAGGGGAGATTTTCGCTCACTTGGGAAAAAAAAAAATCTTAGCAGTGTTTTAAGAAATGTTGATCTGGCTATCTCCAGGCAAAGAGAGGTATTAGTTGTTAATGGGCTTGTCTACTTTAATATGTCAAAATATGTTTTGCAAACAGTCATCATAGGTCGACGATACATAAGTGTAGAGAATGAATCATCAACTTTGGTAATCGATTCCTGATTGAAGTTCTGGATCAAGAAAAAACAAGGTCATATAGAAACTTAATATCCTCTAACACTTAACATTGAGCCTCCCTGTTTACATGCATCTATTTTATAATTATTGTTTCCATGTTGAATGTTGTGTTTTCCATCGCTGGCGGTTTGTCTCTGTCATTTCAGATATGATTAGTTGTGAGTCAGAGATCCCTCCCTTTTATTACAATAACGTCCCTCCCTGTGTTACGGTTTCAGAGGGGAAATTTTTTGAAGTAGGAACAGAGGATGGAGACAAGAATTAGGGACTTCCACTGGGGCCGCTGATTATACTGAATTTCTTGTTGTTGTTGTAGGGAAAAAACCTGTTCGCTGCTGCTACTTCCTGTACACTGGTCACTCATGAGCTGAGATGTTTGTTCTTTTGTTCTTTTCCTGTGTCGCTGTGTGCGTTTGTGCCTCATACCTGCTCTTATTGTCACCTCCGAGTGTGGATCACAACCACAATAGAACAACTGCCTGACCTTCAGTTGAACTACAACACAATACAAACCCGGATTAAAAAGCACACCCTCAAAGACACACACACACACACACACACACACACTCACTCCCCACCTGCCTACAATCTCTTTGTTTCTATGGAGTCAGGCGAAGGGTGAGGCCTCAGTCGTCATGTACACACCCTTCCTGACCCAGCGAGCAGACATCCTGCTCTCCTATTGGCCTGCTCCCCATCTGGACTGTGTGTGTGTCTGTGTGAGTGTATGTGTGTGTGTGTGTGACCTGATTAAAGTCCACAGTTTGGAGACAAGTTAGCTTGTAATTATTAACAAATGGGCAAGTACACAGGCTGTCACCCACGCGCACGCACACACACACACACACATACTGACTCCCTTAGGGTACATTCTTTGACAGTTCATGTTGCCGTAATGCTCCAGTGATCTCTCTCTCACACACACACACACACACACATATGGAGACTCCCTTAAACACACTCATTTTGGTACAAACATGGAGTCATCAGCCGCACCTGGTTATTCAAAGCCAAGGTAACTGGAACTGGAACCTTTGAAACCTCACACACTTTTGATCCAAACACTTGACAGCCTTCAATAGTTTCTGCGTGTGTGTCTGTGTGCGTGTGTGCGTGCGTGTGTCACTGTCTAGTCTTTGATGCTGGGCAGTTCCTGGCCCCATCACACCTGGAACTGACTGCGTTCTTGTAAAAAAAAAAAAAAAAAAAAAAGACCCCTCGTAAATGTGTCTCTTGCATTGTTTGAAGGTGTCGGGTGTTTTCAGACGACACGCCCGCGTTAAGTAGAGTTTTAGTAAAATGTGAGGCGGACAAGATTTGTTTGTTAGCGTGATGGACAGATTGTCAGTGTGAGAAAGACGAGAAGGCGTGTAAAAATGTGGCAACAAATAATTTATGGATAGTGTGTGACATGATTTACTGGAAGAAAGGTTGTGTGCTCAAACACACATACATACAGTACACGCACAAACACTTACACAAACATCTCAGACGGCGCTTTCCTGTCACTTAACTACAGACTCCTGAACCTTTTCCCTGTATTTTAGGTAATTTACTTCTCATCGCTTCCCAAAGGGTGTTTTGTGTATGTGTGTGTGTGTGTGTGTGTGTGTGTGCGCTCATGAGTTGTTTTCCTTTTTTTTTTTAAGTATAAGTAACTGATGTTTATAGGTGAAATGACCAGGCTTATGTAACTAAAAGAAAATGTAACTAAATTTAGTTACATTTAACAAAACTGTTCTTTAGTGCATTTTCATTTTCAGGTATTTCTACTTTATTCAGGCATTTCCACTTCATCTTCTCAGTATTTCTTCCGTTATCCATATTATAAGATTATGAAACACAACATTTCATTAAACATTTAACCAGTTTGACCTTTGACCCCTCACATAAAGAGCAGGGCCTCTTGTCTGACTGTTTTTTTTGACAGCCAAAGAGATGAGGCTCTAATATTTCACAAAGAAGGCAAAAGGTCAAACTGAAACCAGATTTATGAAGCAAAACTATGTTTTTTCTTCGCTCTGGCGTGATCAATCATCCCACAACCCTTTGGATTTAACGTGTGACTCTTCAGCGTTGCGCGGTATCGTTAATTTTGTAAAGGATATGCGTATTTCTTACTGAACGGTTTTAGTTACTCCTAAATGTGTTATGTTATGTATTAACTTTGTTGTATACTGACTGTCTGTATCTGTGTGTTGTTTTGTAGGAGCCTGGCCTGTGCAGCCATGCTGATGTATGATTACCCTCTGAAGACAGACATGGAGACGGTAAGACACATGTGTTTGTGCAAATGTAGCTTTGACTGCTTGTGTGTGTGTGTGTGTTTTGAGCTCTCTCATCATGCCTGAACATGTTGTTGATGTTATACAGTATCTCTGACCCATACACACACATACACGCAAACACACACAAGCATGCACCTCTTCACACACCTACACAGTCCTGCTACGTGTCTAGACAGAGTGGTTCCCACATTCCTGCTCTTCCTGGACAAACAGGCTGCTGTACAGCGGATATTTGCATACAATGGACACACACACTGCCAGGCCGAGGGCTAATGAACTCACACACACATATATACACTGTACTGTGAGCCGTAGCAGTTATCTGCTCCCAAACAGAAATGGGTTTAAACATTTTTTGGCCGGCTGTAGGTGTTTGTGTGGCAGAAAACATGTTTTCCCTGTTATTGAATGCAGAACGGAAATTTTTAACTCGCTGCTCTTTTGTCCTCCTCTGCTGCTTCCTTCTCCTGTATCCTCTCTTTCAGTCGTTCTACTCTTCGTTAGTGAAAACCCCGGAGCCATACAGAGTGATCTTCCCCCACCCGGCCCCCCTCTACCACGCGCACACGCACATGCACACCTTCACCCAGTCCCACTCCCCCAGCAACCCCACGCACACCCAGCTGGAGCCCGTGGACCTGTCGCTCAGCAAGCGCTCCTCCTCCAGCTCTTCCTCCTCGTCCCCTCCATGCTCCTCCGCCTCCTCCCCGGCCTCGTCGCGCAGCTCCCCACCTTCGCCTTACAGTGCGGCGAGTCGCGCCTCGCCCCGCTGCTCCCCTCCACACCCCCAGCTGCGCTCCTCGCCCGCCCACACCGCCCCGTCGCACAACCCCTCGCTTCCATACCCCACCATGGTGGCTCCGCTCCTCAGCCCAGGCTCTGGGGTCATCCAGGGGTCCGGGGTCATGGTGTCTCCAGTCATGGTTCCTCTGTCTGTCCTCTACCCCTCGCCGCTCCACCTGCACCAGCCGATCATAGTCAGCCCGCCCGTCACCTGTGATGACGACCACCATCGAAGCAGGGAGCACAAAACAGGTGAGACCTTATTTATGGCTTGAAATGAAGCTTTAACATTAACATAGGACACTGCATTGCTACCTTATTGTAAAACAAACAAACAACAGTAAATAAGTCACAAAAAACGTACAAATGTCTAACTAATTAGGTCAGACCGATGCATTACAAACTGATGAAGCCCCTTGGATGAGAGGCGAAACATCTTCCTAGGCAAATACAAGTCCAGTTGCCTTCGATTCAATTTGTTGCCCAGACATAACAATGATGGCCTGGATGAATGAGGTTATCCACAGACGTCCAACTAATTACAACAAGGAATTAGAAGAATATACATAACTGTAGGACACAAGTTTTTTGTGAAGTCTGGAAGGTGAAATCGTTAACAGAATGTCAGTGTGAATAAATCCTGTCCAGACTTTCATCTTCTGATTGTTTTAAACCCCCACAGGTCACTCCACAAAGTCGTTGGAGCTGCGAGGCGACACCCATGACATGCACAAGCCGATCAAAACAGAGCCTTGCTCCGATCTCCATCATGATGTCCTCAGCAGCCATGAGATGAAATCTTCCGTCATCAGGATACCACACGAATACGAGTGAGTTGCACACCAACACACTCAAACAGATTTTTAAAAGGAAGCAGCAAAAGTGTCACAAGTTTGACCGGCGGCTGCCGCAGCAGCTTCCTCTTTAACTTTATTTGGAAGTGGCAGTCAGAGGGTTTCCAAGGCGGGTGCAGTCCCAAAGACGAGGGCGGTGTGTCACTGGGTGGTTTTTGATACCAGGATGTAGGTCCTGAAATCAAAACACCCCTCGGTTTGTTGCCACAGTGCAAACATATCTCACGAAGGAACAATTCACTGCAAAAACAACTGACCAAAGTACAGGGGAAGAAAGCACCGAATTTCAGGAGAAAATGACCAAACACGAGTGAAATTATCCATCCTGTCCGCGCAGCATGATGATTTGACTTGACAAACTTTTACTGATGTTTTATGGTGTTGGGAAAATGCACGAAGGCGGCAGCTCTCTCCACGCTCTGCTTCCTCTTTTCTTCTCTGCAGTGAGAACACGAGAGGTCAGTGATAAGTTTAGATAAAAACCAGACCAGTAACACAAGAACAACAACAACAACAACAACAATGGCTCCATCACACTGGCTGTGCTGTGTTGGTGGGGTGTGTCAGATTCCTTCACTCCTCTGTGACACCTTTTATTCTCTTATTTCCGCTCTCGTTTGCAGAGTTCCTATCAGCCATCTCACTTCTGTCACCTCCTCCATCCCTCTTCCCATCTCTCTATTCTTTTTTCCTTCTTCCTGTGTTTTTTAGCACTCATTGTCCGGCATCTCCCACTCCTTGTCGGCCTGCCCTCCCCTCTGCTCCTCCCTTCCTGTCCCTCCTTTCCCTCCCACGTAGTAATCTGATCATAGTTATAATATATGAGAATACACATACTGTATACTATTATACATATTATACATATACTGACAGGTTTTAGCATAGATATACAACATATTTATATAAAATACAGTATGTCTAAAATATATAATTTGCATAGCGTAAACATACAAATTTGTATGGACCAGCCATTTAGAAATGTATCCAAATTATAATTATATACATAATTAATATACGGCATGTGCAGAAATTCATTATACAGTATGTTCATATGTTACATGTGCATATTGGCTCCCTCTCAACTCCTCATCGTCTTCATCTTCCGCACAGTAACGGCTTGTTTCTGTGAAGACATAAAATCAGGTTAGGACAGAGACGTCAGACTGGGGGAATGTTGACGCTTTGTTCTCGCTAGTCTTTTACCCGAGTTGCCATTGTTGCCGTGCCAACTGTGAGATAATTAGACCAATAAGAAAAAAAAGTGGGCACGTCTTCATCTGTTATCACTTCTGGAAACACCCTCACATATGAACAATGTAAATGTCCTGTATGTGTATGGTAAATGGGTCAAGTCTGCTCAGTGTTTATAATAATGAGGGTTTGGTCTGTGTGTGTGCGTGTGTGTGTGTTTGTTCTTTTGCGGGGGATTTTCGGCACATTCCTCTTACACACAGAGCTGATGTGTGAGGGATTCATATTTCAACACTCGACACCTGCTCTCAACTGCCACTTATACACACCCGCATGCACATTAACACACACACACACACACACTTTAATGATGACTCTCGAAGTGCAGAAAGACGACTCTTTCTTGGGTTTCTTTGTCTTGACAGTAAAGTACTTGAAATGTTGCATTTCTGTTATAAACTGTTGAACTGTAATGTTTTTACTTCTGTACAGAATATCTTTATTCACCACTCTTAGGATTCAGTTTTTGAAACCTAATCTGCTCGTCGGGTGTGTGGCTGGAAAGATTCCTGAAAAGTTGCATCTGCTATTAAGTTGTTTTTCTGACGTTCATCTTTTCGTCATCACTCCCATTTATTACATTCCAGTGAGTTAATTGAACTGAATGGTTAAATGTCAGCATCAAACATGTGTGAAGTGATGAGGAAAAGCTGAAGCATAATGGACTGGAAAAAGGCAGAAGGTGTTTTTCAACTTCCTGACTGGTAGAGGTTGTTATTGCACTGGTTGAGAAACTGCCGCCAAATTAAAGTTGCACTTTTAGATTTCAACATCAGCTGTTACAGAGGACACCGTCACCCTCTGCTGGTCAGATCAGACAAAGACAAGTCGAGTTAACCTTCTTTTCCCTCTGTGTGTGTTTTTAGGGGCAACAACCCATCAGTAATAGTTCATTCGGGCTCAAAGCACCCTCTCCCTGCCGACTCTCCCGACTCACTGAAAAAGCGACGAATTCACCGCTGTGACTTCACCGGCTGCAACAAAGTGTATACCAAGAGCTCTCACCTCAAAGCACACCGCAGGACGCATACAGGTGAGGCCTCTTCACCCAACAGCATGTAGCTACATCACCTTTAAAAAAAAACAAAAACTTATTAATAATCACCCTTTTGTTTTTTTCTTTCCAGGTGAGAAGCCATACAAGTGCATGTGGGAAGGCTGCACGTGGAAGTTCGCCCGTTCAGATGAGCTCACGAGACACTTCCGCAAGCACACGGGAGTCAAACCGTTCCAGTGTCCCGACTGTGAACGCAGCTTCTCCCGCTCCGACCACCTGGCTTTGCACAAGAAACGCCATCTCCTAGTGTGAGACGGTGCTGGAGGTCACTCAAAAGAATGAAACTCGTTCATCGTCAGACTGTACCACTTTGACTTGAGGTTTTTTATTCTCTAAAGAGCTGGGCTTAAACATTGGACTCCATCGGACATGGAGTGGGGGAATTTTCCTCAAGAGTGCAAGTTTTCACCTCATTAGCCTGAATAACGAGCTCATGTTGTCCATTTGAATGTCATCAGCTCTTTATGACATAATAGAAATGTTGGTGTTGTACCAGACCTCTGATCAATTATGGAAGGTCCAGACACTTTTTTTCTTTTTAAAAAGAGAGACTGCATCATCTCAGCTGGCCTGAGAACAGCACACTCTTGTGGCCACAGAACCAAACTGCATCGACACCTTCTCTGTTGAAGCCACGCAGCAATGCTCCAGCTTCTTTACGCAACATCAGCGCTCGTCTCTGCATCTTTTCAAGTATGACTTGTGGACTTAGACACACACACATAAACACACACAGACACACACAAACACACACACACACACACACACAGTCAAACACAGACACTCACACAGTCACTTGCTAGCTAGGCCAATATAATGTGAAACTTTCCGGAATGTATCATATCACATCTACTGTGTCATACATACGTCAGCTTTATTTCATCAGCGCAGCTATCTGTGACATAACGCTAATGCTAACTCCTCCTTCATGGACTGACCACAACACAAAACAAAACAAAAAAAACATACATACCACACACCTCATCTGCCTCCACCAGCTTACATCATGAAGGTAGCTAGAGGTAGCTAATTCTCACTTTCCTATGTACATACAACGGCACACATGGCAGAATACATGCACTTAAAAGGTCTTGTGTGCTTTTGGTATTTGGGTTGAAAAAAAACAAATGGGGACTGTGGGTCTCATTCATTGTCAGAGTGAAGTCTTTTTTATGTTTTCATTCAGAAATGTGAAAGTTGCTGCACAGGGGCATTATTGTGTGAGGAAAAGATACCACTCGGTTGGTTTTAGGGCTCGAAGCAATGTCTTATGTTTTATATCACAGTTTTATCTAGCTATGAACTATTGTTTGGTTTGTGATGTGATACCACAGTGGCCTTTTTTCATTGTATTAGGATTTTATATGGGAAATATACAAAGTGAAAAGCAGGGAAATTTGCTCATTATTTTTTGTTTTTCAGGGGCAGATGATTGGTATAAGAGGATATCTGAAATAGAATATTTTGAGAGAAAATGCCATTTAATTTCAGTGTTCAATACTGCAATATGATTCCAATCAAAGGTTGTAAGATAACAAATAATTGTCTTTTTTAATGCCACCACTTTTCACAGCATGAGTTTTTTTTTAATATAGCTTCTGGAGAACAAAATAGTTTAGTGTATAGCGTCTTTGTACATCTTTAATGTGCACTTTATATACAAATATACAACCAAAGCCAAACATTTTTTAAAAATCAGTTTACTGGTTTATGTAATACCACATGTAACACACACAAACCAACAAACACACAAACCGAATGTAGCGGCTCATCTGATCTGCATTTGCTCCAGGATACTCTTTGCAGTTTTTGCTTGCATATGTGTTTGTATTCCCTTTCAGTCTAACAATCAACTCAATATGTTCTATATACATGTGTGTGTTTGCACATATACAGTATATACAGTATATATAGGAATTGAGTGTTAGACTTAAAGGGCTATTAAAGGTTTTTATTAAGCATGATTTTATACTCTCATAATAATGAATATTATACATTTCTATATTGTTGTGTCTATAATAAACCCTCTATCTCCTTTTAATCTAAATGTTGGCTATTCAAAGGGAACATGTTAAACTGTGAATATATAACTGTATAGGTCTATCTGCAATTTTGCGTTTATTTTAAAACAGGATATTCATACCACTTAATAAACTTACTGGCAATATTTGCAGAATGGTGTGCTGTCTTTAATTCTGTGTCTGCGTTTGTGTGTGTGGTTGTGCTATACCGGTTATCAGGTGTGTTAGAAGAATATGTTAAATTGTGTTCTCACAATATATATTATTATTTGGCAATATACAAATAAAGCTGAATTGAATTGAAAATTCCACCTGATTTGTTTCAAAGGGGATAAGCCTACATCATAACACAAGTTTACAATATTATATTATTTGACAAAATGTAAGTTATGCTTAGCCTATTATATGAGGTAGCCTACAACAGTACACATAAACTTTGAATAGAAACATTTTTGCATAATGTGTATTTTTACTTTTAATAAGTACCTCTGGCTTAATGGAGTATTCATAATTTGGCATTTCTATTTTTAATCTTAAAATCTTGTCCCTCCTACCCCCCATCATTCATACGGAGTTAAAAAGTATATTGATCTTTATCCTTTAAAAAAAATAGAATTATACATACATATATAGCCTAGATATATATAGCCTATGTATTATATATATGTACATACACACACACACACACACACACACACACACACGCACATACATACGTACATACGTACAGATAAATAAGAGACACCAAATCACCAAATCTGTTTGTGAATTATGTGTTCATAAATGAAGACCAAATTATAAGCCCTTGTGAAGACGAAAAGGTGGGCTCGTCCGGGATTTGAACCCGGGACCTCTCGCACCCTAAGCGAGAATCATACCCCTAGACCAACGAGCCGCCGTGCCTTTCTTGAGGCGTAATATGCAATATACGCATGATTGTACATTTAATGTTAGGTGTTTTCAGATTGTAACTGTACAGTTACTTATTATACAAACTGTTACCGAGATTCTGACTAAAACTAAAATATCCAAGGACAGGATTTTTGTGTGGTTCCTCTACAAACATCAGCGTCCAGCCGAAACGAGATGATTCCCTCCTGCGCACTTGTTGTTTCGCCGTAATCTTCTCAGGAAGGGGCTGAACCAACTGGGTTTAAAAAAAAAAAAAAGAGCCGGTGAAAGCTGTTCGGATCATAGACTGTAAAAAGACTCGGACTCATTTGAAGTAACCGTTTTGCTTTGATTTTGACATAAACATAAACAAACAAAGCAGTAGTCAAATTGTGATTCTAGGAACTTCTTGCAAATATTAGCCAGTTACTTTTTTTCGTCACTAGCTACATGGCTATCATACTACTTGAGTTACTTTGCAGTTTCTGGTTATGAAATGAAAACATTAGGCCTAATCAAATCAAGCAAATTGCTGCACACATGCAAGGTGCATATAAAATGATACAAAGCAACTAAAAACAACTGATGTAGGCCTGTGCATTTGTAGCTACCCTCCCCATGCAATATTTCTTGTCAGTACATTTTCCAAATGATATTATAAACATGTCATATAATTTGAAGTGAGACTGTGAATTTGCAGGGTTAGGGTATGCTGTTCATAGCCTATTTGATTTTGAATAAAATATCTGACCTATAGCCTACATTTGTGGCACCACATAGTTCACACAATAATAATGACACAAATCTACCTCTCTATTCTATCTATTATTTTTATTTTTATTTTTGCAGTTTCTAGTAGTTAAATTGGCTGCTGGGTTGTTTTAGCTTGCTAGCTTGCTAACGCCTAACCTGAGGCAGGGAGTCATCTTGCCGGCTGTGACTCTTCGTGCAGAGTCACCTACCGGCCTGCCGACGTGGCGGGGCGGAAGAGGAGCCGCTGGCACCAAACGGGTGAGTTGCACTGTCACTTTCATTAAAAACAAAACTGTCTTTGAGGTCTTGTAAAGTTTTCTCTGACCGCAACCAACAAACAACAAACTGAGAGACATAAATGTGCACACAACGAGCATGACACGAAGTTTTCACGGATGCTCTACAGTGCAGAGGATACTACGTCTGTTGAAATGATAACAGTCCTGTGAATAATAGACTAATTGTCTATGTCATACATGGCTTTGAAATAGAACAGTGGTCTTTGTTGACTGTCGTTGCTGTGTACGCTGTCAGGCTTTAACTATGTGTTCAGACAGGGATAAAAGAAGAACAGCAGTCTTTATGGAAAAATCTCATTGTGACTGATGTCAGGCTATTTATTCCTACCACGCTCCATGGACTGTAGCCTATGCCACCAGTAGCTGCTGTCAGGAGAGCAAATGCATCAAGTGTCACATTTTAATCATCAGTCAATGGTCACATTATACTTATTTGACCTTGTTTATTTACGAGATATTGCCATCTATCTCATCTCTTCTTCTGGACAAATGTTTATGGAAAAGTATTTACCATCCTGTGCATAAAGTAAGTCAGAGACAACAGATCATTTTCTTCCAAGAAACACAAACAAACTCAATAGTGATAGAAAACGGGGGGATGACAGCGACCAAATCAATGCATGGACAGCAAATAACCAGTAGATGGTGACATTGAACATAAAATGACAACATAGATAGATAGATAGATAGATAGATAGATAGATAGATAGATAGATAGATAGATAGATAGATAGATAGATAGATAGATAGATAGATAGATAGATAGATAGATAGATAGAGGCTACACACTGTGTAGGTTCATTATGTCCGTATATTGATTAGATTCTCTTTTTCCTTTTTAAGACAAAGTGATTTCATACCTTGTTTACGGTTGTAGATACTTTATTTATCCCAAAGGAAATTAAGTTTCTCAGCTGCACAATATAGGTTACATCATCATTCAACAGCAAAACATAAAAAGTAGTAAGTAAGCGCATAGAGAATAAATAAAAACAGTGACAATAAATAGCCCATGGTAATAGAAACAAAAATGCAGGATTGCAGTGGAAAGTGCAAGTGCAGATACAGTATCTATTGCGGTGTTATATGTTTTATATTTACTTACAAACGCATTTTGTCACATTGATCTCACTTACTGTGAAAATTTTAAAATAGCCAGATAATAGGGAACCAGGCAGTGGGGGTATGTCTCAATATTTAATGATGTAATACCTTATCAATTATTTGAAACATTGTATTGACATTTCATTAATTTTTTACAAGGTAGCAGTAGTTTTGTGTTGTATTTGATGATAATAATAATTCCTGAGTCTGAATGCATTAAAATAAGCTGTATCTGTTTTGTAACATTGTGTTTTATTTATTTTTTGTCAGGAGAGTTTGTTTTTTTTGCTTTTAGTGTTCACATCCTGAATTATGCATTGTACTGTCATACAACTTACCAATATTCAGCTCCACCAGGCACTGTGGATTGAGTTTATCAGGGCATTACCACAGTGATACAGTGACACAGTGACCTGTTACTGCATGAATACCGTCTTGAACCTGTTTTATATGAAAAACAACCTCAAGGTAACTTCTAATGTGATTTGCTGCTACTTTATTTACTGGACTGGACTTCACTGAAGTAATATTGTGACACAAATATCTTGCAGCAGTGGTGAAGTAAGAGACACATCTGTTGCAGTGGCGGTCAGCTGGGTGATGCTGAGTAATGACAAACTTTTGCAAACATGCAGAATTGATTTAGTGATTTTTGTTTGAACTTTGTGCCAATACAAGTCAGAGCATGTGATGTTGTGTCTCTGCTGAATTACAAGTTTTGCATGTGGAAGTTAGAGCCAGTGGTTAGTTGACTGAACAATATGTTTGAAATCACATTGTACTTTGTATGATGACACAGTAAGATGTTGTTTGTTTACAGGACAAAATGTAACCTTGTTAGATGATAGAATAACTCACAGAACTATATTTAATCTGACATTTCTTTCGTTCTGTGCCCCTCATTCAGGCATCTGATTTAAATTCAGTCATGAGGATTGATCCAAAGCAATGAAAAACTCATTTAAATTATAATCTAATTTAATCTATTATCTGCTGTCACCTTACAGATCACTATGTCCCAGGCTACCCCACTGGATGCGGAGCCCTCTGCTGACACCACCCACCCACCTGAACAACAGCCCCCCTGTGAGGATGTAACGTCAGACCCTGCAACGCCCTCGGCCCCTCTGCTGCCTCCTTTAATCCCTGAGAGTTCAGGCCTCCCACAGTCCACCGAGGAGACCACCACAGAGGATGCCCCCACCACCACCACCACTAATGACACTTTGCAGGGCCCGACTTACCAATCAGAGTCTGCCACTGATGGTCAGGTGATGGAGTGTGACCAACCGGTGAGCCTCGACCCGGACACAGAGACTGCAGAGGAGGAAGTGGAGGTTTGTTGCAATAGTTTTGCTATGTGTTGAGTCTTGATTAGATTCTCAAATGATATCGATATTATAGAAATCTGGTAATTACCCATAAACATAATTACAATATAAACAGGGTCCCTGTCCTTTTACAAATAATGCATCCAATATTCAAGTTTTTGAACCAATAACGTTTATGCATATGTGTGTGTTTGTGTGGACAGAGGTCACTTGAGGAGAAGGATAAAGGCTGGGGAGGATGGAGTTCATGGGGAAAATCTCTTCTGAGCAGCGCCACCTCCACCGTGGGTACGTCTTCATCGAGCCGTGTTCTCCTTTTCTTTTTCCTGTAGTTTCCACTTTCTCTGTGAGTGATTGAACTTTGTGTGCAGGCCACAGCCTTAGCTCAGTGAAGGTGAAGGCAGGAGAAGCTCTGCGTCTCCACAAGACCTCGGTAGGAGAGGAGGCGCAAGAAGAGGAGGAGGCAGCGGAGGGCAAGAGAGACGGAGGAGAGGGAGAGGGCGGAGAGACCGACATGGGCAGTTCAGGGGAGTCTTCTGCAGTTGCAACAGCTTCAAACAGAGGTGTCTTCTCTACAATCACACACGCTGTGCAGAACACAGTGAGTGAACACACACACACACACACACACACACACACACACACACACACACACACACACACACACACACACACACACAGTAAAATCAGTTAGCTCAACACCAATTTAACAGTTAGCATAATGATTTGCCACCAACAAAACAAACAACAAACCTAACTTAAAGGGATAGTTCAACATTTTGGCAAATTCACCCAATGCCATAAACCCTACAATTAATTGTTGGTGCATGTTGTTTTGCTCAGCTCCCCTGTCTCTCAAACCTCATCAAATACACAATCCAACAACTCCAAAATGCTCTTGTGGAGAAGTTGTGACCTGCACAATCACCACACTATGAAATAATCATGTAGCATTACGAGAATGAGTTGTATTCGAATCAAATGCGTAGCCGAAACGTAGTAGTTCACAATATTTGCTTTGTGTGTCATAATGTTACATAATTATACATACATAAGTGTCTAAAATCCTGTATGACATTTAACTATTTCTTAATGTAGGCCCCAAACTAAATCAAAATACTAATACTTTAAATATTTACTTTGTTAATTATGAGTTCTACATAGATGCATTATTTCACCAATAAATTTGATTAAGTGTAAATGATGACCCATGACTCATGTAATTCTACAAATTCTAACTATTAGTTTTGTTTATTGTTGTCCCATTATATTTGTCTCTCTAAGGGTAAGTCTGTGATCAGTGGAGGTCTGGATGCCTTGGAGTTCATTGGAAAAAAAACCATGACTGTTCTTGCTGAGAGTGACCCAGGTTTCAAAAAGACCAAGACCCTGATGCAGAAGACGGCGTCACTGAGTCAGGTGTGCAGACATTTACTTACACACACACACACACACACAGCTCATATACAGTCTCAGGCAAGACATCTCCTCCCGTCAGATGAATAATATAAAACCTGTGTATTGTGTGCGAACGTGGAAAGAATAAGTTGGTGTTTTTCAGAGGAAATGCACACATACTGTAATGACAGCTGTGCTGAAATGCTACTTTTCAGTTTCACTGTGATTTTTTCAGATGTTGAAGGAAGCCAAAGAGAAGGAGCGTGCACGTCTGAGTAACCAGCCAATCAGCGCTCCTACAGCTCACTATGGTATTCTGTTTGACGACTACCAAGGCTTGTCACACCTTGAGGCCCTGGAGATCTTGTCCAATGAGAGCGAGGCCAAGGTAAAGCAGCAGTGGGGGAATATAAAGAAACACAGCAGGTTTTAAAATACTGTTCATCAAGCCAAATATATCTGCTCCCAGGTCCAAGCATTCCTGTCGTCCCTGGTGGAAGAAGAGCAGGATGAGGTGAAGAAGGAGCTGATTTTAATCAAAGATATTTTCATCAAGCAAGAGGAAAGGGAGGAGGAAGGAGAGGAAAAAGAAGAAGAAGAAGGAGGAGGAGGAGGAGGACAGACGAAGGATAACGGTGATCTTAGTTCCCAATTACACTCTTCTACCCCCCTATGTGAGTGACCCAGACCGAATAACCAGATCTGCTGGAGGAGCAGCTGGTCCCTGAACACTGACCCAGGATCAGCTGGAGCTATTTCTCTATTTTCACAAACTCTGACACTGAATTAGAACTGATTTTACACTTTGGTTGAATTTTCTTTCAAGTCGTATGCTGTAGTTTACTATATAAGCAAAGCAGGTAGGCTGCCACTTTATATTGCTATTAGAACCAGTGATTGGTGCCTTTTACACAAAGAAGATGATGATACACCACCTGGCAATACTGACAGTTTATTCAGGTGCACGGGTTTGTTAAGGCCAAAAGAAAACAGAAAACTTGAAGACAAAAGAAAATAGCTTTACTCCCCTGCTGTATGATGGCCCTAAGTGTACAACTCAGCGTGGCTCAAGAAAACAGAATTCATCAATTTGACACGTGCACAACAGAAACACAACAGAAATGTTTCAGGGGACAAAAAAGTGAACTGGGCCATCATGCCTGCTAGCCATCTATCCCAGACTCTCCAACTCCTAGATAGACAGACAGATAGATAGATAGATAGATAGATAGATAGATAGATAGATAGATAGATAGATAGATAGATAGATAGATAGATAGATAGATAGATAGATAGATAGATAGATAGATAGATAGATAGACAGACAGATAGACAGATAGATAGATACTGCACTACATAAGTAAAGTAAAATTAAAGAAAACCTGGGCTGCATGTGGGAGGCAGCGTTGGAGGCATTTAATTCCTGATCTCCAGTGTCTGTTTAGAAAGTCGAAACTGTTCCACCAAAGTGAAAAATCAGCATTTGGGGGGTAGGGGGGTGTTGTCACTTAAAATTTTGGTCTCCATCATATCTCAACATCCCCCTGTCTCTTTAGATTTTAAAAGCAACTTGTAAACTTTTACTGCGTGGCAGGTGCTTCAGGCGATGTCACAGCCGTGCAGAGTTCAAAGCTGATGGGTCTCTTTTTACCTGGAGGATTTTAACACGGCACCTGATCCAGTGTTGGTGTTCAGGGTCCAACCACGCATTCGCATCACATCGCTGATTAGAAAAAATAGGCCGAAAATAAAGAGAAACGATCTATTAGATCAAGACATTAAACCTGCATGATCACACTCTTGCTGTAATTTAGACGCAGGAGTTTGCATTAATTTATTAAAAAGTTCACAGCTCAGCAAATCTCTGTTGTGCTGTTTGCTGAAGGCAAAGATACAATATCGTCATGAGCTCAGCATGGGGGTAATCAAGGCTTTTATGGCATGTGGTAGAAATCTGTTATCAGTTTTTGCTTATTGCATCAGTGACTTTTAACATACAATGAGTGAGTAGAAATATGCTAACATGACAAGTGTTTATCTGTGTATATATGTGTGTTTGTGTTTCTGCTAGCCGCTGATGGAGAGGAGTTTGTGAGTGTTCTCACTGAGCTGCTGTTTGAGCTTCACATCGCTGCCACGCCAGACAAACTCAACAAGGTGACACAGACACACACACACATGCATACACTCCTGCTGCGGCCTTAGAAGTAATATAAAAGTTATCACCTTTGAAGCCCAACTGCATAATCAAATTCACTTATATAGAACCACATTAGCATAATCCTGTAGATGCATATAATTAGCATACATCAGGACGACCATCTCTCACCATGCAGAGCTGATGGGTAGTAATTATGCGTCTCCAGGCTCGGATGAGGGCTCATGATTGGGTGAACGAGGTGGAACAGCCTGTCACTACGGAGACAGTTGGCAGGGAAACGCAGGACCATCCTGGAGGAGAGGGCTCTTCTGAAGGGAGCGAGAAGAAGGAGGACAAGGAAGATGGAGAGAAGCAGGTGGAGGAGGTGAAGGGAGAAGAGGAGGAAAAGAAGGAGAAAGAGAATGACCCCAGATCTGCAGAGGTGAAGTCAACTCAACAACAACAACTTTTTTTTTTACTTGCATCTTCTTCTCCACTGTTTGATTATATCCGTGTTCATCCCTGCAGGTTGTCTACCTGTCATCAGTCGGCAGTCTGGCTGAAGTGACGGCTCGCAGTATTGAGCAGCTCCACAAGGTGGCAGAGCTCATCCTCCATGGCCAGGATTTAGAGAAACCAGCCAGAGACCAGGCACACATCCTCACCAGGTGCTTGTGTTTGCATGTGCTGTTTGTGCATGTGTGTGTCCATATCTGTGTAGCACTACACTCACAGAACCAAGTTTAACCAAAATGTCCTTGTTCCAGGCTGACATGTGCCATGTGCAAGGAGGTGGAGTGTTTGGCCAAGAAGTTCTCAGATACTCTGCATCTCGTCGGGGTAGGTGTGCGTGTTTAAGAGTGGTAAAGGACAAGGCTAAGGTTATTCTGTTTATTGCTTATTCTCACCAATCACAGGACATCTAAAGCTAAAGATGACTGATGGTGTATGTCTCACACCAATTAAACTGGTCAATTAACTGACACAGAAACCAGATCTTCAATGTAAATTACATTTTTTGGGGAGGTGACCTATGACCTTTTGGCAAAGATGCAGTTGCATTATGATGTGTTGTGTGCAGTTTGTGCAGTTTAGAGAATATTTAGACTTGAGCCAAAACAATTGAGAAAGCTGTAATAAACATTTAGGGCAGTCTATGTGCGAGTGACTCTTAACAATATCTGCCCATGTTTGTGGTAATTACCATGATAAAGTGTCTGTGCTCACCCTTACTCACAAAGATCTAGTCCTCCTATTCATATAAGTGTTTTACTCACTCTCTAAAAACACTGTAAAAAAAGAAAATCTCTATCATGCACAGTTATTATTGGAGCAACATGTTAGCGACAGAATAATCTTCTGTGGTAATGAAGGAAAATGTCAAAGTATAAAAGGGGTTCTCCTCCATCTTCCAGCAATACATCACAGGGGAAAAATGTCACTCAGTGAAATTGTGAAACATGTATGTGCTTGGGAAAATAATGAGGGAATAAGCTGCCTGCCACTTCATATCACAGTCAGTTGTTTTTATTCCTGGAATTTGCTGACAGTGAGGAAAATCTAAAGTATCACCTGCCTCAGCCCTACTTTATGTCAATACATTTTGATGTGTTTTTCCCTAAAAGTTTCTCTCTCTCTCTCTCTCTCTCTCAGGGCCAAAGGAAAGCAGAGGAGTTAAATCCACTAGTGGACAGTGTCCTGCTAGAGGTGAGATACACAGATTTGTTTCTGCCAGAAAGTAATTGATTTTTAATTTAGTTATGTACTGTATGTATATCAATTTGTGATGAATGAAACTAATTTAACTTGTTGATGAGGAAGGAAGTCGATACCTCTACAAATGTTTTAAGATATATTTAACTAATGTATGAAAAAAAAATCACTACACAGGTCCACTATATTTAGGCTCTACATAATAAATGATTATGATGCTAAACAGCACAGTTTGTTTTTCTTTTCACATTACCCCCTAATTCTTAAACATATTTGATTATGCTTTAACATTTGGGAAGTGATGATGATGACTATGATTATGATGGTGATGATGAAGGTTTCCTGTCTGCAGGGCTCCAACAGCACCAACTACATCCAGAATGCATTTCAGCTGCTGCTTCCCGTCCTGCAGATCTCTCACATCCAGAGCCAACACTGCCGACCTACAACAGAACCTGCACCAGAGACACAGCACTAACACACACACACGCACACACACAGACACACACGCTGCTCACCTGCTTGTCTTAATATTATTGTACAGTGAGTAACAGAGATTAGATTATTATAGATTACATGCTTATATCAATGTTTAAGTGCCACAGCATCAGGCAGATGATGTTATTTAGATATGCAGAATATAATCTTAAAGATAACAGTTTAATGAACAGATGAGTGGAGAAGAGCCACATGCAGGTTGTGTGTGTGTTTCCTCCACCGTGTATCTCTGTATGTTATTTTGTTTCTGTTGATATTTTTTTGCTTTGAGGAACCAAATTACCAGATGTGATTTAGTCTCAACTGTGACTTACTCCGTCTCCAAAATACTGAACCAAAAACTGCACACAGTGGTAACTGATTGTGTTGAAGGGACTACATTAATGTATAAAGCATACTTTGCACTTCTTGCTAAGTTTAAATAACACTATAATGAAATGTATGTTTTGATTAATTGTATTAATCTGGACTGAAGCAAACTGCCAGTATTAATTATGACAAACCACATTTTTTGTTGTTGTTTTTATGTGTTAAATTATGTGGAAAAAAACACTACCATTCATTCCAGACCTCTCCGGTTTGATTCAAAGAAACATCTGATCTTCATACTTTGAATTAGAAAATATTTGTCTAACTTCTCCTCTTGTGACATAGTGTAGGTGAGGTTTTCTCTGGTTTTGTTAAAGTAGTAGTTTGACATTTTTTGCAGAGAAACATATCAGCACATTTCCCACCTGGCAGACAGCAGTAGCCAAAACATCCAGTGTATTTAATTTTTTCTCGTCCCTTGAATCAAGGTGTTGAGTATTGTTTTGCCAGGATCTTTAGGTTTATATTCTCCTTGATCCTTAGAGATAAATATATCAACCATTTTCCCACTTGACTACGTACCTGTGGAGTTCAGCAGAAGCCCTTACTGTAGGTGCTCACAGTGCAAATGTTTTTTAATATTCAATGTTAAAGTGACTCTTAGCTTCCAGACTGCAATTATTTAGATCTCTCTGTTCCTCTTCTTTACCCCCTTTTAGAAATACACGGATACAGGCAGGAAGAAAGTTATTAAGCAAGGAAATTATTAGTCAGACCTGTCATAATGTTTTGGCTCCTCACAGCTATAGCAAGATGGTTTTAGACTGTTTATCAACCATGCTTCTGCCTTAGAATATAAAATGACTTGTAATCTGAGCTCAAAAATGTTTGGGAGCAAAGTCATTTATTTAACTTCAGACAGTTTACTTATGTGTCTAAACTGCCCTCTAATAAATAAATAAAAAGCCCTAAGACTGTTTGAGGATGACATGAAAAAGATAAATACAATTTAACCAGCTTCATGGGTGTCAGATGTCTTCATTGGCTTTACTTTTCAATTTACAATAAATCCATTTCTGTGCTGCAGTCCTGTGGCTGCTCCTCTGTCAGATACAAGGTGGGTGGATGACCACGATGATGGAGATTTGCTGCAGATAGATGAAGAAAAAGTATTAATGATTTTTTTTTTTTTAAACTGGAGTTAGAGCATGTTGAAAAAAGGTTATAGGAGGCAAGATAGTTATCTATAATCTCTGGGACACCAACTATCATTTAAAATCACAGACCAGATACTGAATCATCAACTTTACTGTACTTTATTCTTAGTTGTATATTTTCCTACTTTTAAGTAGGCTACTATTAGTAAGAGTAGTAGCCTATATGCGTTTTTGAATTTTTACAAGGGGAACAGTAGGACCCAGGCAAATGGCAGAGGCTTAAAAAAAAAACGGGGCCGAGGAGTTCACGTGAGCTTCCTGCTTTGAGACTCACCTGAGATTGATCTGTTGTAAGCTTAATTTTAACTACACTTAAGAAACATAAAGCTTCAGAGCCAAAAACATTTTCACTTGGCACAACTGAAACTAAAATGTGTGTAATTTCAGATTTTTTTATTTTTTAGAATTTTAGAAATTGCATATCCATCTCTGCAATCACATGGTCTATTTGAATACTTTTGCAACCAAAGGGGAAAAAATGAGAATCAGTATTTGAATAATTTTGGTGCCATAGTAAAGGGGAAAAAAAGAGAATCAGTCAGTGATTGCAATGTGATGAACACTGGTTAAAGTTCAAGGCAAACTGGAAATATTGTGCCAGGCTAGGCACTCACTAAGGTTCCCCATTTCATTCCTAAAAAGCCAGTCTAGGCGTCTCTGCCTTACCATGTAGACAGGTAACCAACACTCTTCCGTTTGCTCCGTCCCCAGACCGACGGACCAATCAGCGAACAGATGGGTAAGTTAAGATGTAACACTGGTTAAAGTTCAAGGTTCAAACTGGAAATATTGTGGATTTACCGGATTTACCCATAAAACAAACTTTTCACGGCAAAACAGCAAAGGTAAGAGGAAACCATGTTTTGGCCAAGCAGTGTCTGTGTTTGCTCGACTTTGTGTAGCCGCGGGCGGCCCATGTGTCATTCCAATATTTGTAGCCGGCTCTTTCATATGAGCGGTAGCTGATGCGTTTTGCACGGTTTTGCATAGGCTAGCCTAGGCTAATGTAGCTCATGGATGTAGCTACAGTAGTATACGAGCCAGAAATGTGGCGACTGGGTGCACACATACTGTAGGTGCTTCATGAAGTTTGATGTTTAGTTGTGTTGGGAGTGTGTTTGGGTCATATAGCCTAAATATGTTTTTTTACACGTTGTAGATTAGCTTCTGCTGATTTAAAATCAGATGGGTATTGAACAATGGGATGAACTGTGCACAGAAGCTGCATGAGCAGCAGGGTCCGTCACCTTTCTGTGTCACCAGAGAAACAATGTGTTGTGAGTTTTTGCATGTTGTCAAATTAAGGAGACTATTTCCTGAATTTGTAGTGCGTTTGTGTCTTTGCATGTGTTAACTGGAGTATAGGAGCAGCCCTATTGACTCCACCTAAATAACCTGCTCCAGGTGGATGATTTTGGATTCAAACCAAATGTCAGTAATGTAGGCCTATAGACAAACCTTGTGAATCATGTAGCCTGTGTATTGATATCACGGTCTGTTTGGGCCCAGTTTACTTTAGATCTAGTGTATTTGAGAATTCCAGCTAAATGCAGGACTTTCACTTGAATATCTGCTTTGTAGTAGCCTATACTAAAAGAAAAATGAAGGTATTTCCTCCAAAACTGGAGAGTTTTCTCATTGTAGTTCTCAATGCAAACACAAACATATAGCCTATATCCATAGTGATGTGGTAGAGAGTTTACCAGTGTATTCGAGGTTGAAGTTTCCATCCAGCAGAGTCTCTGTGTCTCCTGAAAAGGGCAGATGAAGAGTATCACAGGAGCTCACAGAATGAATCTTATCTCTGTCTGGTTTCATACATTTCTCTTAATTAGTTGAAGTGTCTGTGTGAGTCATTGCCTACTTTCTGAGTCAGCTTCTTCAATGGGTGCCAGTTCTGTCGATTGGAAGAAAGAAAAAGGAGAAGCAGAGAAATTAAACAATAGATCAAATAATTTTCTTCCAGCCTATAGATGTATGGATTTAAAAACTGACCTGACCACCGCCGGGACTGATGTAAGAGAACATCTTGCACTATTGGACAATTACAGGCCATTAGAATATAAGCTCGCCTCTCCAAAACATAATTCTTTATATTTATGAAATACAGTATCGTGCAGATTACAACAGTTATTTACCGTTGGGAATCACGATTCCTCTGCTCTTCTTTCCATCTGGTTGAAACATCATCAGCAACATATCAGATATTTTTATTATTACACAACATGTTCTGCTATGACTGTATACACACAGTTATCTCTTTTATTGCATTCTCGTTAATTAATTATGGTTTTCATAAAAACAATATGCTCTAATACAATGACACGCAACAGATGACCAGGAATGTGCATGTAAATCAAAACAATTGGAAAAAAGTTTGAATTTGCTCTTAATACCAACTGACTTGGATACTTCTGCTATAGAAAAATCTAAAGTGATTTTATCTTTTATGTATATAATTATTTTACTTTAAATAATTTACTTTCAGTTGGTTTTCAAGATAGGCTACAGCATTTAAAAGAATGCATAAGGAAATGTGTGAAGTCGAGGAGAAAAGTGTATTTATAAGAAAATAAAATTTACCACTTGACGTCTGAGCATTAAGGCTGTAAGCAGGACTCACTGTGGGCTTTTCTGAAAAAGAAAAAAAAATGGCTCAACTTCCAGAGATCAAACTAAACCAAATAACATGTGTGCTTTCTTGTATCATCTGTGTCTCACTGCGGGGGCGTCTCTCTGAGTAGATTTGGCCTAACACAGTTGTAACTACGGTCAGGAGCACCACGAACAGCAGAGCCAGCCAGACCACCCTGAGCATGCACCGCCACTCATCTGGAAGTCAGAGAAGGATTACAACAGACAGATTTAGTCGCTGCAGCAGCAATTGTCAGTATTGAATTTTATGTAAATGATTTATAATTTATTATGTACAATATCAGAAGAAACGTCTTACAATTTAAATAAGCATTAATATTTTCAAATGCAAAATTAAATGCAAACATTTGGCGATTTTGCCTCAACACTGTCAATGGCCTTGTGTTTGCCTTGATTTAAAACCTAAGATCTGGAACGAAGACATAATTGTCATATTATTTACTAGTTTACATCTGTGAATTCAGGGTAACTATGTGGAAGAATCAGAGGAGTAGAAGAATAAGTGCTGGAAAATAAGCACAGAAAAGGAAAAAGAGTAAATGGAAAAGAGTGGTGGAGATGAATAAATGGAGTTCCGGTTTACATTGGAAAATATGACTACGCACAGAGGAGCGTTGGAGAGCCGACTAGAAAGAGAACAAAGCCAAGATCAATACGACTTTGGAGATACAATAGATTAAGATGTAGTGTAACTCTGGGAAAATGTGACGGATCATACACTGCACAGACAGAAAGAGGAAGAAAGCTGAAAGAGGAGTCCAGGAGAAGGATCGAGAGAAATTCGTTCTATTGGAAAAAATGGCTCCATTGTGGGTTTGAATGTGACTGAATCACTTCCACCTAAATGAAAACAGAGTGGCCTATTTCCCCGTCTCTTATTGTCTCCTCTCTGATCTGAGAGCGAAGCCACACTGACCACATGGGGAACAAAGAGGCTCTGCTCTCTCATCCTGACACCAACCTCTCTGTGTCCGTTTCCATGGCAGCTTTTCCTTTGCTGTTGCACTTGAAACTGTTTGATTGGCGAGCCAAAGGAGACAGTGGCTTTGATTGGCTGAGTCCGACGAGTTGGGCGGGACAGGGAGACAGCAGTAAAATGCTTTGCACCCTTCATCACCTTTCTTCTCATCCTCCTCTTCCTCCTGCTCCTCAGGTGGGAGGAGGTCTAAGGAGCTGTTATTCCCGCTGCCGTACAAAGTGAGAGTCAGAGGCTCTGCATCACCAAGCTGAAGCTCTACTTCCACCTCCAGATGTTCTTGCACAGGTGTGGCTGGAAGGATAGGGAACATATTGTTACTGATCAATATAGTTTCAAAGAATTCAATTACTGTTTAAAGAATATCTTAAATTAAATGTTAAAGTTTCCTTAATTAGGTACACACATGCACATGCACCCACAAAAAAACATTGCTGTCCATGGAGTGACCCTTGACCCCTGAACCGTGCTATGCAAGCACTGATGTGAATATCATGCCTACACAATGATGGGACTCATCACTCCTGATCAATAACACTGCACAACAAAAATAGCAACAAAAAACGTGCTTACTTAAAACCGCCCACAAACTATCCATACAACCACTGGCTTCCTTATTCTTACTTAACTTTTAGCATTTCTATCTCCTTTAGTAGTGTCATTTCCTTTTCTTTTTCCTGCGTTCCTCCTTACTTGCGCCCAAAACTGATTGTGGCCCAGTAAAAGGGGTGCGGTGACGCCCATGGCCTGGACCAAGGGCTGGGACAACACAAATGGTGTGGTCATCTGGGGTGTTTGACTTGTAAAGCTGGGTGTCATCTGCATAGCAGTGATGTGAGAAGCCACACGGAGTGGATAATTGGACTAAGGAGGGGGTGCAGAATGCATCAAAGACCACTGATTGGTCCAGAGCTGTTTCAGTAGTGTGGCCACTCTCTAAGCCTGACTTGGATCAAGGATGTTTTTCCTCGATAGAAGAGCTGAGACCTGCTTCAAAAGTTCAGCAAAGGAAGTTGTGGCGGTGTAGTTCTCCTATTGAGCTGGGTCAAGTGAGAGATTTTTTGAATAGAGGACTTTCCTGAGCCCGTTTGAAATCTGTTGGAAATGTTCCCTAAGCCAGTGAAGCTTTCATCACTTGTGACTGCTGGTGCAATGGTGGGGGAAATGGCTTCAAGAGGGTTTGTGGGAATGTGTATGTAGTGTTTTACCTCCTGTGACTGCACTGGGATGGACGTTTGATGAAACTACTCAGGGCATGAGAGCGATGTGGAGGTTCAGAAAAGTGTCAGCTGATAAACAGGCAGATATGTGGTACTGCCGATGATATCACTGCATGAATAAGATTTGGCATCACTGAAAGTTGAGCAGGAAGTGTCTATGAGCCCTTGAGCACAGCTGCATCAGTAAACTTTCAAATGGTGTCAGTCAACCGTGGGTGAGGTAAGTTACAGTGGGCAGGTTTGCGTGGCTTGCTGGATAGAGGAGACAAACCATGTAAACATGTGGTCGGAGCAGAACGTTTGTGGCATCATTGACCTCTAATGAGAAAAAGGTGCTAATGTCACTGAAGTGAGAAAAATGGTGGTGGGTTGAGTGGCAGATCTGGAAGCTTCAATGAGAGCCGCTAGCCTGAGCTTTATTGAACACAGTTGTTCCTGCATTAGGAGTGATCACATGCACCACTGTGCTCTGTATCAGCAGCACAAAAGGTTTGGTGTCTCGGGTAAATGAGCTTGTTCACACTCTCCTGCTGCCCAGAGCTATAGGACCAACCAGGGCAAGGCCAAACCAGACCAAACCTCCAGAAATGATGCACAGTTCATCTATTCATGATAGACAGTGATATCTGTGGGTATCATAACAAGTAGCTCTGACATTACAACTGCGGCCTGCCCCCAGTCTGTTAGTTTCCAGTGGTGGGTTCCAGTCACATTGATGTTGACAGGCTGTAGGTAGAGCTGGAAACAAAATGTAATAAAAATGTTTTAAGTCAGAGCTCTGAGGTTGATGAGATGTTGATGTTTAAAACTAATTAAGAAAAGCTTAAGGTTTTGGTTTTCTTTTGAGAAGAGTCACCGCTCTGCTGATGTACAACAACCTACAGTTCACTTGTGGTTGTACAGACACCAGATGCAGAGAGCACAGTAACCACAGACACAGACTGAGTCACATTCGCTAAACACATCTAATCTGCTGTTGATGATTATCAGGCCACTGTGAATGGCAAGTGTAATAATATCATCCATTGGTTGATAGAAATGTCATGAGTATTTACTCATTAAAAATGAAAAAATAAAAAATTTCCATTGATGAAAAAGTCACAATTAGGGTAAATTCTGACTATGAATGTCTGACGCCCAGAACCAGGTCACTTACAGTAAAACATGTCTTTTAACATTTGCATGTGTAATACCTGAAGATGAGATATTGTGTAATTCTGCCACGTCCATATCTGTTCGACACATGAACCAGCTCTTTTCTGAGTCGTCATCCTCTCTCTCAGAGTCCGCCGCCGGATCCGCCATGTTGCCTTGATTCCTTTGAATGCAGGCCTTCGTCCACTTTTCCTGCTCTACCGTCTGAGAGGGGTCACACATATCTTTTCTCTTAGTTGCAGCATCCCCAATCTTGCCGTTGCCTCGCTCACAGGGACGGTAGGGCAGACAGGAGAAGTTGACTGTTGATACTAAAAGAAGAAAAGTCAGATCTCTTAGTAATAGTTGGTTTTAAATGGAGAAACAACAAAATGCCCTCAGGTCTAGAAAACAGCAAGATCTCAAAATGTTGCCTCTAGTTTATATCTGTCAGAGAGAGACGGAGAGGGAAAGGCAGAAACAAAAAAACACGTGCACAAGTACAAAGGTCAAAACATGTTTCTCTCAAAAAGAGAACAAGCTTCTCAAAGCAACAGAAACACGGAAACATTTTCAAAGCTGCTGTCATTCAGTGTTGCATGGGGCTATATTTGAGTCAGATTTTTATCGAAGACACAAAGGGGGAGGAAGAAAAAACAGGTCGAGTCAGAGTGAAAGGAAGAAACCAGACAAAGTGACTCAAGAAAATAAAGTTTAGTTCCTTTAAAGGTGAAAGAACTTAAACAGATTTGAGTTTGGGTCCTGATAGCGATGTCACAGTCCACATGTACAAAATGAACAGAGCAATATCTTTTAGATGACTTACCTCTGTATAGTGTGAAGAACTCTGGGAGGCAGATGATGAAGGTGAGGATCACGAGGACGAACAGTTTGGTCAGTGCTGCTCTTGACATGTTTGCACCACAGTGAAACAAACGTCCATACTGTACATGCCCCGTCACGGTGCGTCAGAGGAACCCTTTGGAGAGTTTAACGCAGCCCTGAGAATATTAATCATAATTCATGTAGAGGCAGGCGACGACGCAACGAGGCGCACAATTCACACAATGCAAGGCGAGTGAAACGCTGCACTTCCTATTACACTTCCTGTCATTTTCTCAGAGAGAGTGAGAAATGGAGAGCCACACCAACGCAAGCAAAGAGATTCTGTCAGCAAAGTGTAAGTAGAAATGTTGTTGTGTCTGTTGTGGTGTTGTTGTGTGCGAGAGGGCGTGTGGAGGCTGACGCTCTCTTCAGAAGAGGTGGACACACTTTTTTGTCTTTGTTTTTTAACTTTTTCATTGAGTTTATGAGCTGTATGAACTACAACACAAACAAAGATGTGGTCATTATCATGTGTTGTTTATGAGTGGACTGAAGAAAGGAAGAAAGATTAAGTCCTCAGTGTAAAACAGAGAGAGAGGTGAACGTGTGTGAAAATGAGGAGAGAGAAGGAAACTTCCTACAATTTAGTTCTTTTTGTTCATGTTTTTATCATTTTGAGGAAGGGTTAGGGTTACTCATTATTATGACTCAGTCTCTCTTACTCTTTTGTTTTCAATAAAGTACAAGTAAATGATAAAAATTTACACATTAAGATATGATTATTTCAATATCGCATTACTGAAATCCAAACAACTTTCTTTCTATACTGTAGTTATGGGATAATCTGCCAATTTTCCATGTATTATTCTTTTTTTTTTATTAAGACCAAACATATTATGAAAAGTTTAGATACATATCAGAAACTAGATGATAGATGATGATGACAATAGATCAGGCACACAGTCGTTTGTCATATTCTATCTCAACTGAATGAAAGTATATCTTGATGGTAAATGGTAAATGGACTTGCAATTATATAGCGCTTTTCTACCACTCAAAGCGCTTTACAATGTAATGGTCGCATTCACCCTTTCACACACATTCATACAGCGCTGTTCGCAGACAGGCTTTGGAAACGAATCATTCGCACATTCATACATCTGATGACACATCGGAGGGCAAGTGTGGGTTCAGTGTCTTGACCAAGGACACTTCAACATGTGGACTGGAGGAGCCGAGAATCGAACCACCGACCTTCCGGTTAATGGTCGACTCGATTATGAGCTACTATCTTTCATAATTATCAAATAGTATTAATTTATCACATCATTATCAAATGATAAATCACAAGTGAATCAGTAACAGTTTCCCATAATTTGATCTATTTTGTGCGCCGGCCCTGAGGGCTTAACTCACTGCAATTTAAGAAAACACATGCAAAGGCACAATCGCACTACAAACTGAGAAAACAGTCTCATCAATTTGTCAACACATGCACTGCAAATACTCACAATACAACAGACGGGGACACAAAAGCCTGCCTGTGGCACTTTAGTTAAGTGCTTCTTGTTCTGAAAATAAGGAAAGTTAGTTTCATTTATTCATAATATTGCCAATACTGTTAGCTTAGCATCAGTCTCACTGTGTCCCTAGAAACACTTCTGTTGTGTTGTGAGTTTTAGCAGGGCGTGTGTTGTCAGAGAAGATTCTTCATAACTATGAGTGACACAGTTGTAATTATTGGGAAACTTGTCATCATTATGAGATAGTAGGACAATCATAATGACGAGAAGTGGCTTTGTCTTACAATCAGCCTTGAACTGACCTCAGTCTCACTCCTACAATGAATGTCAGCACACGGTGCAGAGCCGCCGGGTGTTTCTCCTGCTGCCGGAGAGGAATGACCTTTCTGTTGATGCTTTCTTGTGAGAAATAATATGTATTTTTCCTTTGTGCCATCCAACTTGTGCTCTGCTGGGTGTTTAGTGTAGCTCAGATTTTATGGTTGGGTTCCTGAGAGCCACTTATCTTGGCAGGTCTGGGGCCGACACACACACACTGACACACTCTGACACACACAGACACACACACAGAAGCTCAGACAAACACTTACTCAAACACACAAACACAGTGATCGGCATGGCTGGCAGGTGGAGCCTTATCTCCACTCCACAGCGGCTTGCCACTCTCAGGGCTCAGTCGGCAGCTTATAGAAGTGATGGAAGCAGCCAAAACTAAGAAAATACAGAAATCACTTCGTGTGGTTTTAGGTCAGATCAAAGCTGCTCCACACCTAAAATATGTTTATCACTGCTACCTCTCAGCTATAGTGTAGTGCTCTGCGAGTAATTCAGTGATCAGGTCCTGAAGCCAAATGTCATCTATCTTCTCAACTTTTGATAGTTACCAAAGAAAACTACCCAGTTTGCTCTCTCTCTCTGGTATAATTACAATTATCTCCAATAGTCAGTTTACAGTGAGAAAAAAATCTGCTCTTTTCAAAAACCACAGTGAAAATGGTTTGGGGTTTACAAAAGATAACAAAGAGAGCCCATAAATAAATAAATAAATCTGGACTCAAAGACAAGAACGCATTGTTACAAATAAAAAGAATTTGGAGTAAAGAAGCATCAGTCAAAGGCCTTTGAGGTTTTCGCCTCTTCTTTTTTTAAAAGCAGCTTACAAAGGTTGAAAAGAAGAAGAAATGCGCTCACAGCCAAGCACGGCTGAGTAATTTCAGAGAACAGATTAGAGGAACAATGAATTTACTTTGTTTTAAACTGAGTTTTTCTCTTAAGGGATTCATTTGGAAATTACACACCTGGAATATAATAATCTCGTCCCAGGATCACAGTATTGTAATATTTATTCCAAGAAGGGTTTCTCTACAGTATCACATCCCACCAGATGTTCCCTACATGTCCATGTATGTAAATATAATTATTTGAACAAGTGGCTCTTCAGTTCAATGTTTTTTCCCAGATAGACCACCATGTGACGAAGACCTTTATTGTGAATAATTCTGTGTGTATCTATTATCCTGTGGAGGAAACTGACCTCACTTCATCTTTCATTAGATACATAAATGAAAAGGTAGAAAGACTGGAGTTTTATCCTCTTCTGTATATTTAATGCTGTGTTATCTCACAGCTGCATGCCTCCACTCACATGCCACAGACTCAGTGTTTGAAGATAACAGAGGCGGATGAAACGTCTGATCAAAATGTTCATATCACTATAAGTTATACAGAGTGAAAATTGAGTTTTCCACATTTTTCAGCGGGCCAGTTGGAAACCGAACCACAATCCTCCCATCTCCTTGAAACCTGGTTCGAGAACCACAGGTACGGACTCACCGCCTTCTTGTGTTTGTGTGTGACTAGTAAATTGCTGTGAGATCCTGCTGTGCTGAACAGACACTCCAGCATTAACATGAAGATAAACCCTCGTTTTTAGCTCCACACAACATGACTCCGAGGTAAGACGGCCATTCACTGCCAAACGCTCATGTTTGCCAGAAATGTTATAAATCAGAGCTGGGGTTGATTAGGTGGAAGTGCCAGCAGATGGACTCTTTGAGCTTGGGTTGAAGATGCCCAGAGAGAATCTGACTCTAAGATGAGAAGCCAGGTGTTCAAACACTATACTCTCTGTTTTAGAGGTTTAATGCAGCAGCAGAGGCTAAAGATGGGAATGTTATCTACAGTATATGGGGTCGGTCTGTCCTGTCTTGACAACAGAGGTCAGATTGTTCTCAGATTTTGTTTGGATGACACCCTGTTGTCTTTTGTCAAATTTCTATGGTGGCCCTGAAGGCTAAACATACATGCACATCACATGCAACATTCAAGATACAAATGTGCAACAAATTCAGGAGCAACTTCATCAATTTGAGAATACATGCTGAAAAACTCCCAACACAACAAAAATGTTTCAAGGGACACACAAAAGTGCTAAACTGTGCTAAACTAAGATAACAATATGTTGTAAATCATATGCTAACCCTAACCCCATCATAATAATCAAACAAAAGTCAAAGCACTAAACAAAAGTTTGTCCCAAGAATCTTCTGTTGATTTCTGTGTTTTCACGACCATTACTTTGGACAGTTTCAGATCTTTTTGCAAGAGAGATAGTAAGACTAGCAAAAATTATCAGATTAAAATTATTAGTGTTCAGTCACTCAGCCCAAAACAATTATGGTTTTTAATGAACTCTTCAGCCTCTAGGGGTACAGTAATACTGTACTTCTGGGTCTTTAGATATTTAGACTGAAAGCAACAACCTGCTGCAGTTAGGCTCTAATGATGAACAGAACAAGGCTGTGCCAATATTGTGTGTTTATTTATTTATTTATTTATTTTATTTATTTGTTCATTTCGGGCATGTCAATTAATCATCATCATCACACATCATCTTAGTTCAATAATACAATACACATGACCGAAAGGGAGAAGCAAAAACTTATCTAGTCCCGCCCCCATGTGTGAGACAGCCAGGTGTCCTAAGCAGCACTAAACTGCTTTTTAACACTGAGTAATTGGCAGAACATTAACCGCACACCTTGTCACACATACACACACACATACACTGGCTGTGTCGACGGTGTTGCCTCGGAGAGAAATCACTTGAGAGATACAGTATGTGGGCTATTTCTGGAGTTCTGCATTACTGCAGAATCTGATGCAGGGAGTTTAGAGACTGAATGTAATAGCGTGAAGAGATTAGGGATTTAGGTACAAGAGAGAATATTTAAGAAGGGGCTCCGCTCCGCAGGCTCAGCGCAGGTTATGGTTGTATTTCAGGCATAAGATGTTGTACATTTGATCTTCCTGTCGTGTCCTCACCGTGATGAACTTAATCCTTGGATCTGCTTTAAATGGACACAGCGATGTTCTCGGATAAACTAAGGCATCAATAGATAGAGCGATTTGAAATTCTCTCTCATTCTGTTTTTCCTTATTCTGTTTTTTTGTGATTTATCAGAATAGGAGAAAAGTCAGGAGTAGATTTAAAACTATACTTTATTGTTCATCTGTTATTTGGTGTTTCTTAGCTGTCTATAAAGGGTTGCATAACTGGTTTCACATGCCAGAACAATTTATCATTTGGGAATGACTGGTTTGTTATGAGCTTTTCTCAACTATGTGTTATATTCTTAATACAGAATTTGATTTCATATTTATGGCATTTCCTATTCTACTGTTTTCACATGGATCACTTGAAGTTAAATCTTTATTAATTGATTGATCCTGTTGATATATTTCATATTTAGTGGCTGATGGGGCTCTAGCTTGAGTGTCTGTGAATATAAATTCTGTTTTAAAATGACGCAGTGGCAGGTTGCCTCTGACATGATGCTGCCTGGGTGACTGGTTTGACTTCTACCGTTATTCATCATTGTGCATCTCCCCTCCTGGAAAATATAAAGTTATCCAAAGTGATTGTAACTTGCTCAGCTCATATTGTGCTTTAGATTCAGCATCAGTCATACGGCTGAATTAAAACCACCATGGTACTGATACAGGAAAAACAGACACCCAAACCCCCCCTCCACACACAAACACACATGCATTTTCATATATTAACCCAGTCAAATTTTCATCTTGGCCTTCCAGCGTCTCAGGAGAACACGTCTTGTCTTAACCTATCTCAACTCTGTTAACATGAAAGTGCTGTGGTTGCAGGAATGTCTGTATATCATGCACGACCCCAGTTTATCACAGAATACTGTATCATTTGCATCGCATAATATCACATAACACGTCGCAATCGAGATGTCCATGTTTGCAAACAGTGTACTTACTGTATGGCGTTATTGGCAAATGCCTTACAATGTAAAAAGAAATTGGCTTTCTGCTTTGATTCACTCTGTTTGCTAACATGTTGGCCTTTCACCTTAAACAATTAGTGTTAAATAGTTAAGGACAACCCAGTTCTTTGAGGTTTGATTTCCTCTTTTCCTTAAATTAGGTTAATGGTTGAATCATTAAGGTCACATTATACTGTAGGTTATTTTAAAATGATGAGCAGTACTTGAAAAATGACAAAGAAGTTAAAAGAGTGGAAAAATAAGGGAAGAAAACTGGGAGGTGAGGTTTGAGTGGTGAGCATGTTTTTCCATTAAAAACAGAAGAGAAGGAGGAGGAGCAGCAGCAGGGGGAGGGGGAGGAGTGGCGTGGTGATTTAACGCTGTGTCAGCAGTAAGGCGTCATGTAGCTCTCCAGAGACAAAGCCACTGTGAAGTTTTTATGATTCTTTATGGAGAAGTTACGACGTTTCACAAAGAGATTATCATTATGAGAGAACATTTAGAGGTGATGAAGGTTTCTAGACTTATCATGCTCATACCTCTAATCTGACACAGTGTTTTACAGTTTCTCTGTGTACTCTGAATGCAGCACGACCTCCACACTCTCTCATCCCCTCCTCTACGTCTTTCAGAATCTCAAGGTTTTCCTAGTCGGCCACATCTTGCATGTGTGTATGTGTGGAGAGGCAGTATTTTTGCACTTTCAAAGGGCAGCACACAAATACACTAAAGTGGGCTAAAGTGGGGTGAATTTACAGGAAGCTTCAAACCATCACATTGCTGCATCTCCTTTGTATCCCTTTATGTTTCACCTTCTCCCTGACTCCCTTTTCTTCGCTGCCGTAACCTTTTGTGGTGAGAAAATGCCATGTCAATAAAAGCTTTTTAACATGAGGAAAAATCAATGTGCACAGATTGCACCTTTCTTCCAGTGCGCCTGTACCGAACAAATGACTGACTCTACTTCTGTGCACTGGTTGCTTTTTCATTTTCGTAGTGAATTTGAGATGGAAAATCCCCTCCAAACTTTGTTTTTGTAGATATGGCTTGGTATTAACACTTTTGTTTTCTAAGTGCTTTATTGGTTGCACAATCACACACCATCAACTTTTATTGTCCTGAAAGGAAATGCAAGCTTGAAGGTGGGGTTGCAATAAAAATGCATCATACAAACAATAAAAACACAATAAAAATACATTAACATAACAGCTCAATAAAATGCATGATAAATAGGCCCAACATATACCCACAGTAGCTGTTAAAACCACACAGCCGCTCTCTCCTTGCTAGAGTCAACACAAAAGTCTTTATTGCTCATAAACAATAGTCTGCAACATTTCCACTTCATATCAGAGTAGAAATGCAGCCTCGTGTCTGAGGATAAAATCACAAGAACAAGGTTACATTGCTCAGGGATTATAATCTTCTCCTTCCCCGAAGCCTGTGACTTCTTCCACAGAGTTGCATTTTTGGGGTTATGTTTTGTTTTAACCAATCACAAGTGAGTGACTTGCCCATCATGACAAAATAATTTTCAGTTAACCCAGAAGATGAAGTAGCGGTTGTCACAGGATCAGCTGATATTTGTCGTAACAATCCCAGATACATGTCAATTTAAGATTTGTCATGTTGGTGTCCCTACTTGAGCCTGACTGGGTCTGTTGTGTGTCATTCCCTGTCATCTTTCTGTTGTCAAAAAGTCATGATGTTTGTGCAGATTTGTGGAGGAGTGTTCCTTTCTCTTGTGCACACGTCTCACAACAGTGCAATTGGGTTAAATTAATGTGAAGTTTTGATCTGTTTTGAATGACAAGCTCACTGATCAGAAATTTGAGCCTAATGTTTTGAAAAATGCTTCTCTCATTTGAAAATTGAGCTGTAATCACACCCACTGAGCACACAGCGGTAAACAGTTTCCTCCCCTAATACAGTTTTTCTCAATTGCTAAAACACTAAACCCTGTTCTATGAACCAAATTCTCAGTTGTCTGAACCCACTGATTGAATCAGTCACTCTTTTGGCAAAACCATAAACACTTTTCACCTGTTTTAGACACGCCTTATCAACACATTTTCATTGTTATGCACCTGTGCTGCAGAATGCTTAGCACAGGTGGCAAAAGTCAAACACAACGAAAGCACAAGTTTCAACGGTTGAACACAACAACTCAAAATTGATAACACTTGTGTCCAATGATGTGAGGGAACATGTATAAGCCAGTACAGGTCAGGATGAAGTCCTGTAGCCTGATCCAGTACTAATTTGTAATGTTGTGGCTGAGTTACTGTATGCACTTGTCATTTGTAGATTTTTGTACTTTATTTTTTACGTAGGATTACAAGGGCTAAATGCACAATACTTTTGTACTGTACAGTACAAGTGCTACGTGTACAGTATGTACAAAATGCACAGGATTTCTACTTTTTTGTACTTTTTTTTCTTTTTTACAGTTTTTCTCGATTGCTAAGACACATTTATTCTGTGCTAAATGCACAGGTTTGTTTGTTTTTCAAGAGAAGAAGATGAAAGGCGACGGGGTGAAGGAAGAGAGGATTACTGTAGGGAGGGAGGGATGAACTGGGAAGAAAAAAGAAGAAGGGAGGAAAATGGGATGAAATGGATGTGGGGAGGGGGGGTGAAAGAAAGGGAATTACAGTAAGTAGACTAGTGCTACTGTAAATGCACAGGTGATTTGTTTTGCAACATGCATTTATCCTGTAGTGAACAACAACCATGTATTTCCGCAGCTTCATGTCCTGAGCTGTAATAGTGTTTAGTGACTGCTCGGTACTGACTCGGGGCACGATTTGACAACAAAGTTCAGTTTTGGGCACAGATTGAACTGTTTTGAGGTGAAAGTTTGGTTTTGCAAGAGGAGTCTGAGGTTTTGTGAATGTAGCTTGAAAATTGGGGTTTGTGTTCACAGTTGAGAGAAAAGGACAGAAGCTTTCAAGAAATGTGTCTTAGCAATCGAGAAAAACTGTAAAACCAGCCAGCTGAGGAGACAGCGCTAGAATTTGCTCAGCACTAAAGAAATCTGAAAAGCACGAAACCGGGTTAACACCTGAGCCAGTAGCATTAACGGATACAGACCTTGCAGCTAAAAGTAATTAAACCAGGCACGTCCAAGCTATTCCACAAAGGGACATGGCTGCCAGTTTTTGTTCCAATCAAGCAGCAACACACCAGACGTGACTCATTTACTCAATTGATCTCAGTCTTCAGACAGCTGATGGGTCAAACTGTGTGCTATTGTTTGACTGGAGCAAAAACCTGCAGCCGCACCGGCCCTTTGTGGAATAGTTTGGATGTGCCTGAATTAAACTGTCCTCTTTGTTACAGTGTGTTAAAGTTTAGGTTTATTGAGTTTTGAGTTAAATTATGTTTATGAGTCTTAAGTTTATCTAATTTACTGGGTACAATGAAAAGCTTTTACGGTGTGAATTTTGTGTTGAATGTTTCTGTGGTGTTTTGTGCTCAGATTCCTCTACAGCCTGTAATAAGTCATCATTAGAGAGTAAAGATGATCTATCACATTGTGTGCTTTGCCTTTGGTTTTGTAGAGGAATTTTTATTTATGTGTGAGAGTGTGTATATGCATTATTTGTGCCATGATGACCCTGCTATTTATAGTGCCCTTGAAGCACGTACAGTGAGAGCTAACTAAAACAAGAACACAACGTTTCTCTGCAAATTGTGTGTTATTTCTAGAGACGACTATTCTTGCTCATGTTTTGTAGCACTGCTTGTGCAACAAGAAAAAACACACGCGAACACAGCTCCTCATGCATGAGGGCAATTTTTTATTTTAAGGATTTTATTTTAGGAAGGTGCTATTCATGAGTTTTCCAGAAATAGAGTGGGCACAGCTGGGTTGGTAGATCTGACATCCCAGTGATACTGGCTGTTGTTGATTTTTCTGTGATGTTTAGCGCTGTGCTTCAGATAAAAGAAATATCCTCCATTCAGCTGAGGCAGGTTAATTCTACACTGTTAATTTAATAGTTTTTGTCATTGATAATCATTATCATACATCATTGAGAACATTCAAGCCATTACAGTTTGATTAACATTTTATCACCAATCTCCAGACGCGCGTGCACACGTATCCTAAATGCTCTCCTCTGTCATCCCTCTATTTCATTCACTCTTTCACCCTCTCAGTAACCCCCATGAATGCTAAAAGCCCCCCTGTGCTAAAATATGAAGTACTAAGGGCCAGTTACCAGTTGATAAGCTGCAGTGTCAGCGTCCTCTAAATGCCCCCCCTCCAGTAATTATCCCACCTACTGCTGATTAATGCTTAGTTACTCTGTCCAACAAGGCCTCCTGCCTGTTACTCCTCTGCTTCTCATCATTAGCACAACCTCCATCTACTCATTCTTATTCTAAACCTGTTTCATCCTGCCTCGTTCCTTTTATCCTGCAATTAACCACGAACCTTCTTTTGCCTGTTTGAATGGAGATGGACCACCATCCATGGTTTAAAAGCTTTTAAAAGAAAGTGACCCACACAGGGGGATTGATTCAAAGTACATTTAAGAAACCACACTCAAACACACCCTTTTGGCCATGAGGCGTTCTGACTCTGTAGTCGCCATCAGTGCTGTTGCAGAGATTCGAGTGCAAATTCACAATTCACAATTCAACACAGTTCACGTATAACAGAGCAAGCAGTGTAAACTTTCTTGTCTTGTCTTACAGCATGTCCTCATTTTGAAGAGTGAGATAAGTTATGTAGTGTCAGAGTATGACCTTTGTAACACCAAAACATCTACTACTGTACCAAGAAATTATGAATCATATTGTTATAGTAATAGATCATTCAGTATTGATTTCATTATTGATTCTGTCCAGGACTCTGCACTGTTATATTCTTTACATTTCAGTTGACTTGTACTATATACTGTTCTATCTTTGTTCAGCTCAGTTGTCTGGTTTTTTAGCTGCATATCTTCCTCTATTGGGCCTCAGAAAAGAGTGCAAGTTTCCTGAGAGCATTTGTCTACTGTATCTTCTGAAGTGGAATAATTCACACTTGTCCACAGACGCTCACAGGACACTACAACATCACTTCACAACGACTTTAGACAAACCTCGTTTTGTTTGCTATGTCTTCACCCACACAAACTAGCGTGTGCAGATCAATGTGCAGCTGACTTGATCAGCAAGCCGCCCTGTATACAGTATAAGAAGGTCCCTATGTTCATTTACAACAGTTGATTCAGGAGTCAACTCTCAGTCTTTTCTTCCAGTCAGGCCCAGAGACAAGCGTCTGAAATTATGCATGTAACTCAAGTTTACTGGAAAGTTTTTGGAGGCACACACTGCTTCTCTGCCAAGTGCAAAATCAGACCCAGTTTGAAAAAACACCACAATTTTCCTCCAAGTGTTTTGATTGCCAGTGAAATTCCAGCAGTTTCATTTCATTTGTTTGTGTGTCTACTTTCTTCTCAGCCTGTCTTTTCTATTACTCTTCTGCTGCTTTCAGTTTCTATTCGAGTCAGTGATTCCCTACATTTAGTCGTTTTGCTCTACTGAGAATCTTCCCCTCCATATACAGATTGTCACTGGAAAAAATCACCTAGACAGAAGCATTCAGTCTTTGTATCTTGAAATGTCTGAAGGCCTGTTTGAGACACTATTTTACATTTTCATATAGATAGCTTTTCTGGGGTCTGATAGCAAAAATCCTTGCCTCCCTGGTTTTGCAGGTGACAGCAGTGAAAGTAACTGGAAGTAATCAAAGATGCTCTCGTAAGAGATACTGAAAGTGCAGGGAAGGGCAATCTCCCCTGGCTGCTTCTGTCTTTTTTTTTAAATCTCTGTAGCAAACATGAAACACAGAGGCATCACTTTCAACCACCAACACGAGGTGAAGAATTGATCCAGAATTGATCAGGTGGCGACTGTCGGACTAATTTCTTGGAGACTGTGACTCATGTGCTGTGACTGAGTTGACATTCAGGTGCAGACAGAATTGTACTGTCTTTAAGCATGATAATTATATTCATTGATGACCTTTTAATTCTATTCCTTCACCTCTCTCGTTTGATTCCTGTGTCTGTCCAACACATTTCCTCCCTGTGAGACTGTTGTCTCATAGGTTTATGGATCAATGACCAGTGGCGGGGGGAGGAGGGTGCTAAGGTGACCTTCCTTCAGCCAACCAATCCCACAGCTTCCTGGATAGAGCCCTGTCTCATCCAAAGGCTAAAAATGCTTCACATGCACTATCTATTTCTTTCACACCGTGTGGGAGCGCATTGAACCAGGGAGCACTGGAGGAAAATTGTGGAGTTGATTGCAGATGGTTTGTCTAATTAGGGGGGGGAAACTGGTCTCCTCAATTGTTTTCACTGCAACCGCCTTTAGCACAAATTAGGTTTCTGTCTCCATTTCAAACCAAATAAATGTTAGGTTAAAGTTTGGGCTGAAGCATGTATCCATTATGGTTAAGGCTTGTGCAAGCATCCAGGCAATGATTGTAAATAAACAGAAAAACCACACCAACCACTGTGAACATCTGCTGACCAGAGAGAGGTGTTCATCACAACAAAGAGAACTCAAGGCAAGCTAAAGTTGTACAGTTTCACCATTATACTCTATAGAGCTTTGTAATGTCTTTCAGCTCATTGTTTTGGTTTGACAGCTCAGGATTTTGGCTTGGTTTATCATATAACATATCTATACGTATATCTAATCTAATCACATAAGAAGGCTGTAGATGACCTCAGAACTCTCAGGGGCAGTGGTGGCAACATGTGTGCCACATCTGGACCGTGTGAACTACAGTATGACTGACTTACTGTGGGGGGTTTTGTTGATAGTGAAGACAAAGGCTCAGTAATCCACCTCTACTCACTGCAAACCTTCTGCACAATGACTGCACTCAGTCCCTTGAATGAATCTAAACAAACACAGTGGCTCCACAGTAGCCTCCTACTGAAAAACAAGGCAAGACATAAACTAACATAAGTTAAGTGGATGTAATTCTGTTTCTAACAATGTGCATAGCTCAGACTGTCCTTCCATTAAATAAAAAACTCCAGAGGTCGTTGAAACAGAAAGACTTTTACTGCCCATACACTGTAGTTATGTTTTATTATTAAGTGACCTCCAGCAGTCAGTCATCTGAAGCAGCATCACTTTTTTCAGCAAAAACGTTGTTCATATTGAAGTGACATAGTGATCATAAAGATTTTTGACAAATTATGAACAATGAAAATGGCATGTTCTGTAACTTTAACCACATGTTAATTATTGTAGCTATGTTTTTTGTTTTGTTTTGCTTTATGCCCAAACCTAACCTGATGTTTGCTATGGCGTTATTACAAAGGGGTCTGTCATTTATTCTTCGGCAGTTTATCTGTGGCACATCTCCTGAAAGGGGAGCTATTTCAGGAAATGCTCATATGATCCCTTATGTTACAGAATGGGAACAAATGGTCATTTAGGAGACTTATGGCCCAGTGTAAGTAAATAAAATAATACAATGGTGATCTAATCACCAACAATACAATGTGTCAGGCAAAATCGCCCAGTGCTCAACTATAATATATCATATAATATATGTGGAAGCCGTCAACTGTCGCATATATAATGGCAAGTTTCCTGTTGTTGTGTCCATATTATTGTGAATGACCAGTTTTTTCTGCTGTTCTGTGTTGATGTCTGCAGCATGCTGAGCAGAGGTGCATTGAATTTTGACCCAAGCTGTGCTTACCTTTGTGGGCACAGCCAGTTACTGTTGACCCTTACATGAACTGAAAGACATATGAGAAACTGACTACTGTTTCTGAAACTTAAGTGTTGGACAACAAAATTTTGGCCACATATCAAGACAAAACAATTTGGTGAGAGACAGCAAAAATACACTGTATTTTGAGTCTGAAATACACGGATATAATATATCTGTGTATTCCAGACTCAAAATACAGAATACTATTCTAATAGCTGAGGCTGTGCAGTTAGAGGAAGTAAAGGTTGTAAACACTGTTTTCACAGTTGGTGAAACCTTTGGCAGTTAAACAGCATGTGTGTTCCTCAGGAGCTGGTGGAGACCAGAACAGTGCTAAAAGGAGAATATAATGCACTTATAATAATAATAAACTTTATTTATAGAGCACCTTTTATGCATGAATGCATCCCAAAGTGCTTGAACACAGTGTTCTCAGTAAAAAACACATCAGTTTAAAAAACGGCAACAAAACAATAGGCTACAGTGATTAAAAAAAAAAAAATCAACCTGTATTAAAAGCCTAATTAAAAAGGTTTTCAATTTCTTTTTAAAAAATTGCTGAGGATCTGCCATTCTCGGATCCAAAGGGCCATAAAAACAAAAAGCAGCTTCAACTCAATGATCAGTTGCCAAGAAATACATTTGGATGACCAACAAAAAATAAAAAATCCTGAAGTTGGTCATTGCTGAGCCCTCTCTCCCACTGAATGAAATTGCTTCCTGAACAAGAGATTTACGGTGTCTCTGACATCCCAATCAAGTTGTCCATCATCCTAAATATAAATGCTTCCCTTTATTCAGAGAGACTCTTTGTAGCAGGGAAAATCCCAGAGTCACTCACTGGTTTTTGCCATAGAGGTCTGATGTGTGTCAATTAATGTATGAAATTCTTATTCCTTTCTACTTTGCTTTAATGGATGTCTCAGTTTTTTTGACATTTGATGAGAATGTTTCAAAGCTTTTAGGCCAATGTGTCACCTCAAATAATTTATCATGGTACCGAGGGACCGTCAGTACCGACATAGCAGCCTCTCCCTCTCACTACTTGTGACACTCTCTCTCTCATTTCTATGGGAGCGATGGGCTGTGATTGGCTTGTGGCTGCAGGGCAGAGTAAATTATTAAGGCCTGCTCTTTCTTTGGCCGTAAATGCTCGCTCGCTCTCTTTCCATCTCTCTCCCTCGTGTTTTCTACTTCCTCTCCTCACTCAACACCCTGCCCATTTAGGAGGAGGGCGAACAGGAAAAGAAGAAGGCACTGCAGCATGGGGGGGGAAATGTGGTTTGTAATCATGGATAGAAATAGAGAAGGAATATCAGTAGGCATATTGGGGGTAAAAGCTGTGGAGCATTACAGAAAAAAAGGGCTGTATCTGGTAGTGACAGAGGAGAAGGACGATGAATTGCATGGCAAGCATTTTACCCAAGACCTGAGTGCATAGTGCCAGAGCAAACCCACACCTGCTTTATATCTAAGAATAGAGGTTATTTTTGCAGTGTGTGCATCCATGTATTGGTGTGTGTGTGCAGTATGAGGGACCAGTTTGGTATTGCTGTCATTAGAGAGCTGTTAAACTGCCAAATGGGTGCAGCAGAGAGAGGGAGGAAGAGAGACAAATACTGACAGAGAAAGAGAGTAGAAAGAAAAAATAGAGTTGTTTTCAGTCCCATCAATAATGCAGGACGTGTATTATCTCCTGTTGTGTGCAGCTGCAAACTTCATGCCTCAGCGATTTGAACAGAGGCAGACAACCACGTGCGAGTGTGCGCACACAAACACACCCACACCCACAGACAGGAGGATTAGTGATCGTTTGTGTCATTTTGCAGGCAGACATATAATTTATGTAAATATGGGATTCTCGCTGTGAGAAATACTGACTACAGAAAAGCAGTAGGTTGATTATTAGTGCGCTTTGTTTGTCTGTATTTATGAGTCTTTTGAATCCATCAAGCAGCACCTCTGCACTACTGTTTCACAAAATGCCGCTCTGCCGTCTTTTATGCTAATGGAGGCTAGTTTAATTTCTCTTCTCCTCCAGCGTGTGAGTTTGATTTTTAAAGTTGCTCAAGCCACTATTTTATATCAACAGTGGATGAAATGGATTGTTTGTCATGTGAATGATATCACTTAGTGACAAACCCACTGAGAATTATAACCCAAATCTGCTGCTCCTCTCAGCTGTATCATCCTCTGGATAAATGAAGTTATAAGATTGTAACATACACAAAAAACATGTTTGTCTTCTTAATTTATACGTTTATATTGAGTAATGTTGACAAATATTTACATACCTGCTTGGGGAAACTGGTCTCAGACTTTTGATTCAATTTTTTTTAATCAACATATTGACAGGCTTTGAAATGGATATATTTATGTATCATGTGTCCACAATATAAGCAAACAGAGCTTTACATTAAGATAACTATACATGGGCTAGAGTCAAATAAGAGGTTCCATATGTGTTTTTGTTTTATATGGATATACGTCCTATATGTGTGAGGTCCTGCACAGGAAACTGAATCAGATACAGCCAGAATTTTTTATTAGAGGAAAGGGGAAGTGAATATTTAAGCCCACAAAAGACCCTCAAAGGGTCCTAAATAAGTAAAAATCCCGTAGCTCTAGACCTGTGATTAGGAAGAAACACTGTAACAGATATAATAAAACATATTAGCCTTAAGGCCAGGAAACTCCTTGTCTTATGGCATGCTATTAATGCGACCAACAAAACAATTTAATGTCTTTTAATGGCTGGTCTCATCAAGCACATTATGAAATGGCAAATGTTGCACAAGGGCTCAAAAGGAAAATTAAAAATGCATTTAGATTTCAAAGTCAAATGCAAAAATGGTGTAAAAGCTACAGTGTTACCCCAAAATCTGTGGTTCAAAAGCAGTTGTCAAAGAAAACTGTCTGAAGGTGGAGAGAGGAGCTGACAGTGAGGGGTAAACTGTTTCATTGTCCAGAAGCAGCAACGATACTGTAAGCTGGTGCAAATCCATGTACGGCTTTGTAGAAAGAATGTAGTATTTCAGAAGGGAGGCAAGTGAAAGAGAGATATCATCTGAGACAAAGAGGATATGTATAACATCCTAATTCAGTGCCATATACTTGATATTTCAGGAATTAGTAGGTGATTGAACAGGGTTTTTATGTTGTATGGATATTTTAGGTTGCCATTGTTCTGTTTGCTGTTGCTGGAGGGCACGGGGTGATTTGTCGGGGCTGTATAATCTTATACCATCTGCTCATAAACTTCTGTTTGTCCTGCAGCAGTATGATTTTATGTCAGAGATGAACAGGTACGCACGCCAAGGCCAGATGTGACGCCACGCCAGATCAATGGCTTCCTCTGGAAAAGACGTAGTATATGTGGGTTTGTGAGTGGTTGGGCAGACACCGATTTAACAAAGAGGTTGATTAGACTGGACGAGAGCCAGAAACCAGAGCTGTGGCTGTTCCCATCATCATCATCATCATCAAACTCCTCCTCCTCCTCTTTCTCCTCACGCTGTGGAGCTGTTAAACAGATGCACAGTTGGACAAATATGGTTAAATTTAGCAGTTTTCATCTTCTCTCTGTGCCTTGTTGTTTGTTTCCTCTCTGCATTCTCATGAGCAATTAGAGGAACCAGAGTTGGCATGTCAACACATAGCCATTATTGTGTGTGTGCGTGCCTGCGTGCCTGCGTGCATGCGTGTGTACCCAGGTGATGTGCTTTAAGGCAAAAGCAGAGAAACTATTTTCTCTTCCCACAGCAACAGGCATGGATCAAAGTAATTGGACAGTTGGGTTCACACTTGGGCAGTCCAAAGCCTTGTGTGCATACCAGTCGAGTGTGCGTATGTATGTGTTTGTTATATGTGTATTGTCTACCTCAGACCTACTGTAGTAGCTAAATATTTCCACATAATACACACATACACACACACACACACACACACACACACACACACACACACACTCAATATCATCTTTCTTTCTCTACATTTGTGTTGAATAAAACATGGCAGTAAAAGTGTGTCACAGTCTTGCTAAGTAAAGAGGAAGCAGGATGGAAGGTTTCTCTAGTATAAGATCAGATAGGTTGTGTGAGTGTGAGTGTGTGTGTGTCTGTGTGTATCTATACATGTGCAAATGGATACTGTACGGCTCCCTCTGCCAATGCAAGGTGCACACAGATGTGGGCAGTTTGGATGTCATGATCCTCGCCCGTTGTGCTCCGATCTTCCACATCAGAGGCTTTATTTCTCCTGTCTGCCTCAGTCTGTCATTCTCTTCCTCCCACTCATTACAATCAACTGTATCTGCACTCAGAACTATTCTCTGCACACAGAAGACACACATAATTAATGTCGACCTTTCCTCACGGAGCAGATCCATCTCTTGTGGGGGGAGGATAGAAAAGAAATGAAGGAACAAGGGTAATGGATGGAGGAGAAGGTGCAGGAGGAAATTAATAAATGAATGGTGGAGGTTATTACAGGAGCTGATCAAAAGATGAATAGAGAAGAAAGGAGACATTACAGAAAGGGACGAGCCGCTCCACTGATCAGTGTGCTGAGGCGCTATTTGCTTTGATTGTTGCAGGATTGAATCCCCACCTCATGAACTTCGCGAGGTGCGTTCTGTCCGATAACACGAACGTGATGAAAGAATATAAAAGTACAAGGTGGGGGAGGAGCAGCAAAGTGAGAATTCTAAATTTGCTGATGGACTGATGTTGAGTTTCTTTCATTCTTTCATCTCTCATTTCAGTTACCTCTTGGAAAACTGGGACAGCATAGTCCGTCTGGAGCGAAAACACACACAGAATGCAGATAGCGTTTAATACACACACACATACTGTACACACACACAGAGACCACAGAGAATAGTATCCTTGATCTGTGTGGTTCTGCTATTGACTGATGTGATGGAGGATAACACGGAAATTACCAGCTGAAGGTGGTCTGCATTTTATTCAGATTGGACACACGCACATATGTTTGTATATGTATATTTGTGGGGACCCTCGTTGATAGAACGAATACCCTGGTTAGTTTCAAAGAGAGGACAGACCAAAATGTCCCCACTTAGCAGAAATGTCCTCACTGTTTACAACTCAAACTGGTCCTCACAGAAGTGATCACACAAATCTCAGGTCTCCCTCCTCCTGTCAAGCCTTCTTGGTGCTGTAAAATTAAATTTCTGTGGAGTAGTATTGAATATTGTGCCTCCCGATCAATTTGATTGCAATCATGAAGCCACACACACATACACATACACACACACTTTTCCTTCTTCTCAGTCATGTGACAAGTAGAGCTGGCGTGTCAATGTGGAGAGGTAATTATTTGCTTGGCCAGTCTGAGCCTGCTCTGAGTCTCAAGGACGGACTTGCCTGCAGCTACAATACCAACCAGCACTCAGATTACACAACAAATTATGTGTGTGTGTGTGTGTGTTTGTGTGTGTGTGGTGTCTTGACCGTGACTTGAATAAAAGTGTGTCCTGGTGTTTGTGTTTTTATGTGTATGCATGCAGAATGTATAATGCACTGTATGGTTCACACTTCTCTGAGCTGTGTGTATGTGTGGTGAAGGTGAATGTGGGCATTTACACGCAAGTCATCATGTGTGTACAGTATGCCCGTCAGCCTATGTAGAACAATGGTTCTTGCAATGTCGTCCCTGCAGGTCTCCACCTCTGGGAATCACTGCCACGGACCTACTAGTACACACACACACACACACAAATTCCTTGTGTGCCAAAGTGTAATAGCACGGATGGGAAGAAGGAAATTGAGGCAGGGAAGGAGGTTGGGGAGAACAAGGATGGGGAGGAAAGCAAGGGAAGAGGAGGTTTTCAAAAGTCAGCATAGAGAAAGGAAATAGAGAAAGGAAAGAAATAAAGAAAGATTTAGACAGGGAGAGAGAGAGAGGAGAAGACAGAAATTGGAAGAAGGCCATTGGAGGATGAACATAAGTCATGAGAGATGAGCTGATCATCACAGCCAGGCCAGACAGATAATGTTTCACTTTCTAGCCCCATAAAGTCTTTTACGACAGCCCTTCCTAGATGACTGCTACCTGTTTTTATTTGGCTCTGTATTTGTATGTATGTGTGTGTGTGTGTGTGTGTGTGTGTGTGTGTGTGTGTAGCTGAATGCTTATAGGGTACAAAGTGTGAGTAAATGGGATTGGAACCTGTGTGCATTTGTGTGCTTGTGTGCACGCATGCCTGCATGTGTGAATGCACGTAAACGGGCTGATTATCGAGTGTGAAGTGTGTGCGAATGGGATTTGATGGTGTCATTTTCTTGGGTATGCGTGCGTGTGTGTGTGTGTGTGTGTGTGTGTGTGTCCAGAATGCCGCAGAGCCATAAAGTGGTGCCAGAGAGTTTTGAGTGATAGCCTTGGACTACCTCAGCCAGGAGACCAATAACAGTAGGCGGCTCAAGGAGGCTCCTGCCAAGTGACCAATGATTAGATCCAACTGGAGGAGACCAGAGCTGAATGGGCCGCCATTCCTCAGCTTCATTCCCCCTCAGAGCCCCATTCGCAGCCTCCCCCAGTAACAAGGCGGCATTTCCGTCCTTGAGTGGTGCAGAAATGCATTGGTTTACTCTCTGGGCTTTTTGTTTTGTTAAAGCTGTGGGCAGCGTTGTGTAGGAGGGAGAACTTTTCCGTATGGAAACTTTAAAAGTAGAATTATTAAATGATCCAGATGACCCTTTAAAACAGGGGCAGTTTGATTGAAACAGCACATGAGTGAAATGATTAAATTCATTCTCTTTCCACATGAAGCAGGCAGATGTGAACACACAACCACAGTTAATAGGGACCCACCATTAAGAGGGATTGTGGCCAAGGATTACAGGGAAGACAATCAATCACTATAAAAGACAGGAACACAAGTGAATATTTCTGTTTTCAAAGGTCTGATCACAGACTTTCTTTTGATGCACTAAATAGTAGTGAATAGGTATCCAACTGGGAATAATAAAGTGCTGGACAATATAAAAAACAAAAAGCATAAAGCATGTTACACACATATTTCACACATAAACCTGCGTGTGTGCGCAAATTTACCAAAATTGAATAAAACCACCAACACAGTGGTCCAGTGGTAAACACTGTTGCCCAGCAGCAAGAGAGTTCAAACCCACTGGCCGGCTGGGGTCCTTCTGTGTGAAGTTTGCATGTTCTCCACATGCGTGTGGGTTCTTTCTTGTTTCCTCTCACAGATCAAAGACATGCAGGTTAGGTTAACTGGTGACTCTAAATTGCATGTGAATGGGAGTGTAATATGCCTTGTGACTGACTGGTGACCTGTCCAGGGTGAACCCTGCGTCTTGCCCTAAGATAGACTTCATCTCCCTGCGACACTGGTGGGGATAAGCAGTAGGAGGAGATGAATGAATGAATGGATGGGTGCAATAAAACCATATTACCAGAAGGGGAAAATAGTTTCTACATAAACCTTTCCATAATGTTTTCAACAAAAGTTCAACAAAACCTGTTTCTCCTTCAGTTTTATATCTCCACATGGAAATCGGCGAAAGGTTCTCTGAGAATCTCAAACTGTGTTTTGGTACAGAGACACAGTAATTCAGAGTATATAGTCTGGAACTAGGCCATGAAGTGCTTTAAAAGTAATGAGTAAAATCTTAAAACTGATTCTATCATAAACTGGTAGCCAATGTAAAGACATTAAGAGGAGAGTAAAATGAGCTCATTCTTAGTTTTTGTTAGTCTGCTGCTGCATTTTGTACAGGAGTCTGTGAATTGTTCAGTGATTTATCACAGCTTGGAGACCATTACCTACAGTTATCTCAACACAAGGGTCTAACAACACAATGCAAGAACACTTGGGTGTGTGTACATTTAGGTTATTATCCCCAATGCAAAACATGTGCTTCCCATACAAACATGCACTCTGGATGATTTCGTAGCAAAAATTCACAAACGTTCTACTCATAACACAATGTCGGGCAAACAAGTAAGTTCAAGGCTTCTTGACTTCTTGAAGTTTTGAAGAAGGCTCCCTAGTGGTGTTTACAAATAAAGAGAGTTTGCTTGGTTTGTTATAAAGTCGATATCAGATGATTCAGATATCTCTTCCATCACTTTTCATTGTGATTTTTTTGCAGCACATTTGTTGTCCTATTGATGATTTTGTTCTCTGAATTTGTGTGTTGGTTGCATTGAGCCCGCAGATTAGAGTGTAAAACTCAAGGCAAACTCCTCATTCAAGTCTGAGCACTATTTTTTTTTAAAGTATATTTTTTGGCGTTTCTGCTTTTATTTGATAGTACACAGTATAGATAGACAGGAAAGGGGGAATGACATGCAGGAAAGGTCTGCCCGACGTGGGATTCGAACCGGGGACGCCTGCGTTGAGGACTTCTGCTTTGACCCTTTGTTTCTTCTTTGCCTTAATAATGCTGCTGCTTGTTTCCCTGCCTATACTCTCTGCATCAGCTGGCGTGTGTGTGTATTGACTTTGTAGTATTGATCAGATAGAGCAGCGGGGTGGTCTTGCACTCAACCATCAGTACATCCTGAAACTGTAGAAAAAAACCCTCTGTTTTTAGGACTTTGGCAAACAAAAAGTGGCAGAAGTTAAATCATGCCCTATTCGTCTACTCTGTTCAGTCATGTATTTATGGAAAAAATTAGTCTGGGAGCCTGGCTGCAGCTCCACAGAGCCAATTCATGAGTAACACATCTCCCATCTGTGTAATTCATAAACTGACCTCGGCTGTTTGACGTATTGATTTTTGCTGGAGTGGGGATCCTAAAGCATCCTTCCCCTCTTGTTGGTGGGTCTCCATGCAGAACACACCGTGCTCTGGCTCCATGGCTCCGGCACATCCTGTGGTCATCCTGGGGTTACAGCGGAAGGTCTGCTGCTGCTGGTCTGCTGGGTGCCCCAGGCATGTGGATGGGATGGCTCCCACAGGACCCACTCCCACTGATCATTATTGTCTATGAATAGCTGGTGCATTGCAGATGGATGGAAGAGGGGCATAGGCTACATAGGGGAAGGAAAGAAGTAGAAGGATATGGTGGCACAAAAGAGCCTGTTGAGTGAGGAGGCCTATTGTGTGTTTGTATGTGGTTGTGGGAGGGACATGAGAAATTTCATTTTCAAGGGCACTCTGGTCCCTTGCTGTGGTGATTCAAATAACAAATCCACACATCTGATTATTGCAGCCAGGTAGCTATATAAACAAAGTGTGGCTGTTTGGAGGCAATAAGAGGGAGAGGGGGATGCTCGCAGAGAGGAGACAGTGAACAGGGAGGGTGGAAAAGAAGATGATAAAGAGGATGTGTCCATCGCCTCATTACATTTCAGAGCCGTTGTTGAACATGCAATGATTGCTGTTCCTTTACATATACCCCGTGGTTCACTCTATAGCATTCATGCATGAACGCACACGCACACACAAAAGTATGGGCAATGTCCTTTAGGAGGACACTGCATTGACTTGTGATAGCTACCCTAGATATCGCAAGTCAAGAGGCTACAGTGCATGATGTCTGAACTCTGGCTCTTGTTTCTTTTAAGTGTCAATCAAATATGAGTGCATGTGACACTATCGATGGCAGTGTCACAAAAAAGGCATAGGCTACTTTTTCCCTGGTGGTCTGTTTTTCCCACTTTGCTTAATCCAGCCACTCATGTTCTATGATCTCTTTGACTCATCATATCAGCTCCAAACACACAGGTGCAGCAGACTCACACAGTAGCCTATTAGGCTACATCTGTTTTAAGTTCACTGAATAATTGTCTGGCCTGCTGTTTAGTAATGATGACGAGGACAATTGATCAGGATCCGTTCCTTCACCGCCTGCTTCATTTTGCATGACATCTATTTGTCCTTGTGGCAAATGTTTGAGGTTCGGTTTGTGTTATGAAAAAGCTTTGGCACCGATGTTAAAACTCTGTGTAGACCTCCCTCCTCCTCCTCCTCCTCCTCCCTCTCCTCCTCCTCTCTCCTCCTCTCTTTCTCTGTCTTCATATAGCTACTACGCTATGGTCCACACACTCCCTCCACTCACGGTAACGGGCGTGCGGTTGCCAGTAGAGACGCGCCAACAGTTCGGTGAGGAGCGTTAACGGCAGAGCGGCACGGGCTCTCCCCCGCCATTTCCTCGTGCCGAACCCTGGAATGTCGAGCAGCGGCTCGGGCTCTTCCTCGCGGAAGGAGTTCGATGTGAAGCAGATCCTCAGGATTCGATGGAGGTGGTTCGGTCACCCCGCGGTCCCTCCGCCTCACTCCCCGCCGCTAGGAGACTACTTCGCCGGGAGGAGAGCGGGCGGCAGCTCCGGAGACGGACCGTCAGTTAGCAGCTCTAGCAACTCGAATTCAACCGGTGTAACCCCCAGCGCGGGGGGTCAGAGCGGTCTGGTGGCCAGCGGCAGCGCTGGGTCTAATCTGTGTAACGGCAGCCAGAGAAAGTTTGCTGATCCGCCGGGGAGTCGGGGCGGTCCGGTTGGAGCGACGGGGAGCTCCTGTCCCCGCTCCTTCAGCCAGCCTGAGTGTCGAAGCTCCGCCGCGGCGCTGTCCTGGGTCTCCCCGCCGCCTCATCGCCGCTCTCGCCCTTTGACGAGCATGGAGCCCCCCGGCGAGGCCCCGGTGCCCCAGCTGGTGCCCGAGCCCTCTGCCCATGCCGGGGGAGAGGAAGAGGAGGCGGCGGCGGCGACAGCAGCGGCAGCGGTGGGCACGGAGGAGAGCAACCACCCGGAAACCGACTCCAGCTCCTGCAGGTAGGATGTGAGGCTGGGGCTGGGGCGGTGAGATATCAGATGGGTTTGAGACTTTTTGGTCAAAACTTCCAGGGTGCGACTTGCACAGAGCATTAAAAGTCACTTTGGTGTGAGATTCACAAAACACACACTCCCTTCAATGTTTGTGCAAGTGAAGAACTTCTTGCTATAGTTATTGTTGGAAAAACTAATAATCATTCTCCACCTGGCACATTAGTTAATTAATGTGTCACTTGTCCCATCTTCATCCTCATTAGAGCTGCAGCAATACGTTGATTAATCAATTAGTCAGTCGACCTAAATCAATCACTAATTACCTACCGGTGTCTTGATAAGCCATTAATCATTTAGTATTTTTTCAGGCAGGATTCCCCAAACATTTAGCCTACTGTCTGAAGTCTGTTGGATGCTTTTCTTTGTCATACCTGGGCCTACACTGGAGATGGGGTGGCTTTTGGACTGTTGGTCAGATGAATCAAGCAATTGCAATACTTTAAATTTGGCATTATTCATTCCATTAAACTGAAAACAACCCCTAATAATATGTTTAATCATTGATCGAAAAAGAAATAGTAACAGCCCTGGTCATGGCAAATAGAAGAGATGTGGAAAATTTATGAATGTCCTCCTTCTCACTGTAAAGGGGGGAAAAGTGATTTACCAAGCCAGAGGCGAGTGAGTATGGAGAGTATGCAGCAGTAGTGGAGGGCCACACATTACACATGGACAGGGAGAAGATGATGGCAGAGTACCTTTGGGACAGCATGTGGTCCAACCTCCTAATGAGGCTTCACCAACCAGTTTCTGTTGAGTACACACAGACACATAACACAAATGGTGCACTCGTGTGAATATGGGGTTTTCAGAGTCAAATTAACAACATGACTTCAGGCCTGCGCTCTAGTCTGCATGTTGCTATACGGTGCACTTGACATTTATATTGTTTTGTTTTGGCTTGACTGATTCCCCAGCTTTTTGCTCACAGCCCATTAGTGCTCTGCCCGTTTGTGTGCACATGCATGTCGAGGGCGTGTGTTGGTGTGGCCATCCAGCCACACAGTGCCGTGAAAAGGCTTTAAATTAATAGTTGCTATGGAGACAGCAAAACAAAGCAATTAGGGGCATTCTAACTCCTGTTAAAGTGCATCTGCAAGGCCTCACCGATTTATGTTTTTATTATGATGCAGCAGTGAATGCGGGGAAATAAAGGAAGAAATACAGCCAGTGTGTTAGGTGTTTACTATCCTGGCATAATGACGCATCTGAAAACCTCCTATCATTCTCTGTGTTCCCAAGACACGCATCAGAAAATATAAATGATTCATAGGGCTCGCACACATGCACACTCACACATTAAAAGAGCTTTCACCAGTCACAAACACAGACATATTTTTTTAAATGGATAAATGTCTGAGTCGCTAATTTTTATTCTATACCCGATTCGTTTTCATCACAGTCGTGTGCATTTGTGTGAGAAAACGACAGGAAGAGAAATGATTTTAGAAAATCTAAATTGTTATGCAAGGCTGGATGTCACACCACTTAAACAGAAAATTACTTCTGCTTCATAGTAACCCCCCCCTCTCCGCCAAACAATATGTATTGTGCATATTGTGCATGTGTATGGATCTTCGCACATGCTATGGTTGCCATACCAACACTGAGATTAGTTTCTGCAGCATACATACATACATGTGCAGCTGGTGTGCATGCAAGTTTTTGTGATGTGTGTGCATGTGTGTGTTGCTATTCATCATCTCCCTCTGAAGGCTCATGTGTACAGTGTGATACTCCAAGAACACGGGTGGCAGAATCCCAAATGGGATCACAGGCGGGGACGCATACTGAATCCTAGAGTGGCTGAAGGCTCGATCCAGCTCCGCTCATTTCCTCCTCCTCTTTTTTTTTTTTTACTTTCTCACCCCACCCAGCTCCCCTCCTCGCCCCCTTTAATCCTGGTGTGTGCCTCTAGTACTCGCCCTCTCCCATTCTCTCTCTCCCTCTGTCCCATGTTCATCTGGACCATTCATCTCTCCTCTTTCCCTGCTAATGTGTGGAGGGGGAACAAAAGCATTTGTATGTGTGTCACGGAGGGTGTAACATGTGACCAGGCAGCCAGCGTGGCCGCATGATCACGTCGTCTATCAGCTTCACAGAACTAAGTTTGGTTTGCATCGCTGCTTAGCCTACAGGCTAATCAGGGCAGATAGTTAATCACGAGGGAAGGTGTGTGTATGTGTGAGAGAGAGAGAGGCAGGAAGAGAGACTCTCAATGACAGTTGTGTGAGTGTCCTTGCCTGGTGCAGGGGTTTAAAAAATCTGGCTGCGTGGTGTTGATTCACCCCAGACACACTCCTCCTTTCTCCTCTCTCTGTTTCTCCCTCTCTGACCACGTTGAGTGCCTGCCAGGCTCAATTAAGGGGACTGGAAGGCAGCGTTCCCCCCACTTCAAAGCCATCTCCTCTGGCAGTATTTAGCCACACCATTCGTCTACATCCACACACACACACACACACATACAAGAGGACGGGAAAGCCAGCCAAAAAGCCTCCTCGGAGGGTAAGAGCGGAATAAGCAAAGAGAGAAAGCTGAGGCAAAGATGGATGTTGGGCCGATGGGATGAGGTGGAATCAAGTGAGTGATGGATGAGATTAGTGGGAGATATAAATTTGAGGACAGGAGACGGATGTAGAGGAGCAGAGTGAAGATGAGTCCTGCTGTTGCAGATCAGCAGCAGCACACAGCCATTTTGTGTGTATGATATATTCTTGCAAGTTTTTAAATAGTGTCTGAGATTACTTAAGAATTCAAGTGACTTGAAGCATTAAACGTGCAATAAATCATTTTTGGGGCACGTGTTTGTAGCAGAAAGAAGCCGCATACAGCTCTGACATCACCTTTCATCCAGGTGGATGTTGCAACATTATGATTCGTTTAAAAAAAATTTAAAAATTATGGCCACCAGGCAAATATTAGTCCAGGTTTCATTCCTCTTTTAGCTCTGTGTTTGGTCTCCACCAACACCTGGGGGGCATCTGGCTCTTCAAATTGCTTAGTGCTCCATTATACCAACCAGTCTCTACCTGTCTGCCTCAATGTTTTTTTTGAAAAACAATTCTGATGAGTGTAGAGTGTGAACCAAAACCATAAAACTGTGGGTGTGAAAATCTGAAAGGTGCCATAAAACTCCACAGAGCTGGATGATAATTGTCTGTGGATGTGTCACTACAAATTTTCATGTACAGTAGTCACGTTCTCTATCCAAAACAATTCTTCATGGCAAAGGGAAAATCCACAGAAAAACCCAAGATAATAGATCCTATCCTGTTCCAACAGTGCACACAATAAAACAGAAGATAGTATAATTACAACAGCAAGGAGTAAAGGAGTGAAAAAGTGACTAACATATGAAAAGTCCAAATCAGAAAAGAGGTTTTTTCCTCTGTAACTGTAGAGTTGAAGTGATATCTTCCTTGGAGTATCACAGTGTTTTCTTATCTCTCTGTGCCGGAGGGCCGGTCCTGCCACTTCGGCTGTGAAATTAAAAAAATGGAAGCAGCAGCTCTGGCTCTCACAAATTAAAAGCTGGTTTGGGAGCTATGATGGCTGATGATTCACAGGGTAGGTATACTTTGACTAATGTGCACACACACACACACCAGCTCTCTATCCTTCCCTCTCTCTCACACACACACTCCTCATCAGCTCTGAGTGGAAGAATAAGACATAACAGCCCTGGGCTTCAACACTTCCACCGATGAATAACGAATGTTGAAGCCATCCTGGCTCAAAATCCTGCTTCATTTCCCGTTGTTGGTATAGATACAAGGAAACTGGTTGCCATTAGGGAGCAGAGTAAATTACTGCATATCCTATGGGCTGAGCTCCCACAGCTATTTAATTGGCAGCTTCTCTTTTAAGTGGGCTAAATTTATCTGGCCATTTACTCCTAGTAATTGGACCATTAAAGAGCTTTTGTCTGCTCCTGGCGACATACTGTAACCGTGTTTAAAAAGTGAAGGAGAAAGCGAATATGTGTGAGGGACTGGTACAAAGAAAATGATGGCACACGGAAGACGCAGAGCAGCTGGTGCAGCTCTCTCCACACATCTGTCTCTTTGTCACGAGCAGAAGCGAATCAGCATCAACACATGCACTCGAAGCTTCTGTCTCCTCGTCTTTATTCCTGCGTTTGTCCACGTGCATGCGACCGTGTGTGAATCCTTGTCTTTTTGTGTGTTTATGTGCACGCAGGACGTCCAACAGCAGCGCAACGTTGTCCTCATGCATGTCGATGGAGCCGTGCGCTTGTCCCGAGGAGTGTATGTTCACCGCTCTGTCCCACGCCGACGTCACCTTTCGCAAGATGGAGGGCTACCTGAGGAGCCGCCAGCTGTGTGATGTCATACTGGTCGCTGGAGAAAGGCGGATACCAGCACACAGGTACAGTAGGAAGTGACCTTGAATTACCTTGATTGGTACTTCTATAACGGAATAATCTTCATAAAGTTTAAGATTAAATGGTCCATTGTTTTGGTTAAAGATGGCAAAAAAAATTTGTTTTGTACATCTGACAGTCTAAAACCAAAGTTTTTTAGAGTATTTAGAGTTTAAGTATATCATACAAAGTAACGATGTGTGGCTTTGGAGCAGACTGAGGCCTCTTCCTCCATGTTGCTGACTTCCCAAACTACTCTGTATGAAACATACACACTGTAAATATGAACACACATACGCAGAGGCTACTGACAAACACACCTAAATATAAATCCAACTAGAACAGTAACAATTTAATTAGACAATCAATCGATTAGCAAAATAATCAAGATAAAATTAATTTGCAACGTTTTTTTTTTGCTAATTGATCATTTCAATCACTTTGATTGTAATGTATGTAATTATTAAAGTTGAACAAATTGGGATTTCCCATTTGCAGCCTCTGTCTCTTTCAAATTGGATCAATGTGTGAACTTTTGGACAAATCCAGCAAATGAAACCATCACCTGTGGATAGGCAAGATATTTTACAAGTACTTAGTCAATAAATAATAAGTAGATTAATAGATAATGAAACTAATCATGATTGGTGGCCTTAAAACCAACTTTTTTTCTTTTCGTTTTAACCACACACACACACACACACACACAGATATTATCTGTAAATCTTGCACGAAGTGCTTACATGCCAAATATCACATTTTCCATACGCAGACACACACATGCAGTGACACTTAGTGAGCACACAGCACGCTGTTTGGAAAAGTGCAACAGACCCACAGTCACACTCATAAAAGTCCCCTTTTATTCTTGTAGTCTTTCCGTATCACGCATAGTCAAGTGAGCCTCTGAATCATGCATCACACAGACACACACACACACTCTCAGACATGTCTGTCATCCACCTCATACCCCTACTCTACACCCTGCTCTGTCCCTGTTGCTCTTTGGGCACAAGGCCACCGGCGCAGCAGCAGGGTCCATCTGCACAGGGATGAGACAGAAGAGCGGCCCTCCACCAGCAGAAAGACTCCTTTTCTCTCGCTGCCTTCCTCTTCTGCCTCATTTGATTTAGTCCTCCAGGCACAGATGGTGGCAAACAAAAGAAGCCGCTGCACGAGAATCCTAATGGTGTACGTGAAAGAGTGTGTGGATGCCTGAAGTTGCGTGGATGTGCGTGTGTTAGCGTGTGCCAGCAAGAGGGCGGCAGTAAGACGTCTTTGCCTGAAAGTGCTTGTTTTGTTTGCAATTGATTTATTGTATGTGTAGGATAAAAGTGCTTTTCTGGGAACAAAACATACACCTTCTTACTCTCCGTCTCTCTTTGTAACACAAACAAATACTGTACACTATACGTGGTGAATAAGCCACTTGTATTGTGTGTGTGTGTAGTGTAGCTGCTTCTTTCAGAGTTTGTTGTAAGCAGCTCACTGAGCAAATCTCAGGCTCACGTGTGTACAGTACATTTAAAAAGTAGAGCACAATTTTACCATTTTGTCTCTGGGGCTGTACCCTATAAAAATACATTATCTTGCAAATCTATTTTTGTAGCCCCATCTGGACCCCTCTGTAAGTCTGCCACCTTCAATAATTTCAGTAAATATTCATTTAGAAACTTCTGTGTACCATTATTGTAGATCAATAGATATGCTTCAGGGGCCCATTAAGTGCAGACCGAGGTTCATTTCAGTACAAGACAAAGCATCTACAGCCTCTCTAGACCCGTTCTGGACAGTCTAATCCACTCCATGATAGTCAATCCCTGTGGGTCCCATAGAAATGCTCAAGGAAACGACTGAGTGCTGCTCTTTAGCGGAGGTGGAGCAGTTCACCAGACAAACCAATCAATGAGTTACTCTTCATCCTTCAAGCCTTTGTTCTCGAAAACTAAAAAATATTGTTTAAAAAGTAGCGATAGGGCTTAAACATCACCTTTCTGTCACTTTCACAGTGATTTTTTTTTTGCTTTGTTGTGGTGCACCAAACAAAACATAAAGAGGTTGTTATTGCAGCCTGAGGCCGGTGGACTGAAAACACCCACTAGCATGTGTTGGTGTTTTTTTGATTGTGAGTGTGACCCACTAGTGTTTGTAGATGAATAGTCGGCGGATTACGAAACTTGTTAGATTCATCCTCCGGCAATCCACCCAACAGATGTTTGTTTGTTTGTTGAGATATTTCAGTCTGGACGGAAGGGGTGGAATACGGCGGCCCTGAGGGCTTAACACGCTGCGACTTAAGAAAACACATGCAAAGACACACAACAATTACAGAAAACAACTACATCATGTCCCCTGAGGTGTTTCGGTTATGTAGTGTTGAGTTGTAGTAATGAGTTTTTTGCAGCACGTTCATGTAAATCCAGGTGTGGTGAGTTTTTGCAGTGTACAGTTGGGGAAATAAGTATTTGATCCCCTGCTGATTTTTTCACTTATTTCACTAATCAAAGGTAAATGAACTTTAACATTATAATATTATTTCTGGATTTTTGTTGATATACTGTTATAACCTTACCATAAAAACATGCATTTCTTTGTGGGGGAGGAAACTAATACTTATTTTCCCCACTGTGTGTTGTCAAATTGATGAATTTGTGTTCACACGTGTTTTCTTTGGTCACGGTGCTCTGAGCCCTCGTAGCGGAACAACTAACAGAACAACAGGTTGCAGTCGCATCATTAGCATACTGTAACTAGAAACGTAGCCTACATCTCCTGATCTTGTGTGTCCAAGCAGCGAAGAAAGTCTGTCCTACCAGCCCTCATGTTGTTTTCCCACCTCTGTTTTCCCACCATTGTGTCTCTGTACCAAGCAGCACATCCACTCTCAAACAGACACAGTGTTCAGTTTCCAGCTCTCGCCCTCCTTTCCTGAGTCCAACTCATCTGTTTCCTCACTCTGGCATTTTGTCTACTCTCAGCTCTTTCCATTATACTGTGACACACTGTCTGCCATGTCTCTGGCTTCAGCACACTGCATTTGTGTTTGTGTGCAACTAACCCACTGCTGTGTGCTGTATGACTTCCTTGCAGCAACACATCTTTGACATCTTCCTCTGCAAAACACACACACATACTGTATATTTGCACATTGCTCATCCCTGCTTCAGCCTATCTGTCAAGGTCCTGATGTCATACTCGGTAATGAAATTATACACAAGTACATAACTCATACATATTAAGTACAAACATCCGCACACACACTGATGTCAACAAACGACAAACAGTTAAAGCAGAAAGAACATTAACATTTAAAATCAGTTAATATGAGCATCACATAGCTTTAATGTGATATTTTAAAGCAGAAGTCAGCGGAATGTTTTTGTTAATATAAGTCCTAAATAGTCCTATTTTCCGTCAGCAATCACTTACATGGAGTGTTTCGGCCGAAACACGGGTCTCTCTGTCACTCTGCTCTGCTGTAAACTGAGGAGAAAACTTTCCTTGTGGGATACAAGTGTTATCCAATGAGGAGAGAGAACGGCATGAAGGGCTGTGTGTGCAGCCAAGGAATGCGCGTGAATGTGGTGACGTAGCACGAGGACCAATAGATCCACGACGAGGGTGGGAGCTGCTAACTCATGGTGCATTCAAAGCAACCCGTAACTCGTGTTTTTCCGAGCTGTGAAGTCATACCAGTTCGATCTGGTACGAGTTCACGGGTCGGAAGTTACGAGTGGCTGTTATAGTGCACTTTCACAGGCAACAGGACGGTAAAAACATGAGTTACCGGTTACCTGGAACGCTACAAAGTCGTAATCATGACTTGAAGCCGTAATTTACGGTATCAAAAACCTGCCTGGAACGCAGCATTAGCCAAAACGACCGGATCACTGACTTCTGCTTTAATGGATCATATTTAGGACAGGACATCAAAATGACTGAACCCTGCGGTGAAGGGCTCTGGTGTACATCCTTCTCAAAGACAAACTGTACAGGAAAAACACTGGACATTAAATATTAAATAACTTACTCTGGCTTTTTAATACCTTGACATTTATGTGTGTTTGTGTGCACGACGTGTGTGTGATGAACTTCACAATGACATGCGAGGTTAATGGATTGTTGTGGTGGGAAATTAAGTAACCAGTGACCTTAAGATAAAACCTCCCTGTTCTCCATCTGCCTCACTCTCCATTGAATTTTTTCCTTGCACTCCGTCACTTCTAAATTTTACATTGACCTCACATTAAACATATTCCCCTCTCTCTCTCTTTTTTTTGTCAGTTCTCCATGAGCTCAGCTGCTGTGACTGACACATGCAAATTGAATAATCTCCCGTCTGACTGCAGGGACCGACTCTTGGTCTTTTATAGTGCATGCCAGGACTCCATCTGACTGGGGCTGTGTTTTTCTCTTTATATAGTTTTGTGTGGAAATTTCTGTGAATTCAAAATATCAAGCTCAGTGTCAAAAAAGGCATGAAAAAAGTACAGCTTAGTAAAAGCATGTTTAAAATAACATCTTCAGCTCATTCACAGAGTTAGGGAATTAAATAAACAGCGTAGTGTAAAGACTAATAAAGACGTTAAGTACTGTAGTAGTACTAGTCTTGCTTGGCCTGTTGTTAATATTATTTTACCTCTTGTTATATGATATATGTTGTTATATGACGTATGGGATGATATCACCATGTTAAGTTTAGAGTTACACACCGATATGAATGAACAATCTGCAACTATTTAAATAATCATTAAGTAAAATATTCAAGCAGAAACCCCAGACATTGTTTGGTTGCTGTTTCTCACAATGAGAACTTCATGCTTTTATATTTATATTTAGGATTTGGACTGTTGGCCATCTAAGTCTGGCAACCTGAATACTGAATAGTCTTTTGAATGTGGGAAGTAAGAAATGATCTAATCATGCTTACAGTATGGTTGTAGCTAAAATGGACATTTGCTTCAGATAACAGTTATATAAGAAGTCAGAGGATGTATTATAATAATGTTAGTGTGTTATGGAATATGGAAAAAGATACAGGCGTCTTCCAACATCTTTTCCAAATATCAGTTTAACATCACATAATTTGGTAACACTGTGGCACAAACAAACAAGTAAGCTCATGCCAGTTTCTCTTATGTCACAGGTTTTGAAAATCTGGTTTTTAATATTTAATTCTCAGTACTTTTTGAGAGGAAACACGATCCACTGTAGTTTGACTGTCGAGCAGCTAAATGTCTGAGGACGTCAGGCACTTTATCCTCAATATGTTCAGTGTGTACAAACATCTGGAGATGCCTAAAGCTCATGCAAAGCTTTTGTTTGCACAGCAGCTTCCCCCTGCCTCTAACGACATCTCTTCAGAGAGAGGAAAGATGGTTAGAGTCTCGTACTTCTAGAAGAGAAATCTGGCGACAGACATATCACTTATCACTATCCACTTGTTTTTCAGCCCTTGTGGTGTTGGATGGAGACGCAGCTCCTTTCTGCCTGCAGTGTTTTATTTTGTTGTTGGCATCTTCTACGTCTGACAGCATTTAATTCACACTTCTGTAGATTTTAATTGCTTTAGTGTTAAAAGTTCTTTAATGGCTTAAGGCTGCAACTACAATAGTATAGAACAGTCGGAAAAGGAAACTGTATGTTGTGGTTTCCTTTGACACCTATCACATACTTTCCAGCCCACCTCACTTGTCTCGTGTCGTGTTGCTGCACTCCTACTCCGTAAGCCTGTTCTATTAAAGGAGCACCTGCTCATGTTGGTGGTGCTGACTTTCTACTCTTGCAGATAATACACACCTGCTGTGACCTTCAGTCACACACACACACACATACACACACACCCACGGATGTTCACACGTAATGATGAGGGGAAACACATACCATACATGTCAAATCTTTCCAGGACGACATTCATGGTGCACAAGCCATTAGGGTTGCTTGATTATATATTGATTCATTATACAGCCCTAGTAACAAAAAGGACCTAGCGAGAAAGGATGCCAATTCTGAAAATTACAGAAATGGTGAGTTAGCAGGGAGGTACCACAGTTATCTGACCAACAGACAAACAGGATGATGTTGGATGAGTGTTGTGTATTGTCTGGTGGTGTTATCACGTCCAGGCTGAACCTCTCCGTCTCTGTTCTGCGTCTTTTCCCTGACAGTCCAGACTCATCCTGTCAGCAAGGTCAGAGCACTCTGTTCTTCCATTACTGCTGTCCATCCTCTCTGACTGATGCCTGACACCCCCCCCTCCCCTTTCTCTCTCTTCACAGGCTGGTACTCTCATCCGTATCGGACTACTTTGCAGCCATGTTCACCAGTGACGTGCGAGAGGCCAAGCAGGATGAGGTGAAGATGGAGGGAGTAGATCCGGATGCGTTGTGGGTGCTGGTACAGTATGCATACACAGGTACATTATATGCACGTGTTCTCACTCCTTCTTTTCTCTAGAATATATAATGTCACTGCTAGTTATTGCATATTGTTAATTATTTTAGAAGATTTTGGCTTTTTGAGGACATATAGTTCTGGTGCTATCAACTCAAAAGAGGACAAAAAACAATAATGTATGTTTTCATGTTGCTGCTACAACTTCAGCCGAGATAAACCCATTGGTACCACAGACTGTAAATTGCCGTTTGGGGGCAAATAAAGTGATTTAAATCTTGAATCTTGTAAAAAATAAAATAAAAATTGTGGAAAAAGCCTGAAGAGGTGTTAATAAATAGTACATTTTGTTTTGAGATTTATTGATGATGGCCAACACCTACTGTTACTATTGATCTCAAAATGTCTTAAATTATAGATCATAGACATTTTAAATACACAGCCCCTTTGTGGTGTCTTGTTTCTCTTTATCTGTCTTCTCCATCCTCTCTCTCTCTCTCTCTCTCTCTCTCTGTCTCTCGCTCTCTCCTTCTCGTCCAGGCCGTCTCGAGCTGAAGGAGGACACCATTGAGTCTCTGCTGTCAGCCTCTTGCCTGCTGCAGCTGTCATCTGTGGTTCAGGCCTGCTGCTCCTTCCTCATGAAGCAGCTCCACCCCTCCAACTGTCTGGGCATCCGCTCCTACGCCGACGCTCAGGGCTGCCATGACCTGCAGAGGGCTGCTCACGCCTACACCATGGTGGGTACACCGCTTTATATCTATACATCGGGTGCTTATAGAGCCGCCACAAGAAAATGAATGAAAGAGCAGCTTCGGGGAAACACAGATCTGAAAATAATCATGTGCTGTAGATCCAGATGCACTGCAGTTGCTATTTGAGCTCAGGAGTAAGGAGCCAAGTCTAGGAACAGTCTCTGTTTTCTTTCATTATCATTCTCCGGCTCTATACAGCCGTCTCCATAAGATTTTGCCCATTTTCCACTTTGATGTTATTTTTGGTAACAAATTGGCTCTTCTTTCACAACGCACCACACACCATTGCCGCCACGATGGCTGTTTTTTTCAGCAGAGGGTTGCTATGGTGACGTTGAAATAGCTCCTCCGACTTGATTATTCTTTTTCGTTCCTTGTTCTCCCCTGTCTTTACACGCCTGTTTCTTCAGCCAGCCTCCCTCTGTGCGTCTGTCACTGCTCCTCGCTTTCTTTCCCTCTAAGTGGATTATTGTTAAACTTTAATCTTGGGTAATTATGTCATAGAGGTGGCTTTATCTGGGTGTGACTGTCTGCCTGTGTCTCTAAGTCATTTACACACACACATTCCCACGCTCAGGATTATTACGGAGCTACACAGGAGGCTTACTCGCGAAAGAGAAGTGTTGTGTTTCCAATTCTCTTTTTTCATTCTAAAGGTTTTCTGTACGGGGGAAGCGGGCCGTATTTACACATTTCATTCCCTTTTACTAACTTTCCCACAAAGAAGACTTCCCTCAAAATAAATAGATAGAATAAAAACACCTCACACACCAATAAGAAATTATGTCTGTAATAGCTGTGGTTACAGAACAATGGCAGCAGCCATCAATGCCATTGTCATCACCTTGCTTATTGTCATCGCTGACACAGTTACAACCAATTACAAATCACAGTGTAGGTTTTCACTGAGGACTTGCACCACAACTGGTGTTTCTAGTGTGGTTTGTGTAGAAACTCCAAGTATTTAGAATTGAGACAAATCTCCCTGCTCGGCCACAATTCTTTAGGTGCCGGTGGGCAGCAGGAGTACGTAAAACAGATTGTGAAGAACGACCACCGCACACTGATAAAACTCTGTGCTGATACCATTTATTGTGAGCAACGCGTTTCGCCTGTAGCGTCGTGAGGTTCAATCTGAACCAACTATATTTTGTTTATACCTTTGAATTCCTAATTCAACAATTACCTCACCAACAGAAAATTAACATGCAACTATTTTAATAATTAATTCATCAGTTAACAATGATACCAGATTCACCTTCTTCTTGTCTTTTGTGACAGTTATGCTCATCTCTGTGTGGCTCTGATTAGAAACATTTTGAAGACGTCACATTTTGCTTTATATTATATTATATTAGGATGTTTTTTTTATTGATAATTATAATTATCAGCAGATTTAACAATAATGACATGATTCTTTGTCACAGCCCCTTTCTCTACCTCTCAAACAACCTCCTCATCTTATATTACTGACTCATCTCACTCTTTTTTCTCCAGATTTTCTCATCCATCTTTCTCTGACCTTTCTCAATCCCCCATTTCCCTCATTCTTTCCTCCTTCCAACCCTTGATCTCTTCTTCTATTCTCCACCTACCCCTTGTTGTTTTTTTCCACTTCTCATTCCCCGCTGTCTTGTGCAATACATTATTCATCCATCCTTACTCTTTAGAACAAAACCCTGTCCTTACTTCTCCACTCTTACAGTGATTTCATCCATGGCTCTGTTTCAACTCTCTCTCTCTCCACCAGGATCACTTTATGGAGGTGGTAGGAGGTCAGGAGTTCCTACTGCTCCCAGTGGAAGAAATGGAGAGGCTGCTCACTTCTGATGACATCAACGTGCCAGATGAAGAAACCGTGGTAACCTCTTTGCTAACGTGGGTCCGCCACGACACTGCCACCCGGCAACGCCACCTTCCTTTGCTGCTGGCTCACATCCGACTGCCGCTCCTGCAGCCACAGGTGAGAACTGACCACACATAACATGTTAAAAACTAAATAATAATAAAAACTTCATAAAAACAAACAAACAACAACAGCAAACAAACTAATGATTATGAAATAATCTGCATTTTCTCTTTTGAAAACCAACCAAAATCCAAACTGATCGGATCTGTTTGAAATGATTACTGTCTATCTCACTGTGTCAAACTCTTTTTATTCAAGTAGTGAAAGGACAGGAGTTTGAATATTTAATTTTTGAAGTGATATTGACAAAGAATGGTCATGGCTGTCACCCACTACTCTCTTCTCATCCACTTTATCATTATGAAATGAGAAAAGCATTTTTCTAAAACTCAAAAACTCAAGATCAAATTTCTAAACAATGAGTCTGACGGTAACAGCAGATCAGGAATTATCATTCATTTAAGAAAATTAAGCTCAATCAGTATCAGTTTTGAACAAAACATGGAGATGCAGATTTTTTCACCTGGTGCTTCATGTGGTAAAACATCCAGTGTGATGGTGACAAGTAAGATCAACAGGATATCCACGTAGACCAGAACATACAGTGTGATGTAGCTGTCTGTGAGGCGTTACAAAGGTTTTTGTTTTGTTTTCATTGTGAGATGTTTTTTGTCTGTTTTTAATTTTGTTGCAATCGTAATGTAAATTGTGACTTTTATGGAAAAGATGCCTGCTTCTTTACATCATTTTGACCTGTTTGGCTCAAACAATAACATAACAACCTCTCATTTTGGTGGCACTGGACGATTAACTGATCCAAAAACTACGGTTTGAAACATAATTGAAATGGTTTGGGCAACATACAGGACTAGTTTTAGCAAACATGCAATAGAGTTGTGGTGGACTGTTGTGAAACTGTTGTGACAATTATACTGACAGTTTAGATGGTAAATGTTAAAACTGTGTAGAAAAATGAGCCAAAACAATTGAACTGATGGGCACTGGGCAGTATTGATCCAGGTGCCTTCTTTGATAATGGTAGTTTAGTAATATGTGTGATTGGAGATAAATGTAACTTTAAATATCTAAGCAATTGAAAATGATATACAATCTGAAGATATTGGGCTCAGTTTTCCTCCTGTCTGTCTAATAACAATTCTTCATACTGCTGTGAACAGTGAAAAGATTAATTACATTCCTAAGAGCACATTATCGGTCTGCTCCATTCATAGCGTCATCCGTTCCTCTTGCTGTGTGCCATCATTCAACACATTTTGAAACTAAAACTTAACCACACAGAAACTGTTGTTGTCAGAGCTTTGACTAAATCTTCACATCTGTCACAGCGAAGCACCAATTAAGAGTCAGTTTTCCTCCTGATGATCTGTTGGATATGAGTCATGGTCAAATTTGTCTCTCTCCTTCTCTCTTTCTCTCCCTCCCTCTTCTTCACTCCCTCACCCTGGCTCCGATCTGTCTCACTACACTCTTAAGGCAATTAGAGGGGACCATAGCCATTACGCTAACTGTAGATCACAACCATTACCCCATCAGGTGTGTGCTTGTGTTTGTTCTGTGTGTGTACAGTACATGTGTGTATTTGAGTGTATGTGCATGTTTCTCCACACCCTTCCTCCTCCTCCTCCTCCTCTCTCTCTTCTTTCTAGCAAGCGTAGTGAAGTATCCAACTGGTAATGTGATGCAGAGACGTTTATATGCTCGGCAGAACCTCGGTTACTGCCTGGAGCTTAAGATACACACACTCACACACAAACTTGCACACTTGCACAAACAAGCAAACCTTAATTAAGTGTGATATGTCTCTTAACTGCAGCTAAATTATCTGTTCTCCTCATCTCCCTCATCAGTCATTTCCCTCACTATATATAAAGAAAGTGTAGAGAAAGAACTCTCTTTGTGGTCCTCCCCTCCTCTCTCCATCTCCTCTCCCTGCATCTATACATCTTGTTTTTGTGCTTGTGCGATATGCAGCGTGACGTCCTCAGATATATGACTTTGCCCTGGTCAGCTGAAATCACAACTATCTGTAACATGTAATCAGGGAGAAGATGGATGGTGGAGAGGCAAAGCAGTGGAAGAACAACACGGAGAAAGAGAAAATAGAGCTCAGGGTTTATTCATCTTTTTTAACAATACATCACGTCTACTCCCTTCGCCACGATGCTTAACTGACAAATCGAGTAGCGCTCAGCAACCTCATGAGCCGAGACATGCCAAGACAACAACACTGAAGCCTCACAAAGACAAGCAATCAATAGTCATCAAGCAATTACTTAGGGCACCGTGTGATTACTCATCAAGAAGATGTCTATTCACCAGATTAATACCTTTAATCCCTGCTCCCCATTACCACTGTCACACACACACACACACACACACACTCAGTAACAGTGACACACACTTGGTCTAATCCTCTCAGAAGAGCATCGGACAATGTCGACCAAATAGCTGTGTGATTGTGTATATAATACGCACACATCATAGTGCGACTGGAGATCTGCACACAGGAACAGCTGATGGACAGAGAGAGAAGGTCAAACCTTGCTCCGACAGACAGACAGACGTCATGTGAGGGAAATCAGAGGGTAGTAAGGTGTGTGCATGTGTGTATGTGAGTGAGCGGATGTTTTAAGTAGACAAAGACCGCATCTGCTTCTTGTCAAGTGTGAGCTGAAACAGATGTGGTGGCACAACTGTCCCTGCGTCGTCCACTGTGAGCTGCAGAGAGGACAGAGAGGAGGAGATGGGATGCCCGCAGGACTCAATCTTATCTCACCCTCCACATTCAATCATCACAGCGTGTTGGATAAATAGCACGGGAGAGGACATACACGGTTGTCTATCTCCATCCACAAGCACACACACACGCGCGCCATTGCTGAAATAGGGTTCACCCTAATTTGTCCCTCAGTGATTGTATGCAATGGAAGTGTGGGTTCACCCTGGCGTGTAAGCTGCTTATCCATTTAGCATGCTTGCTTTACGCTCTCCACGTCTGCCTGAGAAAATTGATTTTACATTCAGTGACCAAGTTGAATTATTTGGGCCAAATCTTCCTTTTTTTGTGGTGGGGTGGGAATTATGGGGCGCAGCACAGACGAAAATGAGCGTGTAAAAATAACTTTGCTTGTTTTTTTTTTTCTCCCATATATCCTTATAATACTTGTTTTCTGTAGCTGAATTAGAGAAGCCGATTCTGAACATCCTCTGCTGACTAAATCACACACATAGATGCAGGTGAACACACACGGTTGGGAAACTTCCAGTGATTTTTCAGGTCTGCTTCTCATCTATGAACACACACACGTACGCAAACACACATCTATCTAAATGTAAATCATGCATTTCTTGCTTTCTTACCCTGAGGGAAAACTCACCCTGCCTCTCTCACAGGCACTGATTTCCTTTGGATATATTTTAAGGAACAGACTGGTGGATTAAAGTGCTTCATAGCTGTCACCATGTACATGTGTGTTTATGTGTGTGCGTGTGTGCTGATGTTAGAGGGTATGGACCAGACAGCTGATAAGATGTTAAGGTTTGATTAGTTTTCTAGTGTGTCAGATGATGATGATGATGGTGTGCGTGTGTGTGTGTGTGTATGCACGCGCTTGTGTGCACTAATGGTTGCTGGTCTGATCTGATCTAATCTCTCAATCAATGGGAGAACAGCTTTCTGTTTGACCCTCAGTGATAACGTCGTAAGTAACCCATGTTGGCCCACACCCGCTGAGCTCAGGAGCTGCTGCTGTTTCTGCCGCTTGTTGACAGCAGTCATCACGTGTCTCAGTGCGTTCATGTATACGTTTCTTTGTATGTGTGTGCGTGTAGTTCTTGGCGGACCTAGAGTCCAACTCCCTGCTCCGAGACAGCGTGGAGTGCCAGCGGCTGCTGATGGAAGGGATGAAGTATCACCTCTTGCCCCAGCGCCGGCCTCTTCTTCAGAGCCCTCGCACCCGTCCTCGCAAAGCCACCGTAGGAGCCATGTTCGCTGTGGGTGGCATGGATGCTACGAAAGGTATCACAGTCACTAAACTACGTAAGACTAAAGGCCAAAGCAGTTTAATAAAATGTGTTGCTCTTAGAAAATTGACAGTCACTTATTTGAAGTAATTGAATTATTTTGTTCTCACCCTTTAAGTCAAGGAGGGAAGGGAACATAATGTTTTGCTGGTAGTGTTGGTCCGATGATCAATGATCATAAACCACATAATCTTCTGAAGCTGTTGTCTATGTTTACATAAACTAAACAGTAAGCAGCCCATTTAAATGGCAATAATTGCCAATGCTGAGTACTACGCAGTTGAATCAAGATGTCAAAACCCTTCTCTCTTTTCTATTATTATATGTCTTCCAGGTGCCACCAGTATTGAGCAGTACTGTCTGCGCCGGGACACCTGGAGGCAGGTAGCCACCATGAGCGGGCGAAGACTTCAGTTTGGCGTGGCCGTGCTCGATGGGCGTCTCTATGTGGTCGGAGGCAGAGACGGTCTCAAGACCCTGAACACTGTGGAGTGTTACAACCCGCACAGCAAAACCTGGAGCGTCATGCCTCCCATGTCCACACACAGGCACGGCTTAGGTGAGCACAGTCGAGGGTATAACACAAATGTTGTGATTTACATACAGATTGAAACTGGCTTGGCAAGGCCAGCCACAAATGTATTCAATTAATCTTAGTGTCGATACTGGATGATAATAGGGAGGCGTTTTTTAAGAGGATTTATTTAAGCACTTGAGTTCAGAGCAATGCTTTACACATGCACAATTTTAGAGAAAATTACACAGTTATTTGAGGTTTTCTGATATTTTGTAGATCTCTGATTGACTTAATTTTTTCCACAATGAATTCAGAGATCATTTTCAGCATCAGGGCAGCAGATAATTCGGTGTCCTGCTCAAGGACACTTCAGCAGAGCCGGTTTAACCTGCAGATAACCACACACACACATTGCCCTCTAATCCAATGACAACATTTGATGAGGCATGCAGCGCCGGTGCTTCATTGTTTTTTCTAACGTGTGCATGTGAGGCAGGGATTCAAACACACATCTGGCAGCACAGATGTTCTGGCAAATAAATCCCTGGGGCATGGAAGTGTCAACATGCTGCTAACACTGCATGCTTAATGCCCTGAGTGTGGCTGCACACAGACTAAAAACTCACACCCCTTGTCCTAATCATGCCCGAGCTGATATTGTTTTGGTAAACTGCCATGAGTTAATCATACACACGTGTTTTACGGATTGCAGGTGTAGCTGTGCTGGAGGGGCCCATGTACGCAGTGGGAGGCCACGACGGATGGAGCTACCTCAGCACTGTGGAGAGGTGAGAGGATGTTTCATGGAGCCGCTGCTCAAATGCAATCACTTATGCACTGGACAGCTAATGGTTATTTTCTTTATTGATTAGTTATGGCTTTCTCAGTGGATCAGACTAGCCAGACTATATCATTAAAATGTATAGTCTGGCAACGACCTAGCAACGACCTCGGCTCAATCCAGGGGGCAGGAGCCGAGGCAGGATGAAGGCTGTCTTTCAAACTGCCTCTGCACACAATAGGGTAGCACTATGACTAATCAGAGCAAAGAGCAGGATGAGCCAGACTATGATAAACCCGCCCAACGACTCTCTAAACAGATAGAGCGCTGTGATTGGTGAACACAAACAAACGGTGTTCGAAACTCAAAAAGTTCCTATGGCTCGTTTCTAGACTGACCTGTGGAGCAAATATATTTGCTGCCGCTAGGGTGCGTCTAGATTTCTATGAATCAGATGCTTTTCATAATGTCCGCAAAGAGTTCAGGGTGATGCCTTCATCATGTCTTGCTGTGTCCAAATAAATAACTGATTGCAACGTATTTTTAGTTGATTTACTGATGAATTAATGGATCGGTTGTTCCTATTCTACTGCACAACAAGACAAATAGTTTTCTTCTCTTTCGACCAGGTGGGACCCCCAGGCCCGACAGTGGAGCTTTGTTGCAAGTATGGCTACACCCAGAAGCACCGTGGGAGTGGCTGTACTCAATGGCAAGTAAGTATGGACACAAATATACACACACACACACACACACACTCAGTGCTTCATAAATCTTCGCTACATCCAAGTGAAAGGTGAATTATTAATACGTGTCCTATATCATCAAACATGCATCCTTAATTCTTTTTCTTTTTTCTTTTTTTATTACATCTTGTTCCATTTACTGTGAGCCAATCTGGGCAAAAGCTGCCAAATTGACATAATTTAATATTTCAGGTATATTTTACCTTAAATTACATGAGGATGACTGTACTGAAGACTAAAGACAGAGAATCATTTTTACTGTGTAACTGTACTAGCATTGATTCTGTGTCATTACAGTACATTACCACTGTTTGCCATAAAAATAGCAAGTCAATAGGACAATTCTGGGAATTCTATCTAAAACTGCAGTCTAGTATTTCATTCCTTATCTAAAAACCTCACTTCTTTGTAAACATTACATGATGATGTTCAGTATGTGCTCAAACTGTTTTAGGGAGGTGTTCATTCAACTTTATGGTCATTTTGCAGGCTGCGTTCTGCAGTTTTGTTTTTCTTTCCAATTTACAATACATCAATGAGGTTAGGGCAAATAACAAAGAAAACCCACCTTTGAATAATGTAATAGTGCACGACTACAGCCTCCACAATCATTATACAGTTGGATCAAAACCTTACTAAAAAAATGTTTTTTTAAAAACCTTCATGACTGAGGTTTATTGCAGGTCTTCAGCCAGCTGTACCTAATAAACTGCTGAATGTATTAATAGTGGTATTTGATGCATTCATGGCTCAAATCTCCTCATTTGGCCCAGAATCCTCCTGCAGCCGGCAGTACTTATTAAAAATCGCAATATTGTGCCGTTGTTTTTATTATTTTAGTGCCTCGGAGAGACGCTACAGAGAAATGCTTTATAGATGCTAATTAATACAGAAACAACTGGTTTGTGTTATCCATGCCCAGCAGTCGTGTGTGTGCATGCCTGCGTGTGTTTGTGGGTGTGCATGTATGTGTTGTGTATTCTCTGGGCGCTTTGCCTGATGGAGCTCATTACTTGCTCGGCTGGTTCTGGTGCACTTTTTTCCCCTCACCCTCCCAACTCCACATCCATGGATGTTCATGCGCACGCACACAGACACACACAGACACACACACACTGAGTGACTGGTTGGCGTTTTGCCCCAAGAGTGTTTCCTGATTGATTTTGCTCACCTCACTTTATCACACAAAAACCTGGATAACACACAAATAAAATGCACGAACACACGCTTGTGCCATCTGTGTACGTGTCACTAAATTGAAAGGGGAGTCCAGAAATGTGAGGTGTTGTTGTGGCAAGTGTTTTGTGTGTGTGTGTGTGTGTGTGTGTGCCCACAGCGATAACACCATCTCCTGTCTCTCTCAGGTTGTATGCAGTAGGAGGTCGTGATGGCTCATCCTGCCTGCGTTCGGTTGAGTGTTTCGACCCCCACACTAACAGGTCAGAGACGAGGGACTTCATTTGACCAGAATTAATTGTCGGCTCCTACTTTATTTCCTGTCTGGCGTCCTTACTGGAGAACCGCCTCCGTGTTGTTAAGGTTATTTACCCACAGATCTAAGGAGACAGGTAACCCTCTTAGGACGTTAGAATAGACCACACGCTGTTTATAGAGTGCACTCATTATGGGCTCGACTGGAGCAGATGGAGAGAGGGGAGCTCCTCATTGGTCCTTGGAAAATAGCTTTAAGAAAAACTTTTGGAGCACTTTGAGTAGACTTTAAGTCGAGTTTGTTAAATTGACACTTCTCTCTGATGTTTGCAACCTCCGTTTGCAGATGGAGCAGTTGTGCTCCCATGGCAAAAAGACGTGGAGGGGTGGGTGTGGCCACATGGCACGGCTTCCTGTACGCCATTGGAGGTCACGATGCTCCGGCCTCATCCCTGTCATCTCGGCTTAGTGACTGCGTAGAGAGGTGAGTCGATGTTTGTGTATGTATGTGTTTATTTAAGGGATAGTTGAGGTTGTTATCCGTAGTTAGTAGTTCATTAGATCTGAGAGCACTAAATCACTTATTAACACGCTGTGTGTTATTTTAATGTAGTAATGTGTTGCACTTTAAATGTCTGTGTGCATGGTCTGTTTGTGTGCAGGTATGATCCTCAGACAGATGTGTGGACGGCAGTCGCCCCTATGAGCATCAGCAGAGACGCCGTCGGTGTTTGTCTCCTTGGCGACCGCCTCTATGCTGTGGGCGGTTATGACGGTCAAGTGTATCTCAATACTGTAGAAGCTTACGACCCTCAGACAAATGAGTGGACACAGGTAAACACCCTAACACAAATAAGCACTGAGGCACACACACACACACACACGTGCGCACTCACACAGTTGATACATGTAGAAGCACAGAGCCTGGGCAGTTTGTGTAATAAGCTTTATTATCATATAGGCTGATTTATATGCACACGCTCATATACACAGTGACTCTTTAGGTCAGTAAAAACAAATAATAAATCATGACGTGCCCCAATAAAATTGTTACATAAACACACAGTCACAGTTTGACCTTGCATGTTTCCATTGTTATGCAAATGTGTGTTTTTCCCGGCGCTTATGTTGTCCTTGTCGCTGCAGCTGTAGGAAATAGAGGAGACTGTTTGAAAGTTGAACCATCTCGTTCAGCTGAAGTCTATCACACTTCAGTTTATACCCCATCTCCTGCACAGCCTCCGAGGATTTCCTCGCAAAGTCACCGGAAATCTGCCATTTCACAGAAATGCACCATGCTGAGAACCAGAGGGGGGTAGGTGGGCGGATACAGAAAAGAGAGAGCGCTCTGAGGGATGAGGACAAACTGAGATGTGAGGGGACATGTTGGGACCATTAAACGTGTCCTTTGTTCATTGTCAGAAACTCAAACAAACAAACAAACAGATGCAACGTCTACCCTGTCCAAGTGGCATCACTCCGCCTGCTCGCTTCAGCACAAATCTGTCAGTCTTTTTTTGCTTCCAACACTCATAACATGGGTAGTGAGTTTGTGTTTAAAATTAGGTGACTGACAGCTCAAACTGTCTGTGCAGAAGCTGAAGATGCAAAACGAAATGGGGAAAATAACCTCAAAAGAAACGAGAGCGTCACTTAGAGCGGAGAAGAACTTGGTGCCTCCTCTATGAATAATATTCTAGTTCACACTGGTGCCTGTGGAAACATGCACAGTGTTGTCGATTTGACAAGATTACACATAATTAAGTCTCACAGACTAGTGGTTTTTTTCAACCCCCATTTCAAGATGTGGTTAGATAAATCTGAGTGGTCACATCATGATGCAAAGTAGGAAAACAGCATATTTCTGCTACACTTTCTTTTGAATATCTGAATAATTTGACAGATTTGGGCCTCGAAAAGAAATTCAAATGAAGCACTCTGTGGAAGAAGAGTCGCTGTTTTACTCAGAAGCGGAGCTGCTCACAATCCATGAACACAGCTGCGTTCAGTCTGTGTGGCCACAACAAGAAGTGGCGTTGTCTCCGCGGTCTACATTAAAAAAAAGAAGAAGTTATGGAGGACCTAAACTGAACCTTTTATCTTTCACTTCAATAACCACTGACCTCCACACCGATCACACTGAACTGTAGACTGTACCTTTTTTTGTATATTTTTTGGCTTTTCATGCCTTTTTTTAATCAGATACTGTAGTTCAGTTGATAGATACAGGAAATGGGGAGGCAGAGAGAGAGGGGGAATGACATGCAGGAAAGGGCTGCCTGATGCAGGATTCGAACCAGACCCGCCTGCAGTGAGGACTGTAGCCTCTACAGAACCCTTTTATACCAGAGACCCCAGCAGGACTTCACATGCGTAAACCCCTCCACCACTCTCTTCTTCTGCGCCCAAACCTCCGTTCTCTTCAGTGCATTGTAATTGAAATAACACACTACACCCACATAAAGTCACTTTAAATAAAGTTTTTTTTTTTAAAAGCTTGAGGTCCAGTTTTCTAACATTTGGTGTAGCTCCTACAGATTCAGGCAGCAGGGCTGTTGACATCACCTTGTGTTGCAACTTCAAGTGCCTCAGTTTCCCCCACAAGCCGTGTCGCAGCCGCCGCCGCCGCCGCTGCAGCTGCAACTGCCGACTGTTTTGACATCAACCCAAATTAGCAGAGCAAATTACAGCAACTCACAGCTGTCAGAATATCATCACGCCTCCAGCCCTCGCAACTCGAAGCACATGTACTTGTATACTGTCACACACAAAGACAATTCACACATTGCTTCTCACGATGCATTAAAAACAGGTAAAAATCATAAACATTTTGCAGTTTGATCCCTGTTTTCCTGACAAGCTGGAATATTTTTTCGTTGTTGTTCTCTGGCAGTGGCTTTCTTCATTAGTTTTTTTAATCCTGTCTGGATTTGATATCTCTGGATTTTAATCTGGTGAAACAAGTTGAGAACCACTTCCAACTTGACAGCATCTAATACAAAAAATATCACCCCGCAAATACCGTACTGTAAATATTTCCAGTGTAATCCTTCCATGCAAAGACAGTTTCCATATCTTCGCCTGCTATGATCCAGTTTCCACTCAGATTTGCGTGTTTTCCTTTATTTGTCTTTCAGGTAGCACCTCTGTGTCTGGGCAGGGCAGGAGCGTGTGTGGTGGCCGTCAGACTGTGAAAACATAGATGCAAACAGTTGATGTTTGCTGGACTGTATCTGATGTGGGTGATGAGTCACTCCCTATTTACACCGGGAGATCCATCGGCCTGCACCAGGAGGGAAAATAAAGACTGGATCATCCAACACTCTTCAGGTTTCACACTTCGGCGATGTAAAGTTTTACTCTCCTTAAAGACTGCCAGTCGTTTACTTTAATGTTAAGGGTCAGGGTGAAGTCCTGGTTTTATATCCGATCAGCCTGATAACATCTGCCACGGAGGTGAACTGCCACAGACACACATAATGAAGAGGAATCTGCAGTGTTTATCTGAGCACAGCAGAACAGCTGTCTGGCAGCTTTTTTTTCTTGCCTATTATTTTGTTCCTGTAGACAAGGTGGGACACACACACGTGCACACACACACACACACGCACCAACCTCTGCTTGCTTTCAGCTTCCATTTCTGCTGACAGAACGGTGAGAGAGACAGAGAGCCTGTCAAGACATGTTGAGATGCCTCATCGTTTTACGCTCTTGGTTTTCCTAACAATATCTGATTTTGTGTATTGATGCTATTTTAATACATTCCCTATTATTTTTACGCTGCACTGGGCGAGTGCTCTCCTCTTTTTTTCACTCCCTTTCTTCTCAGCTGACAGATAAAAGAGAGACTTTTGACATAATCAGCACAACCTTATGAACAGCTATACTGTAAGGAACTGTGAGCCTCCTTAGTCTGTTGAGTCAAAAACATATCATTACGCTTTATGTAATAATTCTGTGTTTATGTCTTCCATATTGCATCAGCTTACATCTGAGGCATACATTGATATGCATCTTATTGAGACTTTTTTAATAAGCTATACTGGCAAATTTACTGAAATTCTGCAATTTCCACAGAATTGAGGTCCGTTAAGGTCATTGGGATTGTAGTCTTGCTGATGATGACCATGAGAATAACACTGTGGCTTCTTCCTGATCCCTGTGTGGAAATTTTGTTTTCAATTTCCAGCCAAGCACAGGGTCAGCTATCTACAGACTTGATTATACACAGGGTCATTTGAGCTTTTGTGTCTGCCAGCTACCTACTTTCTCTCCACTGTGGATGTTTCTCCAGTGTGTATGTGTGTGTGTTTGGTTGTGCAGAGATTGCAAGGGGTATATTTTTATCTCAAATGAGAATCTTCCCCCTTCCCCGCTCCACATCCTCAATTCCCTGCTGCTTTCTCCTCATCCCCATTTTCCCATTTCATCACTACACACACACACACACACACTCACACACGCACTCAAGCGCAAACAAACACATGCACCACTACATTTTAGAGCAGAATTGGATACCCTGACAAAATGAACAACAGACGATATAATGAGAGCATGAATTTAATAACGTTGATTCAGCCGCTGCCGACGTTTTGTTTGATGTTGAGTTCAAAGTGTTATTAGATTTGACGCAGCTGCAAACAAAGCAGGAGGCGCGAGCAGAAAATGAATCCTGTGGAGCGACCTCATGTGCTCATATTTGTGGACTTTAAGTGAACTAACATGACATGAAATGTCTCGGATACAGAGCTTCTGACTGCAAGTTCATGCTGTACACGTTGTTCATGTTGGCCATTAAGCTCAATCTGCTGCAGCTCCGTGCTCCAGTGTGTGTGTCTGTGTCTGTGTAGTGTACAGAAAGCTAACTCCGGACACTGAGAGGCAAAGCAGGCATCCTGTCTGAACTGACAGATCTAGAGCTAATGTAGCCCCCAGGATGCACTTCTCTCGCACACACACACTTGCACCATACAGCTGAAAGCCAAGTGCCCCAGGAGTCAGTGAAAATTGAAAAGCCTCCCAAATTTGCCAGCATGACATCTAAAAAGCAGAGACGGGCAGGCTAGCAATCCCCCACAGCTGAGCTGATGTTTATTCAAGCCTAATGCAGCGCTGCATTATTCTATTTTCTCCCCCTTCAGACCTGCCCGCTGTTTATTTAGAGTAATTCTCTTAAGATCACAGCGGAAGAAGTGTGTCACCTCCGCTGTGTAGCTGTTGTCGGAGAGGTTAAAAATAAAGACATTCCAAATCAAAGTATATACTTAAGTATATTATGTACATAAATACATGTAAAATCTGTATGTTATGTTGTATATTATACAATGGCCACTAAATAGTATACCATGTGTAACTGTGTGTTTCTTTTTGTACCATGAATTCAGATAAAGAAGAGGGTTGGTGAGAAATGGTACAGCTGCTCATCTCCTCTTTTTGTACCAGAATATTTCACCTCCTCTTTTACAGTATAAATTATATATGTACAAATATATGCTGCTGTAAAATTATGTTATTGGTCTTTTATACATTAAAGTCAAATGTGATTTAACTTTTGTTTCCGTTCCTGTGTTAAGCACTAATGCGACAGTTTAACAATAAGAGTTAAATCATGTTTATGGAGCAGATGTTTTTGCAGGCCGCTTACGTTTGTCACAGTCGCTATAAACGCCATTATGGTATAAATTTGTATGTTTATATGTGGCTCTTATTTCTAACAGCGTCCCCCATCAGTGCAGCCCCAGCAGTGGCTATTGCAGTGCAAAGGTTTCTGTTCTGAATCCATTTTCTAGGCCTGGAGGTTAATATGATTCCTCATTACTTTTGAGTGTGTATAACTTTAAAGCTGCAGCCTGAGCCAGAGACACTGCAGCAAGTTGAAGTGTTCATCGAATGAAACAAGTGTGTGAGGAAGAGGAATGCACATAATTTGCGGATACTTTAACCCCGGGACAGCAGCCAGTAGCCGACTGATTCATTCTGTTATTTATTGCGGAGGAGGCTTTAAATCAAAACCAGCCCCCGGTGGAGCTGAGAAATGATGCCTGCGACCTTGTCTCGCTGCCTTAACAGCACCTGAGTGCATTTCACTTGACAGGAACAAGAGGGACACTGGGAAAGTGCTGCACTGTCTGACTCTGAATGCTCAACAGCGAAATGTAGAAATAACTTGCGAACAGACAAACAGCTGGACCTTTCTGGGGAAATGACATTTTGAGGATGCTGCTTCCATATGGAGCCTTGAGTTTCAATATGTCACACAGTATAAACATCATATTGCTTCAATGAAGAGCCTGAGGGTGATGGTAGAGAATATAGTATGTGGTGCTGTCAGAACTGAGTGAGTGGAATAAAATTATAAGAAATTTTCCCCACCTTGTAGCTTCGGGGGAAATGAAGACAGACTGTCTTTTCAAGAGTTTTATTTTGTTCTTTCTAAGTCTATCTCACCGTTGAGAGAGGAAATACATGATTCCACTTTGTTGTATTAACACGTCTGAGAATATCTGTTGATTTTAAAGTCTCAGAAATGTAGGCTGACAAACCAACCTCACCATTATTTCCATGTATCACTGAGACAGCTCTTGATCACTTCACACGATCCTCCTCTGCAGATTAAATCTCAGTATCTACAGTTCACTGTCAGCTGTGCTATCTTCATCTGCTGAGGAAGATTTAATGAAATAGTGGATAGCTCCAGAACGATTGAATCTTACAGGGAGTTGTCCCGTTGTATTGAACCTGGTGAAGGTTAGGAACATGGGCCAGGGGGAAACCAATTGAATTTGGGGGACAGAACTTGGAACTGGATTTAATTTGTAAGTCCAGTGTGTGTTGTTTGACTTTGGCCTCGATGGAGGTCTGCCCTCTCCTTCTAACGTAATCCTGTTGACAAACAAACAGATGTGGGTGAAACCATAACCTCCTTGGCAAAGGTCAGTATAAAGATCCTGCACATGTCATGAAAAATGTCCATCAGGACTCTTTGTAACACCTGCAACCTCCATAATCCTCTGTGGGACAGGAAAATGTTTCTGGTTGATTTTTTTTATAAGGGAATAAAAAATCAAGCGGAAAAACATCTGAAGCTAATTTCCCCTGGCACATGAGGTTTGACCTCAACACAGTTTACAGGGACAGAAAAATATGTGCACATACAGTAAATTACAGACTTCCCACAAGTCATTGCAGTAAAACAACATCACTGTATTAAACTGATGAAGGAAGGTACTGTAGCACTTCATTGCAAAATGTACCGCTGCAGAAGCATTCAGCCACACTTCTCAAGGGCTTTATTATTTCAATGGCAAAAAAAAAACCCAAAACATTTCACAACTTTCGTTTTTCATGGCTTTTCTTTTTTCATCTCTGCTCTAATTTTACCATTTTGCTTGGAAATCATACAGCTGCTCCCTTCAGTGCATCTTAATGAGGTCTGAGTCAGCAGGGTGTATTCTGCTAAGGCATGCCAGAGCACAGTGTGGAATATCTGTGTCACACAGCCAGCACTTCATCCCAGCTCCCAGGTTTATACAGGAAAAACAACCTGTCATCCACCCATCAATACAACAGAAGCTGCTGTGTCACTCTGTGCTCCTGCGCTTCGTCAATAATGAAAACACAGGAGAGATGGAGCAGCTGACCTTGATTTATTTCAGATGAACAGCTACTGTTGATGCACAAATGCTGAAAAACACTGTTTGCATTGTTTAAAAGAGCGTCATTGGTTGTTTGTAGGACAGAGGGGACAGGGCAAATATTGGGAAAAACTGTGACAGTGGAAAAAGAAAGTGACAACCAGACGTTTGTACAAGGCTGCCACCAACTGGATTTAAGGTGGAAGCACAATTATATTATGGTACGGGTATGCTGTGCTGTACCTTTCCAATATGTCTTCATTGGCTGCCCTCCTTGTCACTCTTTTACATTATTTGTAACGTTTTTCCAGATCTGAAAACGAGTGAAACCAGAATCAATAATTGTCTGTTTGTCCTCAAACAAACAAAAATAAATCAAAAGGCCACTGTTGGACCCTGGGTATGTGGTTTATGTAGGTGTTACAGGCCTCACGATATGAGTCACCTGGTCTCAGAAGATAATTGTCCTGTTTTACAGGTAAAGAAGAGACAGAAGTCATTCCGTGCGTTCTCCATGGCAGGCTGGTAGCTGTCTTTTATTCAACAGAATATTACTATTTTCTTATTTTGCATTCTCAGTTCTTCACTGAATTATTTCATTCACTATACATATTCCATAAATCAATAAACAAAATCATATGTTCCCAACATAGGATAAAACAAAATATAATTGTGTACTCAGTTACTTTTCCACTGTTTTTAACCAAAAGAATCATGTTTTACTTGTGCTTTTAACACTTGGAATGTCTCTTTTCAAACTTCAATACTGCCAATTCAAACACTTCTACACATGTAAACAATAATACTAGCAACATTGACCTGACTCAGTAATTAGCATTAACATTCACTCAAAACATATACATTCGCCACTTCAAATATACCAACAGTCATGAAACAAAATGAAAATAAATGCCCAGGAGCCAAAATAAAGCTAGCGAAAACATCGTCGGAGCGCCATGTTGTGTTGTTGTTTTCTTTAAAGCGAAACTACTTGCTTCTCACTGTTTACCTCGCGATTTCTACATCCAAAACTTAATTTATACATTCAACAGGTTTTCGACCGTTATTATACCTGAGTTGTGGTCGTTTAACACACTTTACTAACCTGTTTTACAGGTAAAGAAGAGACAGAAGTCATTCCGTGCGTTCTCCATGGCAGGCTGGTAGCTGTCTGAGGAAGTCAGGCTGACGCAGCGTACCACTAGCGCTCACACACGGGGATACTCCCTCTTGTGGTGGAATTAGCGACCTACACTCTGACACTTTCTCACAAAAACTCATTAAATTGGCTCACCTCTTTCATACAACATAACACATAAAATATAATCATTTCAAAATTTGTGACCATACATATTTGTAGGCGTCACATAGGCAAGTGTCCAAACAATGTCACTACATTTTCTTCATGATTTATTTTCCAAACACGCAGGTAAACAAAAGAACAAAATATATATTTTTATATATTTTCCGTTTTCCCGTGGCAAGAAAATACCCCCCCCAAAATAAAAAACTATAGGCCCATATAGGCTAGGTACATGCTGGTCCTAAATCACATTATCATATCAATAACCTAATGTGTATTACCCAAAAATGAACAAAATTGTGAAGTAGCCAAACCAGCTTTACTAATACCAACAGACAAAAACAACAAACCCAAACTCAAAATAAATAAATAGATGGACAGAATCGGTGAAGCATAAGTTTATTCTGGTTTGGAAAGCAGGCTGTAATGATTTGCTAAACAAGATTATTGGCGAGCAAGCAAGTACAAATTCTGTGAAATACATGTGGTGATTTTGGAGGGGTTTTTGTTTTACAGTGCGAGCTGCTGTGTGTTTTGTAAGCCCTCCCAGGTTTAATGAACAACTCCAGTCTCATACAGCAAATCATAAACTCAAACAGGTGACATGTGGCCACTGCTCCTGTTTGTTCTGCACTTGTCGGGGGTCCAATCTCTTTTGTTTTATGGTCTTTGCCCATAAACAACACACAGCAGCATGATATTTAATGGAACTAATATACCAGTAACTGTGTTTTCCGATCCGTGTCACTGCTGGCCATGAGAAACAGCCACAAGGAGTTCATACAGTTACAACATTTATCTAGAGTGTCAGTTCTGTAGCCTGAGGATGTTAAAAAGTTGCACGTGCACCACTGGACCAGAAGGAATTCATATAGGCCTTGACAATAGAAAATATTAGTCCCATTACTTTTTGTGTTGGCATCCATAAAACATCTGATAGATGTCTGCACTGTAACATCCTGCGGCCTTAGTTTATAGCTCAGTTTACTGTTTACTGTACAGACACAAGCAGAGGGACCAGATGCAGATCTCAAATCAGTGCTTGGGCTGTTATGCTGTGTGCATAAAGGAACATAACTCATCACAAGCACAGCTGCTTGCACACTCAGATATTATGTACACAGTGTAATACCTCCAGGCTAACTTTGTAGTGTAGCCTATGCTGTAAAGGAAACACTGAGACTTTCCAGCATCTGTTGTTCTAGCTTCACAATCTGTTCATCTTAATTCAGATGGAAGAATTCTGTGCCTGTACATCTTAAATCTACATGATGTTCTGACAGGAATGTGAGTCAGTAACAAGTTTGTTTTTTGACAATGAGCCAGCATGCACAACACCAGGGCCCTGAGACTGAAGCAGCTGAATGGAGTTCACCTGTCATTTGTTTGTCATTCACGCCTCCACTTTCTTCCCTGTTCAGAAATCCATATCCAGTGCTTTAAGTGGGAAAAAATGAGTGCCAGTAGCCTACTCCCCTTTTCAGCTGTTCGCTGGTAAATTAGGCGGTGGGCTGTCAATACCAGCACATCATTTTTACATTGCAATGGACCTTTATGCATTTTTCAAGTCGTAAAAAGCAATAGTTGGGGTCAAATCTTGTAAATCTTACTCTGCTGAGTGATATCAAGTCATTTTGAGCAAAAGTATTCATCTCTGTGCAGTACCAGAGGCTTAAATTACTATTGATAGAACTGTAGTATCGAATCAGAGCAAAAGTTTTGTTGCATTTCTCAAACAAAATACCCACAGCTGCAATTAAATGCATCAAAACCTATTATTTATTAACTGAATGAAAAACATCCGACCACTAAGGGTTAATTTGACTACAGGCTCCTCATTGGCTGATCACTGTTGCTATGACATCGCTTCTGCGGACGCTTCAGAGCGGTGCATTCTGGGATATGCACAACAGAGACGTCGAAGATGCTCTGAACAGAAAAGATCGATTTAAAGTTTAAAAGATGAACTAAATATCACGACGATGAAGGTTAGTACTAGCGGGAACATCAACATTACTTCGTTGTTTATGATTTCGACGTAGAGCTTGACATTGGAGTTTGATGCATGGACGTAGCTAGCATTGATTAGCCTGGGAAACTCTCTGAAGCTAAAGGCTAATTATGTATCGTTTTACGTTGGGTGACTCCTGTTAGATAAAGTCAACAAATAAACTGCGGTTGAAGGTGTATTTATCGAAGATAGTTCTTGTTTCCAAATGTGAGGGGAAGTCTCCCTTCACGACGGTGTTTCTTGTAAACATTAGAAACACGTTTGCTTATGGCCACAAATATCACAACACAGTTCGTCAAAAAAAAAATGTTAGTCTGCGTTATTGACACAGCTGAGACAGCGTTGTCTCTATGTAGAGTACTACTGTTATGTGGCATTTTAAATGAATCATAGGTCTGTTTAACTAATTTCAACTACTTAATACTAAATAAATGGTGTTCAAAAGTTCTGAATGCTATGTTCAAGAGCAGACAGTAGGGTGGAAGAAAACTGTTATTGGGTATGAAACCTATGTTATTTATATTTCTCCTGGGAAAACAATCAAGGTCACCTCATTTCCACTCATTTGCATATCTCAATCAATCAATATAACTTTATTAATCCCACCAGGGGTAATTAGTTCAAGCAGCTGGTACATACAATAAAAAGAATACCATAACAATAAAATAGAATAGTCTAAAATACAGAGGAGTAGACTAGGATCAAGGGTCTAATAAATCTAGAAAAAAAACCTCTTTTTAACAAATAAAGAATAAATCTTAAAAAAGAATCTTTGCATCCACAGAGTGTTTTCGTTCTTGCCGACAAAGCCTGGGCGGGTTCTACCCTGCTGTATAGGTGGCAGAAAAGCCTTGGCAACTATATCGCTGTTGCAGGGTGAGTAAACTGTTTTGGCAGTGAATCGATTGAAATATGTATGAGAATGTAAAAATGTTAAATGCATAAGCGCGATGGTGTGATGCACTATATTTCTGATACAGACAGGACAACTCGGTGAAAATCTTTGATCGACATGGACACAAGTGGACTGAATTTAGCCTCCCAGGGTATGTGTGGCGAGATCTTTATTGGCTCTGACTTTGTCTAATCGAAATACTGTGAGATGATGACCTCTTTTTGTTCGCAAGTGTTTTACCTTAGTTCCTTTCCACTTGTTTTCCTTTCTACTTCTTCCCCGTAGACGTTGTGTGGGTATGGACTGGGATAAGGATGGAGACATTCTGGCTGTGATAGCGGCAAAATCCAGCTCCATCTACCTCTGGGATGCCAGTGTCAATAAAACATCCCAGATTGACAGTGGCATGAGGTACATTTCCAAAGAGGAAGAATTGTGAAAATTCACATACACTTCTTCAGGCTTAATATCTAATGTCAGTGTTTGCTTCTTGCTGTTATTTGTTACAACAGAGATCAAATGTCCTTCGTCTTGTGGTCAAAGACTGGCCCACTATTAGCAGTCGGGACAGTCAAAGGAAACTTGTTGATCTACAATCAACAAACGTCACGCAAGATCCCTGTACTAGGTAATACACACACAAAAAAACTATACTTGTGTATGTTTTTATTCGTCTCTAATCTCATGTTGATATTCCTGTTCCTCTCTCACCTTGCGTGATAGGAAAGCACACCAAAAAGATCACCTGTGGGTGCTGGAGTGCTCAGAACCTGCTGGCTCTGGGCAGCGATGACAGCACACTGAGCATCAGCAATCACGAGGGGGACACCATCAGACAGGTGAAATTGAAACATTCACATAACATAATGGCCTCGTCAATGTTGATACCTGGATGCACAGAGTGATCAAATAGAGGATGAAGAATAACAGAGGGGATGTAAAATGGATCCAGTTTGTCTCTAATATTCGTATCCTTTTAGGTAACGCTTCGTGGTGAGCCTGCTGAGATCTGCTTTTCAGTGATGAAGACGGATGAAAGGTCTGCTCAGGGAGAGAGCACTGTAAGATTTCTGCTTTTTTCACTATTAAACACATTCTTCTTATATGCACAGAGTGTAGTTTTATATCAAACAATATGTGTGTATATATATGTATATATATATACGTATATTTTTTACACAATTTGTTCACATTCTAGTGTCTGATGTTGAGGAAGTATACATTTGTCAAACCAGGTCCAAGTACTCTGTGCTGTCTATGATGATTCCCAGAGCAGATAGGGCAGTAACTATTTGGGTAGAACAGAGAAGTAATTCAGCACTGTCAGTTTAGACTGTAAGTGAAAGATAAAAGTTAAGAGCAGAGATTTTGGATGTTATGTCTTTGCAAATGTTTCCCTTCCTGCAACCTTTGACCCTTCAGGCGAGTGTGTCTGTGGACAAGAAGATACTGATGCTTTTCAACGTCAACGACCCTGAAAACCGGATAGAACTGACCTTCCAGCGCCGCTATGGAAATATTGTGTCCTATCGCTGGTACTCACACATTCACGCACATCAGCAAGCTTAGATATTGAATTATGTCTGTGAGGTACTGGTAGAAGAGTAACACTCTGTCTCCTTGTCGCTTCCAGGTACGGCGATGGGTACATACTCATCGGCTTCTCCCACGGATACTTTGTGGTTATTTCCACTCACATCAGGGAGATCGGAGAGGAGCTCTACCAGGCTCACAACCACAAAGACTGTCTGAACAGCGTGGCTATCTCACCGGCGCTGAACAAGGCCGCCTCCTGTGGGGACAACAGGTACACTCAGGCTTTCAAATGAGACGGCATCTTCAATCTCTGTCTTTGTTTGCATGACCTAAAGCCATATGTTTCTTGCCACAGCATAAAGATCCATGAGCTGTCGGAGCTTAAAGACATCAGCAATATATTTAGTTTGGAGGATGAAACCAAAGGTGAGAGAGTCATCTTTTACAGACAAACTGTCACTGGGTCATCTTTAAAGCAAGCACCATCTACTTATAACTCTCTCCCCCTGGACCAGGTCTGGACCAACTGAGCTGGACGGATGACGGCCAGCTGTTGGCTGTGTCCACGCAGAAAGGGACCCTTCATGTCTTCCTTACCAAGCTGCCTCTCCTCTGTGACAGCTTTGGTACCCGGCTGGCCTACCTCACCTCCCTGCTGGAGGTCACCGTCTCCAACCAAGTGGAGGGGGTGAGGATAGACACAAATACACACAATTATGTCATGTACATCCTGTAAAAACCTTTGATGGAGCGGTGGTAGATATGTGTTGTTCCCATGTTATTGTGCATGTGCAGGTACAATGTATAGTTGTATCATTAAACCATGACATGTGAAGTATTCAGACTATAATAAGTGAATAAAGAGTCAAGGCTGACTGGAGAACAGATAAATAAGACATGATTAAAGAGAGTAATATACAGTATGTGGGACTGAGCTATGCTTCTGTGGTGGATACTGCTGACTGAGCAGATTCAATATTTAATCTCCCCCTGATCTGTGTGTGTGTGTGTGTGTGTTTTTTTTTTTTCTTTTAGGAAACCCCTGTGACCATAGAGTTGGACGTAGAGCCCACTTTCATTGCTGTGGGACCGTACCATGTAGCTGTGGGGATGAACAACAGAGCCTGGTTCTATGCCCTGGTAGACCAAGAACCTGGTGTGTGTGTGTGTATGTCTAGGAATAAATTTGGTCGTGTTAATATCTGTACATTTGCTGAACTGTGTGTTTGTGTGTGTGTCACTCAGGTTTTCACAAGCTAAAGGATGTTGAGTATTTGGGGACGATAGCCAGCATGTGTCTTAACTCTGACTATGCAGCAGCGCTCTTCGAGGGAAAAGTGCAGCTGCACATGGTGAGTCATCTGGTGTCAGCGCTTTACTTTTCAATGAAGGCTTCATCAGTCCTGTTGTTTAGGGTTGATACACAACATGTGTATGTGTACGTGTGTGTATTTTAGATTGAAGGCAAAGACCATGAGGAGAAGAAACAGATGAAGTTGTTCCCAGACGACGACAGAAAAGGCCGGATCCTTTGCCACGCTCTCACCCCTGACTTCCTGTACTACGGCACTGACGTAAGACTCAGCACATGCTCAACCTACAAGTTTACATCATTGTCATGTGATCAGAGTTCAAAGTCGCCACAGTCTATAATTTAATAATTCAAATGCTTTTTTTTTTTAAACACTTGATGCAAAAAGCTTTCTGTGCTTCTGGACAGACATTGAGCTGTTTTATAATTTTCTTTTCTCCTGTTTTCCCAAACTCTGCCACTTCAGTTCTTTGTGGTCTTGTGTTCATTCTCTTTTTCATTCTTTTTAATGATCTCTTTTTCTAATGGATGCTTTTATTTCCCACTCTTTTTTTCTCAGTCAGGTAATGTGGTATGTGTCTTTGTGGAGGACTGGGAGACTGTGAGCAGCTACAGCCACCCGGTCGGCGTGAGGAGAGTATTCCCTGACCTAAATGGCACACGACTGGTCTTCATCGATGACAAGAACAGCGGCTTCCTGCTCTCCCCTGCAACTGTCAGTACATGTGGTTACTGAACACACAAGCCTGAAGTCTGAGACCAGTCTACCAGATTTGAAAACAATTAATCTTAGTTTGTGTGTCTGTCTGTGTGTGTGTGTGTCCATCCAATCCAGACAACAGACTCCTCCTTCGAGCTCCCCAACTTCTCTCCCACCATCACAGGGGTGCTGTGGGACAACTGGCATGCTGACAGAGGAGTGTTTGTCGCTTATGACAACGACAAGGTTTACACCTATGCCCTGCATAAAACCACAATATATGGTAATAGGACACCATAAGATACACTCACATTTACTTCTGTAATTTTTACTTCTCACCAATTAAACAGAGAGTACAGGTCTGTCTAATGTTTCTTTCCTCCAACATCCCACTGGTTTTCAATTAGTGCGCTGTCACACATTTCATGATCTAATCAACTAGATATGATTTTCTAACAATACATGGAAACATCTGGATTCTAGTTTTCTTAAAACACTCATCCTCTTCTAATCCTGTGATGTGATTGGAGAGAGATAACAGGAAGGATCTTTTACACTGTATTAATGTCTCTCACTCTGTCTGCCCAGGTCCCCAGGTGGTGTTGGTGGGCAGCACTGCGATCTACTCCCAGAAGCCTTTGCTCCTGTACAATGGGGAGCTGACCTGTCAGAGGGCGAGTGGCAAGACCAATGAAGTGTTTCTGAGCACGCACTCCTTCCTCCAGCACTCAGACAGCACATCGACAGATTCACCTCCAGACCTCACAAAGCATCTCACCCAGGCACTCATGCTAAAGAGGTCAGTTTTTATTAAGTTTCTATAGTCAGCTTTGCACCTTCAGAACACATGCTGAATTTCTGTGCCAGGATGTTTGCCTGTGCATACATACAGCAGCACTGCATTATCACAGAACACATTCCAGTTTTCACTCTGGGTCAAGTCATTGAGACTAGAGACCAAACCTTTGTGTGTCTGTGTGTGTGTTTCCCTTCCCAGGTTCCAGGAGGCTTTGACTCTGTGCAAGTCTGCAGACACTGAGGCCGACTGGGCAGAGCTCGGCAAAGCCTGTCTGGTCCACATGGAGGTGGATCTGGCCATCCAGGTCTACCGCATGAGCGGCAATGTGGGCATGGTGCTTTCACTGCAGAGCATCCAGGTACAAAATGCAGAGTGGATTAAATATCTCACACTCAACAACACAACACAACACAACAATGTTTCTGTTTCTGTTAACACAACATTCTTCCTCTCCCCTGATCTGTCTCTCTTGGTGTCTGTGTCTCTCTCTGTCCAGGGTATAGAGGACATGAATTTACTGGCAGGACATTTGGCCATGTTCCTAGGGGAATACAACCTGGCTCAGGACCTCTACCTGTCCTCAAACAGCCCAATCACCGCTCTGGAGGTTTGTTTTGCTGATTGCTTTTGCTTTATTTAGGTTTATCCTTGGAATAAAATGGGTCAGTGGTTCCAAACCAAGGTATCACACAAGTGGGCCGAAAAACCACCTGCACAGTTGTGATGAAAACGGATGTCACCTCTCCTTGAAATGAAAACAGAAAAATAGGTTCCTACATGTTCCTCATGCTTCCTCACATTTTGAGCTTCTCAAGTGTGTGTGTGTTTTAGATGAGAAGAGACCTGTTGCACTGGGATAGCGCTCTGATGTTAGCGAAGAGGCTAGCTGAAGACCAGATTCCTTTCATATCCAAAGAATATGCTGTTCACTTGGAGTTCATGTAAGTGTGTAAACACAACACACATACACACCATTCAGCAGACTTGGCCTATCTAAACCTTTCTCTCTTTTTGTAGTGGAGACTACGTGAACGCATTGGCACATTATGAAAAAGGCATGACCCACAATAATAAAGTAAGTGTATTGTACTGTTGGCACAAATCTTTTGGCAATAATACTAATAACAACAAGTTAATGAAGGATCATTTTGGACCATGATTATTTAAGATGTCTGACACTATCATAGTTATTCTTTTTGAATATTTCAGCAGCCAATTATTTGTGCTAACATGGTTGAGTTTACACACACCCTGCAACTTTAGGACAAAGAATGCTAATCTTATCGAGAGCGTAGATTTTCTGTCTATAAGGTTAGATCCTTTCATATGATTTGTGAATTTGTGGAAAGCAGTCAGATCAAAGGTGATGAAAATTGAACAACCTTAAATTACTCTGATTTTCTTTCCTCCGCTGCGCAGTTCCAGGATCATGATGAGGCGTGTCAAGCAGGCGTAGCCAGGATGTCCATCAGGATGGGGGACATCAGGAGAGGAGCTGCCCAGGCTATTCAGCACCCGAGCAGAGTCCTTAAGAAGGAGTGTGGAGCCATACTGGAGAGCATGAAGGTAAAGAAAGAGACAACCTCATTTCTTTCTTCTTATAAATTACATATTTTGGTGTTTTTCCATATCATACATTAGCCTGCATTTCTTATTTATGGTTTTCTTACAGCAATTCTCTGAAGCTGCTCAGCTCTATGAGAAAGGCCAGTACTATGACAAGGCTGCATCTGTTTATATTCGCTGTAAGAACTGGTGAGGCAAAACACTAACATACACCAACATAAAGAGTTGGACGTTTCTTTCCTATGTTATTTTATTTATGTAATTGTACTCCATAACCAGGGCAAAGGTGGGAGAGCTGCTCCCACACGTTTCCTCTCCCAGGATCCATCTGCAGTATGCCAAGGCCAAGGAGGCCGATGGCAAGTAGGTCATTTTCCTTTGAATGGTTCGCCATGGAGGATGGTTCAAATCAAATCATTGAAATAGAAGCTGATGTGACATGGTGTGCTGTGTGCACTAGGTATAAGGACGCAGCACGGGCCTATGAGAGCGCAAAAGACTGGGACAACGTGATCCGAGTGCTGCTGGACCATCTGAACAACCCTGAGGATGCCGTTCGCATCGTCAGGGAGACGCAGAGCATTGATGGAGCAAAGATGGTGGCTAGGTAGGACAGAAGGGATTCGTGCACATAACCATGCTATCATTATTGATTATAGTACCATCTACTGTTGTTTTTTTAGTGTTTGTCCCGACAATCCGAGTCCACCAGTGTGGATGCTGCTGCTGTTTTATGTTGAGTTGTACCACAACTAATCCGTTCAGAGGCTGCACTAATGTGGAAAGCTGTTGATCATTACTGTTACTGTTACTCTTTTACCATTTTTTTTTTTAAATATATTTTTTTGGCGTTTTAGCTATAAAATAGTAAAGGAAAGGGGGAGGCAGAGAGAGGGGAATGACATGCAACGAGGAAAGGTTTAGCAAGATGACAGCAAGCCTTAACCACTGCGCCACGCACCGCCCCAACTCTTTCACCATTTTAGCTATAAAATAGTAAAGGCAACTTTAGCAAGATGACAGCTTGGATTTACCTTCAATTCAAAGATATTAAATTCACAATAATATCAAATATGAGTAAAAAACAAGTGAGTGAATGTATTGGTCATTTTTTGTAAAAATGATTTAAACAAGTTATCAACAATCAAATTCTGCGTCTCAGATTCTTCTTGCGGCTAAACGACTACGGCTCAGCCATCCACTTCCTGGTTCTGTCTCAGTGCAATGATGAAGCTTTCCAGTTGGCTCAGCAGCACGGACAGATGGAGGTCTACGCAGACATCATTGGTCAGTCTGTGTGGGAATGTATTTGTATAGATCATATTGGCATTTACAGGTCGATACACATGTACCATTTGTGTCTAACATTATTTGCTGTTATACTTTTTTGCTACAAGCCCAAGCTGTTTTCTATTGTTGTAAATCCAAATAAAAGATCTATAAGTCCAATATTGATTGTGTAAATGCTTGTCTATGTTCATCAGGTCCTGAGGCGACGCAGGAGGATTATCAGAGCATTGCTCTCTACTTTGAGGGAGAGAAAAAACACTTGCAGGCTGGAAAGTTCTTCCAGAAGTGTGGGCAGTACAGCAGAGTAGGAGCTCCCTGCTACTAGTTCATCTATTTACTCAACAGCCATTTTTGTGACTTTTATAATTTATCTGATATAAGATTTGCTTTCTTTCTTTCCATCTATAAGGCTTTGAAACACTTCCTGAAGTGTCCCAACACAGACGACAACTTGGCAGTGGAGATGGCCATTGAGACGGTGAGAGCTGTCTGTCAAACTGTAACAGAGACTGTGCATATACAAAATTGAGTGAGCATTTAGTTGAGTGTTTTTGGTGTGTCTGTGTGTGTGCACTCCAGGTGGGTCAAGCCAAAGACAGCTCTCTGACTGGTCAGCTGATAGATTACCTGATGGGGGAGAGCGATGGGATGCCCAAGGTAATCAACATACACTGAAGCCCTCACATTCAAGCAGCTCACTTTCCCAGCTAAATGATTTTGTTTTGACATTTCCAGAATCAACTTATGATTGTACACATCAATCTTTTTTATTTTGTGTATTTATCACTCGTTCTCACTCTCACTGTCTCTCCTCCTTAAATTTAATAGCTTCTGACAATTAAGGTAGGAACCAGAGGTGTGAGATTGACATAAACACAACATTTCACTTCCAAAAAAAAAAAAAAAAAGCGAGTATAGTTTCAGTTCAAGGTGTCAACGCCAGTAAGACACTGTCAACAAATCATGTACATCTGACATTCTGGCTAATAGAAGTCAGCTGCATTCATTTAGCAGTTGTCAGTATGAGAGGCAGGTACACTATCACTCATGTGTCTGCACGTGCTCACTTTGCTTGTCATAGGCCATATGTACATGGACATGGAGTTGCACCTTTATTCCTCCAGCTTGCTCATAAGGAACAGTGTCCACCTATTTATTCTGTGGCCGGATTTGTCTTGCTGTTAAAACGGAGGCACAATTTCCCTGCTATCTGCAAATAAGTCCAGAACACCAGTTTTCTGCCAGAGTTAGAAGAGATTTAGATTTTTCCCACCTGCAGCTTTCACTCTCCACTTGCAGATAACCTCCATAGGTTTTAGGAATCGCTAGCTCCAGATTGTGTCCTTAGCTGTTGCCTTAAAAATCAGACATTCATTACAAATTACCATCAGACCCAAAAGGTGCAGCACTGTTTTAAACGACTGTCTAAAATGGCGGTGGTTCATTTATCCTCTTCCCAGGATGCCAAGTACCTCTTCCGTCTCTACATGGCGCTGCAGCAGTACAGGGAGGCCGCTCGCACTGCCATCATCATCGCCAGAGAGGAGCAGTGTGCAGGTCCAAACTTATTCACACCAACACTAATGCAGAACGTCTTAGTCAGTCACAAGAATGACTATATGATACAACTGTCTTGGATCTGTTACTCTAACAGGGAACTACCGTAACGCCCATGACGTGCTGTTCAGCATGTACACAGAGCTTCAGGCCCAAAAGATTAAGATACCTGCTGAGATGGCAACAAACCTGATGATCCTCCACTCCTACCTACTGGTGAAGGTCAGAACATGAAACCATCACACACCTGTCACATGTTAACTTGCAGTAGGATTAGAGTGGAGTGTCTCCCATACATTGATTTATTTGTGGCGTTTTTATGGCATTCTGAGCATATTAGTATGAATGTTTAACCACACAGCTTTTCTATTTTGGGATAACAAATCTAAGAGCATCATTCTTGATGTTGTGAATGTTGTGTTTCTATGCAGGTCCATGTGAAGAGAGGGGACCATCTCAAAGGAGCACGCATGCTCATTCGTGTCAGCAACAATATCAGCAAGTTTCCGGCACGTGAGTCAACACAGATAAATCACCGTTTCATGCTAAATGCTAACATTTTAATAACGTTTGTGAATCTACATGTCTCATAATTTTGTGTGTTTGTGTGCAGATGTTGTTCCCATTCTGACGTCGGCAGTCATCGAGTGTCATCGTGCCGGATTGAAGAACTCGGCCTTCAGCTTTGCCGCCATGTTGATGAGACCAGAGTACAGAAATGAGATTGACTCAAAGTACAGGAAGAAGATTGAGGCTATGGTTCGGTGAGTGACCAGTGTCCACCACACCTCACCACCGTCTCCTCACCTACCCGCTCCACTCTGAGTCTCTGAACCCCTCTGTGTGTGTTCACATCACAGACGTCCAGACACGTCGGAGCTGGAGGAGGAAACGACTCCGTGTCCTTTCTGCGGCTTCCAGCTGCCACAGAACGAACTGCTGTGTATTTCCTGCAAGAACAACCTGCCCTACTGCATTGCCACGGTACGAACACCACACATTTAAAGACTCAAATGTGTTTTTTAAAATTTGTTTAAATGTGTAAACAGTGCTACACTTTATTGTGATCATCTGATCCTTGTTCACTTTGTTCCTCTTTAGGGTCGTCACATGCTGAAGGAAGACTGGTCTGTGTGTCCTCACTGTGAATTTCCTGCTCTCTACTCACAGTTCATTCTGTAAGTGACACACAAACATAAACATCTAGCTGTTGTCATTTTCAGGTAACACATGAATGTTTATCTAAAATTAAATAATTAAAATACATTTTGATGACTTCAGCACTTTGATGACTTGTGCAAGTGTCAGATTAGCCCTTTAATAGGGTAAGGGTTAGGGTTATGTTATAATATCACAATAGTCGCCACTGGTGAGTCTCTTCTTCATAGTCACGTTCTCCACTCAATTAGGTGTTTGTTTTCCAGGTTGTTGGAGACGGAGACGGTGTGTCCCATGTGCTCTGAGACTCTGAGTGTCAACCAGGTGAAGAAGGTCTCTGACTGTAGCAAATACCTGCAGTCTAATGAACTGGATCAATAACTAAAACATGTTTCAATATATAAATTATATAGTTTGAATAGAATTTATCAATATTTTGTATGACACAACTAAGATATCTGATATCAACCAAAAGACAAAGCAGATAAAAAAAAAAAGATCTAATGTCTATTTAGGTGAAATTCTGTGTAATAAAACCTTTTTGTTACCTGTTAGTCTTTTTACATCATTCTCTATTCATATTTGTAAAAAATTAAGATTTTTTTAGTTTGTGGATTTTCAGTAACCATTGTAAACTGATCGCCTGAGAATGCGTAAATAATAAAGATATTTTTCTTATTCAGTGAATGTTTTGAATAGTATGATTAACGTTTTCAGTTTTAACCTTGTTAGTCAGTTCTACAACTGCTTACACATTTTCTCAAATAAGCAGTAACATGAACTATCTTTAGCCAACCAAAAATACAAAACTCCTGAGTGGATCTGGGTTAGGGTTAAAGCTCATTTCATTTCAGGTTCTTGCAGTTTCTCCTTTGTCACAACCACATGGGTTCTTCAGTTGAGTTTTTTTTTAGTACATGTGCCTCCAGCAGTCTGATGTTTCAAAACTCATTAACAGTTGTGTTGTTTTTGTCAGTATTTTTGGGACCAGTCTCACATCTTGGTACTCACACAGTAGTGACACAGAGGAGTGAACAGTTCTGCGAGACCCTTCAATCTGAAAATGGTGAGATTGTATGTTATTTAACTTGTTAATTACTTTTGATTTTGATCAAATAATCATTTAGGACATTTTTAAAACCATTTTATTAAAAAAAAAAGAAGCAAAATAATCCCAAAAATAAATAAATAATGAGTAGATTAATAGGTGATTAAACTGTTTTCAGCCTAAATTTTACCTGATAATCTCATATTAAGTTATTTTGCCTAAATTTACTTTGCCGTTATATTGAGCGGCTGGATTTCTCTGAATAAATGTGTTAAAAATATAAATCTAAAAACAAACCTGAAACCATTTTATCAAAACTTTCTGAAACACGGCTGCTTAACCTCATTTAGAGAAATAAAACACAGACACATTTCTCCATTAATCCTCATGAAATCTTTACAAAATCGACATTTACAGGGTCATCAGTGCTAACCACAGAGCAAAAGCTAAAGTATCGTACTGTACTGAAGTCGTAGCAAAAAGTAACAGTCTTCTACACCATTATTTACAACCTCGACACCTGGATCACGAACAGATGGCGACGCTCCTGATGCGACACGTTACAACAGAGATGTACAGACATGATAGTGGGTCCAACACAGAGACAGGATGCATCATTTGGTCATGAAGACACTCATGGAAATTGACAGGGAGTTGCTAAAAACTGGAAAAGGCAATACTCAGCCGGTGTGGAACGAGTCAGGTGTTTGTCTGAGGGACAGATGAGTTACCTGCAGAGTTTAAGGCCAGTTTCACTACATTCTGATGCTCATTACAAGTTCGCTGTAAGTGCAGAGTAAAGTGTTAACAGTCTGTGGGGGCAGGTGGAGGACGACGACAGTTAGCGCCGCTCCTCTGGTCATTTCGTAGCCTTCCCTTTGCCTTTGCCCTTTCCCTTGCCTTTTCCTTTCCCAGAGTCGTCTTTCTTCTCTGTCTTTGTCTCCTTGGTGGCCTTCGCCTTCTTCTGCTGCAGGGAGCAACAAGAGACATGTGAGATACAAACAGAGAAAATGTATAAAAGACAACACTGCCTTCAGCTCACATGTTAATCGCATATCATTTGACTGCCTTTACTTTGATCATAGCGTCGGCTTTGAGGCCGTCTCCTTCGTCCTCCGACTCCTGAACTCCGTTGTCCACGTCCTCTCCTCCCAGCTCCGACTCTCCACCTCCACCACGGCCGCGGCCCTTCTTCACAACTTGCAGGGAGTACGGTGTCAAGTGGACCTCCTTGTTGTATGCACGTGTAAAAGCTGCCTTCACCTGGGACGACAACAACAGCACAGATGTCAAACATCACGGTGTTGGACGTAAAGTAAAATAAACTGTTGGATCTGAATGAGCGCTTCTTTTTCTTGTTGTTGTACCAAAGACAAATTCCTCCATCTCTCTCTCATAGTCTGAAATACTTCATTACAGATTGACAAAATCCTCAAACTTCATTCAGCTTAAGATACCAATTAAAATAGAAATATTCACCAAATAATTATGATTAAGTAATATAATAAGTTTTGCTTTGAAATTCAAATAAAAAAGTAAAATTATAATAAAGAAACAACAAAAAATCAAAAATTAAACACCAAAGGGTTAAATAAAAAAATTGAAACTGAATTAAACATGACATCACTCCTCAGTCCTCAACACTGTAGTCCATCAGACCAGACTAAACGCGAACCCTGACCTTAGAGTCCAGCTTGGAGTAGGGGTCAGGCTGTCCACCCCAGATACTGATCTCCATGATGCTGTCTACATCCTCCCTGACCAGCTGGTAGTCGTCCAGCAGCTGCACGGCTTGACCGGCGCCCTCTGCTCCAAACCTCTGAAGTGGGCTGACCAGCGCCTGCCGCAGGTAGTGAAGGTAGTCCAGGTTGACGGCCTGTCTGCTGCTCAACGTCCTGCACGAGACAAACAAGTACAGCGCTCACACACCGTGATCCTGTGACCACCTGTAAATAAATGAATGAATAAGTTCCACTCACTTTAAGCTCATGTGTGAGGACAGTTCCTGGACGATGCGGGAGTGTTTATTGGTGGAGGAGAACTTGCCGAGCCAGCTGGGGAACGTGGGGAACTGATTCATGAAGCCTCTCATGAGCTCGCCTGGTAACACACTGGCATAGATGGCCTGCGAACACACACACAGAGCAGCACAGTGATGAAGCTCTGGTGTCACAACACATGAGCTCCTGTTTGTGAATAAAGCTACTGGGAGAAAAAGCTTGAGAAATTGTGAAAGTTTGTGTTTGCAATAATAAGCCAATTCACCAGTCCACTGTGTCAAACCACTGCTTTAAAAATGACGCTTCTCTTCTGTAGCGTCACTGTAAAGTATCAGAGTTGGCACTGATGACCCAGTAAATGTCAGATTGAGATTTAATGAGGAAATGGAATCCATCCAGACAAAGACCCCAAAATCTCCAAATGTCAACCACGAGGAGAAACCTGCCATTTGCCTGTTTTAACTTTGACAGGAAGAAGCACACTTGTGCTACACAGGCCGGTGTTTTCAAAATTAAAGCAATTTAAGATCATTTCAGCCTCACGCCACATCAGAAGATTATGAGGAAATAATATATGAAATAATTTCACCTAAACCGCTAAAATTCATCCGTGTGTGTCTACCTGTGTGGGCAGCAGAGACCAGTTCTGCCCAGATCGGATCCGTCTGTCCACCAGGTCTCCGTCAGAGATGGAGTCCGCCGTCTTGCTGAGCAACACCAGGTGGGACTTCAGATCTCCACTGAGCAGAAAATACAGCACCATTAAAAGAACAGTTCACCATTTTAGTGAAATGTGGTCGTGTGTTTTCGAGTGGCGGTACTCTCTCACCCTGCAGCCGCTGGACGAACATGCAGGTAGTTCTCCTGGACGAACAGCGGCGCGAGTGAGTAGTCGTGAAAGAAGAGGTCGGACTTGTCGATGAGGCTCATGTGGGCCGTCTCCTCTCCTTTGGCGAAAACCTTCCTGCAAACGTCAAACGGCCCCAGTTTCATATCCTTGCGAGCGCTGGCGGCATCGGACTTGCACTGGTCGTAGGTCATCACCTTGTCTTTAGCCGACCACATGCTCAGGTTGTGGATCACCTGAAGAGTAAAAGAAAAGAGCGGGCGTGATGAGAGGGCGGACGGAGGAGTGAAGACGTCACCTCAGTATGAATGGACTTTGTCTCCTTCACCTGTCGGACGTCCTGATTGGAGGCCAGGATGATTTCGTTAAGAGCTGGGGGCGGGATCTTGATTCCCTCTTTGAAAGCGATGGACATCATGGCTCCCTGGTTGAAAAGATGAAGTTTGATGTTTTTGCCATTTTATTTAAATTTACTGACAGACATTATTAGATGTTGAACCAAAAGAGAGAGTGTGTGCGTGTGTGTGTGTACCTTGATCTGTTCCACTCGCGGCCGCTGGAAGCGCAGATCAAAGCAGTAGTTGGCCAGTGACCTGATCTTCTGGTGGTTACGATCGTTGCACATGCAGATGATGGGAATCTTTGAACTTTTGATCAGGGCGATCATCTCCTACAAGAGGAAGGAGGTCAGAGGTCGGCGGCATCAAACACACGTGGCTCTCTAGAAACCGTTGACTGGTCATTAACTCCATGATTCAGTCTGACACTGCGCTAATGTGAAGCTGTTGTATTCACTCACCTGGATTCCTCCACGGTCCTCGTTGCCGGCCATGCCGTCAACCTCATCCATGATCAGGACGTGTTTACTGCTCACCGTTTGGGACGTGCCTGCAAAACACAAACACACCGAAAGTCACATACACCATTAATTTCGAATTTACACAAATGTTTACTCAAGGCTCTATCTGTTAAGTAACACCTCCTCTTATTTCCTGAGGCAAGCCATTATATCACACTGTTTTTGAAGATTTAACATTGCAGAAATATTCTTAGTTGCACTTTATCTTTGACACAGAAAACACCTGTAAGTATAAACACACCTGTTTACTTTTGCTTAATAAAACATGGGAAAAACTTTAAGATACTAAATTTAGCAGCCTAACTTCTAAAAGACGACATGAAGCTGCTTCACAAAATAAATAAATAAATAAATAAATAAATAAATAAATAAATAAATAAATAATAAAATCCTGGTCAAATAAGCACAAACTGTCAGTGGATAGTCAAATTTAGCAGCAGCAGGAGATGCAGTAATTTTGAATTAAAATGTACATGTTCAGTTATGCATCCAGGCCACTGTGTTTTGAAAACACAGCTTGTCATATTTCTGTATCTATAACAGCTTAATCACAGAGAGATGGACGACCTTTGTAAAAGCCCTCGATGCTCGTGTTGTTTAGTGATTCTGCAACGACCTCCTTCAGGCTGTTTTTGCTGCGAGTACTGCTGGCGTTCATCTCCACATAGCTGAAGCCCAACTCCTACACACAGTTAGAAAAGAGGCCAAGAACAGAGCAAGGTGTCCAGGGTCAAACATTATTTGAGCTTGAATTCATGGTTGTAGAAATACACATGGATGTTGTCGGACTGACCTCGCACACCAGGGCAGCAGTGGTGGTCTTCCCGACCCCCGGAGGCCCGGAGAGCAGGGCAGCTTTAAATGCTGATCCATCATCCTTCCCTCCTCCAAACTTACCAAACCTTGCTAATGTGCATAAAAACAAAACAGTATAGAACACAAGTGATGAATTTCCATGGTGATGTCTTGTTGTTACTTGTTTTTACTTTTAGTTTGTATTACTGACAAAGATAAACTGCAGATCTATTACCTGCTGGTTTGGAGGCAGAGCCGCTCTGGTTTTTGTACCAGTTCTGCAGCCAGCGCAGCAGCTTGTTGGCACAGCTCTGGTCGCCCTGCTGCCCAATCACTGTCTTCAGAGAGCGTGGTCGGTACTTATCCACCCACAGCAGACTGCTGTCTTCTGCAGCCGATGAGGATGGGGAGGATGAAGAACCGGTGGAGGAGGACGAGAGGCCCAGCTCCCTCCTGGCGGTGTGACCCGACCCTCTCCCAGGCGGAGTGCCTCCAGCTCCAGACCTGCTGCCACGACCCTGTGCCAGGCCGGTCTTTGACGGGCTCGGGGTGTGAGGGGACCTGGAGTTTCCCTTGGAGGGGGAGATCTTCTGGGTCTTGGGGGTGCTCTTTGAGGCCTGGCTGGGAGGAGTCCTGGTCTTTGAGGCTTTGCCCTAAGAGAGAAACAAGAAAATGTCTGAATAAAATGCACCTTTACATGTAGAACTAAAATAATTAGTTGATCAATCAAATCACATAAAATGACAACATAATCAACCCGACTAGTAAACAAAAAGTTTAAACATTTACTCATTTCTATTTTAACCTCAGTCTTTTGGGCTCAGAATTTGGCACTAAATCCCTCTGAGACCCACAATCACCCTTTTCTGTGTCGTTTTTTCTAACTTACTGGTTTTCCTAATAAACTTATCATTTAAAAAATAAAATAAAATATAAATTGACCGTTTCCCTTTCATAGATTAAAGCTGTAAACCATTATAAGGATTTTTTCAGAAGAATTTCAGAAGAAACTTTAAGTACCGACCTCTGCCTCTGCAGCAATCTCATACTTGGACTTCTTTCCTGGTTTGGTTCTGATTAACTCCAACAGACCGTCCTCATCAATGATCTTTGTACCAAGACTCTCGGCCTGAGCAGAGCAGGACAAAACACTATTAAGTCAAGATTCAACAGTGTCTCTGAAGGACAGATACATGGACACAGTACAGGAAAGAGACAGGACATTACAATCAAAAAAGACTGACATTAAAGAATCCATCCATCCATCCATCCATCCATCCATCCATCTATGATGCCTCCATCACTGAAGTAGAGGCATAGAAAATATCCTGCCACTCAATGTCAGTGCTTAATGAAATCACTCAAATTTCCTTAAGGAACTTAAACAACTTGTTTGTTTTAGCCTTGTTGTTCACCTTCTCCAGCTTCGACACCCCGCTGTCCCTGCCCTGCACCAGGTAGGTGGTCTTTTTGCTAACGTTGCCCGTCACTTTGCCTCCGTAGCGTTCGACGAGGGTTTTGGCGTCATCTCTCTCCATGGACTCCAGGACCCCCGTCAACACAAACACACAGCCCTCCAAACAGTTCTCTGCTCCCTGGAAAACACACATGGAGGACAGTCGGGGGTTAAGGACGATACAATGACGGTGGTCGGCAGATTTCCTGAAGGCTAATGTGTCTGATGTCACCTGTGGGATTTCCTTGGAGCCCAGAGCTCGTGGGCCGTCTCTGTTGAGGAAGTTCCTGAAAGCTAAAGAGTTGCCTTTCTTCTTCTCAGCATCATCTGGACTTGTGCTTGTACTCTGATCAAAGACAGAGAGGACATTTAACTTGTTATTTTACTTGTTTCACTGTGCTGCAAAACTAATTTGTCTTTCAGGACAAATAAAATCATTAATTAATAGGTTACAATACGATATATGTAACACTTGCGATTCTCACCTCCGGTTTCTTGGGAGATGTTTTAAGTGCAGTGGGTGTCGTTCCTGTTTTGGGGGTGAACTTCATGTCTGAGCTCGATGAAGTGATGGGCGCCTTTCTGGGAGAGGTTTTGATTTTTGAGGGTGAAATGGGGGTTTTGCTCTTTGTCCCTGCGTCTTTGTCTTCCTCCTTTTTCTTCATCATGGCCAGTTTGGAGCTGGCTTTGGCAGGAGCAGGGTTCTTCTTAGGAGACGGACTAACCACGTCCTCCGACATGCTGCGGTTGGTCTTTGTCGGGCTCTTTGTGCTGCCGGCAGAAGAGTCTGTGCTGCTCTTTTTGGAAACTGTGGCAGGTGTTTGTTTTTCGTCAGCGCCTTTACGAGCCTGGATGAGAACACGCACAAATGTAAATGTTAACAGCCACCAACATTAGCGGCGAGTGTGACTCCTCATCGTCGTGGTCTTTACCTTCTTCGGCTGTGGCTCCTCGTCTAGCATGGCCAGGGTTTTGGCAAACTCCTCGTCCTCATGGACCTGCTTTTCCACCTGAGTGAAGTCAGGAGAGGAAAGGAAAAGAAGAGTGAGTTCAGTAACAAGTTGCAGCAGCAGGGACACTTTGAACAGTCACTGTCTTGAGATCTTTTTCTTCCAAGTCAAAGTCAACTTTTTTTTCAATGCAATATACATGATTTACATGATGTATAGCGATTGAAAATGTGTTTGACTCTGTCCACTGTGCCGATCAAATAGATCAAATCCATGAAAACTTGTCTATAAAATGTTCAAAATGTGTTATAAGTCTAAAGTGGTTTAATCAAACAGCTTTTATAACCACCCTGCAGGGGAAGAACAGTCAACTGCTCCAGATCTGATTATTGGTTCAGTGAATGATGATGTCGATCAGCCTACCTCCATGTCTTCTTCCATCTGCAGGTGTCTGGCGATTTCCTCATCACTGATCAGATCGTCCGTTTCCTGAGTCGGCTGTCAAGGATATGAGTTTTTACAAAGTCATTTTATTTGTAAAAAGATGATTTATTTAAAATGTGATTGTTTGGACACAGAAGCAGTACTTGATCAATCTGTCAAACACAGCCTTTTATAACCAGCTTCTTGTCTGAAGAACAGTCCCACTGCTCAAAGATCTGATTTTTGGTTCAGTGAATGATGATTTAGGGGTGACAGGCTTGGGCGGAGACCTCACCCCTGTTTTTTCCTGTGCTGCGGAAGACTTGACCAGAGGTTTGGACCCTGAAAGAGGACTTGTTGCATCTGTCTTTGTTGGTTTGGACGTGTCATTCTGCTTGGTCTTGGAGACCTTCTTCAGGGATTGAAAGTTATCACTGTCTGAGTCTACAATCAAAAAATAAAAATATCTTATTAGAGCATATCTAAATATAAGATTGTTGATTTGACAACAAAGTTAGTAGATATCCATAGTGATGAGAAGGAAAATGTATCTCAGATTATACATTTCCTTTATTGTTAAGAAGTTATGTGAATTAATCAGAGATGGGATCAAGTCACACATGTGCAAGTCTCAAGTAAGTCTCAAGTCTTAACCTTCAAGTCTCAAGCAAGTCCAAGTCATTTTCCTTTTGGGCGAGTCAAGTCAAGTCAAGTCAAGTCACAGGTTTTGTCAAGTCAAGTCCAAGTCAAGTCCTGCATAGGTCAAGTCAAGTCCAAGTCAAGTCACCTTATTATTGCAATTTCACCCGTAGAATCTATAGACAATAGAGAATAGTGAAGACAATAGAATAGAATAGAATATAAAATCTATTAGCCTATACTATCATGACAGCACCATTCAGCTTCATACCAAGTAATTTTAGATATTAATTTAATATTTTATATTCAAAAGTCAAAGAATGTGTAACATTGAAACATCCCTGGATGCTATGAGTGTGACAGGCAAACAGCCAATCAGCTAACAGCTGTAGTTGGGTTGCAGCAGCATCTGCAGCAGTGAGAACGTGAGGCTGAAGGAGAGGAGGTTAAAAACGGACACGTTAGCTCCTCGCTATGGTAATGCTGGTAACAGGTGACTGTTACTGTTGTTGTATGTCTAGCCTATGGTTAATGTGCATCTGCCCAGACTCTGAAAGAGGACTTTTGAAGCATCTGTCTTTGAAACTGGATTGAATACACTGTGATCGATTCATTGCTTGGATCCATGGAGACCTTCTTCAGGATTGAAAGTTTGCTCCGTATCAAACCCCCTTCTCACTCTCTGTCTGAGTCCGGCGCTCCTTTCAAAATTAATGCAAAAGTCCGCGGGGAAAAATAAAAAAACATCAGACTTAGAGCTGGTATTTAAATATAAGATTGTTGATTTGACAACAAAAGTTAGTACAAGTCATCATCCATGGTCCAAGTCCAAGTCAAGTCGCAAGTCTTTTATTTTTTGTCAAGTCAAGTCAAGTCACGTCAAAATAGCGACTCGAGTCGACTCGAGTCCAAGTCACACTGACTCGAGTCCCCATCTCTGGAATTAATTACGGGTCCAGAGTGTAAACTATGACTGAATTATAATGATAACCCTTTACCTGTTTCAGAGACATACTGCACAGGATCTTTTTTTGGAGGTGGTGACGACTTGCTAGTCTTTTGTTTCTCTTTGGGGGATTTCTTTGACTTCCCCACTGGCTCCTCATCAGAGTCTGGACAGAGGAGAAAGATGTGTTGTGAAAAAAAAACATGCTCAAACTGATGAAATTTTTTTTACACATCACAACAACAATCAAACAAACAAACAAAAACACAAAGTTTGTTTTACTTCCAACTTGTTTTTAGGTTTTTCCAGTATCATCTAAGATGATTCAAAAGGCTGAATGAAAAAATACTGCTAACAAGAGGAGAAAACTGCTTCTAACTGGATGACTAAATAATGATGCAGGGTCAGTCCAGGCACAATAATTAGTGGATGAACTGACTGGTTGATAAGCATCCAGGTCACACTTACCTGACTCGATGACTGCATGCTTCTTCCGTTTTTTCCCACTATCCTTACGTTTCTCATCACTTTTGGGGCTTTTGATCTATAATCATAAACCAGAGTTAACCCTAATCAATACAACAATGAAACAGAGACGGGAGAGGCTGAGTATGACAGTGAAGCAGATGAAGTTGTCACATAGATAAACAGTAAGTTAGGATACTTTAATGGCAGCACTGAACTTTTGATTTTTCCAGCCACCTAGTCTAAGCCTTGACACTGTAGATTTTTATTGAAACTAAATATATTTTTATTTTTCCATTTAGATCACAACAGACCTCATCAATAATACATACCATAAACCTTATATCTATCAGACCTGGACCTGAACAGTTTTAAATTGATTAAATTATTATTCAAGTCTGTGAATCATGTGAGATTCAAAAACCACAGTATAGATTATCCCAAAGAAGATAACAACACAAGAACAGGAGAGATCACCGACTTTCCTGACATCCGCCCATGTCTGGATCAAACCCCCCCATAACATTTTACACACTGACAGTTATGGAGAGTAAAAACTATTGAAATTACACCTGGCATTATAACACAGCTTTGTGTTATGTGCCACAAGTCGTATATCTCCTTGCCTTGTTAGTGTCTTTCTTCTTCTGTTTGACCGCCTCCCCTGGCTTGTTGTTCTTCTTCTCCTCTACTCTGAGGTTTCCATTGGGGGCTGGTTTCTGCACCGCAGCTTTACCTGCAGCCGGTGCAAAGAACCGCCTGATGTCCTGGGTGCACACAGACAGTATGTATAAGTTCACCATGATATCAAACACACAGAGAACATGTATGATGAGTTCACCATGATATCAAACACAACATGTATCACTGCTGTTACACTGCACGAGATGTGGAGGAAGACGTAAAATACAAAGCAGCAGGTTGATATTAACACTAATGAGGACGATCACACTGTGAATCCAGGCTGAGCTTAAAAAATAACAAGTTGATTAAGTTAAGTTTATCCTCTTTAGCTGCAGCTAACACTACGCAGCATCGCTTTAGCTTTAATCAACCGTCGTCAGACGCTCGGTTTCACCGTCCGAGCATTGACACAGATTTGAAATCAGTAACCTACCATCATGAAGACGTTTTTCTAGTTGTTTAAATTTCTAGTTATTTATCAGAAAAGTCACACAGCTCTGTTTGCAGCCGCTTGGCGCGAAGCGGGACTCTGCGGTCGCCAGGAGATGACGAACAACCGGGAGTCGGTCGGTGCGCGCGGCGGCAGCGTGCGTCATGTGCGTCACTCAGCGTGTTTTGTTTTTGATAAAATAGAAAAATAAAACCAAGTTTACCCATAGGAAAAGAAAGAAGAAATCTCTCAGCATTCCCCGGAAAATTTACCAAGCAAATGCAATGTATATATTGCAATTGCTTGGAAAATTTCATATGTTCAAATTTAACTGTAAAAATGTGAATTTTGAATAAATAGTGCAGTGACAAGCAAATAAACAGTGAATCTAAGCGAACCACGAGTTGGCCTCATAGACTGTATAAAAACAAGAGGTTGAACTAAGTTACTTTTCCTGAAGAAAAAAAGTGTCCTATATTCTGGTTTAGCTATACCTGGTGGATTTGCAGATTATACAGACACATACCAATGAATGTTGTCATATATTTTACACTCATACTTGGGAGTGGCAATTATAGGACTGCAAAGTGTAGATTGTATAGATTGGATGTAATGTTGTATCTTGTGGTTACTGTACTATTATTGTTATAAATATATATTATCATCACTACATGTGTGTATACAGCTCTTTCTTTTTTATGTACAATTGACTGCAGAAGACTATTACTCATAATTCATGTAAATCTACATGGCTAAAACACAAAAACATATAAAAACATTTTACAGTTGATATCAAGCAGTATGGTCACTAAATTAAAAGTGTGAAAACCATAAGGCTTCAAGGACGTTTAATGATCATATCTTTCTATCCTTCACCATGTGACCAGGGAGCACCAGTCCCTCTACAATTTCAATGTTAAGACAATTTATGAAGATGATCGAGAAGATCAAAGTAATTTCAAAACATTGTCCAGGGGTCATAAATGTCTATCAAATTTGTGAAAACACAAATCTAAACTTTCAGAGGAAATCACATTACTGTCAGTGAGTGAAGTGACTTTCAGTTTCAACATCTGCACTGAACTACAGTCAGTTACTACTTACTATACTACTACAATATTATAATAATTTATCAAGTCGTTTGAACTAAAACCACAAGCACGTAAAATAAACAGGAAACAACCACAAGAGAGATGAATTGGAAAAGATGGTAGTTTATTGGAGAACGTGATACACATTTTTATTCAGCCTCTAGCTCCACCACAGTGGTCTTCTCGCTGATGTAGATGCCATCCAGGAACTTCCTGATGTCCTTCTTTTTGACCGTGGTGGCCTGTTGGATCAAGGCCGCTGAAAAACACAAGGGCAAAGTGTGAAAACCAATCACATGCAGCAATCAGGCCGGTGGTTTAATGAGAAGGTGTTACCAGAACATGAATTTAACAACGCCTTGACAGCCTGCATGACATTACATATCATCATCATCATGCACTATTGAGGAGATTAGTATATCTTTGCATGCAGTGGATACTGAACTATATATCTGATGCAACACAGGACTCTGCAATAGCTCAGACATTCAGTACATGCAGACGTGAAAGAAAGATTGAAAAGAAATAGAAATGAAATAGATGCAACTCAAGCTATTAAAGTCTTAAAACAGTATCTGATGAGAAATACTTTTGAGATGGATGTAAAAAAGAAAATGTTTTCAATCATATTGGCCTGCAAACAGAAACACTGTACAAAAACTAAAAAATTGCAGACATCGCTGGAGCAGAAAGAGAAAAGACAAAGAGACACTTGACAAAGAGACAGTGTAGGTAACATGCAACAGAGGGCGGCTCCCCTGTTTCGCCACGAAGGAGGGTTCGGCGGCATCGTCTAACCTCTACGACTGCAGATGGAACTTTTACTGATCCGCTTCCACTACTGTTCCCTTCTCAGACACGTAAATACCGTCCAAGAACTTTCTGATATCCTTATTTTTGACTGTGGTTGCCTGTTGGATCAGAGCAGCTGGAACAGAGAGAGGTTGGGGTAAATGAGCAGCACATCACAACACAGGGCTCACAACAATCACAGAGGAGAGATACAGCTACTAGGTGACAATGAGGTTTTGTTGTTGAGGCTCTGTGATCCATGGCACCATTTGAAATGAAAAGACCATAAAGCTGAACTTCCAGCTTTAATGTTAGGCTGTCACTGTTAGAAATGTAATAACTTTAATATTTTACAGTCAGTTGTCAGGAGTAAAAATCACAAAACGACCGTTTTATGTCAAGTCCACAGTGATGGAGCACAGAGCCAACAACACAGATGTCTCATCCTGGTTAGAAAACAATACTGAACTGAATGTGGGGAGAGGGATGAGGGTGGGCTCACTTTAAAATCTGTCCAATCAGGGGTTAGAATCAGTGTTGATTCTTACAGTGAAGCCTTACTAAAAAGGAACTGAGGTTCACTGACGGTGTTTTTACACAAGATTTAATAGAGAGCATAAGAAATGCTAATGACTGAAGACAGCAGCTCAACTCATGGTGCCGTTTGTCTCCATTTTTTTCTGTTCACGGCTCCAATACATTGTTCAAACCATTCCTGCATGAAGTGGTAACAACTCGGCACATGGGTACTGTATATGATCTTCAGTGGAAACTGTCACACAAAAAAACTTTGGGAGCTGCCGACTTCAGCTACATCAATTGCTAAGGGAATAATCTGTAGATCGAGGGGAGGGAAGACTATACATGAAAACTGTATGACAGGATCAGTTACTACACAACAGGGCACCACTCTCTGCTAATCACCCGCCTTCACGTTCCTTATTTGTAAATCTTTCTTCTTCAAGTGTCATTTGACATCGAGCTGCCTGAACTGAGACAATCATAACATGAAATCTGCTTGAACAATAATTTGTCTGTAGCATTTTAGTGGAGTAGGTGATGTGAGACTCAGGCGTAGTGCTGCAAATCAGTCTTGTTCGTGTGCGCAGAGGAATTACTGCAGCATGTAGAACGGCCTTCAAGTAAAAAGGAGAACTACGTACATGAGTTTGACACCAGCTCGACGTCATTGCCCTCCAGCACCAGCTCGTCCTTCTGGGCAGCGGAGACAGCGCAGACAACACCTGAGGAAATAAAATAAAAAAAGGAGACATGATCAGCACACTACACAAAAATAAGTCTCTCAAAGACTTGGCTAAAAACCCTCAAATCTGAGCTACAGCCACTTCACAGCACAGAACTCCAGTTGTGGACGATAAACAGAATATACAGTCAATTCACTTAATCCTGGACAGTAAAGTTTTTCCAGTGAAACACAAAAATCGTCTTCCAGACTCTGTTAGCCATCCCAACCCAAATACAGACAGTTATTGATCAACACAAAGACTAGTTTGAATGCCATGTCCCTCTGTATTCAAGTGGTTAGAGATGTGTGGTTCAACTCCAGAGGAGATCCTTAGCTCATGTCATTCCCCAAAATCACCCTGCTTTCATGTCTCTCTACCCTGTCCTATCAAATTAAAGCATCCCCTGCCCAAAAAAATATATCTTTTAAAAAATGTACAGAATTACATCCCCACTTCCTGGAAATCCAGAATGTTGGGCACTTATCAGAGCTACAGTAAGACCATAACTTGCATACTGACCGCTCCTCATTCTGACGCGGCGGATGTACTTCTCTCCCAGGAAGTTCCTGATCTCCACCAGAGTGCCGTTCTCCTGAATAACAACGTTGATGGGGAAATGGGCGTACACAGAACGCATTTTGTACCGGAAACCCTGCAGTCAGAGGAGAGGAGAAGGAGGGTCACTGAGCTGGACAGCAAAGGCTGACAAAATCAATGGTCCGGCAACAAAAGCCAACACATGGCATTACGGCTACACAGCAGAAATCATGACTACAACATTACACCCACTCCTCCATCGAGCCGGAGCTCAGAGCTTATGAGAGGAGACCGATGCTGGTCACAGTAAAAAACTAAGACTTGTCATGTTGGAGTGTTTCTCACCAAAGTGACTCCCTTAATCATGTTCTGGACGTGGCTGCAGATGGTGCGCACTGTGGCCAGCTCCTTCCTGTTTCCCCACCATTTGTCCACACGCAGCTGAGGAGACAACAGGGCAACTCATCAATTTCATGCAACAGGAGCAGTTGTGATACAATTGATCTGTGACTCAATTTACAAACAAGTAACTGTTATTTCATTTAATAACTCATTCATCAACAGGGAAATCTGTGGTGTTAGAATGGACGTTTAATAAATTGTTGCCACTGTTTGGGTTGAAAGCATGAAACAAAGCAGTTAAGTTGCAGTCCAACAACTTAATGATCTGCAAGTCAGCAAAGAGCTCTGTAAAGCTGAGACGAGCTGCTGATTCAGGCGATTAACTGAACCAGCTATAACCATTGATCACTACGACTAGGTAGGATTATTATTCTGAATAAAGTACTATATTCATTCAAGTGTATTTTATCTTTATGAATGAAATATGTCATCTTGCTTTTGCTTACCTTCTTCTGTTTCTTGCCCAGCAGGCTGAGCTCCAGGTTGATGTGGTTGAACTCCCTGACGAGTTTACCACGGGGCCCCTTGACAATTACTGTCCGCCCCTTCAACCTGATCTCGACTGCACCACCACACAGGAGCAACAAATAGGAGAAAAAAATAAAAAACACAATAGGTAAGAAGCAACCCCCCAGTTTAGACATTAATCACACTTGTCTGTGGAAATGAGCAGTGTCTCACCATTGTCGGGGATGTCGACGGTCTGACTGCTGAGAATGGTCTTCATTCTGTAAGAAGGGACAAATACAATGTGTTAATGCTCTGATATCTAAATATCTCAGCTCTTGATGTAGCTGAGATCATTGATTCAAGCTCAGTTAAACTGAATACAAGCTGAATTTACACAGTGCTTACAAAGCAGACATACTGTCACAAAACTCACAAACGTTAAAAACAGATAAGTTAAGAAGAATAAGAAAAACACCTTAAATCTGATTATACAACACAACTATAACAGCTGGTACAAGTTACAGTGTGCTATGGTCAAGTCACAGTGTGCAGGCAGGTAATGCACAGGTGGTCTCGTGTCTTGCTATACATACACACAACAGACAGAATATATAATTTTGTCTCACGTGTACACAGATTTAATTGAAGTGTGCTCGGTGTCAAACTGGACAGAGCCACACTGCGATACATCAACTGATGCTAATGCTAGCGTGAAGTCAGCGGGCGTATTCAGAGCGGTATTCACGTGTTTTTACAAAATAATTACACCCTCAAACACGTAAAAGTAACGTTAAAACAACTGGAGCCACTCTAATGTGATCTTTAATAAATAACACTGTTCAACCCGCTGCGGCCATTAGCAGCGTCAGGCCTGGGAAACAGACAGCGGTAATCTACTAATATATCACATCATAAAACCTAAATAACGACCAAAATACAGCCGGTGTTGTGAAATACAAAGCTCTCAGTGTCTGACGATTTGAAATTAAGACTAAAATATGTTTAAATGCCACAGATGGAGTTGGATAAAACCACGGGAACCATTTTTCTGATATCCTCACCTCACCGGTAGCAGAGGAAAGGAAGAAGGAAGGACGTCACGACGTTGTTGTAGAGCACGTACGTGACGTCAGCAGGCATTAGCAGACGATCGCATCGATGATCACAAATTATCGACCTAAGGAAAGATGTAGTTGTAGACAAACATTGCATAGCTTGAACTAAGAGACAATATCGATTAATCACAGACATGTTGCTTACCTTAGTGAAGTTATTTGGTTATTGCCTGCATTTTCTCCTTCACCACCTTCACCACACTGTGCTGCGTTCAGGCTGTATCGGAAAAACGGCACCTAAGTACGAAAATCTATCTTTAGATATCCTGTCAATGTCATTGCTGTGTCTACGAATCCCACCTGTTAAATATCTCCTGCAGGTATTTAGTTGAGCTGTCACCCAAACATTGTCTACAACCTTTTAAACACACAGACAAAATATCAATTAACTAGGAGGATTCCGTATTTCCCACTGAGCGGATATCACATGAATACCACATCAGACCAAAGCAGTGGCTTGCTGAAAGTGCGTCGCTAATGACAGTCGTCGTTTGCTAACTAAAGTCATGGCGCTGCTCAAACAAAGCTGCTGCCTTGCTGGTCGTTTCTCCACGAGCCACCTGTGGTTGACTCCCAGATGTATCCCACATGTGAGTATTTACACTCGGACACTGTGCAGACGATGAGCAGTGATGCTGTGGGTGATGTGTTTATGGGAACCGTCGGTTGTCAGTAAAAGAGATATTAGCCTGTGCCACAGGCCTGAAAACACAACCTCATCTGTTGACAACAAAATAAGTGGCTGTGGACATCACGGCAGTGTGTGATTGTATGCAAGGACTCATTAGAGCGGATGTACCTGAACTAACCCCTCCTGGCCCACCACCCTCCCCAGGTTTACACCACCACTAGCAGCAGCAGCTTGTCCACTGCGGCCAAGTCTTCTCCTGACCGGACTGTCAAAAAGAAGGAGCTGCTGGATGACGACGGGCCCGACCTGCAGGACTTTATCTCAGGGGAGCTGTCTGAGAAAGACAAATGGGCAGAGTACAGAGGCACCCTGAAGAGACAGAAGGGGGAGAGGTAGGAAGGACAGCAGAGATGTCGCAGCTGTGGTCAACAGGAGAGAGTAAACGGAGATTTTCAGTTTCTGTAAAGACAGAACTGTCTGTGAAATGTGATGTTTGTTATCAGACGGGTTCAAAGAGCAGATCAGACAAATCCTGGTCCCAGACTGTGTTGAGCTGAGTCAACATTAAGGTTTAACAGTGTCCTTGAAGTCACAGTTAGAAGAGGAATAGATTAGGGCAACACAGATCGTCGTTGATTTACTTATTGGTTAATTTAACAGAGACTGGACACATTGAGAGGCATTACAGTATATGAGTTAGATCATAGGAGAAGATGTCATAGTGACCTTAAAACAAATTATAACATTAAATCAATGCAATCACGTATAAACTAGCAGAATTAGAATATAAAGATAAAATCACACATGACACCTCAGTTTTTGTCATTGATTATCCCATATCCCATTTCAGTCCAGGTGGTCCACTTGTTTTAGGATGAAATCCCTCCCATTACCTGGACTTCACTGTTTCTATTAAACATGAATTAACATTATCACCAATATTTTGCTGTGTTGTCACTGGTTAGATTACAAATTCTTGTCATACAAACCTTGTCCATACTATACAGTGCAATGAACACAAGGTGTCATTTGTATTATTTATACCAGATTTACAATGTAAGTAAAGTGAAGTGTTTACACTTTTGAGAATAAAGTCCATTTTTAATGGATTTTAAGGAAGGCTCTTCAACTAGTGGATGTGTTGTGTATTAGGATGATGCAATCCATTGCAAGTCATGCTGATCTGCACTGCACAGAGAGTCTCACTCTGTAAAAATGTAGTTTTGGTTTCGAGGGACTGTAAATGTTTTCCTGGGAAACAGTAGATAGCTGTCTTGACTCCAGAGCAGCATTGTTATTATTTTATTATTCAGTAGGGCTGTTTTATGGCAGTGGAGATGAATACACAAGAGTTTTGAATCAACACTAAAAAATCCTCATGATGATTTTTCACGTTACTTTCCCACTTTATTATTTTGTCCTTGATTATGTCACTATATCACAACGTGTAGTGACAAAATGCTAATAGATGTTTTCCACACCTACACTGAGACACTTGCACATTTAGCGACTGAATGAATGTGTTACTGTGTCACATCAGGCTGCGGCTTCCTCCGTGGCTCAAGACGGAGATCCCCATTGGAAAGAACTACAACAGACTGAAGAACACACTAAGAGACCTCAACCTGCACACTGTAAGTTTCATGGGTGTGAGTGCTGACCTCATACACCCATAGTTTCTCTTGAGCTCCACAAGACATCAGAGGGCCTTTACATGTGGATTCATGGTTGTTTTGTGTGACTTTTGTTGTCGTTTCTTTGGCATCTGAAGACGTCCATCTTCATGTCTCTTTCCCCAGGTGTGTGAGGAGGCCAGGTGTCCAAACATTGGGGAGTGCTGGGGAGGAGGAGAGTACGCTACAGCCACAGCAACCATCATGGTCAGTCTCCTGGAAAAACTGTGACTCTTGATGTGCTCCTGAATTCACTGCCTCTGATTTTCAACTTAATGGTGCCGCTACTATATGGTTTTCTATATTCTCTCTCTCTCTCTGTTTGTATGTAGCTGATGGGAGACACGTGTACCCGTGGATGCAGGTTCTGCTCGGTGAAGACGGCCCGTAAACCACCACCTCTGGACCCAGACGAGCCCTACAATACAGCCAAGGCCATCGCTGCCTGGGGGCTGGACTACGTTGTTCTCACCTCAGTGGACAGAGATGGTAACAACCTCCTCCGACAGTATTTCCAACCTCTCCATGCTGTTACAGCTACTTTATATCACAGGGAGCAATTAAACCCTCAGCAAAAGCTTGAGGATAAACTGATGTCCTCATCATTTTCCACACTCTTTACCAACCCACCAGGCTTTATGTCAACACTATTCATCAGTATGTTCATCATAAATTCACAAATAAAGGCCTGTTCTAATGCCACACTTTCCTTTTTGTGTAGATATTGCTGACGGAGGGGCAGAGCACTTTGCAAAGACTGTTTCTAACTTGAAGGAGAGGTAAAAAGTCAATCATCCCTTTTGGATTTATTGTGCATTTGTATTTTAATATATGGTCAAATGTGAAAAATGAATCGATGAGCATCTTTTGTTATCTTCATCCAGAAATTCTCGGATCCTGGTTGAGTGTCTGACCCCAGATTTTCGTGGTGACCTGACGGCGGTGGAGAAGATCGCTCTGTCAGGGTTAGACGTTTATGCTCACAACGTGGAGACAGTGCGTGAGCTGCAGAGGTACTTAACACTTCACATATTGTTTCTGTATGTTACCAGTTGTTCTTACAAGACAATAAATGCACATGATTATCCAATTCCTTTGGGAAGTTTTAGTCAGCTCTTCAGTTTATTTGAGCTAATTGTGTTTGGTGTCCTCCTGAGATATTTCAAGAAAAAAAGAAAATACTCATAATAACTTGGCTCTGACTTTTTCTACAAAAAATGAGTGATGAAGTGGGGAATAATCCTCACTGAGATTTTCTCTTTTTCCTTCATATATAGAATGAATGAATATGCCAATATTGTTCGTTTCAAAAGTTTGACTGCTGGAGGGAGATGATATGTCCTCAGTGTCTGTCAGCTGGAAGGCTCCACATTGCAATTGTTTATTTTGCGTCTTGAGCACAACTGGCCCTGAATTTTTGGTGATGTTCTGCTGGTATGAAATAAAAATAATTTAGATTTATATAGCGCCTTTCAGGGTACCCAAGGATGCTTTACAATAACACAACAGAAAATGGCAAAAGCCTGCAAGAGCAAGTTCAGCCCCTTCAACATAGATTTGAAAGAGTCCAGTGTTTGTGCTTGGCACAGATGTAAGGCAAAATACAGTTTATATTTTTAAGATTTTTGTGTGGCTGTTTTTATTCAATGTGTATATAAATAAAAGGTTACAGTCATGGTTACAGCTCTGCCACAAGAGGGAGGTACATCACAGAGGAAGATGGTGATACAAAGTGTAACCAGCAGGTGGTGCACAGGAGCCATTTCCTTATTGTTAGTATAAATAATAGATGAACTGCAGAAATGGAAACACAGGGAGGACACATTGAAATGTTTAGTAATCTTTGTATATGTTATATATATGTAGGTGTATACAGTATAGTTTACTTTTAAGTGTATTTTTGTCTTTTTCATTGACTCTTAATGACTTTCTTTGCCATCTGTTTCCAGGCATGTGCGTGACCCCAGAGCGAACTTTGACCAGTCTCTGAGTGTCCTGAAACACGCTAAGAAAGTCAAACCCACTCTGCTCACCAAGACCTCCATCATGTTGGGACTGGGAGAGACTGACCAAGAGATACTCAAAACCTTGACTGGTGTGTACTTCCATTAGTCCCACACACACAGACACACGTTCAAATGTAAATGATGACAATTTCTCCTAAACATGCTGTTGTGTTGATGATGATGTTGCAGAGCTGCGAGAGGCAGGAGTAGATTGTCTGACGCTGGGACAGTACATGCAGCCCACTAAGCGCCACCTGAAGGTAACCGGCTTCTTCTCTGTGGGATTCTGGATTCATTACGACAGCAGGGAAAAAGCTGTCGTGCTGAAATGACAACATGTGTTTTGGTTTAGGTGGAAGAATACGTCACTCCTGAGAGGTTCGCCCACTGGGAGAAAGTTGGAAATGAGATGGGCTTTGTTTATACAGCCAGTGGGCCACTTGTACGATCCTCCTACAAAGCAGGTAAGAAACTCTGCACAGCATATGTGACATACATACATGCGTTATGAAAGGACCAGTGCAGGCGGTATAGGACCATCTAACCTCATATGCTGTTTTCTTTTTTAATCACCCAAACTGAAAGAAGTGATTGTTTTACATAATCCCCTCAGGGTATGTCGACATGGGATACTTTAGGATTTTCTTTTAGCACTTGAAATAAAATTTCACTTATGCTAATTATACTGTGGCAGCAGCGGAAATATAAGAGACAAATGACTGAAACCATTCGTTAGGAGTTAAGTTAATTCAGTAGTAATGAGATGGTGTTTTAATGACATAGACATTACAGAGAAGTAGGAGTACACACTGAGGCCTGATAATCTAGACTATAATTAGTTTTACGACTGAAGAAGAGGTTGCAAAACAGGACATTTGCACATTTTCTAAAGCAAGCCTATGACCTATTTAATAATGTGTTTTATTTTGAAATATTTTATTTTGGTGATGCAGGGGTGTGGGGAGGGAATGGGAGTAGGAGGCATAGACGTAGTGATTTCCTGTGATTTCTTTGGAAAGTAATCATTGCAAGGAATAACTATTAAATAGATCACAGAGTCTCTAGCTATGATAAGACAAGAATTGAGTAGTCAAAATGAAAAGACATGAGGATAATGTCTTCTCTTTAGGTTTTTAAATAAATAGACTATCATGTTAACCTAAGTGAATAAGAGTTGATAAGGAGAGAGTACATCCGTTTACCTGTTTTTTCATTACAGGCGAGTTCTTCCTGAAGAATCTACTGGAGAAGAGAAAAGCAGAAGCTACTCTAGCAGAATGAAAAGCAGCAGCCGCTCCAGTCTGCCCTGCATATAACCTATTCACATACTTAAAATACACACATTTACAATTGTAGAAACAGCTTTACTCTTGCAGCACTGCTGCAATGCGTTGTTGTGAACCATAGCACAGGAAACACATTTATCACCACGAGTAGTACCAACCTGTGCAGCCAAAAACAGAGAAGGCAGAGGGCAGTAAATGAGGCTTTATTAACAGGACTCACCGTCCGCCCTGAGGTCTACAGTACATTTATGGTGGAGGACATCAAAGAGAGCAAAGAGCAGAAAGAGGCCCGAAGATATGTAGATAACCAGGGTGCAGACTGCATCCACATGACCCTGCCACGAGGAAACACAGCCTGGTGTGAGCAGTAGCTGTAATTTGCCATGTCTGCACCTCGGGGGCCCCTAAATTACACCCAGCATCGACTGCCTCCCCTCGGGGGCTCTTGACGTCAGGTAAAGAGTCACTGACCTTTCACAGCGAGCACTCGGTGTGAGTGCTTTGATGTCTGCAGTTTCAGGTCCAACGATTTGATCAAGCAAGAAGGTTTTTTGTTGTTGGTCTGATGGTTTGTGCAGAACTCAGAAGTAAAAAGACATGTACTATTATAAATCTGCTAAGGACTACTATTCAAATTTCTATTTTTTTTACATTAGAAAAAGAACTGAGCCTGAATTGGCCTCTTGTGAGGTAAATAATACCAAAAGAGTGACACTTACTGTGTCTGTATGTAAAGAAGAGCTCAAACTGTCTTTTCTTCTTCTAATGTACTAAAATTTTAATGTGACACCTGGACAAGAAAGATGTTTATTTTGCACACTGGACTGTTTAGACAAAATTAATCTTAAAATGTACATTTATATTTAAACCAATAAAGTCTAAATATGCTGGTTTTCATTTCTGTGTCTATTCTTTTCTCTTTTTTCACCTCGACATAAGTTTTGGATAAACAGACACAAATTACAGACACGCATCTCTTTTTATTGCATTGGCCCTTTTAATAAACACTGATATAGAGGACACATGTTGATTAACATACAGTAAGATGATTTATAAAAAATATTTTTAAAATAGAGTATAAAAATTTGCAATTTAGCAACAACACTTGATTATACTAATACATACTGTAGGAAAGTAAACTCATACTAGCCCCCCCTAGCACGCTAGCTCAGCCCCGAGCAGTAGGCGTGCACTGACATTCACCAACAATCAAAAGGCTGAGAGAGGAATGTGTTGTGTGTGTGAGAGAGATTGGTGAGGTGAAATGAGGTTTAGACTTTGGCTTTCTTGGTGGGAGGCTCAGTGGCAGTGATGCGAGGACAAACAGCTGCCGGGGTGTAAGGGATTCTTGTGGCCGTCACCTTCTTCCCGATGGTCTCGATCTGTGGAGAGATAAAGCAGCAAAATAACAGAAGCTGAGCGGCAGATGTCACTTGTGGCAGTCGGTTCATCAGTTCACTTATATGAGAAGTGCGTGTGAGAGAGGTGTTTCGAGTCTGCTTACCTGGAAGCCGATGTTCTGGAGCTGGGAGTGGAGGTGGTCCAGCACTCTGCGGCCATCGAATATAAAAGCTGGCTTTAGCATTTTCTTGTAGATCTTCTCATATTCTAGATCCTACGGTGGAAATAAAGGAGGCATGACTTTGAAAAACCCCTCCTCACACATTCCTGCAACATGAAACGGTTTTATAAGATGAATAAATGAGTTATTCTGACCTTAAACATGTCCCATTCAGTGCAGATGACCAGTGCATGTGCACTCTGGCAAGCTTCATAAGGGTCTGTGGTCACAGTCACCAGCTCTGACACTAGGGAAACAACAAATAAAAATAAAATTAGAGTTGCAACACTGTATCGAACAATAACCAATTATTAAATTAACTATATTGATAATCAAAATCAGTCTGAGCTGTTTTTTTTTTAAGAAAAAACGTCCAAATTCCCTGATTTCAGCTTCTTAAATGTGAATATTTGTGGTTTCTTTGTTCCTTTATGACAATATACTGAGTATCTATTTGGTTTGTAGAAAAAAACAAGAGATTTGAGGATGTCATTTTTCAACAACAAACAACAATCGATTAATTGTTTAAATAATCTACAGATTAATCGATAATGAAAATAATCATTAGTTGCAGGCTGCAACTTGCAGCCCTAAATAAAATAAATGACGCAACCAGCGAGTTGAATAGACCAGATTGATTTTACAAAGGTAGTTCAAATGTATTAGGGAAAATTGGCAACTACTTGGGTTTTGCCAATTCCAAATTGCTGAAATTTAGATAGATAAGATAGAAGAAGAAGATAATTGGTGTGTAACCATGTGTTACAAGCTAGTGGAGGGGGTGGTGCTAGACGTGGCCTTGGAATTCACAACCCTGAGCGTGTCGTCACGGCTTTCAGGTTCAGCCAACGCTGCATGCCATACATTCACCTTCTGCTCTCTCTCCTCCTGTGACCTTCAGCTCTATCTTATGTAATACATTTCCCACAAAGGAGGTTTTCCCTCTCAGGGCTGTGTTGAACCTGTGTAAGCAACACACACCTCGTTCTGGATTGTCCTCCGAGATGTTGGGCTGGGAGAGGTCGTGAATGATTTGTTCTTTGAGGACTTTGGGGTCGTAGATGAACAGCTTGGCTCCCTCGTCCATCAGGTACTTGGAGATGTAGATACTGGACGACTCCCTGGAGTTGCGACACAAACGGGTGTTGGATTGTGTGGAATAAAATGTGTTCAACAACAGTGACTCTGCATGTTTTTGTATGTACAAAGGCAAGGGAGGACAGGGTGCAGGAGGCTTTTCATATAAACAATGCAAAGTTAATGATTACACTGACAGAGCTGATAGAAAAGAAACATCACAGAAAATCTAATAACTAACAGATAACAAACGTCTACAAGGGCATGACGACATGGAAATGTACAAAACAAGTTGAAACGACGCTCACCTCGTGTCACCTGTGTCTTTTTTGAAAGAGAAGCCGAGCAGAGCAATCTTTTTCCCAGTGACCGTGTTAAAGAGGCAGTCGATAATCCTGCAGGCAAACCGCCGCCTCTGGTACTCGTTCATGTCTATAACCTAAGACACACGCAAACAGGCACTGAATATAAAGGTAAACTCAGAGAGAAAACACCTCCAGTCAAGTCAAAACCATGTGTAATCCTGTGTAGCTCTCACCTGCTGCCAGTAGGAGGCGACCTCAGGGAGGTTGAGGGCCTCGCACAGATAGACCAGGTTCAACACATCCTTCTGGAAACAGCTGCCACCAAAACCTGGTCAGGGTGTTACAGAGACACGGAGATGAAGGATTAAGACGTGCCCATCTCTTGACATAGATGCTTGAACCTTTTACACACTGGGCGCCGACATCTCTTACCTACGCTGGCTTTGAGAAACTTGCTGCCTATTCTCTGGTCCATGCCAATCGCCTTGGCAACTTCCTCCACATCAGCTCCGGTGGCTTCACACAAAGCACTGATACTATTGATGCTGCTGATTCGCTGTGCCAGGAATGCGTTGGCTGCCTACATGCACAGACACCAGTTTTTTTAATTTCATTTTTTTAAAGATTGTTCAAGGACAAAATTCCAGAATTTGTTCAAAGGAACGAGCTGCGATGATAAGATGAGCAATCAACACAAAAGGGGAAAAAAAGGTAAATGGCAATATAAACAGGCATTTATTAAGACAATCAATTGTTTCAATTAACGTTTAAGCTAAAATGTGACAGTACAACATTTTCTCTCTCATATATACAGCTGCGAGATTAAATGTATTGGTTATTTCAAAGAAAATGACACTTGATATTATAATTATAATTGATAACAATTGATATAATCATATTTGATGGGTTCATATTTCCAGATGCAAGACAAAACAGTCATCACACTCACCAGTTTGGACAACTCAGACGACCACGTGTTGGTGGTGATGATGCGCTCTTTGGGAACCCAGTGTTCATAGACGGCACACAGAGCTCTGATCGCTCTCTGACCCTCAGCTGTCTCATCTCCACCAATCAGGACACGGTCTGGGTCTTTCAGATCCCGCACCGCTGTTCCCTCTGCGAGGAACTCAGGGTTGGACAACACCTGAAGCGAGGACAAGACTTTAGAAACATGCCATAATAGATCTGCGTATGGTTGTATGGTCTGTATGGGTGATGATCATACATACCTGTAGGTTGAGGCTGGGCTTAGTGTTGGCGTCAAAAATTCGCCGTATGCTTTCGGCAGCTCGAACTGGGACGGTGCTCTTCTCTGTGACAATCTTGTAGCCATCAGACACTTCGACGATCCGCCGAGCACACGCCTCAATGAACTTGAGGTCGGCTGCTCGACCCTTCCCCATCCCATAGGTCTTTGTGGGGGTGTTCACCTGTGGAGCAGGTGCAAGCGTTGTGAGTTAAGACATGTCAGATTTACTTGTTTAGATATCCAAACGGTGTTGATGTGTGTTGTTAGGGGAAACCGATGAACTCACAGAGATGAAGACGAGGTCAGCTTCCCTGATGGCTGAGTCAATGTCCGTAGAGAAGAACAGATTTCGGCCTCTGCATGATTCAACCACCTCTTTAAGGCCCGGCTTTAGGGGGAAGTGGGAAAATTGGTCAGGGAGGGGTGGCGTCAATGGATGTGAGTGTTCCAAGTTCACACTGACTCGCCCTTTACACTAGTTCACCCGTTCATGTTTTTCCAGTTATCCAATTCCTTGTGGTTGTGGATGACGTAGAGAAATTACGCAATAGTCTGGAACTGATTTATGTTTCATTTAAGCTCACAATGGAGTAATATTGTAGAAAACCAGCTTTGCCCTAGCAACATCTACTTTTCTAACAAGTTCAAACAATGAATCAGCACTTCACTAATAGATCACAAAGGTGAGATAAGAATATAGGGGAAAAACACATGACATATCAGTGCTCCTGATATTTTAATGACTCACGCCTTGATAAGGTTAAATTACACACTTAATCCTGCCAGAATACTTTCACCTATTACCTACCTCGTATATAGGCAGAGTGTCTGAGTTCCAGGCTTTGATGCGGGACTCATTGACATCCACAACGGTCACTGTGATCTCTGGACACATATGGGCGATCACACTGCATGTTGGACCTCCTACGTATCCAGCTCCAATGCAACAGATCCTTTTTATCTGAAACATCCTGAAATGTAATGTCAAAATTTAAAAAACTAAAATAAAACAAAGTAAAATAAAAAAAATGAAACATTTTCTTCCTCAACTCAAAGCACATTCCTGAACATACTCCCCTAGGCAGATCAACTCTAAGTCAAAACCAAAAGTACTTGCATTTTGCAACTCATGATTACTCTCAGCCTCCAATATATATCATTATAATTAATTAATTATTACACCTCTTTCTCTTTCGCTTTCCTATCATCCCAACTAAGGCCTGTGTACCTGCAGGAATCTGCAGGGGTATGATGATAGTGCAAAAATACTCAAGTAGTGAAAATAAGGTGATATATTTCAATATCTCCCCCAATACAACAGTTGATTTTTTAGAAAAAACTCTAATAACATAAATAACCCACAGTTATTTTTATGCATTCAGACTCAGAACAGTTGTACCTGCATTTATCCTATTTCATTATATTTCACAGCTCCAATAACATCCTAAATCATAGAAAAAATAAAGAAATAAGAAATATCAATACAGCTCAGAGATATTTTTCTTACATTCCTAAACTATATTGATGATGGGATTTGTTACAGGGCTGATGTTTTAGACTGCAATACCTGGGTGTGACTGATAAAATACCTACTGAGAGCATCTTTTACTTTACTAATAAAAATCCCAACTTCATGAATGTAAGCTACGTGAAGCTGTCAGATAAAAGTTGAGCTTGGTGTCTCTGCTCACGTTATAAAGCAGTGCCTGACATAGTCAGTACCAGTCGCACCGTTACAGCCTGCTGGAAGATAAAGAGCCTTTCATTGCAGCTACAGCCACGTCTTGCACCGGTGTGAAGAAAAAAACACCTTTTATCCAATTTACCTCTCAGCTAGTTCGCGTTAGCTGTGCTACAGAGACAGTGTCATCGCCTGTACAGTCACATTACACATGCACAAGATCATAGTAAAGACAGTAAACCTCTCTTTTTTTTCTTAATGAAAAGAACGCGAACACGTCACAAGAAACAAATGAATGGACGCCAGTATGGGGCCAGCGACCGTTATCGTTAGCTAACGCTGCTTTACCTTAGAACTCGACAAGCTACAACTTCAGGGGGGAAATCACTGATGATGATCTGCTCTCCTCTCTCTTCACGGTGCCGTGTCGAGACAAAAACGCGGAGTCCGGGGCGTGCTGCTAGTCTTTTACACCGTGGAGACTTTACACCCGAGGTCAGCCACCACCCGATGAACAACTATGACTCCTTACAACTTTAAAGCACCACCTTCCCCCAGCGCTGAGCTACTTCTGTCAGCAGCGATGGACATTCTCCATAACACTGAGGAACTACGGCGCTGCTTCCGGTTGGGGGTTTTCAAAGTAAAGGCGAGGAATAGCTCAACCTCTTTACAGTCCATGATCTCAACTAATAAATCAGAATATCATGGTAGATATCAGTCAAATGTTCCCAACCAAGTATCTAGTGCATACAGATGGACATACATTTCATAACATTTAAATTATTAAAAATTAAAAATGCTTTTAATTGGTCTTTTAAAAAAAATAATATAATTTAGATTTATTCAATGACACACAGAAATGTTGAACAGGGGTGTCCAAATTTTTGCATGCCACAAGGGAAACTTACAAACACACATATTCAGAACTCACAGGTTTTGCAGTGCGTGCCCTGTCAAATTGATTTAATTTCCTTTCTGAAGTAGTAGCATGGCTGTTTGTCCTTCTGCAATGAATTGGTGTGAGTTGAGCATTTTAGACAATAATTTGCTTTATTTGGTGCACCTACCTAAATCAAGCCCTGTGATAACTATCTTCAAAAGAGAACATTTTATACAGCAAAGGCTCACATGTTGAATTATATCCTTGTGATTAAACTAACTTGGATCATTGAAGCTTTTACGTTGGCCTTAGATAAACTTTCTAAATACATCTGTCTCCATAGCTCATTGTGGGAGTGTTTCAGGAGGGGACTGTTAAATGGCCAGTATGAACAAGAGGGACTTGACAGCAAAGACCACTTATAGGGACCACTGGCAGGTCAGTCACCAAAGAATGTTTTAAGTATAGAGCAACTGTGCTGGGACAACATCTTTAGGATGAAATGAAAAGCCTGCTGCGGGCCAAAACTTTCTCTTATCGTCCATCATCCTCATAGCACCTGAGGGTCAACTCCACATGAATTCCCATATAAATTAAAGAGAACTATGATAATCAGATGGCTGTATATTGTTTTGTTTTTATTAAGATAAATGTGTATTACATTTCAACATTGTTTTCCTTAGAGTGGCACAGATGTGAACGTGTCCAAGCTTTGTGGGTATCTTTTACAGGATAATGGAGTAGGAGCAGTCCTAATAGCAGGTCATAAACAAAAACCTTAACAGCCTTCATTCCTCCAGACTATTAGGATGTGTTTAAGTTGTAAAATCCAAACTGTTTTGTGAATTGTGTTTAAAGTGTCACCACAACTCCATGGGAGAATTTTGTTTATTGTGTTGTTTCATCTTCACCTGAAACATTATTCAAGACGTTTTTAAAACTAAATGTTCAGCAGTTCAACAAAGAAGTCGGCTGACCATTTTACATCAATGTTTTGTTATTATTGCTGCTTCACATTTTCATGTTTAACATGGTAATAACTGACCAACACTTGAGTGCAAAGAGATATGTTAATGCAAATAACCATGTTAGGTTTCCTTTCATAGATGTCACCCTGTCACATATACATAACATTTTATTAAAAAAAATATAGATTGTAAACCTGCACTAGATCAGCTACAAAGCCCTTACAAAAAATTAAATTAAAAAAAGTTGTCATCAACTATGTTTAAATACATACTTCAGAGACAACATGGTACAAAATGTAATAATTTAAACTGTAACACATGAGCAACAGAGATGTTACATTTCTAATGTTGTTTTCGAGATGGTATTGTTTTATTTGGGGGGCTCCACGGAGGAGGCGGACTGTCTCTGAGAATCGCTTTTATCCGTCTTTCTTCTTTCTGTCTCCTCTGTTCCAGATCTTTTCTTGACTATTGGGAAAAAGAAAATCAATAACGAGAACTAGAAACATTTGCAGTCACCACCACCATAAGCAGATACTGGCAGATCTAAGAAAAGCGTCAGCATCATGTAAGAAGTCATTCTCAGGAGCCCACACTGCAGGCCAGGGGGAGACTGCTAATGAAAACCATCTGCCCCAAAATAAATAAGATAACAGGAACACACTGGGTGCTGTCAATCATTGGTATACCATGTAATTGTACTTACCAGCCAGTTTTCATACATCTCTAAGGCCATTTTGTCTCTCTCTTCCTTCATGTATTCTTCCTCCTCTGCCTTATTTTTGATTTCTTTGCGCTCCTTCATGACTTTTTCTTGGAGATCATCTTTCTTCTTTTCACACCTTGATCATTTTAAGAAAAGGTTGGCAAAAGTTTTAGAAGACGGTTACCTCACTGTTATCTTTTTTTAATAGAGATTTGGTGGTTTATTTATTGTTTATTGCTTTATTGGATCCCCATTAGTCCTCATAACTATGAGGACTATTCTTCCTGACACATCATTACCAACAGGCTTTGACTGCCACCTAGTGGCAGACACACCCAAACAGATTTGTGTGAAATGGAAGAGCACTATTTTCACTCTCTAGTTCAATACAATGTCTTGAAATAAATAGAAATAAAGTGACAAAGGGTCATTTAACAAGAAAAAGCACTATCTTGCATTAATTAGGGTTGAATATGTCACCACTCTTTCAATGAGAGTAATAATAAATAAATGGAGAAAGTCCAGGTTTTACACTCACCAGCTGGAAAAAGCTGATGTGCTCTCCGTCTTTCTTTCCTCCTCCTTTTCTTGCTTTTTTATCTTGAGTTTATCTTCAGCTTCCTTCTGTTTTTTGTACTTGTCTTTGAGTAGATGGTCATGGTCACGTTTCCATTTTTCAAACACCTGTAATGATTGTAATGATTATCAAATGATAATTAAAGTAACTGTATCCCTACACACATAAGGGCTTGTTATATCTTCCAGGGTAATTCACAGCCAAACAGAAACATACCTGTTGAGCAGACTGCTTTCTCTCTTCTTTCTCTTCCCTTGCTTTCTGTTCTTTTCTGATCTTATCTTCCTTTTCTTTGGCTTTTGATTTGAGACTTTCTGTTTTCCTTTCTTTCCAAGCCTCATATGATGCAACAGCATCTTCTTTATGAGCTTCTTCTTCCTGTTTATTTTCAGAGACATGGTAGAGAGTATGTTTACCAAACACATGATTCTTGTCATTTTTGGATATGGCAAGTTTACTGTGATTCCTGTGCACAAAATTGATTATTCACCCTTTTCTTTTTCTCTTTGAGGATTTCCTCTTTCTTCTTCAGCTTCATGTTCTCTCTTGACTTTTCCTTTTTCTTTTTGAGCCATTCCTGGTAAGAGTGAAGACAAATGTTGACTGAGAATCAAGCTGGATATTAGACTGGCTTCTATTAACATAAATACTCAGTAAGCAAAACACAAAGACATCTTGACTGTAACTGTCACATTTGTCCCTATGGACTTGCATGACTGTATCTTTTTATTTTATTTTATCCGGTAAAGTAGAGAATTCTGCATTTGACACCTGAAATACAGAGGCCCTGAGAGCGCAACATGCATCAACTTATCTTTTTTTCGAATTTGTAGCACATTGTGTCTTTGTAAGTGTTTTCTTGAGCCGCAGTGTATTAAGCCCTCAGGGAGTATTAAATACAACTTCTGACAAATGTAATAAAACCTATATTACCCAAATATAGTAGGCTATGTGATAAAACACAAATTATAAAGTGGATGGAAGTTAGATAACAGATTTCTTACACTGCTTCGGATGGCAGAAATCTTAGTCTAGTCACAAATATACAATATACTCTGTAGTTCCTATACAGTATACTAATACTATGAGGGTATAAGGAAAACAGCACTGATTCTACAAGGTTCAACCTCTCACCTTTTTTTCACCATAAGCAAAGCACACAGAAAAAGTGTTTACATTTTCAACTACAGTAGACTACTACTGGTGCTTTCCTGCTCTACATTGTTCACATTCAACGTACTACTGGAAAGGAAAACTCGGGCTTGTGATCACACTGACCTGGTAAACGGCAGCTCTGAGAGAATCCGCTGCTTGCTGCTGAGACTCCTGCAGTGACACTTTACGATCCAGAACTTTTAGCGTCCCTAAATACTTTGACTCCACGTTTCTGGAGCATGCACTCTGAGATCTGTGGGTCGTCTTGGAGTGAGAGCTAGAAGTCCTAATTCAAATAAAATAAAACGATGGTCGTTTAAGTTATTATCATGTTTTATCCATGAAGATATGTGTGGCTGTTGGTCTAGTTACCCACCTGGTGTCAAATGAGGTTTCTTGGATTTGAGAGAGTTGAGCAGCAGAATGATCTGAATGATCTCCTGATTCTTCCTGAGAGACAACAATTAACAGATATTAAACTAAAAGTAATAAGAGGCAGATGATATGTAACTTTTAAGCTTTTTAAAAGGCAAATGTTAGCATGAAGAATGTCTTACATGAAATTCTTCAAATGATGTAGAGTACTTTCTCCCATGCTCTTTGCTGTCATCAGAAATAATGTCATCTAGAGTGAAAAATTTAATAACAGGAGGATCAATGACCTAAAAATACAATTAGAAAGAACAAGGTTATTCTGCCCTTTTTTAAAAAAAATTTTTTTACCTCTGGATCCAGAATCAATCGTGGACTTGGTGAAAACCTGTGACTGCTCACTCCGATACGTGGAGGATCTGCTGTGGCTATATGAAAGTGTGTGATCCCCGTCGGTCCACTACAATGACACAACACAGCAAACATGCCCTCATAAAATAAACTGAAACTGTCCTGAAACTTACAGATGCAGAATAATCAAGCAGCAATACACACTTGTGGACTGCTGCTCCTCATGGCGGTGTTTCCAGATGTGTCACTGGAGAGAGGAATGGATGCAGAGGAAGTCTGGGGCCTGCTGAGATCCTGAGACTCGGTTTCTTCAGCTGGCTTCTCTGCAGTGTGGAGGCTCAGTCCCAAAGAGCGTTGTCTTGGTTTGGGTCTGGGTGGCTCCCTCTCTGCATCGTTGTCTGAATAATAACAATAACAGGTTATGAAAAAATACATACAGTACAATCAAAATTAGCATCGATAACAAGTATCAGTTGTAAAACAGTGTTCTCGTACCTGCTTCTGGTCCATGACTGAGGTCAGGCTCAGCGTTGCTCTTCTCCTCAAGACCTGGAGTATCTGTGGCACTGCTGTCAGATGGTAAAGGCAGAGACGTGTCCAAAAGGGTGTCGTCTGACGTTTGGTACGACAGAGACTTACTTGAACAGTCTTTTGTGATGTGGGGATCATCCACAACACTGTTTGTAAGTCGTGTGTCATCTTCACTGACATTTGCGGAGTGCTGTGAGGAGACTGAGTTGTTGTAATCGTTGTGTCCACTGACAGAGGAGTCTGGTGGATCGTTTTCACGTGACTGTGGTGCCGTTGTGTCCTCTGAGGGTGAGTGGAGTCTTTGGGTTTTCAGGAATGAAACTTTCTTTGTTCTGCCGTATTTTTCTTCATCATCTGAAAGCTGAAAGTCGTTGATTTTGGCTTTACTCTTGCCAGCCTTCAATGCATCACTCTTCTTTTTTCTTGATTTGAGGAGTTTGTTAAAGAAATCTGTGAAATAAAGACATTTTGTGAATGACAAAAACAGTGGGTCAATTAATTGACTGGCTAATTGAAAAATTACTGACACCTATTTTAATAATACTTTGTTATTTATTTTTATTTTGTGTGTACAGCTTCTCAGATGTCATCATCATCATCTTTATTGAATGTCAGGGCAACGGATTTGCAGCAGACATCAGTCAGTCAGACGGTCATACAAATGACTGATGATGGAAGAAGACATAGGGCACATAGCACATGAGGTGAACTTTTCATGTTTTTCTTTATTACTAAATAATGAAATGACTAAAAACTGAATATTTTTGCAGTATTGGACAGCCAAAACAAGATACTGAAATACATCACCCTAGCCCCTGTAATTTTGAACAAATGTAATTGCCTGTTTTTAGACATTTTGACAGAGAAAATTATTATTATATGAGCTGATTTTGACAACAGTTGTTAGTTGTAACTACCAAATGTGTGTATTTACAGGAAGGTGGAAAAACAGCTCAACTCTTGCTAACTTATTTCTTGAGCCATTAAACTAAGAAAACACCTTCCAATGGGCAATACTGCAATGTGGTTGAAAATTACAGATGTATACAAGTAGTAGAGCTGCAGTATATTAAGCCCTCAGGGAGTATTAAATACAACTTCTGACAAATGTAATAAAACCTATATTACCCAAATATAGTAGGCTATGTGATAAAACACTAATCATAAAGTGGATGGAAGTTAGATAACAGATTTCTTACCATTAAACTAACAAAACAATATACTCTTCAGTATACTAATACTATGATGGTATAAGGAAAACAGCACTGATTCTACAAGGTTCAACCTTTCACCTTTTCTTCACCATAAGCAAAGCACACAGAAAAACGTATACAGATGTATACAAGTAGTAGACTAACATTGTATTGAGATTTCTTAGTCAAGTCACTGTTTCTCATTTCCTTCTATAATACATTGATCTAAACTGATGGTGTCTGACTGTTGAATATTATAAAAACCATGGCATCAAATAGATGGAAAACAGTAACTGTTGCTGTTTTGGGCATATGGTCTGTCGATGGTCTGCTGCTATCCTCCTTACTGCCATCTGTCATTTCCCCTTGAAGAGCGGTTACATTCGTTCATCCTATTAACACTGGCTGAGATGTGTCATTCATAATAGTGAATTAGATATCGTTGAGTTTTAGACTATTGGTCAGACAAAAAAAAAGTCTGTTTCAAGACTTCATTGTTTGCTGCCACATTATAACCAAAACATAATTTGTTTGGCAAAGGTCCAGGGGTCAGATGAAATTTAGAGCCTTGTCCATCACACACTTCCATCAGGGAAGGGTCTGATTCCTTGAATACTTGAGGAACAAGTAGTCCTGCAACAGATGGTCGCCCTGATCTCAACATTATTGAGTCAGTATGTGAAAAGATACAAGTTCTTAAAAATCACGTCTAGGATACAAAGAAAAATATGTAACTATTTGAGAGGACATCATACAATCCTTAGTTTTGGTTTTATGTACAATCCAACGTTAGGAAGAAATTTTGATGCTCACCATCGTCATCGTCATTGAAGTCATCGGGATAGGAGTTGTAATCTGTCTTCTTTTTGCTGGCTCTGGCAGAAACAGCAGCCTGAAGCTCATCCTACAAGAACAACACTTCAGCTTGACACTTCCAGAGGGCTTCTCGGTTGTTTATCTAGTGCACTCACCTCTCCACCTCCACCTTTCCTTTGGGTTGCATAGAGTAATTTTCTTACCTGAAACGTCGTTCTTTTCGATGTTTTCGGGCTTTTCGTGTAAGCCAGTGTGCCGATGTGCTGCTTCTTAGACATCCTCAAAAAACTAAGGACAGGCTTCTCTGGCTGCACTCACCTACATTAGCATGCTAGCTACTCCCCGTTAAGTTCACCGTAGGTAGATATCTCCTCGAGGTTTCCGTGCCACCATTGAGGCTATAATGTCAATGTGCAGTGTTTGACCACCATATGATGGCTGTCTGCTCAATTACCGACCATACAACGACAAAAAGAGGAGTTATCTAAAGGTACACTCTGATAGCTACAGCGAGCTAGCTGCTAACTTGTTGACGGTAACCCAGGGAAACCCACTTCAATACTGCGCATGCGCAAATTAATAGACGACTCACTGACATAATGCAGAGTGGCCCATGTCAGAAAAATGGGTTATAAATTTGTTGCCCATACAAAGTTACACACACGTGTCATTAAAAAAATCTGAAAAGTTTTTATTGCTATGACCAGTAAAGGTCACTTTACAGCACTAGGAATTTGACGTGGTGTCAGGTGCAGATACAAATAGTACAACTAGGGATTAAAACCTACTTACATTTCACCAATGGGAATTAAATTAAAGTGTTTACAGGGGTGTGTGTGTGTAGGGGTGTGTAGGCTTCAAACAAGAAAGAGTCAGGCAGTGAGACTGAATTATTTTTATTTTGTTATAGGAAAAGTGCATAGTAGAAGCCCTTTTACTCTTAAACAATGACAGTGTAAATCAAGGTCTCCTGTGGTCCAGCTGTTCACCTCAACCATCTGGCATGGCTTCCTCTTCATTATTTACAACTACTTAATGTTTGCAAAATAATTCCTTCTTATATCTTCTCCCTGCCATACCTGAGGCAAGTCTATCAAGAAACAGAGAGGACATTTGCCAATATGAGAATGAAGAGTAGGCAGCCACCGAAGACAGTTGGTATGAACTCAGCCAACAGTTGTTACAGATGATAAGTTACTGTAAAACTAATCCAAGTAATTTCTGGAATCACAGATAGCTTGGAAAGTAACACAAGACTGATATACACTTCAATAGCCATGTTTCCTTCACAGGGGCAATATCAGAAATCATTATTAAATGCAGTCAATTAAACGCAGTCAGTGACTAGAAAAACAGAAAACCTGTCTTGAGATCGTATCAAAGCAGAGTTGATACTCTTCTATAATGCTGACTAATGCTGAGTACGTATTGCTGCATCATGAATGTCCATGGCATGATAACATCTTTGACCACTGAGGTTCCTATTTTTCTATTCACTAACCACATTTTGACCATTAATCTAACTGAAACCACCTATAAATTGCTGAGCAGAGCTCTGAACTGAGTTAACAAATGTAAGAAAATAGCACGGTGGTGTCAACCATGCTAACAATGCAACATCACAAAATTTCTACTGCAAATGATTCTATTGTCCTTTCACAAACATAAATTTGAAATACAACTGAACTTTGATATTGCTGTTCTTTCACATACACAAAAAAACATCCTATATCAGTACTGAGACCAGAACAATGAACCTACACTGGCACTGTGTGAAAATGCATCTTTTAATTTCTTTCCATTTCATTGGTTTAACATATTATTAGTTGTGTGAAGTATAAACTTTGGATTGTTCCCATTAATCACAGACTGCTGTGATTCTCAGTAAGAGAAGAACAGGCCACTGTCCCCACAAGGCCACCATTTTGAGACGGCTTAAACCAGTACACAACAGTTTCAAAATGAATCAACATACCACAACTAAAGTGCTAATAAAATATGATTCTCAACTACTAACAGCTCAGTATACAATAACCATTTTCTTCTTTTAACCACAAAATGTACTGTACATACAATTACCTCAGTATGATCAAAACTTATTTTGTTTGTGCTGAGTATCTTTTTTACAATGACCAGACCCATTTAACCCTGCCTGTATTTATTTTATTTTATTTTTTCCAATTTGAGTCTTTTAAAAGACTCTCAACTAAGGGGAAGATTAGTTATATCTGTTTTGTGCATGAAACATTTTGTTCATGTTACAGTGATCCATGATTTATGGGAAATGCATTGCCCTCTTCAACACCTGTAGTGAGTAAACCATTTACTTCAATAAAAATGATTTTTAAAAAATGTATCAAACGTTAATGTGAAAACAACGTGAAGACGAGGTTAATAAGTCTGCTGGTGATGATGAGCATACACAGAATTATCACCTGAAAAGAGCAGCTGCGCTCAAATTTTCAGAGTTGTAGTGCTCAAAACATAATCTCATCATTTTGGTTCACTCTCACTGTTCTCACAGTGGGCGGATGATTTCAGAGAAAAGCTCTAAAAAAAAACCCCCACTGTATACTACCTGCTCAGCACCAAATGGCACAGACAAGTGGAGAATTTAGCAGCTAATGATTCTTAAATTTCCCTAAGGAGCTGGACCAAAAGAAAAGTTATTACTGGACTTCCATTCATCAAGTGGATACAAACACAACACTGAATGAATATTAATATTGCTCTGTGACTGCTGGATAGGCAACTTGTTGCCATATAAACATTGTAAATATAATATTCACAACTTATGTTGAGTTGGCCTGATTATTTACTTGCTCAGAAGAATTTGTTATCTGGATGTAAACACATAAGACTAATTTACTTTGCTGCTTTGTTACTTTGTTACTTTGTTACTTTGAAATACCGAGACTTCGATTGAATGTGATATGACATCATTACTGGCACTGTTAAGAGTTGTAACTTTAAAGTGAAAAGAGAGGAATGTTTCAAAGAGTCAGAAGAAATCTGCCACCCTCCGTTACTCAGCAAAAACCATAACTAATATCCAACTACCCCTCTCCTCTTACCCGTGTGACACGTTCCTTCATTTTGAGCTCATGTCTGAGTTTGCACCACAGCTGAGAAAAGGAAATGACTCAGAGTGATGCCACACCTCCAGATTTAAGATGTAATGAAATACGACACAGAACCCAACCCAACATCTACACGCTGATACCGTCGGCCAACGTTATCAGTCAGAAGTGATTTATCAGAGGTACATCACATCAGCATGTTGGCAGATGCACAACCACAAAGTTTTTCTTTCTCTCTTTTTGCTTTTTTGAAAATTTCCCATGGCAGTTCAAAAACGACCAAAGCTGAAGTAAAATCAGAATAACTGCCACTGTTGTTTATGTTGTGCATTTGTGCCAAAAAAATATTAAGATTATTGATTATTGCAAATGTTTTTAAACACTCGAGTATCACATCCCCATTGGCCTCATTGATTCGTTATCAGTTGGGCTCTAGTAACAAGAATCAAAGACAGATCTACCCAACAATGCTGTTCTATTAGAGAAAGAAAAAAAAGCAAAAGATAATTGTATAAAGGTTTGACAGGGAGATGATGCTGTCTTGGTCATAGTTACTAGCTAACTGTGCAGCTCCAGTCAGAGCAGGTGGAGGAGTGCTGGTTGTCTGGCTCCACTGCTAGTCAACAGGAGGTGCTGGGGGCTCTCTTCGCTCGCTCTGTAACACAAAACAAGAAGATATTAACTTTCATACAAATGTTAACATTCAGTGCTTCAAGATTGATTATTGTTTTCACCTTAGTTCTTTCTTTTTAGTATATTCCCTATATATCCACACGCACATGACATTTTTTTGACTCTAGTGTGTCTTTAAATTAAAACTTCCTCCTAAAAGGCTGCAAACCAAGACTGGTCTTTAGCTTCCATGCAAACCAAGGTGGGGCAGTGACTAGATGTGAGCAAACAATGTTTGTGATATGAAATAATAGCAGTAAATACTGACATTATGGGGTCCAGAGGGTTTGCCTGTGGGTCGGGGGCCCCTGAGACTTGAGGGGCGCAGCAAGAACAGGACCAGAGCAACCACCACCCAGCCCATCAGTACCATGGGGAGGGTCAGGTCTCCTCCTCCACCTACTTGCCCACCGGGACCGGGCACTGAACACAAACACATCTTCATAAGTCACACACGTCCTGTATAATCCACACTGTCATGCCATGCTTCAATAGGCTATAGAAAATTATGAAACACACAAGGTCTGTAATGAACTATGGGAAGAAGTAGTCATACATACATTCCTGAGGGCACTCTGTGTCTGTGCAGTAGGACTGAGATTGCCTCAACTGAAAGAGAAATTGCAGAGAAAAAGTGGATGTAAAGGAGGAGAAGTGTAGGGAAATGAGATCATGAATTCATCTAGTCTGTGACTTTAATGACACCATTATTTACTCTGTTACCACTGCCCTCGTCCGGGAAGAGACAAACACTGCTAGAGTCGCTACAAATAAAACTTTGTGTTCCTTATCACATCAGGTATGCAAACAGATGATCCCTTCACAGCTGTATGTTACCAACAGGATGCATTCACATGTGAATGGTGCAAAGAAACCAGCAGTTTTGCCTGATTTCAATTTCAATTTTTTTGCAGCTTTCTGACTGGAATATACTGTGCAAATTCTTTCGCTGTTTGGACAACACCCTTTCCTGCTGCAAGCAAATCAGGAAAACCTCCAGGGTGACTGTAATCTGTCTGCCAATGGCAGTTCACCAAGCAAGTTACACCTGTCCACAAAGAGCAAATTAGGTCACCAGTAAAAAGACACCACATAACAAGAAGCTGTTAAATCAAATACTGTCAGAAACTCATTTTAGCCCGACAATTTTTTACCTCGATGTTAACTCAACTAGAGAGTTGTGTAACTTATCTACACCTGTTGTGGCTGTCTCCCACTGCACTTAGCCTTGATACTTTGATACCAGATATTTGACATGTCTGTTTGTAGTCAACAACTAAGAATATTGTCTGTGTTACAGGAATATAATTTGCATGCATAAGTGAAGAGCATATTCTGATCCCAGATCTGTGGGATCTGCTCTCTCTTCCTGTTGTCACAGGCTGCGTGAGGAGCCTGTGCTTTCCTGACTGAGACAAGCCCAGGAAGGGAGGGTAAAGACCTTAGGTTTTACTTTATTTTAGCGTGAACTGTGGCTACACTAGAATAATTATAGGTGACATGCACATCTGCATAAATATCAGACCAGGGCCAGGAAGCAGTCCAGCAGGGTTAAAAGAGCAATGCACTTGATGAATCGTCTGTTTTACTTGAGAGTGTATTTCAATAAATCCTTTTCAACATCAGGATATTGAATCTTGTTCTTCACACTGATCATTTGTCGAAGCATAAGAAACTCTCCCTAACAGAGAGGAGCCAGTGGATATTTACAAGTGCAATGCAAACCCGACAACAGACAGTGAACAGAGTGAAAGTATCTGTGTGGCAGAGCCGATGTGTTCAAGATAAACACCAACCAGGAACCAGGATACGTTGCCTCACTGTTACTCAGTGGCCTTTCTTTTTTTCCCCTGCTTCCCTAGAGAGGTTTATTTACCCAGCAAGTTGTCCTCTCATGGCTTCGTTCTCGATTTCAGAGGAGATTACACTCCTAACTTGGAAATACTTTGTGCTGTCACTGCTCCTTCACTAAGTCACAATGAAGTCTGTCATTTAAATGTCAAATGACAGCTTACCAGGTTGATCAGGCGCCTCATAGCATACTCCTGGGTGCAGATGCACTCACACGGGTCAAACCCTCCCTCGGCCATTTCTCACCAGACAGGGTCGTCCACCTGGGAACAAAACAATTCTATAATGTATTTTCCTTGGAGGCACATGAACAAGTAAAAGAAACCTAATGCTGCCTGTTGCTTTTCTTCACTACTCTCACATTGAATATCAATGCACTTACAATAAAACCGTCTGAAGTATTAAGTCACTGACTGCTTGTACATTTAATTGAACATCTTTATCAGTTATCTTCTGAAGTTAACTGTTGTTTATTGGCCAATGTACAGTACTGTGCACAGGTCAATCAGGGGGCCTAAACATACAGCCAGAACTAACTTCAGAGACAAGAGGAACAAGGAGCCTCATAACAGATGGTCAGGGCCCCACAGAGCCTTGATCTCAACACTAGTGTCAGTCATGATGACAACCTACCTGCCTACCTAGTATTAAGGATAAGTTATGCTGTCTTAAAGGAAAGGTGATCCCACCAATCATGGCCCTCGGCTTAGTTTAGGTTTTCTAATCAAGGTCACTTTGACTGAAGCTAACTTGTTATGCCGTTATTGTTGAAAGCATCGTTATTGCTTTGAGAACATTCACTTCAAGTGCCTAAAACACAAGTACATGTCTGCATGTGAATATAGCCCATGTGTCCTAACCTTAAATTATGGCGGCCCTGAGGGCTCAACACATTGCAACTTAAGAAAAGTTCGGAAACAAACTTAAGAAAACATGTGAAGACATGAACATGGAACAAAAAAGGGATGGACCCAGACCCAGCAAAAGACTGATGCTCAGATAACAACAGAAGCATGTGATATTGACTTACAATAGCAAAGACAAACTCAAATCTTACACCACTAACAGGTTGGTGTTTTCACAATATCTCAAAAGTCAAGAGGCATTAAACTGAAGCGTATTCCACAGTCCGTCACTTTTTGTGTCGCAGAAACACTTCCGTTGTGTTGAGTTTTTGCAGCGCATTTGTGTCTTGTGTCTTCTTCCATGTGTTTTCTTAAGTTACATTATTGTTAAGCTCTCAAGACCAGGGTATGAAACATAATATTCAGCATTTCTGTTCCGCAGCCTCTTGTTACTTTCTGACCCAGGACTACACCCAAAATGAAACGATAAAGCAAAATGTCAAACGTGTACACCATTAATTACTTCCGTATACATTCAGTGTTTGTACGCTGTAACTGCAAACGGTATAATAACGTATTTATCCAATAAAAAAAGACACATTTTGACTCAATTGTGACTGCTACATAAACACTCACACGTTATATTTTCCGTGGGTGGCCGCCTGCATATTTCGAGAGTGACGAACAAACCGAGGGGCAGTTTAATAAGTCGACCCTGCAGAAAACCTAAAGCTAGCTACCGTCACCTCCTCTAAACCAACCCGTGAGTTGTTTGTTTTTTGTTTTTTTTACATCTTTCTCACGGACTAGTTCAGCCGATGTTAGCTGCGTGCTAACCGAGCTAGTAGTCTACACCAAAGGGGGAAACTCACTCACAGTCATGTTCCTCTCATCGACATTATGATCAGAGACAGATGTGACAGCGAGCAACTGCAACTGCAACTGCAACGGGAACGGACGGCAACACAAACCACTTACTCACTCCGTCGATGTACGGGAAGCGTCTCCTGTCGTTGAAGGGACCCGTTGTGGAGATGCTGCCGTTGCTGCACTGTTGGTCTCCACCGACACCGTCAAACCGTAGACATGTCAACCGACGTTTTGTGTGTTTTTGTTGAATACACGTGAACCAGCCAGCCAGCTAGTCTATTCTTCACGACGCACATCCGGGGACTTCATCTGATGGGCAGGGATAACTGTTTATGATTGGGTGAGAATTTTGACGAGCGGGCGTTTGAACCAATCACAGGGAGGCACGATTGTAACGTCGGCATAGTAAACAAACAGTGCAGCTGTCTGTAACCATACAGAGGCAGAGGAAGACTTCCAGCTGTGTATACTGTGATGGAATTTCAATACATCAACAGATCAGTCAAATCTATGAATAGATTAATAAACTGTTGAACCAAATTAAACCTGTTGTTATAACTGTTATTGATGTATTGATAAATGGACTTCAGTCCTGCTTCCCTTTTCCAGAAGTGTTCAAAGTCCATTGAAGCCAGGGACCCAATTTTATTTATACAACAATTGTTGTATAAATAGGTACTCAAAGTACTTAATAGAGCATTAGCGCAATAAAAACGATTAATAAAAACGATTAAAAGATTAAAAATGTACTACCATTCAAAAAGTAGAATAATAAATAGTCAAAAATAAACTCAAGGTTGGAAGTTAGCAGCAGAAGTTACTCCAAATTAAAAAGCCATGTTAAGAAGACAGTTTTGATGATAGAGGGGGGGGCTGGGGCTGTGCGTGACACAGTGGTTCAGGCGGCCGCCCCATGTAGAGGCTACAGTCCTCAACGCAGGCGTCCCCGGTTCGAGTCCCGCGTCGGGCAGACCTTTCCTGCATGTCATTCCCCCTCTCTGCCTCCCCATTTCCTGTCTATCTCTACTGAACTGAATAAAGGCAAAAACGCCAAAAATATACTTTAAAAAAAATAAAAATAGAGAGGGGGGCTTTGGTGATCTGGGTGGAACACACAATAAAAAAAGGATCTCTCGGATGAGTGAAGCCACTAAATGCTTTATAAAGAAGTAAAATAAATTTAAAATCACTTATAAAGGGCACAGATGCCACCATTTCACTCAAGACTCTTAGGTAATCAGCAGTTACAAAAGTCTAAACAGCTAGTGGTAAAAGCAGGAACCTTGACTTTGACTTTCTGTCAGGCACTGCACCTTCGAAGATGAACATAACTTCCTCAAAAATCAAGAAAGGGGATGTTAGAAATAGGTCTGTGCTTATTCTACTATCAAAGTAGCTCAGATTGGATTGGGTTTGGGTTTCTTGAGGATTGGTTTGACTGTTGTTATTTTAGAACCAGTGGGGAGAAAAGGCCTGACTCAAGAGAGGGGTTTGTTATTGTCGTTCACTTCATCCTCATAATAACCTCACAGATGGTGTCTTTCGGCATCATATTCAAGAATGACATCATGAGCTGAGCAGGGAGATCACTGGGTTTAAGTGGTAATATTATGTTAACTGTAGTAGCCTATCTATTCGTTTTATTATTATTTAGATAAATGACCTGAATACTGCCCCCATAATTATGACATATTCAAAGAAGTAGGCTAAGGTATGTAAATATGTTTTGATGACAGTTCAATCATTTATCATTTATGATTGCTTTTGTTCATTCTTATTAAGTCTTGAGTCTTACTGTTACAAACGCAGCAACTTTTTAATGTAATCATTTTATTTCTTTTTCTTCAGTTTGGACACTTTTGATGTCTCCAGCACCATAGCAAAGAACCAGCAAGGTGAAGCTGCAGCCCATTTTTTCATAATGTAATAATATGTAATTATTATTATTATTATTAGTAGTAGTAGTATAAAGCAGAAGTAAATTATTTATTAACACAGAATAAAGTGCAATTTATCACAGCGTAGAACCACATTATATGAGTTAGTGTTTTTTTCAGCTTTATTTTATTTTTTATTTTTTTGAAAAAATCTAATTCATGATATCATAAATAAAATCCCCCACACAAAATCTCACTCGATCTAAACGGCTGCCTAGAAATTAGATGTGTTCAGCACATGATGATGAGAAATGTCCTGAAGGCAAGTTTGAAAAGACCACATAAAACCATGTTACTCGACCCCCGGAGCTCACTAATGAAAGTTCCAGCTTGTACTGTATTTAGCCGCTCTGTGTGTGCATGTTCTGGACTGACTGACTGACTGAGGCCGTCCACAGGCAGCCAGGCAGGCAGGCAGGTAGTCCGACTTTAACGGTGAGCCGCCTCTGAAGTGAAAACAAGCGGTGCACGGTGAAAGTGAAAGGACTGCTCCATAGCTGCGGAAAGCACCCAACACGCAGTCCCCGCACACAGACAGACAACACAGGGAGAGAGGCCCCGGGTCTATCGCTTCGAGGCAGCAGCAGCAGCGGTAGCAGCAGCAGCAGCTCAGCGGACACAGTCATGGCTAACATCGCGGTTCAAAGGATCAAGCGGGAGTTCAAAGAAGTTCTCAAAAGCGAAGAGGTGCGGCAACGTTACTGGCTTTTTCTTTTCTTTTCTTTTTTCACCACTACTGCTCCTTGTTTGTCAGTGTTTCAACTCCATGCCAATGTAAAGTGTCAGCAGACCTGAATTACCTTTGCTAATGTCGGGTCCCGGTCCTGTGTTGTAGCGGCAGGTCAGGCCTCAGCAGCAGGACAACTTAGCTTTAGCTTCATTACTAGTGTCTGGCCGCTGCCCTCTGCTCATAATCAGGTGGGTGTGTTCAGGAAACACCGGGGATCCAGCCAGCCTGACAGGCCTCATCTGTTCCTAACAAACAATACCGCACACCTTTGGCTAAGTATCTGACAAAAATAAACCTGGCTGATACGGGACACAACACACAGCTCATCCACGACACGGTAGCTGTGTATAAATGTAAATATAGTCACTGTCAGCGTGGAGGAGCAGCAGCCTTTAGCCTGCTAACGTTATTTTGACACCTCCTCCAGAGTTAGCATTAGCTTGTGGTGTTGTGCTGTTAATGCTCACCAACTTTACAAACTTATTAAACGTTTATCAGTCGTTACAGATGTGTTACATTGGGTTTCTTGTGTATATTGTGTGCTTTGTCTGTCGTTATTGTGGGCTTGTAGTTAACTTTTGCTTGCTCGGCTCTAGTAGCCGGCTACCTGTGTTGCTAACATAAGCGTCTTAACGCTTTTCTGTGAAACTCAACTTTGTTTTTGTTGGTTCGTACAGAAAATGGCAACTACTGTATCCTGAGCGGCCAATATGTCACATGTATCTCTACATGTCTGTGTGATTTCATACATGACAAAGACATGTCAGGTCTGAGACCAGAGATATCAGGGTGTTTTCATTGTGTCCCTCCTGTCTGTCCCAACTTTCAGACAAGTAAAAACCAGATTAAAGTAGATTTGGTGGATGAGAACTTCACAGAGCTGAGGGGGGAGATAGCAGGTCCTCCAGACACGCCATATGAAGGTACTGTGACTTGACTGTGTCATTTGCTTCAATATACTCTTCTGTAGTCAATGAATATAAAGTTATAACATTTTATTTTCTACTTTTTACCTTTCTTTATCCAGGTGGCAGGTATCAGCTTGAAATAAAAATCCCAGAAACCTATCCATTTAACCCACCAAAGGTATATGCTTCAACATTTTGAATGTGGTAATATCAAGTACTTTCTCTCTTACTTATGGTTTTGGACAAAATATTATGTTGTGCTTGGTTTCTTAATCTGCTTTTGAGAAAACCTAGATACAGTAGTTGAAATTATCATAGGAAGTATGGTAGTCTGGTTTGTGAATATGTTATCGGGAATAACATGCCATTCCTTGGGAATTACTGGTGATCAAATGGAGAAACCAAATCAACGAGTCTCAGCAATGAGGCTGGTTCATTCCTCGCTTTAGAGCTCAAACAGAACAAGTCTGAGATCTTGTGGACTCAAAATCAGAATACTGCTGTGCATGTATTTACACCCAATGCAACTAACACTAACCTGTCACATCTGTTTTTCTTAGGTGCGATTCATCACTAAGATCTGGCACCCTAATATCAGTTCTGTGACAGGAGCAATATGTTTGGACATTTTAAAAGACCAGTGGTGAGTCTGATGTGTTTGAACCTTCTGACCTGTATGTAGCACTCAGTGATTTTCAGCATTTACGCAGCTTGTGATCTGTGTCACCCAGGGCAGCTGCTATGACACTGCGGACAGTGCTGTTGTCACTACAGGCCCTCCTTGCTGCAGCAGAGCCAGATGATCCACAGGATGCAGTAGTAGCCAACCAGGTGAGCGAGACATTTGGTGATGTTGTTATTGTTAATATTGAATTACTGCCAAGCACAAGACACCCCAGTTCAACCTCAGGGAGTTTTTTTAAAGGGTTCATATTTCTGTATCGATGTCTGGTGCTGTCTTTTTTTTTTACTAGTGTTCTGTGGGCATTTGAAAGCATCTGAAAATCTGTCTCTCTGAACCTTTACTTCTCGCTCTGTATCCTCAGTATAAGCAGAACCCAGAAATGTTCAAACAGACTGCGAGGCTGTGGTCTCACGTCTATGCTGGCGCTCCGGTCTCCAGTCCTGACTACACACGTAAAATAGACAAACTCTGTGCCATGGGCTTCGATAAGGTCAGAAGCACTTACTCTCTCGATCTTATTTTTTATTGTTGCACTGTAACATTGACATATTGACCATGATGTAGAATAGTGGAGAGATTTGATGATAGTTTGGAATTGATGATAGCATTAGAGATTAAAGATTAGTTGATGGCAACAGTTCCAGTATCTGAATCATAATTTTGAAGCAGCTGAAGAATATATCAATATGTGTTACCTTTTGTAATTAACTTGAATACTTTGGGAGTTGTGGGGGGTTGTTTGACATACATCTAATTAGAGAGAACAAGGCTTTGTGTAGGCTAGGATTTACACAAAATGATGCTCAATTTACTCAGATCTAGTCACCATGGAAAGTATTTCCTTCACTTGTATCACAGATTCACACGGTCGTTGGTCATTGAAAGCATGCAACTTACTTCCATCTTTATGAGCTTGACGTATGCACTGCACATGACGCAAATATTACAAAGATTCTCAATTTCCTCTTTCCTCACATACAGAATGCAGTAATAGCGGCACTGTCTTCAAAATCCTGGGATGTGGAAACAGCGACAGAGCTGCTCCTCAGTAACTGAGAGCCAGCCAGGTGTGAGGATCCGAACCGACTCCCTTCATCACAGCATCAGCTCCTCCCCGGCACATTCCGCCTTTTGCCTTTTCGTTACACAGACAACACCCCACTCACCACAGCTGTCCGAATTTTATTTTCTCAATCATAACAAAGTTAATTTTTGCTACTCAACTCGACACTGGTAGCACCACCATCGCCAATATGCACACAACACGGTTGCCTGATTCATCTCATCTGATCTCCTCTGTCCATTATGCCAAGTCTCACAAAATCAAAAAAAAAGTGTATCCTTGTAACAGGCCCAGAAAACTTTCAGTCATGCATCTTGTCTTCCATGCCTTTTAATCATATTGGCCCTGAAACTTTCCTTAATTATTATAGCAAAGAATCAAATGTAACTGCCAAGGCCAGGTGGATTTTTCCAGGGTCAAATTTGAAAGGAAATCCTGCACACTGCTCTCACAGCACATCACCATTTACTCTTTCAGCAGCAAGTTGGACCCTCGTGTTAGATTACTCCCTGTCGTATGGACATTTAATACTGTAACGGTCCGGCTGGATTTACGTTTACTTGACTGGATGACGTTCTGTACGAGCAGTGTGGCGGATTTATCCTGAACTGTTTAGTCAGAGATGCTTCAATCATCAGCAGATGTTTGGATGTACAAACATTTTTTCTTTTCTGTCTGTAGAAGTAGAGAAGACCACACAGACATCGTCAGACGTCTGCACACATGCACAGAAGAAAAAGATTATCTGTAAATAGATGCGTGTAAATTTGAAAATACAATGGGGATATACTTTTTTTCTTACATGGCATTGTAAAACAAATTCTTTTAAATATAAACTATGCCTAGTTTACAACAATATGGAAGAGATATCTTTTTATGCGTCTGTGACCCATGAAAACTCCCTCTGAATGTGCTGTTGTGTTTTCTCTTGAAGATTGTTGTTTAGAGGTGGCACAGCCAACGTCCCGGCCTTAACGGCACAGGAGGCGACAGCCAGCTCTGGCCTCTTGAAGGTCATTACACGCCACCTTTTTCTGCTACACCACAATCCAACCTTTCCATGTGTCTTCTTATTGTCCTTGCATGTTCTACGCTGCCTTTTATATTTTGTTTGGCTAAATGATGTGGTGATGGGGCGGTGGGGGGTGTCTGTCTGATTCAACCTCCCTTCAGATTTTGTGGAGCTCGTGAGACTCTTCCTAATCCTTGGAAAGAGACACCTGGAACTATTGCTCGGCAAACCACTCAAGCACACCCAGTTGGCGTGAAATCAGTAGGGAACCAAAGCCTTTTCTGTTGATTTTACAAGTGTTATCGCTGGGGGAGGGGGGGGGGTCTCCTCTGCTCTGAACAGATTTGTCTGGCACATCTCAAGATGTAATGAGTGTTTCTGAAAGTTATTAAGGGTTTTGAGTTTGGCAATGCAGTGGTTTTATTTATTTTTTTGTACTCATTTCAGAGCAATCATTTTTAACAATAGGCACAGATCAAGGATTTACTCACCCTCTCAGTCCTGAGAGGAAGGGGGTGTATCATTTATCACTCTGAAGTAGTGCAGTAGTACTCAATCAAAAAACGTTGGCCATATTTACAGGTTATATAGGTGGTGACCTATATTCCCAGACATGCTTTACTATACAGCCAAATAAAGTGCTCATCGAGGTTGTGTTTGAATGATGTCTTCTGAGTCGTTAAAGAGGCTGGAACTCCTCTGTTGCTCTATGAAGCAGACTGCAGGCCTGTACAGTGTTATCACACATTTTGATTTGAGGTACATGGACTGTAAAGAAATGCTTAGTATATAGAGAAGTGGGGTGTTGGTGCATCCTCACACATGGCCTTTTGTTTTCCCTTTTCTTTTCAAAAAAAGAAAATCTTCCCTTTTGCTTGCCCTTGAGCTCAGTCCCTACCAACACAGTGACATATTTACAGTACTACATGGAGTAATCACGCGCCCAGCTCTGCTGACGTTGAACCAGTTTCCAGCCAGGGCCAAAAAAGAAAAGTTCATAATCAGGGGATAGGATGCACACACACTATCTCCTTTACTTGTAAATAGTTGGGTCCTTGATAATGAGATGTCTCGTTATCACAAGAGTGCACCATTGATGGCTGGATCTATATTTTGTAAGAAAAATAAAGGACAAAAAAAGGAAGAGCCCCCCCTCCTCCTGGTGTTCTCACTATGTACAATATTGCACGATGACGAAGCATAGAAGAAAAAAAAAAACGGGGCTGTTGCATCTCAGTTTCTCCATTTGGATTGAGACTTATTTTCCTCTTTTTGTTTCCTTGGAAGCATCAGCAGTATAAAAAGCATGGTTATTTATTGTGACAGTGTCATGTTTCTTTGATTAAAAAAAGAGTGGAAAATCAAGTTTTTAATGTGTCTATTGCTCTCCACAATGTGCAGCACAACAAAAGCATGGTGATAAAGACAAATGCGCTACACAATAACATCTAAAAGCATTTATTTTCTGGAAAAAAAAATTAAATATGGTCATGAGAATAGGCATACCTTTAACTACATCAAAAATAAGTTGTCATCAACACAACCTGCAAGGTTCCCACTCACTCAGTGCCTAACAGCAGGCTTTAACCCAACAGAAAACTGACAAAAGTACAAAAAATATTTAATTGTAAAAGATGAACAAAAACTTTGAACATACTCGTATAGTAATATATCATTTATGCATTCCAAAGTACTGTTACATACTTCAGCAGTAAAAAAACAAAAAGGTAATTCAGACCCAGCTCGATTTCAGAGCCCCTGACCAGTCGAGGGGATGAGGAGGCAAACAGAGCTTGGAACACAGTATTCAGAAAAGTCTGACAGCTTCAATTTGTCCATGAACACACTGGAAATGAATAATAAAAGGCCTTCAACAGCATTACAGGTGGCAGTAACGAAGCCACGGAGAGTTTCTACCTGGCCTTGTAACGCTAGAACCAAACCAAAGCACCTAAACATACCAAAGTTAGAAACCTAAACATACCAAAGTTTATAAAATTTTGGTGCCAGTACATCTGTTAAATGCATCGATGTCCTCATATTTAAGCCGTTTTCCGCAATTTTTTTTGAACTGTCCTTAATATTGAAAAAGTTTAATTGGAAAGTTGCACATGGGTATTTACAAAATACAACTGTGTTAAGTAAAACAAATGAAATCAGAACTATTGTGCAACAGAAGACACAAAGAGGAAGAGGTCAGGAGACATACAGTAGGATTTTTCCCAGGGAATTTAATATGCAACAATCATCATCAGATTAAAATGTTTGTAAAATGTCCATCCTGTTTTTTTTTCTTCTTAAAAACAGCTCCACAAAAGAAGCAAAGAGCAACAAACACAAAGGAAAAAAATAACATGTTTTTTTTTTGAGTAAGACCTACATACAATGAGCTTCAAATCATGACTACAAGGTGTTTAAAACCTTCTAGGATATCAGTGACGTGTGTGTGTGTATGTGTGTAATTGTGTGTGTGCGTGTATGTATCCTTTATGTTTGTGTGTTTACGAAAGGTCCATAATGTGTCCAGGAAAGCTTTAAGAGTCAGAGGAGCGTGTGCGAAGGGTTGGGAAGGTTATGAGGAGGCGTCTGGCCCGTTCTCTACAGTCTGGATTTCACCTTCACCAGTTTTCTCTTTACCTGAAACACAACAAAGTTCAAACTCAGAGTCAGTCACAGCAATTTTTTTTTTTTTTAAATAAACAGTGTTTAACAAACTACTAAATAAAACATGTCACTTCATACGCTTTTGAATGTTGGTAAGAATATTTTGTTTTACAGTATTGTCCAAAAAATACTGCTCTCTTCATTAAACGGCCCAACAGAAAGAAAATGAGTGTATTTCTCAAAAAAAAAAAACCAAAAAACCAAGCTCCGAGTTGTGAAAAATTAATTCAACAGCATCGAACTCAGGAATTACAGGTCAGAAATTCGAATACGCTTATATTTCATATTATTGGCATTGTATGGAATTTAACAGCTGATTTACCGTCTCTATTGTTTTTCTAGCCTCGTTTTGACCTCACCTGCTTCCAAAATTAGCATATACAAGTATTAGTTGTAGTTTGTTTCGGGTTGAATGACACACACAACACGCAACAGCTGGACAGCTGTCTTCAGAGACTTCCTGGACTAAACCAACTCACTGCCAGTCCTCCTGCCTTCTCTGCACCGTTGTGCTCTCCCTGCCTGCCAGAGGAAACTCTCCTCCACGTGGACTTTGTCTCTCCCTGGCCGTTTGTGTCAAACTTGGCTGCACAGCTGGTCTGTCCGTGGGTGAGAGGGTGTCTCTCTCTGTCCTTCCTGCCACAGAGAGCGCCCTCTGGACTGGACTCTAGCTCTACCTCAATGTCTCCCTCACTGCCCAGGAGGAGGGTGAATGCCCCTACAGCTCTCCCTGTCTCCTCTCCAGGCTCCCTCCATCTCCACCTCACCCTCTCATTGTCTCTGATCACAAATGACTCCCTGCTGAGAAAAAAACAAAGCTGACATCTGAAGGACAGGATTAAATACTTATTGCTTTAGAGACAGTTAAAATCAGTTTGAATTACTTTACTTAATGTTGTCCCTTTTCTGAATCTTCACCTTCTATTCTCTGCTCTCACCTCTGTAGGTCAATTTGTCTCTTTGTCCCTTCATCATTCTGCGCCTGCTGTTTTGACATCTTGATGTTGATTGAGTCTGCAGACGGGCTGGAGTTGGGGTCAGCTGCTCTCTTCCTGCCTCTGCCAGCTCCGCCTCCTGTTGGTGCCGCTGCTCCTTCTTTTTCTGCCGCCGGAGCAGCGGACGCTTTCGGTGGACGGCCGCGTCTCTTGACGGGCGATGCTTCTGTCCCGGCATCTGGGGTCACATTTTGACTTGGCTCATCCTAAAAGACGGTGACAAAAATATCAGCGAACAAAACACAGCTGTAAGTCTGAATGTTGTAGTTCAAGTAAATATCTATCTTACCTTCTTCACCTCGTCATTCTTGATCACCGGGTTCTCATTGTTTTCCTGCGCCCGACTCTCTGATGGTTCTATGGCAGCGTTGCTGTTGCTACAAGACACATTAAAAGAAAAAACAAAATAAATAACAACGATGAATCACTCTCTCTGTTAGCAAGTGTTTGAATCCGTTCATATTTTTTATAAACGCTGAACTGAACGAATAAAGTTTACAAATATGAATAGGAATGAATGTGACACAGTCAAGAGTGAATGCGGGTCATTTTTGTCAGTTTCATGACGTTTGCATGATGTCTTTGTGAATAATTACCATGAACAAGTGTGTTTCCATCTGTATGCACTTTGAACTTGTCCTTTTTAAGTATGAACCCACACAACACAAACCTGTTCTTGTTGATGGATGTGGAGCTCAGCGGAGAGGAGTTGGTGCTGGTGTTGCTGGCTGTGTCTGAGGCTGGGGTGGTCTTGGTGAAGATTCGTCTTCCTGGTACCGTCAGGGGCTTGTTCACAGCTCCCAACACTGGAGCTGGTTTAGGCTGTGTGGAGGTGTGATGATCAAGCATCAATGTATCATTCCTCTCAGACAAAAACATTACACTTGTAGATTCTGAATACTAATATATTCATAGGGATGTTTGAAAAATAATAGTTTTTCTTCTTACGTTTACATAGGTCTGTTTACAGAGGTTATGGAAGCATGAAACGTTTTTTTATTTACCTTCCCAGTGAGCAGCATTTGCCTCATGTCTGTCGAAAGATACTCTTTATCATTTTTGAAGTCCTGTTGAAATGAATTAGTAGAAAAAAATCAGATTAGCATACACTGCTAAATTACAAATGTCAACTACAAAACATCAGGATTTTGTGTTGTTGGAGAAGAGTTTGAGCTGCTGTGGTACCACCCTCAACAGGGGAAGCAAAGGTTGTGTTTATATTTGAAAGGTTTCAAAGGTTTCTTTTAACAAGTCTTAATGTATAATCTTCACATAATGGTTAATGTGTGTTTGTGTGTGTGTGTGTGTGTGTGTGTGTGTGTATTGCCTTGTCTTGTATGATGAAGAACTTGGAAGGTAAGACGGGGTCTTTCGGAGAATCCAGGTGACAGGCGGTGCTCTTGTTGGCAATCACGAAGAGGGCAACATCACAGACGATGTACAGTTTCTGTAGCCACAACAACACCACAGACAGATTATGAGCTCGTCTGATAACAGTTTGTGCTTCCTTTGTTTAAAGTAACACCATTTTACCATTAACATTCGAGTCTTTACCGTTTTAACAGCCTTCTTATTCAACATATGCTAAAATATGGACAGTTACCATTTAATTTCATCATGAATTATGTATTCTATACATCCGCAACTACTAATTTATTTTCCGCAAATACAAATGTCTGTTCAATAGACCTACATCTAATTTCATGATGGCTCTTTTATTGATGTTGGTTTATCCCTGTTTTATTTTAATTTATTCATGAATAAAAAGTGTGTGCACCTCATTGGCCTTTGTATCATCGGGACACTGTGCATCCTTGGTCTGTTTGATGTTCTCTACCATCTTTCTTAGAAAGGCATGACTGTTGTTCTCATTCTTAGTCATCAGGACTTCCAGCATGAACCACAGGCACCTACAACAAATAGGCATCCACACAATTAACACGTTGCATATCATGACTTGATAATTTGTTGTGAGTCTAAAACATTCTCAAATAATATTCAGCTGTGTCCTGGTCGTCTGGGACAGTGTTGGACACAAACCACTGGGTCAACACTCACTCTTTGATGTCTTTGAGCTGTTCATATTCATGTGGTTTTGTGAAGTCTGGGTCGTGGGCCAGCAGGTGGATCATGTAGGGAACGACATATTCAGGAAGGAGAGAGACAAGTTTTTCTGCAGGGAGAGAGAGAGAGAAAATTTAATTAACATTTAATTTCGACAAGGATGTATGTGCTTGAGTATGTATCCCTGTGTGTGTCTGCAAAAATATGAAAGTTTGTCCTAGATATACCTTAGCAGACTTAGCTTAGCAAATTAATGATGTAAATTAAACATTTTATTTACATATAAATTTACTTATAAATGCCATACTTCCATCAAATAGTTTAATAACCTGACTGAAGAATTAACACCACAAACTGTTTCTTTCTTATGCTACTGGTGTCCAGTGCTCTGTAAAATGACAACAGTAGCCATGTGCACTCATGGAGCACGTGAAGTTTCAGAAAAACAAAACAAAACAAAAAACTTCCACAGATTAAACACCGACCCTGAGCGAGCGGATTTTGTTTGATGTACTCTCTGCGGACGGAGATGTTTTTGAGGAGGCACTGTCTGGCGTGGGCGCGACGCTCCTTCACTGGGTCCTTGGCACAGAGGGCAAAGACGGCCAGGTACTCCAGGGGCAGCATCAGCTTGACAAGAGCCAGGTGCAACTTCTGAGCAAAGATCTGGCGAACCTGGTAGCACTCATCCTGCAAGTGAGGAGAGAGAAACTTAGTGAGAAGAGAAAGAGAAACTGAAAAAAAGGGGGAAAAAATCAGATGCAAAAGTATAACTAACATTGATAACAAGGCCGCAGAGTTGAAACTGTTCAGGTGTGATGATGTCATGGTAACAGGGCTCCTGGGCCAACTTCATAATGGCTCCACCGGCGGCCAGCCTCAGCCGAGACATGTCTGATTTACTGCAGGAGAGAGGGAAAAGCAAGGGGAAGAGGGATGATGGAGAAAGATTTAAATAAACATTTATAACTTGCAAATCTGATCTCAAACAGTTAAATTCATCACTTTAATTTCACAAACACCAGCTTGTTTGTTTTTTTTAATCCTACAGGACTCTTATACTGAGGTCTGTGTCTAACGTGCATCTGTTTTGAGATCCTCCTTGTTAGCACCAACAGCTCTACTCTGACTGGACAGCTTGACCTTAAACCACAGATGTACCTGATCTTCTTCTGCTCTGTGAGGTCGCCTTCGCTGACCAACATCGCTGACAGCAGGCGTAAGGTGGAGTTTGCCGACTTAGATTGGTTGTTCTTCATGCCTAGTAACCAGCGCACCAGCAGCTTGATCGCCTGCACCTGTAGGAAAAGGAAGAGCATAAATTACAAGGACAAAAGTAATAATTATTAATCTGACAGGATTTGTATTCCAGTTGGGTTTGCCTCTTACCTTAGCTAGAACCTCAGGTGAGACTTCCTCATCAGTGGTCCACAGCTTGCCGTTCTTGTTTCCCACTGACTGGAAAGACGAAGGGAAGCAACACATATTCACACTTCTTTGTTTGACAGATTATACTCAACCAGAAAAGTTTCCTACAGTAAATGCATGTGAATGCTGAAGGCTTTCCAGTGATGGAAAGGCTGAAGCTATAGAAAAGTAAAACTTGTAATCTGAGAGATGAATGGTGCTAAAAGCAGTAAAAATTAGAACATTTTGAAAATCCTGAATTATTGAGTCTTTTACAGTTTTTTTTAAAAGTATTTTTTTGGGCATTTTTGCCTTTATGGATAGTATAGTTGAGAGAGACAGGAAATGGGCATTTTGTAAATGGCCTTTAACCAGGGTGGATACTACGCCTCTATACATGGGGCGCCCGCTATAGTTGAGAGAGACAGTTGAACAGTTGTGAACTTGAACTGACAACTGATGATCACTGAAGCCATGCTAATGTAGCTAACGTAGCTAATAGTTGAAGATTTAAAAATAGAGCTGAGGTTGAGTTACATGAAATGAGCATTCACACCATTTGTTCAAAGTTGTCATTTACAAAACCGTTCCCGTGACACTGCTATGACAACAGGAATGCAATACCAAGTATGTCATCGTGTATGCAGTGGTCTCGTTTGTATGTTTAAGTGCAAACTTTGTTCTTCTCATACCCTGTCATTCATGAGCAGGTCCTTCACGATGAAATTCGCCACAATGGATTTCATTGGTGAGGCAAACTGATCGGGGGCTAGCATGGAGATGTGGCCCAATGACACCAGTGGAGTAATGAGCTGTTCTGGGACGTCTGCGTTCAGACTTCGTGACAAAGGCTGGAGATAACAGATAACAAAACAGATTGTAAGGGCAAAGCAAAAAAAACATTCAACACCATCTTCCATCTGCAACACAAGGCAGATCCCCCCTACCTCAAAAATCTGTGCCAGCTGCACTTCCTTGTTGTTGAAGATGGCATGGATACAGTGGACGGCCTGCTTGGCCTGGTGAGGTGTGCCCCGCTTGGCTTTCTGGTGCAAGACGGGAATCAGGGTCCTAGTGGGCACAGCAGATATTAGGCTTACACAACAATATTAGACTTAACTCTTTCTTGTGGTGAGCTTGCCTTTATTGTGTAGTTGTCATTTGTGAACACAATTTTCCCTTTTTAGCTCTGATTTGCCAGTAACTTTATTGTGTGTAAACTACTGCTCTGGAAAGGTGTTCAACAATAGGCACATTGTAAAGTCTGAATTCATCACGTTCTATTCACAATCTTTTCTCTTACGATCTTATCTGTTGTAGCTCCGTCTCAATCTTTTGCCCAGTGTTTCTGAAAATCTGGATGGCTGCTTCTGCCACTTTGTCATCCTCCATCTTCAAACACTGGAGCAGGGACTCGTAGGTCTCTGCTGAGTGAAACGCTGTGGGGTGGGTGAATGACAGGACCTAAAGGGAATGAAATACAGCACGTAAATAAAAAATAAATTACTTTCTTACCTTCATTCATCAGAAATTTCACCCTAAAAAGTCAGCAATAGTGTTGACTTTATGTTAACGCCACGCCATTTAACACAAACAATCATGCACCTTGCAATACAGAAATGAACTTTTGCAGACTTGAAACCTCTGTGCTTGGTCCATGTTAAGTACCTTGAGTAGCTCCAGGCCTGAGCGGATGGCTGTATCAGGGGTAACACCCTCCTCATCGTCATCAGCTGTGCCCTCAATGGACTTATTGAGCAGCTTCACCAGGGCACTAAAACAAGACATTCATCACCATCAACATACCACTGTAAAGTATCAGTATCCTTCTCATAACCTAATTTTAAACCATTGTTTTCATGCAAATTTAAGCACGTCAGGGGCCCCTAGTACAACAGTCAAGCAGGAATTAAACATTTAAGAAATTGTTATACTGTGCAACTTGAGTACTTGAAGTGATTCAGCTGGAGTGCTTCCTCTCTCATGGTGTTTTTCCATAAAGCAGAAAGGGTTAAATATGTGCCCTGACTGAGGTCGGCAGTTACACCTCACCCCCACTAGGTGTCTCAGTGAATGAGAACAGCCTGGTAATGTATTACACAATAGCACAGGCAGAGTACATGAAGCACATCAGAGACAGGGGAACACACACACTATTGGTTCTCCTCTGTTTATGTGTACTGTATAAAAAGCTCCTTAATTCGAATTAAACAGGATTTCAAGGCAATTTCATGCTTTTTCATTATAATCTTTTGGGATTATAATTTAGACTTGAACACATGCAAATATTTTTGGTTTGTTGTGAAATTTAGAGAATAAAACTGAACTTAAACCAGGATACTTGGTGTGTTGAATTGATCGTGATTTTTTTCTCACCTGATGGCCTCGGAGTCGATGTGGACAGGAGCAATGCGCTCCAGCAGGAACTTGACCATCTCCAGGAAGGGGTTGGTGGGCTGTTTGGGGAACGTCAACTTCCGAGTTATCTCCCTCTGCACCAACAAATAGGAATACTGTTAATACCAATGTTTGTGTATGCATCAGGGACAAGTTTCTCTTTCAGTCATATTGTAGTTTCACATAAATCTAACCAAACACATCAGTATCATAGGTGCAGATGGTTTTTTTTCTGCTGCAAGATTTGCTTTGTCATCTTGAAACAGGCATTAGGTATTGATTATTTGAGAATAAATGTTCTACCCGTCTACTACTATCAAACTTCTATAATGTTCTGTGATGACAATTGGAAAATACTTTAAAAAACTAAACAAACTATTATCAGTTTGTAATATAACTTCCCCCTTTCTCTGAGCAACCACATCATCCCCTGAGATTTAAAGCTGCATTGATTTATTTCCGTCTTAGGCTCAAAAACAGACACCCAGCACTGAGCCTCGTCTCTGTCTTAACACCTGTGTCACTGTCTATGTATTAAAATAAGACAGATGAATGGCCGCCAGTCTGTGTGAGTGTATATGTTGGATAGACAAGCGTCCAGTGTCCTCTCACCACACAGATCTCAGCCTGTTTACAAGAGCAGGTCGGACTGATGAGCATCTCCAGCTGGACCCGGAGCTTCTCGTCCTCCCCGAGGACCTGGTTGAACTTCTTCATGAAGTCCTGGGCCTTTCCTGCATCTGGCAGGTTCTCTGGAAACACCGGGAACAGAGTTTGGATTAAGCCTTATGATTGATTAGGACGCCACCTACTTAATTAAGGAGAAATAATCTTTACCAACGCGGAGGTGATGTGATTAAAGTTAAAAAGGTCTTTGTGTTTATTACTTACTGGCAATACTCATCAGCTTTCCAAACATGGCTGTGTTATTGGCTTCAGACTAACAACGAAAAGAGAGAGATACAAATCAGATTTACTCAGACTTGCGCTTTAAGAGATAGGGGAGATGTCAGTTTTGTGGATTTGAGTGAGAGTGTGGGTGTGTCTGTGTGTGTGTGCGCGCACCACTGGCAGCTTGTGCAGGTCCAGCAGCTCTTTTACAAGGCCTCTGAGCATGTTCTGACACTTCCACATCTCATTCAGAGCCCTGGAAACAAGGATCAATTACACAAACGGAGGGGAAACAAGTGAGAGGAGATGCTGTGCTATGTAATCCTTCTCTGTTGCCATTACGCTGCTGTGTTTCATATAAAATATTCTAATTAATAATATAAAATAAGTTTAGAGAAAATATGGATCTAACAAGCCAGTGCCTTATACTACACAGAACATGGTGAACAGACAAACAACCAACCACAACAACAACAAGAACCCACACTGTGAAAGAAAGAATAAATAAATAAAATAATAATGAGGTTTACTGACTTGACAGCGTTTGTGTCCAGGCAGGCGTACAGGTAGTAGAGACACTTCATCTTCTCCTCTGTGTCCAGACTGTGAGGCACCATGTACTGAGCGAAGATCTTTTCTACTAGTAACCTGTAGACAGGAGCAGAGTTCACAGTGATTACAACTGTGTTTTGATTATGATTTCTACCACAAATGTTTACTTGTCTACTGCAACACATTTCTTCCTACTAGCTGCTAAAGAGGAAGAAAATATATTACACATCGGATGCTCAGGTTAGCCGTTTCTCTGAAAGTTAACGGTTTCTCATGGCAACAGCCACAAAAAAAACACTGAACACCAACAACAATGGTCTGATGAGTATAGTAGGACTGTTCTCACTTGTCATCAATGCTGTTCTGATAGTATATGTGCAGCAGCTTGTCTTTGATCCAGCTGATCTTCTGGGCAGACTCCTTCCCGGCCTCATGGTGAAGACAGTATTTCTTATAAAGCTGAGCCAGGCCCATCATGGCCTCTTTGCGCACACGCCACTATAAAAGACGGGAGAGGAGGGGAAAAATAATTTAGGTAAGTATTATATTAATATACTTGTCTTGATTTATAAAAAATAAAGTACATACTACACAGTATTTGCTTACTGCTTTACTACAACCACCTGAAATGCCATCCAGGTCATTTCCTGAATGGCTATAATAATATCTGCACCACTCAGGCACCAGAGTGAGAGCTCATTTATCTCACCCTCTTGTCCAAAGTCCTTTCCCGTACGAAGCCCAACAGCTGGTCATTGACCAAGTTGAGGTCCTTCTTTCCGGCATTAATGATGGTGACAATGACATCATGACGGATGGCCTCCTCTGGGTCGTGGGAGCGCACCTTCAGATACTCTGTTTGGATAAAAAAGGCAGACATGCAACGTCAACATTGTTCAGTGACGTCGGGAGAGGGGACTGACTCAGAGGGAAGAGGAAGCATGCAGGAGGCAGAGTGAGTCATAATAGTAGCAGCAAACCTGTCAGGTCTCTGGCCAGGTCTGGGTGGTTCATGAGGCAGTGGCTGGCGAACTTTACACACTCTAGCCTCACTGGAACATGGATGTCATTGAACCTGGAGAAAACCATCAGTTTAACATTAAATAAATTCAGCTGAGCTATTCATCATAATTTGAGAAAGCAAGTGAAGGAGTAAAAAAAAAATGCTATTAGAGGAGATTTGACTCCAGCACAAATCTCTATCCTTATAAATGAAAATGTGACCTTTACCAACCTTAGAAAGATATCTCTTAAATTCCTACTCTGGTTTCTTAAGTGTACCCGTCGTCAAAAAAGGATAATGATCTAGGCTCAATTTTCCTCGTCCTCACTTTTCTTTTAATTTGTTAGTTGTGAATGAACTCAGAATGACTCACCGTCCCAAGAAGCACTGCCACAGCGGTCTGTTCTGTGAGGCTAGCTCTGAGTCTTTGGCTCCAAACAACTTTGCTAGTAACCGTACCACAGCTAGACGCTCCTCGCCATCATTGCTCTGAAAACATGGATACATTCTCATTTATCATAGGTTGAAAACAGACAAAATGTCACCCATCTCCATGCTGTGCTCAACTCTAATCTGCGAGTGTGTGTTTTGTTTTTACTTTAAGTTTGAACTCCAGCTGTGGCATGACAGAGGTGAGCAGCATAGGGTCGATGGCAAACAGTTCCTGGATAAGGTCAAAGACGTGTTCTGACAGGTCGCTGACTGATGACTTGCCCATCACTAAAACCTGATTGAAGAACTGGGGAAGAAAAAAAACAGCATGAGATAACGACTTAGTTTGACAAGACACAGGACCAAAACAGAAAGCAGTTCATGTTGGGAAAAAAAATTCTAAGAAGTGTGAGAGAAACAAAACTACAAAGTCAAACTGAGAGCAGATAACTGAGATGTGGAGGGACGATAAACACAGTGGAGGATGCTACTCACGTTTGCAATGCACGTCTCTATGGTCTGGACGGTCCTCTTAAGCAGAGTCTTGGCAAGATCGTACGCTTGCTTGTTTAAATTCTGTCCCAAGGAAAGTTAAACAGTGATTAGTTCGCTCAATTATGCGCACTTTAGTTTAACATTCACACATGCACTGAGCTTGCTGTTCAACTGACAGTGGCTGAAAAACACGCAGGGCTCATTGACAAGCTTGTGTGCTGAGCATCAAAATCTTATCATTAGATTCAGCTTCAGTTTGAAATTTAAGAAGACAAAAATACAAACATCACAATCAACATTACACTAAACAATGTAAAACTTAATCTGCCTCGTGCCGACATCGTATTATAATACACACATGCTTGTTTCTGCATCTCACCTTGTGTGCAGGGATGAGATTAATGAGGATGGTATCCAGCAGCTCCTGTGTGACTCCGTCTCCCTCCATGATGATAGAACTCATCAGGTCCATCATGTGCATCTGAACCTTCTGGTTATGGCTGTTACTGTGGACAAAGAGGGACAAGGACAACGAGACATGGACATTTAGTACCAGAGTGTCACCTGATGATGCAAGGAAGAACATAGCTGGAAAAGGTAATGATTATGTAAATATGAGGACCCATTTCTTGATGACTAAAGAACTAATGAAACAAAAATTAGCTAACAGAAGGACAGAGGTAGAAAATAAGGTCTGATAAACTACAAGATATTTCAGAAGGAAATTAATAGGACACAAAAAAGGAGACAGCATCAGATAACAAGGACCTTACTTTATGACAGAGAAGAGTGTTTTGAAAAGCTGGATGAAGATCTCGTTGCAGTCCTCCAGTTCAAAGCAAATGTTGTAAGACTTCACCCACGCTAGGTTCTGTGAAGAAAGATCCACAAAAATTATATTTGTTCATCAGTGATCAATTATTCAACAGTTTACTTAATAGGGCTGTAATCAACCAAAGAAATTCTTGGTCGACAGAAGCCCTGAACTCTCGACTAGACAAAGACTAATCATGCAACTAATGTATAAATTAATCAATACACATAAAGACTATTACTATTTGCTTTATATCAAATCGTTTTTGACCTAATTATTTTTTCACTGAAATTAATTATACACTCGAGTCTATCAGCCCTGACAGCATTTCGCATCACATGCATCTGAGCAATATCATAGCCTATGATCTTTGAAAATATACATATCGGCACAAGAACTGTTGAGGAATACTTAGACAATTGTTTTTGTCATGAAATAATAATAGACAAACCCAATCATCTCGCTCTGTGTCCTCGCACAGAGCGACAGCGCAGCAAGCAGCACGTGAGGAAGATGAAGATGAGCTACTGAACCATGAGGAGGGATTTAGAAATAAAAGCCTGCCCCCAATAAAGGCCTGGGCAATTTCGTAAATAAAGGCCCCGGTCCTCCTGATGAATTTAACACGGCAAAAAAAATCGACCAATAAGAATTTTGGTCGAGCCAGAATGTATCGACCAATAAATCGACCAGTCGACTGAGAGTTACAGCCGGAGGACTTTGTTTGAACAACAATCCATAAAACATGCGTTGGACAGCAACTAATTATTATTTTCCATAGGGATGAAAGCGCAACTATTAAAATTTGATTGAGACCTTGTTTGCTAATCCCTTCTTTAGTCCCTCATGTGTTTGATCAAATAAGTGTCTTACTTCCAGCAGGTAGAAATATCTATTGAACTGAGGGCTCTTGGTGTCTTCTAGCCCCTTCAGCTGTCTCGTGATGAACAGGAAGATGTCCTGGAGAAAACACAAGCAAACATTTGAGCATGCAACAATAGTTTTTGATCTTTACGAGTCTTGCACTTGCAAGATTATTTCAGATGAAACAGCGACAAAACTGATCTCTGTTGTTTTGAAGGCAACACTTACTAGATGTGTATAGCACCCAGTTTCAAGCTAAAACTAATGTAAGATTAATGACTAGGTGAACATGAACCCACCGACAGCAAATAATTTGACTGTAAAATAACTACAGCACATTCATTAAAACAATAAAATCTGCAATTCTCCGAAGCTTGGCCACCACGGTCGGTTCTTCACCTTGAGTTTGTCATGAGAGGTGTAGGGAGCCTCTGGAGCGTAGATCCTGAAGATGTCAGCCAGACAGCAGGCCACCAGTAGCCGTACATCTTTGTTAGGGTTCCTGAGGAAGAACTCAGAGGCGAGGTGGAGTGCCAGGCTGAGATACTGCTGCTTCTCCTCCTCAGAGTCTTGATCCATGTCCATGTAGGTCTTCACCACCATCTGTGTGACAGAGCAACACGAAGAGGGTGAGATGGGAACGACCCCGGGTGGCCAAAATCATCAATTAGAAAAGGTGAAATGTTTGACAGCTCTGCATCGACAAAATCAGAGTTTAGCCTCTTCATCCTCTGTAGTCATGGCAACCAAGGTCTAACAGATGAGAAAGATGGGAGAAGTATAACTTAGGAGGAGGCTGCCCAAATCCATTTCAAGAATGAGGGAAAATACACCTTACAATGATTACAACGGTCAGATGTTATACTTGATGATTTTTTCAGCTCACAAGATTTCAAACACTGTTAGAGTTTTGTAGAGCGTTTGGACATCTCTCGCATAATACACTGAAATAACAACAGAGGGGAAAGTCACTTGAAAGGCTCTACTTCTGTTGGCGGCTTTGTATTGCGGTTCAGATGCAAACTTTCCAAACTCTTCTGTTGTGAAGCATGTATGAACATCTTTCCACAGCATGATACCAACTCAGTTACATTCAACTGTGCAAACTCTTCAGTTTGCAGGTGGCTACTTCTTTTTTCCGATGCAGGTCATATCCCCTAAAAGCAGCATCATTCATGATTATAGCAATGGCACACAATTCTTTTATTGGAAGATATCAAAGCAACAGAAAGAGAGAGAACTGACAACATCTGGTACTTTAACTTCTAACCAACTTATCTCCTCATAAATTACCGTCTAATGAGCACTTTTCACTTTCCCCAATCGCAGAGCGCTGTAACTTTTAGAGAGTTAACGGTCACAATAGAGAATGGGGCTTCACACTTCATTTGACTTTGCCTATTTTGATTATCTCATACCAGACAAACAAGGTTAAAATTATAGGATTTTTCCAAATTAATTTAATGGAGGTTGTGTGCACACAAATCTCGAAAAGTTCTTCTGGACAGGACCAAGGATGCAGCACTTTAACAAACCATGTCCTCTATGAGAGTGTGTGTGCGCGTGTGTGTATGTGTGTGTGTGAGTGTGTGAGAGAGAAGCAGAGCAGTGGAGCTCAGTGAACAGCCAGGCAGCCAGCTGGGGTGGGGGATGGGCCAACAGCTCCAACAACCTGCAGAGCAACACACTTGCTCCTAAACACAGACACAGACACCCCTCCCAACCCTCTGCTCATATGACCAGTAATAGTCACACTCAGCCGGAGAGGACTATCTACTGAGACGAGCGTGTAGGCCCACTGACCTGCAGAGTGTGTGCTTTTAATTTAGTTAAAAGTTAATTTGGACATCATTTGAGCTCCACGTAACAACGTAGGAGGCACGTTGCAAATGGCTCAACAGCTCTGCAGCTGTGCAGTTTGAGCAATGAGTTCAATCAATATTTACCCACAGTTTAACCGTTTAATTCATGCAAACAGCTCTGCCAGAATCTGATAAACTGTGAAGCAACAAGCATTTCCTTCCTCAGGCTGAAATCAAAAACATCCCTCCTTCGTGTCGTTTTAAACAGGTTTTCAAGGGGTTTTGAATCCTCCGGCTGCACTGGGAGCACAGCGGAGTGCGACGACAGCAGGCAAGGGCAGAACGACACTGTGTAGTCCAGCTAAGAACAAGGATGTAACAATGTAGCGCTGCATCTGGCAACACGACTTATGAGCTAACTGAGTAGATACAAGCACGTCAATTACTTTGGTTAACACACACCCGGCAGTTCTCCAGTTCTCCATCACCACGGAGGATAAAACTGTTAATGTAGAGACATGTGGGCAGAGATTTAGCACCTGGCACACCATTATAATTTCTATTCTGTTACTTACTGGATTGTATTCATGTGCTACACAATAAAATAAATGACATAATACAGAGACACTTGAGCTTTTTACCATAGGGATGTTTGATTCAGAGAAAGATGCAATCACTATCGACACTGTTTAAAATAAGATGAAACTAAATAAGATTGTATTTAAGGATAATCTCTTCCCGCACATCTTAGTCTTGAGTAGCGTTGTCATGAGAACGAGACTTATTACCTACACTATGGGTACCGGACAAACAACTTTGCCCTCGGTGGGCCGTGTCGATCCCAGTCAGGCTACACGTCCATGAGAGCTTGTTTTGGGAACGTGGCCAAACCTCGAACTGCTCAAACTGCCTGGTGTAGCCGGCGCCTCAAATTTTAACTCAGTCGTCATGGAAACATGACGCTCTGCCAGTGGTTTAGACCAGAGTAAAAAACTGAAAAATGAAACGTGTCGCTCTCACCCTTGCACTTTTTCTGTGCGGTTTGAGAAGTTGTTGAAGCAAAGTGGACCTTAAAGAGGAACTATGTAACTACGCTACATTTTTACCTTAATTAAACAGCTTTGGAGTAATTGTGATGGTTCAATTAAGGGCTTAACTTGTTACGAGGGACAAAGAAGGCTCTTGGTCTTCCACATGTGTGTCACTTACCGTTCTCTTGGCTGAAAACGAACTTTGCAAGATCAGGGCCACCACCCTAGTGACCCAGCTCTAGTCTCTGTGCACCGCGACACAAACGCCCCCGTAACCCATAATCTCTTGTTTATGACACATGTCATAACATTGTATATGATATAACGTTTTTCCACTGCTCCATTTATTGATCGCGGGCGTCGGTGTAAACAAATGCACATGGCCAGGATGACGGTTAGCAAAACAGCAGAAAAGTGACTGAAATCACTGGTATTGGTATCGTGACAAGCCTGGTCTTGAGGGAATATTTGCTGTTCTTGCTCAGAGATGCAGATGAGAAGACTGATACCACTTTCATGTCTGTACAGTAAATACAGAGCTAAAGCCAGTGGGTTGTTATTTTGGTTTAGAGTAAGGACTGAAAGCAGAGGGAAATCAATTCTCTGGCTCTACGGTCTAGTTACCACATATTTCTACCAGCACTTCATCAGCTCATTAATTAACCAACAGGGAGCTATGTGGGGCTCGATGGCCATGTGCCTGGGTGAGGGTATTTCCCAAAATACTGAGACCTGAAACTAAAGGAACTGTTTTTCCCTCCGAGCAAACTACAAATGTAGTTTGAAATAGGCGTCAGTACAAGACAGTCGGATCAAGCAGATGTTGTGTCCTGATTTGAATTCTCCTTTCCAACCAGACACACAGAGGCTTTCTTTCATGAATCAAAGAACATGACTAGTCCGTGCTGCTGAAGAAAAATACTGTGCCACTGGCAACACTCAGTTGCCATTAGCCTTTACAACAATAATGATCCTTATTTGGCCTTTTTCACCAACAGTGTTAGGTCTGATGATGTTAACAGTTCATATCTGTGAAAATGCCTCAGACTATAATTACATTATTTGGATTTAGGACAGGAATGCCTGTGATTCTCACTATACACTTCTACTATCCTCCAAAACCCACAACAGTACATTCTCACGAGTCACGACAGCAGGCAGAGTGACAAGCTGCTGTTGCTCTTTTTACTGTCATGTGATATAGAGGAAATGTGACCACAACCGATTATCGAAACTGATCAGAAATTTATCGCGTTTTATCGCCCAGCCCTACTTCACTACTAGTTCATTACAATACAGTCAGTTCTATAAAATTAAAGCAGAAGTCAGCTGAATGTTTTTGTTAATATAAGTCCTAAATAGTCCTATTTTCCATCAGCAATAACTTACATAGGGTGTTTTGGCCAAAACACGGGTCTCTCAGTCACTCTGCTCTGCTGTACCGAGGAGAAAACTTTCCTTGTAGGATACAAGCGTGGGATACAAGCTAAGTTGTGGTGCGTTCAAGGCAACCCGTAACTCGTGTTTTTTCGACCTGTGAAGTCGTACCAGTTCGATCTGGTACGAGTTCACGGGTCAGAAATTACGAGTGGCCGTGATAGTGCACTTTCACAGGCAACAGGTTGGAAAAACACGAGTTACAGGTTGCCTGGAACGCTACAAAATCGCAAGTCGTGACTTGAAGCCGTAATTTACGGTTTCAAAAGCCTGGCTGGAACGCAGCATTAGCCAAAACGACCGGATTGCTTACTTCTGCTTCCAAGTGTATATGAAGAACATTGCATTACACTGATTCACTTCACTAATTCAATAATATCCGCTACTTTAATTATTCACACTTCATGGTCTTGTTGTGTGTATTGGTTGGGTCACATAACCAATCACCTTGTTCTTGCTAAGCCAATTGTTAAACCAAACTATTTGATTTCTCCAGCACAGGTATGCCTCAAACTGAAACACTGCGTGGGAGGTTTCTGTCTGTTTTGTTCCATCAACATAATGTCACGACATCCACAGATGGCTTTCTGGCATTTGTAAATCAATTCAGAATAATTTAGTATGAGAATTGCAATTCTCATGTGAAGTGATTTTTCCCGCACCCATTCCTGTGTCATGGAGAGTAGGCAAGTCAATCCACTGATGACCTTAACCCAGCCATTTTAGACTCGGGCTAATCAGAGAAAGTGTTCCTACAGTGGCCATGATGAGAGCATAATATCAAGTTTTAATGGGTCCAAATAGGTTTGGGAGACCAAACACCTCAAACCGTCTCAACTGCCTCAAACCGAATGAAATTCTGATCGGTTTGAAGCATTTTGTCTGTCTGTATATCTTGAAACGGGTTGATTTCTGGCTGCGTTCATTCTGTGCATGCTCAGGACTTGGCGTACTCATGCACGCACACACGCATCATGCCTGGCTGCCACTCAAGCGAAAATGTCAACCAAGAAATCCACTGCCCCAAGATGGACTTCAAGAGAAACCTATTTACTACTGGACATACTAAAAGATGAAAATATTACGCTGGGAACATAATTGCATACGCACTCCAAAAGGCTCTCTCTTCTTCTGCTGCTGCTGGACTCCAAAAGGCACATGTGACACTGCTGTTCAATAAAGAGAAACACTGTAACAGCAAAGACTGCACTCAACAAACGATGAATTTACATGTTTCTGTTTTGTTTTTGGCACAGCTGTAGCACTTCCGTAATCAATATTGTTGTAACCATAGTAACGCAATCACTCACAGGCGCACATTTGAAAGAAACATTTGTTTCGTCGGTGCATGTTAACACCCAGCCAGTTCACTTTGTAACCCATCATGTATACGCTCAAGCTGAAATCTTAAAACAGATTGATTTAAACCAAACCTATTTCAAACTATTTAAAACTGTCCATGTAAACCCACCTAATGTTGTTAAAAGTAATTTTGTTATCAAAGTCAATTAGGGCTGAAATATCAGAAATATCATATCATAAGAAAATATCAGCAAACCAAATTATCGTAATATTTTGTGATGTGATACTGTATTCCATTCTTAAAGTGCTGTACAATATTTTATCATTCATTTACACTGTGCCAGTGGATTTGTGGGTTGCAAACTGGAACCTCTGACAAAAGTCCTCTGCACAGATTGCACAAAAGATTGTGTTGTTGGAAGGTGAAACAACCATGTATCGTATGAACCTTTTGAGTTCTTTTTAAATAGTTGAGGCAGTTGTTAATTTCTCTGTTCAGACTGCACAAACAGGATTTACCTACTATGCAGCAGGATGTTACAGGCCCTGTGAAATGTAAATAGAGGTGCAACTGTTTACAGTCTGACTGTATAAAATAAGCAATAAATAAATTTGTTTGTGCATGCAGTTTCGTTTGATTTTTACAATGTGAATTTTTGTAATAATAGTAGGGGTGGGCGAATACCGATACTAGGTATCAGGATTGGGCCGATACCAACCTTATTTCAAAGAATTTTGTAAGGCTGCCGATACCGGCCGCCGATTTTCATGGTAAAAAAAATGTGTTTCTTCCATTCCTTTATACAAATATCAGGGTTTCCACTATGTAGATTAACACAGCGACGGCCCGCCGCTCCTTAATTATTGCCACCACTTCAGAATCGGGTCAAGGCAGGCACGCAACTGTTGCCATTATATAAATATATATCAAAAGTACCAGCTGTATCAGTACTCTGTATCAGTGAGTATTCGAGACTCAGAAAAAAAGTGGTATCGAACACCAAATAATACAGTTTTGATTTGAAAAAATGAAAATATTGCAATATATCACCATGCTTACAATATCAATATATCATCTTGTCCTCCTCCATCCGCATATGTATCATACCTCCAGATTCTTGCCAGTAAACAGTACGGCCGTTAATGCGTTCCTACAATACTACCAACTCTTCTTCTGCATTACGATATACACACAATAAAAAAGGCTAATCATATGGCCCAGTATCTCGTTACGCACTTTCCTCAGAGATCTACACTCTGTCACACAGCATACAACACCCTGTGTCCTCGACCAAAGAACTGTTAAATGACCTTTAACAGGAAAATAGGTAGAAACCTTAGCTGAGCAACAATCACTCCTCAAGGACAGGATGCAATAGCTCTCCTGTGAACACAGTCCGGCTACATCGTAAATAGGAACAACCAGGATGACAATATGAATAGCTTGTAAACACCCACGAGGAACATGATATTCAAAGAAACCTCCAGGTACAGCCAAACAGACCTGAGCCATACAAGACCTCTCCACGTCAACACAAAACACACATTTTCACACAAGTGCTTCTATCAGAACATCAATTCAATTTCATCCAGTAGAGAAAGAGTTCATTCATTACAGGTTGACATACCAATTCTGTTTCTTTTTTAATGCTTTATCTTTACTCAGCTCATTAGCACCACTCTTACAAACACATTGACCTGTCTGTTGTAGTCGGGGTGGCAATCGGGAGCACTGAGCGATATCCTGCTACATCACTGACTGTCTATCTCTTTATTTGGTGGCTGTCAACTTCAGTTCTGACTGCTCTGTGTTTTGCATCAGGTACCACCACAAACAGAATCTAATTCTGCTTTCTCTAGGTTACTGCACCAAATGATTAGACTCCTATCTTACAGGGAAATAACAAGATTAAATGGCATGATGCATCTGTTTAAGGCCAATAAAAGGCCAATGCAAAGAGTCTTCTTAAAACAACAACAATGATAGTCCAAAACATCATATAACTCTTTCTTAAAGTTAAATTACTGTATTTTAATTTATTTGTTTGTTTGCTTTATTTTTGTCCTGTATGTTTAGTGTGTATGTGTATGAGAGTGGACCATTCTAGGGTCCATAATTAAGATTATTATTTAACTTAATACAGGCATCTCAGACATAAGGCCAACACCACACAGGACAGGGCGAGGCTAATCCTGAATGGGCAGTCCCTACAAAATAGACTCTCTGGTGTGAAAACTAGACCTACAAATACACTGATAACAAAGCAGCTCAGACTTCAGTAAACATACAATGCCATATGGGCTATTAAATTTGTTTGTTTGGTCAAATTCTGACCTATTAGAGACATTAGACTGAACTACAGAATAACTTGCAGTAGAGGCCGACTGTACATTACAATTACCAGCACATCAGATCAGCTGTCTACTCACGATTTGCTCTGCTGGTTGGTGACACAACATGACTCTTAGGTCCCTTCCACAAACTGACCAGCTCCATTACTGCACACATAATTTCTCACAGCCTTTCTAACTAATAAACAACATGTGGTAGGGATTTAATGTAGTAAACATCTAAATAAACATAAACACAGTTAACAAACCGCCATTCAGCACATTTGTCCATCATGCTAAGACCAAGGGTTGTATACTTTATGGTTGCCATGTAACACTATAAAAACAGTCCTAGGATGTCAGGAAACAATTTCTGTATTGGTGTAGTAAACAATCTAATGTGATTATGAAGAGTCACAGGATCCCATAAACACAGACGCACACACACACACCAACTCTGTAACGGCTGTGAAGGTTTGAAGTGGTGCTTACAAGGGGGGGAGCTGTATGTCAGCACATACTGTGAGCAAGTTTAAACCCTGTGTCTGAAGTGGCTGTGATCAATACTTGTATAAAAACAGTGATGCCAGTGTGAAAACACTGTGAAAGGGTTCACTTGCTCTGATGAACTTAATAGAGAATTATCACTGGAATCAACAGCTCCCCTCGCAACTTAACCGTTGTGGTTCACTCTCACCTCTCTCATCTCATCTGCAGGCAGCAGAGCAGATACAGTGACTGATGAACACAGTGGAGCATTTATTAGCTGCAAAAGCCTGCTGATGTTTGCCTGGGGGAGTTGGTAGGGACCAAATCAGAGCTAGCAGGAGAGTGGATATTGGGGCTGTATTTGCAGAGAAAGCATGACTTCAAATTAATAACCTGTCTCTGTAACTCTTGGTTGTCTTGATGTCAATGTTGCACCGATGTTTTGTTTCCACTTCCAAGAGCCAAAAAATCTATTACCACACATTGAACGAAGGGTTTAGTGAGAGAGTGATATAGCTGCTAGTTGTAATTTTCTCCCAATACAGAAATATAGCAATGACAAATCAGAAATAAGTCCAAAGCGAACTACTGAACCGAGGTTTTCTCTGACATGTATTACACAAAAATTCATCAAATTTGCAGAACTACATAAAGTAGAATCGGCACAGATTGTATTGACATCCATTAGAGCACCCACTCAGTTGTCAAATAATGCATATATTGTACATTTCAGTGCTGAACATGTTAAACATCATGTACTCCTCTGACTGCTTGAGTCCTGCTGAAACTCAAAAAGGTCAAGTCTCATCATCTCAGTTATTATTTGCTCCATTAGTGCAGCTGTTTCCTTCAATCTGCCCTCAACATCAGTCGCTGTTTTGTTCCTTTACAGTAAAGACAAACGCCCTCAGTGTGTAATGTTTCTGTATCTTGTATTCATCCATTTTTTCCCCCTCAAGATTAAGGAGAAATGGATAAAGGATTGGATGAGCTGGACCCTCCCATACCCCTCAGCAATCACATATCCTGTCTTGAATCATGTCACGGTCATGACACTTCTATGATGACATGATAATAATTGTTGTGGTGCAGAGTGAGGGGGGCGGGGACGGGGGGCAGAGGACTGGGAAAACAACCTGCCACATGTGAGGGGTCTCTTATTACTTAATATCCAGTAGTTTACAAAGTTAGACGAGTTTTGGCATCTTGCCAAGGTCTGGACATTGATACCCGACGATAGCGGCCTGCAGCAAATGTAATGAACCCCATCTACATACCTTCAATCGTTTGACCACCTCATCGTTGCTGATTTTGTCCGTAATCTCCTTTACTCCTGGAGGATATACGATTTTTCCGTCCCCCGCCGGTTTCTGCTGTTGCGGGAACTCCATGCTTGTTGATGTCTGGTCCACACGGTCTTCTACTGGCCTCTATGGGTCAGAAAACAAAAGTTCAACACAACCATGCTACCGCACTTACCAAAAAACCTCGTTTTAAGCATCACTCTCATTTGGTAACCATCCATTTTCACAGTTTAAAAAATTGACAAAACCTTACGCGTAAATTTAACGATACCCTAACTCTGGGAACTTTTCACGCAGAAAGCCAACACTTACACTAACATGGTGCATATTATTAGCTTGCATGCTAAAATTATCAGCTCCATATTTTCCCCGTATTTTTTTTTTTTTTTACCCAAACACAGTTTAGCTACAGAAACAAGCTCAACTGCTCTTTCGGTAACCTCACGTCCAACGAAGGACTGCGTTGCTAAAAACCCACTTTATGAACAGCAGCAGCAGCAGGGGACCCGCCGGTGTGTAGCCACTGTCATACAGGTTATCAAACGAGCCAGCTAGCTGCGGTGCTAACATCATTGTGCGGGAAGGAAGTCGTGTTAGCGGCTAATACACGTTAGCCGTCCATGCTAACGGGTATTAGCCTACTAGGCCGCAAACTACTCAGGTACCCATCACATCTCCAGCTACGGCACAATTACTGAGGAAGTGAAGTACCCTAATCATCTTTGACTCAAATAGCCGCCCAGCTCGTGGTCAATTCCTATGGTTTCCGGACAAATGCAACTACTTTGTGAAGTTTTAAAATGAAGCTTAGTTACTTAGTTGCTGTCTTTTCTCAACTTCAACGCATCGCTCCGTACTGCCGCTAGTTCACTGGCGAAGAAGAAGGAGGAGGGCTGCTGCTGCCGCTGCTATCGTCGCCCTAAGCTCTCCTGCCTCTCCACTATAACTTGCCCCCTCGAAGGATTTTTTTAAAACACCCTAACAAATGCAAAAATGCATCTGTTCTCAAACACACAACTACGGCTAAAAATAAATAAATAAACCCGGATATTTGCCAAGCGATCCCACGGTCTTGTTTACCTCTCAAGTGGTGGGCCGTTTTAATTCATTAGTCTGACACAGGTTGGGTTTAGTTTTCGGCACAAAGCTCCCTGTCCGTTCAGTCAGCAGCACTGTAGCCTGTCTGTGTGTGTGAGTGGAGGCTGTGGGTGCACAGCGCCCCCCTCGGCCTCACGGGGGTACTGCACCGACAAATTCATGGCGGGAGTCAGGCACAAACAGTTCCCCTCAACTTTATGTTGTTCATCTCAGTGAATGTGGGGGTTTATTCTCAAATTACCGACCACTTACACTCAACCACATTGATTAAATATCATAACCATCATTGTCAATGTAGTAGTTAGTTCTACTTCAGTATGTTAATTTAAAATGGATAAAGTGATAGTCCTCGAACATTTATTACTGCTAGCTATACTTTCACTCACGTTACTTGTTGTTATTTCCACTAAATATTACTGTAAATACCATTGCTTTAACAAACTGAGCACCTTAACTTCCTACACGAAAGAATGAAATGAGAGTAGTGCCACCTAGTGGTCAACTGGTAATACTGAACAATGTTGATTTCCTGCTAGGAAGAAGTTATCATTAGTGTAATTTTTTAAACCTGATAATTCATTGGATGTGGAAGTGATAATAATAATTAATAATTATTATAATTTATAATTTACTAAATAATAAACTTATAATTAATAATTTTAAAAAGTATGACTGAGCTGAGGCATCACAGTATGGTCATAAGTTTATGATTGCAAAAGGTACTCCACTTTAAGTCAAAATTGTTTACTGCAGACATGTAAAAACCTACAGTACGATGGCTATACCCGACTACATTCCGACGACCATAAAATGTAATCAAATACAACATTGAAATATGCTGTATTTGATGATAATAATAGGATCATTATAACAAGCTTCTTCTTTTCTTTTCTTTTTTACTCTGGATACATACTCTTGCTGTACATAGTATTTTTAATTGTTACTTAGACATGTCTCAATAACTTCTATTTAATATTACCTTTAAAAAAGTCTAAAATTAAATTAAATCCTTGTCGATCCAAAGGTTTGTGCACAGGAAACTCGTTATAATGCAAGGCAGAGTTGAAAACAGTACAACAACAAATTGATGAAATTTATAAAAACAAGTTGAGTGTAAAAAAAAAAAAAAAATCAAAATGAAAGTTCAAACATTGAGAGGTAAGGGACCGCGCTTTTATTTTGAAATCACATTGTTGATTTCCGGTGCGAAGCCCCGTGTGTTACCAGAGTTGTTTGAGTATGTGCTCTCCCGTGTCTTTCCACCACTTGGAGTGCTATTAGATACCATAACCTTGACTTACTGTACTTCCACTACTCTAACCAATACGACAGTAACATGTTATCTGCCCCGGGCCACCCTCTTGTGGCTCATCGGCTACTTAGTTAGCTCCGTGTAGCCGCTAATGAGAGCAGCCGGCAGGGACACCTGGGCCCCGGAATGCCTCGGAGGAAGAAGAGCGGTCAGAGCCCGGCCAGAGTCCCCGGTGGGAGCCTCGACCACACCGCGGGTTACCGACTACTACCTCAGGGATCTGACGGATCTGCCATGGCGAACAACTTTTCATCCAGCAGCGGCTCGCTGTCCAGCTCCGACAAGGAGACTGTGGTTAAAAACATGCAGGAGGTGTTTTCACACCTGGACCCTGAAGTTATATACATCGTGCTGTCCGAGTGTGACTTCAAAGGTACTAAAACTCAAAACAAAACACGGAAACGAGGCTGCACAATCCGCCGAGTGACTATGGGGAATGTTATTTTTTTTGGTTTAACCAGGCTAAGTTAGCTGGGTAGCTTGTTAGCAGTATGTTGAAACATTAACCACGTGAGTCCTTCTTCATAGTGGAGGTCCCATGTTTCTGCAGTCATCTAATACTGCACCAACCCACCCACCCTCCTCCACCTGTCGCGCGCGTGTTTGTGTGTGTGTTTATATCCCCAATAGTTCTGAATGACAGATACAGGACACTGAATGTACATGGTTTAGGACTCGTGCAAGTGCTACTCAATGCAGGAGCAGTAGAAACAAGACCACACAACCCCCCATGAGTGTCTGTGGAAGACAGTATCTACACTGATAACTGACCTGAGGCTCATCAGGCACAAGAGCAAACACTTAAAGTGCAGTCAGTGGTGCTCTGAAACTGAGCTATGTCTGAATATTTATCAGGACTGAAGTTTTATAACCTTTCTGTCTGTTAAGGCTGTGTTGGCAATAATCTATGATACCCTTATGGGAAGCGGTCGATATAATATAGATTTGGATTCTGCAAGGCAGGCAATATATTGGGACCCCCCCCCCACACACACACACACACACACACACAAAATTCTTATAATTGCGTGGACAAATATACAGTTGCACCAGTATTTATGTTTTACACTACTTGTGACATCTTACATCATAGTAAATACTGTTCTCCACAGAGGAATTAACATCTATCAGTTAACAGCTGAACTCAAAAGTGCTCACAAGAATGATAAGATAAACAATAACGAGATAAGAAGACAGTCTTATCACTGTAACATCCAAACGAAAACTTTGTGCCCTCATTCTGAACAAAGAAATGACCACTGGTTGGAGGCTCAAATATAACACAAAGCCACTGTCACCAGATGAACTATTGATAATATACGGATACAATCAATACAGTAATGTCACAAAATATCAGTTGGGGTATACCTTGAGATTTTTGTTTTTGTTTTGTTCTGAGTGAGGGATTGCAAAGTGCAAATTCCAGATGGCCGCCAAGAAAGAATCATGAAATGTAGATGTTATGTATAAGAAATATGAATCTCACTCATTTCTTATTTTAATGTTTTTGTTTTTAGTTGAAAATGCAATGGACTCCCTCCTGGAGCTGTCTGTGGCAGCTGAAGTCGCAGCTCCGATCCCCCCTCCTGTTTCTGGGTTTGAGCGCACTGCCGCAGCCTTGCTCAGCCCCCAACACTTCTCTGAACGGAGACCAGACCCAGACTCCTCCAGACCAGCACAGCCCTCCTCTCCCTCCTCCACCAACCTACTGACCGAGGAGATGGACCTGCTGGTTGATCAGGAGCTGGAGACGTTGACCACACAGACAGATGCTCAGGAACAGCACCGCAGCAACCAGTATTTGTCGACCAGTGCCCCCCTTTCCTCTTTCCCTCCACCGCCGTTTCCAAAGCAGCCTCTTCCTGAGCTGCTTCAGCCCAGTGTAAGGCCTCGGTCGGAGCAAGCAGGCTCAGCAGGACGCCTGGTAGACTTCAAGTCTGGAGCCTCCTCTCCACTCGACCAGCTCAGCTCTTGGGAGGATGAAACCTCCGAGGGCCGACAGCCGGTTGTGCTGTCGACAGACACACCTGCAGACAAACCGAAACCTCCTTTGGACCTGGCGGCCTCGGGGCGTCCCTCGGCTTTCCAGGTGTATAAAAAGAAAGACCCATCGTCGCACAGTCTTTCTGACGGGGCTGGGGTCGTGACCGCTGCTGCGACAGCCGGGGGAGCGAGATCCAGGGAGAGCACTAATCGGGAGCCGCTCGGCTACATGTCATCGGCCTGGAACTTGGAGGCGCCTACGTTTGCGCCCCGTTTCCTTGGAAACCAGGGGCCAACCTTCATTACCCCCGTGGCCCAAACACCATCCAACTGGCCCAGCCTGCCCAGGCATACCTCCACCTGGATGGGTCATGCTCCTGTCTGTCAAGCACCTCTCAAACCTTCTGCAACAGTCCCCAAGTCCTGGACCCAGCCTGCTGCCCCACAGTTTCCTGCTCGGGGCACCAGACTTCGTTTGGAGGGGAGGGTGCTCGTGCTGCTACGTGGTGCCCCAGGATCTGGGAAGTCCACCTTGGCAAGGTATGATTGTTTGGATACTCTCAATAGGAAAACACTACGGCTGGCAGAGGGGAGAGTAATGACATAATATTGAGAAATTAATGAATAATTCACCAGTTTCTTGGCTTGTTAAGACTGAGTTTTTATGATTTCCACATTTATATTTTCTCTCTCCCTGCAGAGCTTTGTTGGAGCATAACTCCGGTGGAGTAATACTGAGCACTGATGACTATTTCAAACGCCATGGAGGATATCACTTTGACCCCAATTCCCTTGGGGAGGCCCATGACTGGAACCATAAACGAGGTTGATAATACAGACACACACACACACACACACACAGACAGATGTTTTGCAGCTGTAGCAAGTCAACATTTCTATGCAAATTCTTAATCTTTTTTGTTTTCTTTTGTGTTGTCTCTCGTGTGACTGTTGTCCTGCAGCCAAGGAAGCCTTTGACAGGGGCTCTAACCCCATCATCATTGACAATACCAACATGCAGGGCTGGGAGATGAAACCCTATGTGGCTCAGGTCAGTCAGCTCCCTGTAATTCATCCAGGCCTGTAGCAAATCCCATGTGACTAATTTTGCTGTTGCACTAATTGATCTGGGGAAGAGCTTATTTATTAAAGTCATACTGTAATTGGGTTAGGCAGCACTCAGACCGACATTAGCCCCTAGTGAAAAAACACAGCCCTCTCAGTAGAACAAGGCAACAGTGCAGGGGGCTCTGCGCAAAAAGGTGAATTTGGCCACTGCACTTAAGAGGAGCTCTCATTAGATTGTTTACACAAACAATGCCAGTATATTGATGCTTCAGAGTGTGTTATTACACCGGCATAGATCTATTCCTTCCTACAATGTGGATATGAAGTTGAAACAAAACACAAATCAGACATGATGACACACTCTGCTTTCTTTTGCTTAGTGCTAGTGTTTATAGGGACGTATACTGGCTTTTATAGTGACGTAATGATGTAGAAGAGCAAACGGTTCTCAAGTGTAACTAAATCTCAAGAGGCACGAGCATCATCCCAGGTTCCCCTCAGTGGAAAAGGGACATGTGACTTCCTCTGCAGTCTGCTTATTGACAACAACGCCTGCCATTTCTGTGTTTGTACCTTTTTAAACTGTGTGCTGAGGAGGATGTTATATATCTACAATTCATCCTATGATCATCTCAAGGCAAAATAAAATACTTACTGTGATAACTTATAATTGTATTTTTTCAGGGTGTTGCTGGACATTGCTCACGTTAGGTTGTTCTGAGCTACAAAAAATCATGTGTCATCATTTCTGTTGTAGGCACTGAAACATGGATATAAAGTGTTATTCCGTGAGCCAGACACCTGGTGGAAAAACAAGCCCAGAGAACTTGAGAAGTGAGAGAGAGAAGAATTACACACATTTATGCCTAGAACCTAAACTTTAAAAATTCCAGTTATCTATTTATTTCTCTTTTCCTATGTTCAGGCGCACAACACATGACGTGCCAGGGGAAAGGATCCGCCGCATGCTTAACAACTACGAGCGCTTTGTCACAGTTCAGTCTATTATGGGCTCACAAATGCCTGAGAGGAAACAGCACCTCCTACTGGAGAACAGGAGCTCACAGTGAGTATACTTCACAAACACTTGACACAACAAATGCCCATGACATTTATTGCAGTATTGTGAGACATGTCATGATATCAAGCTCTCCCTGTATGATATAATATTAATTCCGTTATCCATAAGTCAACAACAAGAACGTTTGATCAAAAATAAAATAGTTTATCATGCCTTTCTCAGTCACCAGCCTCTGTCCCCTGATCTCACCCTCACCTGCCTGTCTGACCCCACCTCACGCACTCACCCTGCTCCTTCTGCCTCCCTCCCTCCCTCCCTCCCTCCTTCCCTAACCCAGCTCACCTTGCTAACTTTAAATAAATACCTGGTTCTGTATCTGCCGTCACAGAACACAGCACATCTGCGCGGTCGGTCCGTGTGTCTGTCTCACGTGCGTTACATCTGACTCGCTCTCAGTAGAAGCTTCAGTGACTGTTGTTGCTGCAGGTGTCTGTAGCGCTTCCGGGCTCCCTTCACCTTTCAAACGGAGCAGACCCGGTCTGACAAAACACCAGTTCAGTTCAGTCCAGTTCATGGAGCTGTGAGCCACGGATATGCATGAAAAAACAAGTGCACCGAATGTCCGGCGCGTGACGCACATCCACATTGAAAGTTATGCACACACACGTATACACCACAGACTGTAAAAATATATACACCAAGGCACCTGTCATCTCAATTCATGTTTTCTGCATCAACTTCCCGCATGTCGTTTCAAATGTTATTTAGGCCCTGTGGCTTCTTCAATTTTTTTCACAGAATTTTTTTACCGAGGTCCGGACCTCGGTGACCTCATAGCTGGCTACGGCCATGGCTTGGAGTACTACATAGCATGTCTCTTGTCGATTATGATAACTGCACCATTTACACCCCTCTTTTTTTTTTTATCTCTAGGCTGATCGCCTCTGAAACACCTTGTCCTGATCTGGTAGAGCAGTTTGGGGTAACGGAGGAGAGTAAGAAATCCCGCCCTCAGCTGTTTTCCTCTCTTCCTGATGTGTCGTCCATTGGTCGTTCTAATCAAGATGGAAAGCTGGAGGAAGGCACTAAGAAATCTACAGAGTCACTCAATTTCCAGCCGACTGATAGACCCATGGAAACCCGAGCTGAAATTTCCGATGGGGATGATGACATGGACTTGGGGGACTTAGATTCTGAGTTGGATGCTCAGTTACAGCAGAATCAGTCAGAGGGAGATCAAAGAATCCCAGATTGTATTGTAGAATCGGTGATGAATGAGGACCACCACGGGGACGAAGTACCTGTAGCTTTCTGTGAGTCTATAGGGCAGAGGGTGAAAAGGGAAAGGCCAAGCAGGAGGTCGGGTTTTGACAGGATGGAGCCTGCAGATCTGGTAAAAGATGCCAATCAGTCAGAGAGTGAGGCCAAGGAGAAAGAAAGGACAAATGAGGAGGAAGCACCAGGACTTGAGGACCAAGAAGAAAGGGAAACACCTAAAATGTTGGATTTTGTTGGGGATTGGCCTTCTGAAGGGTCTCTGCAGCAGCGGCAGGTTAGGAGGAGGGAGAGGCATGAAGAAGGAAATGGGCAGAAGGGTGAAGGTTCATCTAAAGATGTCGATGAAACTAAAATAGCAGTGACGTCTGGACCTGATGTAACAGAGTTCCAGAAGGTTCTTGATCTTATTCAGATGGTTGAAGGTGCTATTCAAACTGGTTCTTCCCGTTCTTCCTCCCCCTCTCTCAGCTCTGGAGAACAATTACGGGAGGAGGACGAGACAGGTAGCAGGTTTGAGGAATGCTGTGAAGAGACAGAGCAAAACATGAAGAGGGTTAACAACAGCAGAGGCGAACTACCTGACTGTGTGCTAGACTGGAAGGCAGCTGACTCTTGTAGGGACAGGGAATCCAATATTGATAAGGAGGGAGATCTTCAACCTGAAAAAGAAACTAGTAGTACAAATCCTCCACCAGCTGTCTCTGATGACTCTTTATGTATCTCCAAAGCTGCATTGGGCAGCCACGGTATTGACGGAGAGGTTAGTACTGAATTTGGTGATTCAGACACGAAAAGCTGCACAGAGGATGGAGAAGAAACTAGAACTGAGGCCGATGGCAGCCACGTTAGTGAGGAGTGTCAGAGTCCGATGTTTGAGGGCTCCGTGGAAGGAGAAGCCGGCGCTCTGAGTGCGGGCAGTCAGGAGAGAAAACAGCGTCGCAGATCAGGGAAACAGTGCAAGCTAGCGCTCACCTTCACTCAACCCTGCCCTGATTCCTCTCTGAATACTCTTGATTCCCCCAGTGCCACCGCTGAAAGCACAGATATCGAACCGAGCTGTAATCCTGACCGTGGCAGCAGCCTTGACCTTAAACCGAACGCTGACTTGTTGATTGACTTCGAGTCTGATGCTCACCTGCAGCCTCCCCCTCCCTCTCCCTTGCCCTCTCCCTCTCCTCCTCCTTCGATAAACACATGCCTCTCGACCCAGACTGAACCCCAAGACTTCGCCCTCCTTTGGCGTCTCAGTCGTCAAGACAGCGATACCGTCATCACTGGCCGCAGCCACTCCAGTGACTTCACGGTACTGTACGGCGACTCCTCTCGCTTTGTGCCGGAACTGTCCTCTGCTGTTTCTGCAGCGGTCGCAGTTCACCCATCAGGCTACAAAGAGGTTCCCTACCGCGTGGTGCACGAGAAGGGCACACAGGTGGAGGAGAGAGAGCTCGGGGAAACTCAAGACCGGCTTGAGAGCTTGTGCATTCTCAGCCGTCACTTCAAACTGGTCAATTTCGATACTTTAGAAGATCTGTATGACAAATGCAACCAGGACCTGGAGTGGACGACCAACCTGCTGCTGGACTCTGGAGAGAGGTTCTTCAAAGATGAGGATGGCGAGGAGAATGAGGAGGAGGAGGAGAAGGATGAGGACGGCGCTGGGGGTGAAGATGATCAGAAATCTTCAGGCAGTGTTGTAGAAACCACGTCGTGTCCCGATGTGTTAGATGAGTCCCACTCTGAAGACCCACCAAAAGGATGGTCAGCTGAAACTGAGGAGACCCAGCAGTCGACCTCTGGGACAGCTGGTGAGTCCAACGAGAGCACCAGTGACACAGACGTACCAGGTCCTGAAGGCGTAGCTGATCGAAACAGAAACAAAGATCAACCTGATACAGCCTCACACTCAGAAGAAGGAAGAGAAAACACCAAGTGCAGAGAGAAGACAGAAGACGACCTCGGAGGTGGCGCTTGGGGCGGGAGCTTAGATGATGGAGTGATAATTGAGGAGTTAAGGACTGAGGTGGAGGACGACATCGCGAGCATGGACGAGATTCACCGTCTGGTCCAGGCTGAGCTGAGGGAGCTAGAGAGAGAGGAGGAACAGAGGAAGAAGAAGAAGAGGAGCAGTCACCTGGACATTCAGAGCGTGGAGCTCAAACTACCCACTGAGGTGGCGCTGCAGCTCACTGAACTCTTCGGTCCTGTGGGAGTAGATCCAGGTAACTAACACTCGTCACATTTAGATGATCTTTTGTAAACAGCAGTTCAGAGTGTTTATAACCAACCTGATAGGGGACACATGTCCTTATTTCTGCTACTGTATGGGACAGTCTTTCCTCCTCCATACACACTGAAAAATAATGAAAAAAGTTTTTTGGTACTTTAAGAGATCAAACTTTGTCACAGCACAGTTTGCTGCACAATATGAGCTTCACTGCCAAATATCTCCAAAAACTAAGTCCTTTGCTGTTCATTAATCTGAACCATCAACACTGATGGTCTTTATGCTTCTCTGAACCGACACATCTGTCTTCTCCCCCTCACTGTGTTCAGGTACATGCTCCAGTGATGACCATGCAGTGCAGATGGACCTGAACCTGGCTAAACTGCTTCACCAGAAGTGGAAGGAAACAATACAGGTGAGTTCTGTGACATTGGTCAGTGGTGCTCCGACACTGTTAATCCACTCTGATGTTATGATTCACCGTATGTGGCAATTAGACGTTCTGGGGATCTTGGCTGGTTAATTTGATTTATATGAATATTATCTATTACAGGAAAGACAGAGACAAGCAGCTCTTTCCTTCCACCTGCTTCAAGAAAGTAAGTTCACACAGAAACACACCTACATCTAATCTAAACTCCTCAAAATAAAGTTTGAAACGTTATTTCAGTCAATTATTTCTCCCCTTTAATAATACTAGTAGGTGTACGGGAGCGCTTCCCACATGTTCAGCTGTGTTGCTCATTCCACAAATGCATGATCCGTGCAAGTTGTACCTTGTTGTAAAGTTGATTGATCAGTCTTTCAAACAATATAAAATACAACACCAACTGGTATTATTACAGGGGATAAATGATTGACTGAAATAATGTTTCCAAACCTTTTTGAGGAGCTAATGAAGCATCATGGAATCATAACAGTGTGCAGTATATAATATTATGTTACACACATACACATTTCAAATTTATAAAACACCTGTGAAGTGCACATGCGCAAAACACCCATTTTCACACACAAATCAACCCATTTTAACCCAAAAATCTATTTAACCCAACCAGGTGATAAGGAGATGGTTGGTGCATTGTTCCCAATATAAATGTGTTTGCCCACGTTGTCCTTTTCAAACACGTATGTGAAGTAAATAAAGTATGTCGGCTGGCAGCTGCACCGAGGACTGTAGCCTCTGTTTATGGGGAGCCAGCTCAACCCAGTGAGCTGTATAACGCCCCAGGAAGAACATTTTTAATGAAATGTCAACTCCGCATGTTTAGGTTCATCACACTGGGGTGACGTGCAGGCGAACAAACCTGGGCCACAAGAGCGAACGCCTCCACATTTCCTCATCAGCGCAGATGGTTATGCGTCAGTGGACAGCCAATCAGAGGGCCGTGGTCAGTTTCCATTCATGGACCACTGGAACGTGTCTCGTCCACATGTCTCTCTCAGAGATATAATAAAAGAGGAGCAGGCTTTGCAGGCGAACGTGGAGAAGGTATTGCACACATCTACTTAACCTGTAGACAAACATCTTGAATCTCTAGCTATCTTGGGCTGCTTGTTATCGCATCATCACCCTCAACTGCTTTCCAATTCTCTCTCAGACCAGGCAAAGTCGTGTAGACCTCGACCGGCGAGACGGAGCCACCCTGCTGAAGGAGAAACAACTGTTCTCCCTCTTCCCCACCATTGACCAGCATTTTCTCCAGGACATCTTCAGAGACCACAAGTGTGTATATTGAAGGCTTTTACAATTTGACACACTTCAACCTAATTTGCCAATTGTAGATTATTTTGGATGCAACAGTTGAAATAAATTTAATAGGTTTCTCTCAGGTAATCACAATGGCAAATGAAAGGCTCCAACAGTTCCGTTTCAGACTAATTTCTGTGTCCTCATGCTTGTGCAGTTACTGCCTGACTGAGACTGAGCTGTTTCTGCGTTCTTTACTGGACGAGGGACCCGTCAAGACGGTTGTGGCCCCTGAGGCCCCGCGGTCCGAGCACCACAGAGCAGCCAGCAAGGAGAGGGAAAAGGTATTCACAAACGTAGAAGAAACATATACAGTACATATGTTATATATCATACAGTCATTGTAGCTTTACAACACGCTGTTAAGATATTCTGCCAATGAATGCTGATTTTTTAGAGGCAGAAGGCCCTGGAATCAACCAAAATTGACTATCAAGATGTTGAGGACCCAGAATACGATGACTTCCGCGCCGAGGCCAGCCTGCAGAGGAGCCGGCAGCTCGAGAGTTTCTCCAAGGCTGCAGAGGCCTACAAGCAAGGACGCAAAGAAGTGGCCTCATTTTACGCACAGCAGGCAAGTGGCGGACATTTTGTTTCTATTCCAGCTCTGTTTTCATCTGTGAAGCACTGTGAGTGTTTTTATTATGTTAGGTTTTTATGTTGGGGAAGATATTTCTCATTAGATGTAACTTATCTAACATTTTCTCCATGAATGTTTTGTAGCATATTAAAGAAGAAGTAAGTGGTCCGGTCGTTTTCGCTAATGCTGCGTTCCAGGCAGGCTTTTGAAATCGTAAATTACAGCTTCAAGTCACAACTTACGACTTTGTAGCGTTCCAGGTAACCCACTCGTGTTTTTCCGACCTGTTTTACCGGTGAAAGTCACTATAACAGCCACTGTTGACCAAACTCGTACCAGATCGAACTGGTACCACTTCATTAGATTTCCTTGAACGCACCATAACTCCTCGTCCCTACGTCGCCACATTCACGGCGTTCCTTGGCTGCACATTTGCCGTTCTCTCTCCTCATTGGATAAAAACTGTAGGATACGATAAATGTTTTCTCCTCGGCTCAGAGCAGAGCAGAGTGACTGACAGACCCGTGTTTTGGTCCAAACACTCTATGTAAGTGATTGCTGTCGGAAGATATAACTATTTAAGACTTATATTAACACAAATATATCACTTACTTCTGCTTTAATGTTCATCAAAACTAAGGAGTAAATACATTTGCATCAACTCTTGACTTAGGGACACATGCATGGCCTGCGAATGCGTGAGGCTAATCACCGTGCAGCGGTCCAGATCTTCGAGCGAGTCAACAAGTCACTACTGCCCCAGAACATTCTGGACCTGCATGGACTACATGTAGACGAAGCCCTGGAGCATCTGGCCCAGGTCTTACAGGACAAAACCGCAGGTATTTAACCAAGAAGTGTATTCACGATATTCTAGTCCTGGCCAAACTTGCACCTCCACGTACATAAGCCTTATGGCAATTTACCCCGTGAGTCTCAATCAGACAAGATCAATCAGTTATACCCAGCTGAACCATTTTTTGAGAAAAACACCAGCCTGATTGAGATCCTGTCAAATTAACTAAAAGGCTGCTGCAGCACAAAGGGAAATATGCATCTTATTATATTGCCACCATTTCCTATTGGTGTTAAACAGTTATTATCTCAGTCTACATCTCTGCTCCCTCTCGTGCACCATGTGCCAACTACTGCACAAGCATCGCGCCTCTTTCCATAAATGTGCTGTCAGGTGTGACTGAACTTAACACTCCCAGTGTTATCTTATTCCATGTCTGACTCTGATTTATGAGTACAAAAGCAGGATGTGAGGTACAGCATGGGCATGTTTGGTCACTTTCACAACTAAAGTACTGTTCACTTGATCTGGACCGAAGGAATGATGCAGAGGTTAACTTCTTCAGGGTTGTATTGTTATACTTTGCAGTACCACATAATCAGCATAAAGAAAGCACCACTCGCTATCATCTTTTTTTCCCCCCTTTCCCAGTTTGTGTTAACTCCTCTATGCTTCTGTTTGTGTGTTTTGTTCTTCTTTGGCCTCTTTTCTGTGTAGAGTGTGAGCAGGGTCTCTGTCGACCTCAGCTCTCTGTCATCACAGGAAGAGGGAACCACAGCCAGGGGGGCGTGGCCCGCATCCGCCCCGCCGTTCTAGACTACCTCAGTAACAAACACTACAGGTACATATGCACGCATGCACACACGCACGCACGCAGACACACACATGTACAATGTGTTCATTGCCGCCCACCTTCTCTCCTATCTCTTGATCTCTCAGGTTCACAGAGCCAAAGCCAGGTCTCGTGTTGGTCTCTTTGAAGTGAGTAGAACCTGGTTTGTAGGATCCACACAACAGCAGCTATGGAGTCAATGTACAATGCACCCTCTCTCCTCATCTCATCCATATGTAGTAATTACAGTATATACAGTACGATAAACTCAGTCGTATTCTTTCTTATTTCTGACGTTCAGGTCTGGCATTTATTTTTATACTCATCTACTTCATCTGTCATTTAACCGCCGGAAATTTAATCTTAATCTTGGTTAAACTGAGGTTAATTTTAGTTAAGATCTTAATCTAAAATCAGATGTTGATCAGAATAGTTGCCATGAAACACAGATAAAGTATTTCTATGCAGCTGTGAAGCTGGAATGTATGTACTGTATATTTTATATTTGTAATGTTTTATAGAGTTGTGTATTTTGCTTCACGTTTGCCTTTATGCCATTTAAAGAGGAAGTCCCCATGTTTAAAAGGCTCCATGTTGGATAAAATTGTGTTTTAATTTTTAACCATTCACTAATTTGGAGTCATGTTTTACATGTAATGAATATCATGAAACTTTATTTGAATCATGATATCAGTCTGTCTACATGGAGGTTGGTCTGCAGGTTCTTGAATAAGATTCCTTTATTTGGTATAAATTTTACATTTACTGAGCACAATTATCACATATTGTCCTCGAGAAATTGACACCAACTCATATGCTTGGAGGAAAGTTTTTTGTTTTGTTTTGTTTAAATCTTACAGTGTGTCATGTTCACAACAGGGTGAGATGATCAAAGGCCAATAAAGTAAGTTGAACAGCCTCATTAGTTTGAACGATTTCCACGACGTTCAGCAGGAATCACTTCGTCTTAGCAGCTGCCCTGCAGCATACGCTGCAACTGCAGTTTACTTTTAGTCCAAGCCAAGATTAGATGCATTCAGATTCAAACTCAGGTAAAGATTCAACTGTTCACGATCTAGATACCAATCAGTCCTTTCCTTGTAGCTTGTCTTTAGCAGGTTGTGCCAAATTTTGTAGCAGTTGTGTTAATCAGGACAGGAGTTCTGTAGGTTTAAAATCACTTGTTTTTCTATTTGTGAGATGTTTACCACAAAAGTACAACAGCAGTGTTGTCAGATTTTACTGATTGTACATAATATTGTGAACACATCAATTATAAAGAGAATATTGTATTTTTTTATTAATATGTTCAAATGGTTTTACAGATATACTGTGGAATAAAATTGTATTTGGTTACAGTGAAACATGATTGTGTGGCTTTACATTTGTATTTTTTCTAAGTGAATGTAGTTTTTTTTATGTTGAGGACTAGCCTTTAATTTTATGACCATATAAATTACAATAATAATTCATCGAATTATTATACTTGAAGAGTTGGGATATTAGATTGTATATTTGAAATGATCAGGCAAGTGTTACTGCTGTGTTGATCCAACCATCACACTAATAATTACTTTTAGACGTTTAATATTCATGTGTGTATCAAAAGAGCAGCCAGTTTGTGATAGCAAATGGCGTCTTTAATGATACTGATGAAAGAGGAAGACTATATTACTGCTTTTCAGTTCTACTAATTCCACTCACTACAATGTTAACTCATGATTCATGAGTTACAAGAGACTTTAGACTGTTTAAATAAGACATTTTCTTAGTTTGAAGTTATTCTGTGATAGATTTACTTAAAATTTTCGTCTCACTGTCCTGCTGCACCACCAGCTTCTCTGTGCATCTGACATTATCCTGTGATGTACTGTAAAGAGGAATAGGAATTCATTTTCCCCTTTCATCACTATCGTAACTTTGAGGAAGATCTGACCAAATTTATTTTGTATTTTTGTAGATCTACAGAAATTATAGTCATAGAGTAATCATTACTGTTGTAGCAATTTATTTTTTAATTTACGGACTGAGTTTTTAATCCATGAAAATATGCACTCATCTCTAGTCACATTTTGTCACCAGTATGTACATTATTTCAAAGTAGAAAATTCACTATGTGTAAAACTGTTAAAATAGTCTCATATAGTTTCATTTATCGCCACGAGGTTTGCTGAGCGAGGCAGGTTTTTAAACACAAACTACGATCTTTGTAAGTCCTTCATGTGCACCAGCTGCGTAAAGCTGCAAACCGAATGTACAACAGAAAAAAAGTGAGCCTTATTGTAAAGCACAGCTGGTGTGGGGGAGGCGAGCTGCAGCCTCAGTCACTCCGTCACACCTCCACACTTCAACAGGCGGATGTGTTGTAGTTGTCTCTGCTCTCGGTCTCTATCGCTTCCCTCCTGAACTTTAGGCAGGTGCTGAGATATTTCACCTCTATATGTGTGTGTGTGTGTGTATTCTGAGCCAAAGTTAGATAACCCACGGTAGCTATGGTGTTTTACAGTGTCTTCACTCCAGAAGGTTGTAGTTAAAAACCAAGTCTCCCCTGCTTTTTGAAGCCTGTTTGTTTCATGGCACCGTGAAGTCTTAAGAGGCCTCAGCAGCATCCGCCCTGAAGAGCGAAACCGACAAGAAAGGTAATTTTCTTTCTCTTTGTTCCTGGCTTATACTTAAGCAAGATACAACAGCGTGTTACACAGGCGAATACAATGACTTTTCTTATATCTTGTATTAGTTGAAATATGAATGAAGACCTTAGACACAGTCTAAAATCAACAAAAATAGGACTTGTTTCAAAATAGAACGATTCGAAAGTCAGATCTTCGTAATGTATTTTTCCTTTTAGCATAAATGTATAACAAATTAAGTGTAAATTACATTTAAATGTAAACTTACAAATATAAATATGGTTTGTAGGCCAACATGAAGTAAGAGTTTAACAGTTAAATAAACTGAATATGGATTAGGTCCTTGTTTTCTTACTTTATTTATTCTTCCTTTGATAGTAAACTGAGACTATAAAACTAAACTGTCTTCTTGTTCATTTTAAGCATGCAGGTGTGGAAAAACCAGTGATTAAAACGTCCCATCTACTTTACAGGGGTCTTTCCATCTAGATGAGTGTTTGTGAAATGGCAGGTGGTTTTTGAGGTTATGACTTGTTGTCTCCATGACTTTAGAACAATGTCCGACTGTCAGAAAACTGATAAGAAATGACAAGTAGAGGTTGTTTTATCAGATCTTTAAGAAGAACCATCAAAATATAGTAATATTTTTCAAACAATAACACACAGAGTGATGTCCTCAACCACTGGCAGATGTTGATGGTGTAAACTGGACAATCAGGACTGATTCTTACGTAAAGTGTGTGTATGTAGCCTTTACAGTAGGCTATATGTGTATATACAGTGAATATATGTTGTTAGAGATCACCTGTTAATGTCTTCAGGACCAAGCTGTGAATTCTGGGTCACACCCAAACAAACTAATCTTTACTTCCGTATTTAATCAGTACTTTGTCATATCTAATGCTTCGTAGCTTACTCTTACATTTCCCCGCAAATGTAATGTTTTTTACAGTCAGGCTATAAAATGTAAAGGTGATGCCATCTGCTACATATTCCATTTCCGCTACATCTATTATCTAAGCTGATATTTCTGACTCGTCACAAATGTATCGTATCGAGAGATACTGTATGCTGCTGCCCTGCCAGAGTTGCTTTGTGTTGTATGAGAAGATTTTTGAGACGCATATAAAAATGAGTTTATTTAAATGAATAATCTGTTCAACGACGTCTCGTCTCTAAGCGTTCTGTAGAGTGTATGACGACTTCCAGACTGCCAATACCTCATGTTCATGAACTCCCTTCTTCTCTCTTCCTCAGATTTCCATCGTCAATGCTAAGAGATTGGACTTTAGTCTGGACAGAATGACGGTCTACAAGATCGTTGGAGAGAAGGACCAGAATTTGACACCACCCTGCGGAAATCAACCAGAGCTGCAGCGAACCAACAGGGCCTGAAGAACCAAGGGGTTGTGTGAAGCGTATATATAAAGCTTGCGGCTGGAGGATTGCAGACTGTACATCCCCACTGTGTTGGAGAGACGTCATAGGTCAGCTGAACAAGATGAATGACCGCTGAAATCTCTAGGGATGGAATTATCACAAGGAAGAGCTGCAAATTTCCTCCTATGAAAACTACCACCTGCACATACAATTACTCCCAGAGCCAGCGTGATAAGGTTTTGACGACCTTGTGTCTCATCAGATCAACAGAGAAGCAATTGCTTAGACTTATTCCAAAGAATTACCAACATCTAAGGGTGTGAAGTTACCAGTGGCAACTATGAATGAAATAACGGAAATGTCGGTGAAGTGCGTCCTTGTCGGGGACAGTGCGGTCGGAAAGACGGCCCTGCTGGTCCGCTTCACTTCAGAGACCTTCCCTGACACCTATAAGCCCACCGTGTTTGACAACACCGGGGTGGAGGTGTACATGGACGGGGTTCAGATCAGCCTAGGATTATGGGACACGGCCGGTAACGACAACTTCAGGCAAATACGCCCAAGATCGTACCAGCAGGCCGACGTCGTCCTCATCTGCTATTCTGTGGCCAATCCTAACTCGCTCGCCAACGTCCAGTACAAGTGGATTGCAGAGGTCCGAGAGAACCTGCCCAGGGTGCCGGTGCTGGTTGTGGCCACTCAGACGGACTTGCGGGAGATGGGGGCACATCGGGGCAACTGTATCTCGGCAGCTGAAGGAAAACGTGTGGCTCACGATATCCAAGCCAAAGGCTATCTGGAGTGCTCCTCCTTAAGCAACCGAGGCGTGCAGCAGGTGTTCGAGTATGCCGTGCGGACGGCCGTTAACCAGGCCAAGAAGCGCGCCAGGAGACGCATGTTCAGCATAAACCAGTGCAAAGTCTTTTGACCTTTGACCTTGACTTGGTGACATGGCTTGCACTGTCATGAGATGACTTCAGTCCAGTAATGTGTGTTCGTGTGCTGTTCAAACTCAACTCAAAGCTTCCAAAAACACAGGAGCCCAAAGGTGGATTTGTGTCATAGGATAATTCTTCACTAACAGGATGTCTTGCCTGCCCAAACTTAAAACTGAGAATACCTTGAGTTCATCATAGACCTTATACAAACTCGTGCAAAGATACAGATTCAAGTTATACTTTTGTTTGATCTAGGGAGCAATGAGCCAAACTTTAGCTTTGCCTTTTCTGATCCGTGTCTTTTATTGAAGCACAAGAAGGTATTTATAATAGGGCATCTGAGGATTCTCTTGGACTTTTACCTAAATGAAAGCATATTCAGCTGAAATGGGGACATACACAGCATTTTCAAATTATTTTATTAATAACAAATGCAAAGAGGAAAGAATATTAATATTCATGCAGCGTAAACCAAGTAAGGTTGTTTAGGGCAAAGTAAAGTTACACAACAGAGTATTTTTTTCTTTCTTTTCTTTTTTTTTTTTTTTTACAGTTGTGCGGAACTTTTCTAGTGTGTTTTGCACATTTCCATCAAATGAGGACAACTCTTGTCCTTTGCTCTTAATAACTTTTATTTGTTGATTCACTTGATACTGGGTTTTTTACATTGTCATTTGTCAGCAGATAGCGGTGACCCATGGCGGTAAATCTGGGGCTTGACATACCACATATTCTCTATTTTTGTCTTGTATTAGACATAATTACTGGTGACTGTCAATAGGTCATATAGTTTAACGTATGTTTGTCTGTATATAAAAAACATACCTATATTGAGAAAAAGACATTACCTTAAACATTTGTGTTGAAAACTACACAGTATAACACAGAACCTCACCAAGGCTAATGTCAAAGAAAGAAAAAAAAGTCCTCCTTGTTTTGTTTCTTTTTGTGTTATCCTGCTGAAAAGAAATAAACATGGGTTAATACATAACCATCTTGATGGAGGCAACGAACCAAAAATAATCGAGAAATACATTTAATATCATTGGTACGTCCATACATTGGGGATTAAAATATGTTATGAAATTAAACAATTGAACATGATTTGATTTTTTTTGTGTGTCAACTCCTTTTAAAAGTTTACGAAAAAATACGAAGACATGACTTGCTGCATGTGTATCTTGCAAACTGTCCCAATCTTTATCTGTTACCATTACAAAATGACTCAATGTAAGGTAAAACATCTGAAATATTGTTTTTGAAATAGTTTCTTTTCTAGTTTATTTCTCTCATTAATGTCTGATCTCCCCCTTCTCCCCTTTTTATACACTTTCTATGCAAACATTATACTTTACTTCTGTTATACAGTACATAGACAAAACATTAACAGTATTTGGTATTTATGCTACAGCCTGCTAAACCTAATATAAAAACTGTATTACAAAACACAACATATTGTATGTTTACATACAGATAATTTAAATTATACATTTTGATTTTCATAGATTATTTTGAAGACATGTAGGCTGACAGAAGTGTCACCTGATTGACTTTGACTGGATTGTTGCAGCATGTTTCTTGGATTTTCTTGGTTCTTGGTTTGGTGAAACAAATTTTGTGCACAAGGCCATTAAACAAAGCTTTCGTGTATGACGTGTATGTTGTGTGTCTGTAGTACAGTATTCATGAATACGTAACTGAATGAAACGGTATATAGAGTGTGTGTACATATAAAAATAAATTGACCTTTGTTTCTAGGTAACTTCACCAGGATTTCAGGAGTCAGCTTGGAGACACTGATGATTATCTCACAGACTAGATAAGTGGTGGAGACGTAAAGTGATCGAGACGAGACTTTAAAACCTGTGCTAGCTGTCCTCATCAAGTCATTTAGCACAAATTGAGAAATCTGCCTTCGAGTGTTTTGGTATTTTTGCAACACATATCATATCATATATCACTGATATATATCAATATATCAAATAGCCACATAAATCTGAATATACTAGTTTAAAAATATATTAACGTGTCTAGATTCTACTGTGTATTAAATGTTTAACCTAAAACCTACTAAAAAGCAATAATGAAAGCGATAAAGGAAGACAACAGCAAATACCTCCCCATCGCTCTCTCCTGCTCTGTCTCTCTGTGTCTTGTGTTTAGAGCTGTTCATGATGAGAGGTTCAGCAGAGCCACCTAACCACATCCCAGCACACACAAATATCATTATACAGTCAACAAAAGTGTGAAAACACAAATTAAGCGACTCATTCGCTCAACAACACACTCCTGCTCATGATCGATTCATGTAGATCGCCTGCACAGGACTGTCGGACCACTAGAGCAAAAGACTCCTTGACTGTCCACATGTCCACCTACTCTATTGCTCCTTGTAGTATAACAGCAGAAATCAATTAAAATACTTACCACATTGTTACTTTTACTATGATAAACAAAGATTCTTAATGTCTTATACAAGTATCTTATAAAAGGCACTGAGCACACACATCGCTCATTTAACAACTCAAAATAATCCACTGGTATAGTCACTGAATCAAGAATGAACGTCTGACTGCCTGCTGTTTCTCATTGTGCTATCTCTCTCTCTCTCTCTAACACACACATGCTGCATACAGGGCAAACACAAATTTACACCGTGTGGTTACACTTAACCTCTCAGGAGCCCTGATGCGTTGAGCTGGTTGATGAGGTGGATAATGGGCCTTTTTTTCACAGCAGAAGAAGCACCACAGGCGTGACTAATAACATTAATAATGGCATTGTTTCGTTTCAGCACAGGCTCAGTGTCTCGGTTTTAACTGGTATAACTAAACTGAAGAGAGCCACGATTAAACGGGTCTTTTGTCTCGACAGCAGCAGCAACAACAACCTATCCGTCTGCCACTTTGTTGTGTGCACATCTGTATTACTAGCAGCTCAAAATGATATAATTACCAAAACCAACAAAGTGTTCTCACAGTACTGTTAGTTTGTGTTGCTCACATTACGCTGAGGGTTTGACCTGTTACGAATATCATCAATGACATATGATAATAATGATGACTCTGTCCTGACTGAGAGTCCCAGTAAATCATGTGATGCTGTCACCAACCTCATCATTTACACACTGTGCTTTTCCTACTGTCACATGTGATGCAGTGCATCAGCGACATGGCTCACTGATGGACAACAATGGAGCTCCACGGCAAAAAGGAGGAAGATAAATCAGGCTTTGTTTATTGGATCAGTTCATTGTTGGTTTTGTTCTTTTCACAGGATTTCTTGATTGTAAGAAAACGATACTCGTGCTCTGACAGTGAAGTCAACCACACTTGTGAGTACTTTATAGGTCTAATGACTTCTATACTACAGGTGATCACTGTTCACCAGACATTACTGCTGGGGGAGGTGATAATAATGGTATTGCACAACCTGATCTGTGTCATCTGTGAGTTTGTACAGTGAATATCCTATGTTATATCATGTTTTTCATTATCCGTCCGTCTCTCTCTCATCTACACAGTCACACGCTAACAACACGCACTAAACGGTTCACATTGATTTACAAGAAGCCCAAAAACAAACCATGGTTCAGAAAAGCTCATCTTCTAATCTTACACTTCAACAATGCCAGTATTTCACACTTTCTTCCATCTCTCTCTCTCTCTCTCTCTCTCACACACACACACACACACACACACACACACACACACACACACACACACACACACACACACACACACACACACACACACACACACACACACACACACACACACACACACACACACACACACACACACACATACACACAGGAAACACCTGTCCCCTGCGAGCTCAGTACCACAGAAACTCTGTGACACATTAACACATCGCATGGGCCTTACTCTGCAGAATAACTGGAACTATGTTGTCAGTGACTTTTCTTACTGAAACAATCATTTTGTTGATTTATTGTAAATTACGGACACATAATTGGTTTCCTGGGTGGTTTCATCCCAGCTCCTAGTTAATGAGTTCAAAAAGGCTGTTGGACATGACATGGCATATAATTTTTCTTTCTTTTTCAAGGCTTTACCTGACTAAACTAAAACTAAAATACATTTGGCCTCAGTGCTTGTCACTGTGTTAACGACACAATATAAACCTCTTCAACTTCTACTCTTAAACAACAGTGACAACACTGACGATTTCTCTGGACATCTTTCATATTTATACATTTGTATGTTTCTATATATGTACACTATGTAACGGACAAGAGCTTAAGAAAACACAGTACACATAAATTAAGAAAATAATTTCACACATTGATCAGACTCTGTTTTACAGTAATGTCCCTTCATGATCTCCTTACAGCTCATATTCACACCTAGTGCTCTGTATAAAGACAGACGGTGTAGCAACGCTGTAAATACTGTGAGGTCTCTCCAGGCAAATTTATGATGACAGAACTTAATAGTCAGACACCTTTTATTTTACTTGCTTGTTTTCTAACTGCAATATTTTTCCCACCGCAAATAAATAATTAATCTAAATACAGAAACTTGTTTTCCTCTTCTTTCTTTAAATATAGCAAATTAACTACCTGTAACCGTTCATCTTTTTCTCTTGTTGCACACATTGAATAGTAGTATTACAGTAATCAAGTCCATATTATTCCACTGTCCTTCAGTATATGATTAATCAAAATCGGGCTATATGATAGAAAGAATCTTATTTTCAACATTTTAAACTGTGTTCATTTTTACTCATTTGGCAGATGCTTCTTTTTCACAGTGACTTACAAGTGAGTAAAAACATCTTTTTCGTTGGTCAGAAGGTAGATGTAAGGTGATCAGCCAACAAGGTGCACTCAAAGTGCTAGTTACAGTAGGCATGATGGGATGTTTGATGTTTTAGTTTTATAATGCAACCCTTTTGCACATAAGCTTTAAATTAAAGCACATGCAGATGGAAGTGAAGGATCTTACATAGATTCTTTACGGAGAAGGAAAAAAGCATTTTAATATGAGTTATACAAGAACCCGAACAATGTTACGAGTGCTGGACAACATTACAAAGGTCAGTGTTGGTCTCCATTTCTGGTTGCTGATCTCTTCAACAACTACAGACAAAGAGTGGATGAAATCTACTCTCGTCACTGATCTACAACCAGTGTACAGCTGTAATATCTTCATGCTAAAGATTCCTGTTTACAGAGTGAAACCTGACCCTGGATCTGTGTGAAGCTCGTGCTGTGCAGCATGTATGACATGTGTCACATCGTCACCAACATGTGTGTGTGTATTCATCTTGAATGACCTGAGCATGAGTAAGAAAGTGTCGCTGTATGTGTGTGACTGACACATGTCATTAGCCGTGGAACACAGTAAGGTTCAGTGTGCTTACGTGTGATTTTGTGTGTATGTGTGTGTGCGTGCGTGCACCTGTGTGTCGTACAGCTGGTTGTAGTCATGTACACAAGTGGATAAGGCTGCAGGCATCACATTTCACCCTGCAGTAGCTGTGTGCTATGTGATACTGTTGTGTACCTGTATGAGTGTGTGTCTGAATGATAGCCTCGAGGTCCTGTTCCAGAGTAGCGATCACACACACACACACACACATACACACACACAGTGACAGAGGTAAAACTACGACTAACAGCCAGCGGAGCATTCAGAGCTTCTGACAGGATGTAAGATTTCGAGAATTTTCTGTAGTGTCGGCTCGCTCTGCCTCAGCAGGGGAAAATGGAGATCAGAATAGAGTGACGCTCTGGATTTGGACTGCGGCTGTTTTAGCAAGTGCTTTGCTGAATAATTGATCCCTCGGCTTGTGACTGGTTGAAGATGAGGAAGGCAGCGCTGATGGTTTGGATCAGTCTTTTGGTGCAAGGTTGGTTCTGCATGATGTTTGTATTTATTTTGTCTCTTTACATCCTACTCTGGGATGTTTGTTGGCTTCTTTGCCTTATCTCTCTCTACGGTAACCTGTCTTTCCTCTTCCTGTGTTGCTCTTGACCCCTCAGTGTCCCACGGTGCCCAGGGTCAGTATGCCCGCAAACTTCTGAATGACCTGATGGAGGACTACTCCAATGCTCTGAGACCCGTGGAGGACACAGACAGTGCCTTAAATGTCTCGCTACAGATCACACTGTCACAGATCAAAGATATGGTGAGTAGAAAGGAAACGTCATTACTCGACGTAGATCCAGAGCTACAACTGCAACTGCACACACCACAGATACAACCCTATAACTCCACATATGGTTTCCTTTTGATTTGCCAATATATGCCTATAAATTCTTCCTTTCTGGTTGAGAATATCCAACATGCAAATATTCTTTACCTTGTTGTGTCTGTACTACATTGATGTTACCATAAATTACAGTGGGTTACAATTCAAATCAAGACAGCGTGTTTCATGGCTCACATTGCATAATCTTATATCAAATACAGATCGTTTTGTTATTCAATTACGTGTATAAACTTCTAGGAATCAGCCAGATATATTTGTTTCATCAAAACCATTTCAAACCTCAATCTGCCATGCCGAACAATAAAGATGATAATGACAACAGAGATCAAGATCTGTTGTGCCTTTTGGTTCCTCTGTAACTACCACAGATTTAAGGCCCTAAGATAAAAGGTTGTTTAGATAAGATAAGATAGATAAGATACTAAAGAGGCCAGTATGTAATTAGAGATATCATTAGAGTCAGAGCGAAGAAAGCATAAAATCAATTAAGATATATGAATAATTCATTTGCAAAAGCAGATAAAATCCATTTTGAAAAAAATGAACTGTTGCTTTTGAATTATTCTTTGCATAGTGTTGTTTTCAATAAAGCTTAAAATATTTTTTTTGAGCTATGTCTTTTTTTCCCATACCATGACAGATGGTAATGTCTCTCATGCGAAATACAGCAGGTAGTGTCTAGATGGTGATAGTGTATGTGATATGTTATATTGATTTCTAATAATTCCCCAACATGTGTAAACAGAAGTGGAAAAAAAACAAAACAAAAAAACACCTCTCAATATAATGGAGTGCAGTACAACAGCACATTTAAATGTTTACTCAGTAATAAACACTGATAAATAAAACTAAATCTGCACATTCATAAAAAATGTTGCTGTATGCATTTGATGTAATTAGATTCAGTACAAATTAGGATCTAATGTATGTACTGTAGACCCAGTGCTGTGTCCAACGTTTACAACAGTCTGCGGCCATAGAGCAGTTTCTTCACATTCTGCTGCTCTATGGCCTGTTTTGTCAGACACTCCCTGTCTGCTAAACTTCATCATCTTCATTCTCTACAGTCCCAGTTTGTAACTCAAGCTTCAGTTTCCAGGGCCAAGAGCCCAGATACACAGGTGATACCACCTGCATAAATTTGTCAGACTTTAGCAGAGCTGCAGAGAAGACAATGTTACAGACTGTGCGATCTGCCCAGACCCTTAACTGTCACACTGTCACCAACAAATAGCACTGCTATTCAAGCTCCTGTTTCTGCAGAGGCCACCAGAGGCCTGCACTAGATAGCACTGTTCTGGAGATGATATTCAGTTACAACCTGAAAGTTTCATTTACACTTATGTTCTGTCCTCATGGGCATTTTGTAAGTGTTTTTAATGTTGCCATTGAATCTCTCTGTAACTGTTTTGTTTGTTTGTGTGTGTGTGTGTGTACAGGATGAGAGGAACCAGGTTCTAACCACATACCTGTGGATCAGGCAGGTCTGGCATGATGCCTACCTGAAGTGGGAAAAGGAGGACTACGACAACCTAGAGATGATCAACATCCCCAGTGACCTGGTTTGGAAACCGGACATCGTCCTCTACAACAAGTCAGTAACAACAGACAGATGTGATAGGGAACAAAGAGAGGAAAGACAAACAAACAGAAAGAGAATGAGGGGGAGAGATACAGACAAAGTGAAAGATGTGCGGAGTGAAATATTTACCTTCCACTTGACGTCCATGCAGGGCAGATGAAGAGTCTTCAGGTTCACCCAGTACCAATGTAAAGCTGCGTTACAATGGAGAGATCATCTGGGACTCTCCGGCCATCACAAAGAGCACATGTGTGGTGGATGTCTCTTACTTCCCCTTCGACTGGCAGCAGTGCAACCTCACCTTTGGCTCATGGACCTACAATGGCAACCAGGTGTGTATTAAAATGGAGAAAAAAAGGTCAAAGGTCAAATTAAAACACTCACAGAAAGACATGTTCACTTGATAGTTTTGAGTCTTGTGATGGGCAAAAGCACAACAAGGTTGTCTCAGTTTCCATGTTGTTTTAGTGGAACATAATACTGTAGGTTGGTTGCAAAGTGTATGTTTATCTCTTCAGCCTGGTAATTAGTGCAGGGCATGTATCAGTCTCTTACCCACCATTTTAGATTTTATTGATGGGGACTGTCTGTGTGTCCGCCCTACAGGTGGACATCAGTTTGGCCATGGACAGCGGTGACCTCTCTGACTTTGTAGAGAACGTGGAGTGGGAATGCCACGGCATGCCCGCAGTTAGAAATGTCATGATGTATGGCTGCTGCTCCGACCCTTACACGGACATCACCTACACCCTGCTCCTCAAGCGCCGCTCCTCTTTCTACATCTTCAACCTGCTCCTGCCCTGCTTCCTCATCTCGTTTCTCGCCCCGCTGGGTTTCTACCTGCCGGCTGACTCTGGGGAGAAGGTCTCCCTCGGAGTCACGGTGCTTCTGGCACTCACTGTATTTCAGCTGCTGGTGGCTGAGAGCATGCCTCCTGCAGAAAGCATGCCCTATATAGGTGTGAATTATTATATTACTAGTGAAACTACAAAGCACATTACAATCACACTAGTTTATATAAGGTCATAATTTTGACTGCATGTCTTATAATTTTGACTCATAGGATTTCACAGCATGGTGGTGCACTGCTATCTTCGAGGGCCACTGCCTTGCATGTTTTAGAAGTTTCCTGCTACAACACACCTGATTCAAATGAGTGGCTCGTTATCAGGCCACTGCAGAGCTTGATAACGAGCCACTGATTTGAATCAGGTGTGTTGTGGCAGGAAACTTCTAAAACATGCAAGGCAGTGGCCCTCGAGGACCGGAATTGGGGAAGATTCTCAGTTCATGTGGAGCTAACATGTTATTTTCCTTTTACAGTTCAAAAACATGAAGATATTTTTTTTATTTTTTTATTTAACCTTTATTTAACCAGGCAAAAAATCATTAAGAACAGGTTCTTATTTGCAATGATAAGATAAGATTGAGTAACTCTAGCCTGGCTCTCATTAGGTCAAGTGCTAAATCTCACCAGTCAGATTTTTTGAGTCAGAACTGGAAATAGTCTTCAAGTTAAAGCTCAGTTATGCTACTCAAAGACACAACCTTTGAGTAGCTTGCTATGATCGGTGAATATTTGTATGATGATATAAATAGGACTGCAAATTTCCATATCACTAGTGATGAAGTGATGAAATTGTATGTAAAAATGCAACCCTACATATTAGTGCCTCTGTGAAGGTGTCATCTTAAAACTAAGTTTCTTTTTCTGTTTTCTTCCCAAGGGAAATACTACATTGCCACCATGACCATGATCACGGCGTCCACCTCTCTCACCATCTTCATCATGAACATTCATTTCTGTGGTGCTGAGGCCAAGCCGGTCCCTCACTGGGCCAAAGTACTCATCATCGACTACATGTCCAAAATCTTCTTCGTCTACGAGGTAGGGGAGAACTGCACTACCCCGGAGAGCGAGAGGACGCCGCTGTATCCCGAGGAACCCATGAGCGACAAGGGCTGCTACCAGGATGACCATTTCCACGACAGCATGTACCACCACGACAGCGATCCCTACAAGTACAGCAACGGCCACAGTGTGCACCATAACCAGCATCACAAAAGCCAGGCGAACGGCAAAGCCAACGGTAGGAGTCATCGTTATAACAACCACAACAACCACGCTTCCAGTCTAGAGAGGGGAGAGGTGAGGAGAGAGCCCACGCAACGCTACCACAACATCAGGAGGGATGAGCTGGACTACCAGGCTCCTTCTCATCCACAAAACCTCCATCACCTCAATGGTGCGTTGAAGGAACAGCTGCTCTACACCACAGAGAAACTTCAAGTCCCAGCTTGCCCTTGCTGCTGCCCCTGCCTCCAACACAAACAGGTGCTTCGTTCCTTCTCATTCGATGACCGTTGCTCCTCTTAAGTTTCTGGAACAGCTTGCTTTTAGTTTAACTATCCTCTATATCTGTCCCTCCTTCAGGTGGTGAAGAACATCCAGTACATCGCCAACTGCTTCCGCGAGCAGAGAGCCACGTGCGTCAAGGCAGCCGAGTGGAAGAAGGTCGCCAAGGTGATGGATAGGTTTTTCATGTGGATCTTCTTCGTCATGGTCTTCCTCATGAGCATTCTCATTATCGCCAAGGCCTCCTGACACCTTCTCCCTCATCGTCTCACCTCCTTGGTAACATTCATCCTCCCTCTCACCGTTGGACTTCACGGTCACTCCAGAGTCATCTCATCTCTACGTTAATGTGACATCAGATGAATCAAAACAGTTTTGTCTACAAGGAGACATTTGATCTGTCGGTGTTGAGTTGTCTGTATGAGTGCGCGTGTGTTCGTGTTGGGGTTAATTGTTGTTTTTATTTTGCTCTGACATAAGGAGCAGAAGGTCGCTGCACACAAATCAACCATTTAACCACACACACGCACACACACACACACACAACGAAACTCATCAACGACTCTTGGTTAGTTAACGTCAGGTGTGCCTGCATGTGTCACAGAGCATTGGAGCGGTAAGACAATCCAAGCCTCGCCTTGAACATGCATGGGCTCTCCATTATTGATGAGCTAACAGCCAGACATCCAGCTATAGGCATTACATTACTTGCATTACATTTTAAACAACCAGGTGATACTGCTTTCCCGAGTTGGTTACAGTGGGAGCACCAGCAGAAGAACCTTAAATACTTATGACAAATCAACCCGAGGTATGATCAGAAATAGGGCAAAGGTCAGTGACGCAACCTACAGGCAGCAACTAAATGGTGGATCACACATAATACTCATAATAGTTGTCACTGGTGGGGATGAACCTTGAAGCCTCTTTCCAGAGAATGAAAGGTGGACGTATTTTTCCTGTTCACAAACTAATTTTGCCTAATGGCCCCGGGAAAAAAAGACAGCAACTTGTTATTGATACAGATTTTCCTCATTGTCCCAGCAGTTTGTGTCGTGTTCATAATGTATGTGTACATTTTGCAAAGCTGTCTATTTCTGTTGTGTTTTTGCACATAAAATTGTTTCAATGCTTCATACTTTTCCCCTGCAAAATCATTGATTTTTATACAGGGTGTCATTTCCATCCCTTTGTCTGCCATTTAACAGAGATAAACAAACACCCAGTAGTTTGTGACACACACCTAGCTGCAGCTAACACACTTGAATACTGTACAACAGTCCTGCGATACATCCTCCCTTCACAAAGTTTAGAGATTTTGAACAGTTTTTTGTTGATTGCTAAGTGGATTGTGAGTTAAAATATATCCGACACACTGGTAAATCACTCAGCAGCAGGAAGATGAGAATAATTACAACATTTTTTCACTCAGTCACTCAGACAAATTCAGCAGGACTGCAAATGTGCGGGTGTTTGACTTTTGCGTTCATTCCCAAAACAGCCTGTAGGAGGCAGATATGCTACAATCAAGATGGGACTCAGTTACTGAATGACTGAATAAATGAATAGATGAAGGTATAAATGACCGAAGGTGCGCATTAATAAATGAATGAATAAAAGACTGAATGAATGAATAAATAAATAAATGAATGAATGAAGTGAACAGCCAAGTACATGTTTACATAAAGTGCCCAGGGGACGGCTCAATGACACCAAAACACAAGAGAATATGTATCGGATCAACCACTTAATGGAGACTGAAATGTAAGTGATTTGTAAGGAACCTGATTTTGAAGACACATTCTGATTATATTTTCAACAAACAATAGGGTAGACAGAAGCACTATCTGATGCACTAATGATTATTCAAATGAAATACAAATTCCAAATTGTGTTACAGTAATGGCAGTAAAGGCATGACCTTTTCTATCACAAGAAATTACATCAGATAAACTTAAGGTTCCAGATGAAGATGATTAAATTTCTTAAAATACCTCCCTCCCTCATTCACTGAATGTCTTTCTTCAGACAGTAATCATTCACAAAAACAAAATATAAAGGGGAGTCGATTTGAATTTCACCCCTGTAATCTTCAGTCCCTTTGTCCTTGTGGTATCAAAGTATTGACATGAGGCTGTCTGTGGCCTCACCACCACATCAACATCAAGTCAATACCTGTCTGACCTGCAGGACTGACCTCTGTCTCCATCTAGTGGAATTTAAATAAAGCTACATGCGACCAGATAACACTTGAGTCACTCCTGCATTAAGCATCATCTACAAGACAGTGAGATTACAAAAAACCCTTCTTCAAATCATTTGAAAATCACCCTCTCCTCTGTAGTACATTAACAGTTTTGTCTTGTCTCAACAAATCAGCATGAAATGACTCAGCTATTAAGAAAATGATCATTTATTGATTCCTGATGGTTTATACACAACAACTAATCAACTTACTTTTAAGATAAAGCAATGACCAGTCTGTTGGACATTGATCACATGAACCACAACTCACTCATATAACCCCTCTGCTTTATTCTTTCCTGGATCTTTGACTGCTGGACAATGCCCCCGAGCTGGAGTGTGTGCAGTAAGAGATAAGACCTGCGGCACTGAGTGTTACAGAGACAGACTATTGGACCACATTTTCTCCAGACTGACATCGCAAACATGGTGATGACGATGGATAGAGTTCAGAGAGGATTAATGTGTCATTGGGGTGGGACACACCCACAGTGTTGGGGTCTATATACAGATGCTCTGCTCTGTTTATGGAAGAGAGTGAACAGAAACGACATGTCATCTCTAGGCAGGCAACTGTCAGTGATGAGCTGTGCAGGTCAGTTCTTTCTTTCTTTCTTTCTTTCTTTCTTTCTTTCTTTCTTTCTTTCTTTCTTTCTTTCTTTCTTTCTTTCTTTCTTTCTTTCTTTCTTTCTTTCTTTCTTTCTTTCTTTCTTTCTTTTGTAGTGTATTATCCACCTGAAATTCTTTACTTTTATATTTTGAATTACCTTACTTTCTTCTCCAGGAAAATGACCTGTTAATTTTTTTTTCAGAAATAGGATAAACCCCTTACTATGTTATAATGTGAACTAATGCTTTGTTTGGCCTAAAGGCTAAACGTTTAGGTCAGAGGTTAAGTCACTTTTCCTGGACACACGTATTTGGTTTTTCCCATCTATGTTTACGTTAGTTAATTCCAGAGGGTAAATTGTACAGGTTAGGAAATTGTCTTAGTTTATGACCATCCTGATCAGCTACATTCTTCTTTTTTAGAGAAGATGGAGTTTTTGGAGTTGGACAATAAGGTCAGGGTTTTGGGCCAAGAGAGAGAGAGACCACATATTGGCCCCAGAGATTCTCCAAGATTCGGCATTTTTTTTTGACACTGGTCTTTTCTAGTAAAAAAAAACTCCTTTTTGAATGCAAAGACATAATGACCACTTCTTCTCATCAACACATCAATATACCACACTTTCTTTCTTTCAAATTTAACCTTTCTCTTTTGTTGTTTTTTCAGGCAGGAGGCCAACTCCCTCCTTCACTGAGATCAGGCTGGTTTTGCTTGGAAAGACAGGCAGCGGGAAAAGCTCCACTGCTAACTCAATCTTGGGGCGCAAAGTCTTTGACTCAAGGGTCAGCAGCTCCTCTGGCACTCAGCGTTGTCGCAGGGCCAGTGGAGAATGTCGTGGGCGGCACCTGACCCTCCTGGACACCCCAGGGCTGTTGGACACTCATCAGACTCCACAGGAGGTGCGTAAGGAGTTAAGGAGGAGCGTTAGCCTCTTGTATCCCGGGCCGCATGTGTTCCTCCTTGTTGTTCAGATTGGGAGGTTCACTCAGGAGGAGAAGGAGGCGGTGCAGCAGATCAAACAGGCAATGGGCTCTGAAGCTTTGAATTTCTCAGTGGTGGTTTTTACCCACGGAGACCTTCTGGAAGACGGGACATCGGTGAAGCAGTGTCTGATAGACGGGTGCAGGGACCTGGCTGAGCTAGTAGCAGTATGTGGGGGCAGGTACTGCGTCTTCAACAACCACAGCTCCAAGAGCAAGGAGCAGGTGTCTGAGCTGCTTGCCATTGTGGACGGTATGATGCAGAGTAACGAGGGAAGCTACTACACCAGCAAGAGTCTCCAGAAAGCAGAGGAGGATCTGGATCAGGAGCTGCAGGAAGAGAGGAGGCTCCTGCTTGAGAAAGAAGAGCTGTTTAAAAAGAAACAGGAGGCTGTCATAAAAGAGTCGTACAAAAGAGAGCTTGAGATTGTTGAGGAAAAAAACAAGAGGGAGATTGAGGAGCTGAGGAAAAAAAAGGAGCTGGAGAAGCAGCATGATGAGAAACTGGCAAGAGTTCGAGAGGAGGCTTTCATACGACAGATGGAGGAGAATGACAAGAAGGAGAAGGAGAGGAGGATACAAGAGATGGTGAGAGTGATGGAGATTCGCAGAGAGGAGCAGGTGAAGAGGGAAGCGCTCCAAGACAAGCTCGACAAAGTTACTAAAATGCTGGAGGAACAGACTGAGTTGGAGGAGAAAACAAGAAGAGCCATGGAGGAGAAGATGCAAAAGGACAGAATGGAAAACCAGAGGAAAGAACAGGAGAGGGAGCTTCAGCAAATACAGAAGGAGCAGGCCATCAGGCAGCGGGAGATAACGAAAAGGGAAGCGTTACAGGAGGAGCTGGATAAACTCCTGGAGGAGCAGAGTAAGAGGGAGGAGGAGCAGAAGAGGCAAATGGCAGACACGCTCAGACGTGAGAGGGACGAGCATCAGCGAGAGAGGGACATACAAATGGAGAATCAGAGAGCAGAGAAAAGGAGAACAGAGGCCTTGCAGCAGGAGCTCAAAGTCCTCAAAATTATGACAGGGCAGCAGAAAGCAAGAGAGGAGAGCCTGAAGAAACAGCTGGAGGAGAGCCAATGCAGGAGGAGGGAGTCGGGCCTCAAAGGAAACGCGACGGCGAAAAACCTGTGTGTCAGGAAGTGTTCAGAGGCGAACAAGGTGAGGTCTCCAGAAAAAGACAGCACACTGACAACTGTGGCTGGGTATGCGCAAGAGATGGGACTGGTGGGACTGAACGTAGCTTTAGAAAGTGCCGGAGCTTCCTGTTGTATACAGTAACAGCACAGCATCTAAATTCTTCATTTAAACTTACACAGGGCAAATAGACTCATTATAATGATATTTTTTGTGTACTTTAGTGCTGTGATTCCAATTATGTGTCATTTTTTTTATTTATCATTATCATTTGATACGAACATTAACTCACAGAGAGGAAATTAATGCACATGTAGTGCAAAGTTATTTCAACAAATGGATGTAATTCCAGTGTGTCCTAAATCAGCAAATGCACAAGAAAAGTACAAATTCTAAAAAAAAAAAAAAAAAATTATGGAGATAATCTGATTATCTGCCCCCTCCACCCCCCCCTTCCGCCTCGGACTATCCGTCTCTGTCTCCATCATTTAAATCTGTAGTCAAACAAAACCCTGCTGCCATTAATAAAGATCAAATGTTGCTTGAGTGCTGTTTCATTGTTTCTCACCGACGCTCCTACTTCAGCAGCGCCATCTGGTTCTGTCCCTGGCCAGAAAGTCTGCTTTTATCTACAGCAGTGTTCTGTGTGTCTTTGTGTGTGTGTGTGTTTGTGAGAGGGAGAGAGAGAGAGAGACCTCAGGAAGCTGGGTATTAAATTTAGAGTGCACTGTTATGGCAGTCTGAACAATGCTGCCTGAAGGCAAAAAGTAGAGGAAGGGAGATGCAGTAATATTAATACATGCTGCATCAGCTAAAATAAAATAAAATAAAAGGATAATCTGTGAATTTGAAAAACAATCTCTTTTTTTTTGCCACAAGTCAGGTGAGGAATAGACTGTCTCGTGTACTGTAAATGTGAAGCAAACAGCAGGTTATCTTAGCTTAGCATAAAGTCTGGGATCAGAGGGACAGCAGGCCCAGCTCTTTCTAAAGGTAGGGTGTCTCCAGTGCTTGTCTTTCAAGACTCTATAGGAAGTAATGTGTACTGTGCATATTACAAAACGAGATATAACAAGGTGCTGACAGGCTGCATTGTTACAGGTTATTAAACAGAAACACACCCAGTATCATAGGGTCCTTGATTGCTGTTGAAAGTTGAAACCAACACTATATAGTTGCTGAAACACACCCATCACATATTTAACACATGAAGGCATGTGTAAATCAGGCACTCACTATGTCTATGTCTATTGGTTTTGGTTTAAACCAACTCCTGAGGGAGACATCACATCACTGCAGTTCAATTTAGAAGATATAATATCACTAAATCATACCATACATTAACTTAAAGCACCTTACAGAATAAGTTCGGAACCTTACAACATTATAAACCCTGACATAATGGACTGGTTGGGTTGAAATGAGAAAAAAAGGGGGAGGAACAAGAAAGAATGCAAATAGGGAGAAACAGCTGTACTGTACAGTATATACAGTAGGCTTGTTTTCAGGCATGGTAGTTTCAGTGAGTTAGGCCTGCTGTAATCAGACCAAAGGGATAATTTGATTCTGCACAAAACAAGCTGTGATCTTAAGATCATGAAGCACTTCAATTTCTTCAGCATAGCATATCAGTTCGTCTGATGTGTCAATGTCAAAACAAAGAGAATGAACAAGTTCAAGAGTATGTGACAAGGTGAAGAGGGGCCAGGCAGGGATTGAACCCACACCTCCCGGATAAGAGTCATGTGCGCTAACCACCTGGCCAAAGGGACATCCCCTTGGCCAAGTAGCCAGGGCACATGATCAATTGGAGGCATAGTGACAGGACCCTCAACTGTCACAAGTAGCAAAACATTTTTAGTTCTCACACAATTGATCAGCAGGCTGGTTTAACCTGACTGTTGGGCCAGACTGAGCCCCTCAGGTGATTTCATGCTAAAGCAATTAGAATAATGACAGTGCTGAACAGGTTTGCGATGCTTATAAGTTGGAGGAACCAAAGCAGCATCAAAGTAAGTAAGAGTGCTGTGCTCGGAAGGAGATCATCATGTCTGCTGTCTCTGAGAGCCTCTGTCTTCAGAAGATCGTTAAGAACCACTATATGTCTCTGGCCAGTGGCACAGAGTGCCAGGTCACGTATGTGTGGGTTGATGAAGCTAAAGAGAATCTGAAAACCAAAACCAGGACTCTGAACAATGAACCAGCTGGAATCGAAGGTATGATTAAAAAAAAAAAGTCTAAAGTCTAGATTTAAGAGCTAATTTCCCTTTGTGGTCCTTGTAGTTTGTAATGTTAAAGAGGAACTATGCAAGTCCAATAACTTTTTCACTGTTTTCCTAACCCTCCACCCGCCATGTGCATTTGTTTACAATGAAGTGGTAGATAAAATTACAACATGTATATTTATGTAGTTTAAACTGTCATAAACAAGAGATAATGGGTTACAGGGCGCATTTGTGTTGCGGTGCCACTGGGTCGGAGGCTTTGATCTCACTGACCTCTTGTAAGATCTTACATCTTACAAGAGTCTCCATTCTTCCTGGTAACAAGTTCAGCCATTTATTAAATAACAATTACTACAAAGCTGTTCAATTAAGGTATAAATGTAGCATAAATCCGATAAATGAAATCTGATTGGCCACCCTGTGTGCCCCCCAATGGTCACTGACTTGTGGTAATGACAATCACTGTGAAAAGGCTGGCCCCTACAGTAGGGGCCAGTGCTCGGTGCGATTCCAGTGCCCAGTCCTTGGGGCAAGGTGACATTGTTTATCAGTACAAAAACTGTGCTTCTATAGTTTCCTCCAACTTTCCGAGCTACAAGCAATCACGATTTGTGGCATGCGTGACATCATTTGCAAGCACGGGCACCCGAGCCGATCTGGCAGCCTGAGCACATCTGGTACCTACACTGGCAGTAGCCCCCGTGGCCCTATCAAAATTTCCCAGAGGAAATTTTCTAGTTTCTCTTTAACATCGTGCACAACTTATAAATATGGTGCCTATTTTGTCTCTGCTGACAGATATACCAGAGTGGAATACTGCCTGGACTGAGAAATTTGTCGAAGTCAAGCTGGTCCCGGTCCGGATGTTTCGAGATCCGTTCACTCTTGACCCCAATAAGCTGGTGCTGTGTGAAGTCTTTGACTACAAGCACAATCCCGTTGGTAAGTGGGCCGATTACTTTTTTCAGCTACACTTTGAACATTAGAACATAAATGTGGTTGATGTTGTGTTTGTGCCTGTTGTTTGATTTTTGAACACAGGGAAGGATCGACGTTCACAGTGTGTTGAGGTAGAGGAAAAGGTGAAACACTTTGAGCCCTGGTTTGGGATGGAACAGGAGTACATGCTCTTTGATGTGGATGGAAAGCCCTTTGGCTGGCCTCCCCAAGGAATTTCATCTGCAGGAGGTAAAAATATTAGAAGTAGAAAAACATAGAAAGTGTTATGAAGTCATCTTTATAGTCTGAAATAAAAAAGGATATTGGCAGTCACGGTTCAAATTAACTGTGCCTATTATGTGTTGTAACTGTTTACTCATCAATTCATCTTTTGTGTGGGTTTTACTCCTAGTGTCTAATGCTGTCGGCATTGACAAAGTGTACGGAAGAGACATTTGCATGTGTCACTACAGAGCCTGCCTTTATGCTGGTGCAAAAATCTGTGGCATCAATGGAGAAGAATTAGCCTCCCAGGTAAGACCAGGTCTGACTGGTTTTAAACAACTTTAGCAGTTTTGCTGTTTGTGTTTGTGACCGTATGTGTACATTTCCAATTTGCAGATTTGCTATTTAGCATGACAATTATTATGATTCCAGTGTCTGTAGTGTAGACTGGTAGTGCAGTGACTGATTTCCTTTCTGTATTTACACTGAGAGGGGCCACTAGAGACCAGAATGAAAGAAATACTTTTTTTCCTCACATGTCCGAAACAAGAGGGCTGAAGTTAAAAACTTATATAGTCCCACCCCTTCTCCGTAACTCAACCAAAATAATTTTTATCTGGCTTACTTGAAATGTTCTGCCATTCAATAATAATACAACTAATACAATATAGCCTATCAAATTTATTTATCAAATCCATAATTGTATTGTACTGTATTGTATGTTTTGCCAATAATACTTCCAGTACGTAGTAAACCTGCGATTAATGCTCTGTCTAGTGTTATTTGTCATGCAAACAAGGGGGGATGGGGCTGTCGGTGAATAGAGAAGGCAACAACACCACACTGTTACGTGTTTTGGTCTCAGGCTTGGCAGAATGTTAGCCTCGTAAACCAGCCTCCCCCGGAAATGCATGTAATTCATTTCACAGGGGGAGGCTGGTTTACGAGGCTAGCAGAATGTAGCACTGTGGAACTATTCCGCGGTAAAAAAAAAAAAAAAAAAAAAGAGCATCAGGTATGTGTCTGCATAGATTTTAGCCCAGTTGCTAATACACAGTTTTTTTTTAAGTAGCCTAAGTAGGTAATGGCTAATTAATGCTCTTCATCAGACTTCATCGTCTGATAAAGAGCTTTACTTAGCCACTCGAAACGTAGCTACGTCACTACAATAAAACTTGCTGAGTCAACAATCTGAAATCGAAATTGAAATTGAAAAATCAAAATCATGATTAAAATTCGATTAAATGGCCAGCCCTAGCTCAAAGTCCCATGCAATTTACACTCAGGTGATTGTTGTCTGATTGTGACAGTGGGAGTTCCAGGTCGGCCCGTGTGGGGGGACTGAGATGGGGGATCATCTGTGGATGTCCCGCTACATCCTGCACCGAGTCTGTGAGGACTTTAGGGTTGTTGCCTCCTTGGATGTTCAGCCCATTAAGGGAAACAGTAACACATCAGGCTGTCACATCAACTTTAGCACCAAGGAGATGAGGAGCAAAGGGGGACTGAAGTAAGTTTAGTCTTTCTCCCTCTCTCCCTCTCTCTCTCTCACACTCACTCTCTCACACACACAGACACACAGACACACAGACACACACACACACACACTATAATTACAATATTTTATGTTCTGAAGATACATACAAGCTGTTTGTTAATCTCTGGGATGTTACAGGTACATAGAAGAAGCCATTTCAAAGCTGAGCAAGCGTCATTCGCAGCACCTTCGTGTCTACGATCCACACGGCGGCACTGACAACTTGGTTCGCCTCACCGGTCAGAGCACTACCTCCAGTTACCATGAGTTCTCTGCAGGTACGGCCTGTCGTAATGTCAGTGTTCGTATCCCTGGCCAGGTTAGCCACATGGGCTGCGGGTACCTTGAGGACAGACGACCCGCTGCCAACTGCGACCCCTATTCAGTGGTTAGAGCCCTGATCGAAACCTGTTTCCTGGGAGTCACTGGCGAAGATGAATGTGAGGAGGAAAAGAAGACCAAGTCGGCCTGAAGAGGGAGGAAATGCATCCAAGACACCACAAAGCACACTTACTGAACTTAACAAATGCCTCTGTGACATTATTACTGTGAGACCTCTGACACTTTAGCAAATTTTGAGGTTTGTGTTGCAATAATGCAATAAAAAAAATAAAATAAGTTACGGTAAACCAGTCCAACATCAGGCCTGTTCTTCCTGCAAACACATGGAGTCTGGCCAAGTTTATTTGTTTGACAAAAGCAAACACAAGTGCCTTCCTACATCAGTGTTTCTGGCAGTAATCCTGATGAACTGTTGCAGAAGTAATAGATTTATGGAACAAGAAGCTTATGGCCTCCGACAAAAATCACACTGGACAACATGAATTGTGCACACATATAAAGGCACATTAATCAGTTACAAGAGTGATGGCATATTACATGCCCAAGAAAAAGGCATGGGTCTATAAAAATAGCCTCCTCTACAGATGGTTTAGGAAATGGCAACGTTAGAGATGCAAATTACTGACAATGAGATTATAATGCAACAGCAGCATTAAGACTTAGACACAAATCTTGTCTATTGATGTGGTTTTCCACGTTTCCATAAATTTTATATTTTTGATCAATCGTTTTGATCATGATCATTTTTGGAGAAACTTTGAGATTATAATGTATGTGTAGTGTATTATAATGAGTGTTCAGGCTGGAGTGGGTGACTTTTGCCACAGTTGTAGACAAACTTATCACCTTTCACTCAATGTGCTAAAAAAAAAAGCAAAAAAGAGACTTACACAGTCTGAACTATAAACCTGTGAGTGCAGCTGCAGTTGCCCATTAACTCCTATACACAAAATTTGGAGTAGAATTTCCAAGATTGTTCTGATAGCAACTGTAATGTGAGACTTTTCAGAGGCACAAAACCTCCCTTATTTAAAATTGTATTTATTTAATAATTTCAGTTTTTCCAAATTTCTGCCCCTGTGCCCTGCATCTCTGACACAATAAAAAACAAAAAAGGTAGAGTCACGTCATTTTGACTCTGGGTACCAGGAGAACAGATTTCATATTTATTATTTAATCTAAAAAGCTCTCTTACATTCATCAGCTCTTGTTTAAATCATTGAATTATGTTCTGAAATGTGAAGCACCAGCTTGTTCTGAAAGATCAAGGAGTCAGCTCATTCTCACTTTAAACAAGTTCATTCATGTTGGGAATTGGGGAAAAATGGGACAAAAGCACTGACAAGAGTGAAGGGACATGAAACAAACACGGCGTATGAAACTATATAAACACAGAGATCTCGGCTGAGCACGTTTGCCTCTTGAGATGGCAAACTTCTCTCTGCCCCGTGCGCCTCTCTTGTCAGCCGTGAGTAGCAGCTGCTGGTGCATGTGGTCCCCAGTAAATCTGCTCTGCGCTCAGAGCGGTGGTACAGAGCAGCCAGGACGCGCGGTGCATACGCTCCGACTATTTCGCCCCTTGCGTTTTCGGCGTTAATAGCAGCAATGGATGAAAATCTCATCCTTTATCGTTGACTTATTGTCGAGCGCAGGACCTGGCGATGAATAATACCACCGGCTTGGTACTGGTAGGGGCTGATAGCGGGGAGGAGTTACCGGCACACCGAGCCCTAACGGGATGTGTCCTGGCGCTGCTGATCATTTGGACGCTTTTTGGCAACTTCACCGTATGCGCAGCCGTTTATCGCTACCGGCACCTGCGCGCCAAAGTTACCAACATCTTCATCGTGTCCCTGGCTCTGTCGGATCTCCTGGTCGCCGTGCTCGTGATGCCGTGGAAAGCAGCGGCCGAAGTTGCTGGCTTCTGGCCGTTCGGCGGGTTCTGTAAAACCTGGCTGGCCTGCGACATCATGTGCTCCACGGCCTCCATCCTCAACCTGTGCGTCATAAGCGTGGACAGATACTGGGCCATCTCCAGCCCGTTCCGCTACGAGAGGAACATGAACAAGAAAGTGGCTTCGGTTATGATCGGAGTGACCTGGACGGTGTCCGTGGTCATCTCCTTCGTTCCCGTACAGCTGAACTGGCACAGAGCGGACATCGGTGACGCGACAGCCGGAGACTTGGCGCCTAACGGTCAGGGCATCGACGGCAGCTGTGACTCCAGCCTGAGCCGCACTTACGCCATCTCATCCTCCCTCATCAGCTTCTACATTCCCGTGGCTATCATGATCGTCACATACACCCGCATCTACAGGATAGCCCAGATGCAGATCCGGATGATATCCTCCCTGGAGCGTGCGGCGGAGCACGCGCAGAATTGTCAATCAGATGTGAACCCTGAACTATGTCCTCACCTGTGCCCGGAAATAAGTGCCAACCCTTATCACTCCCACATCGCCCTACATGCTGTTTCTCAACCCCCCAACCAGACACACCGGGAGCTCAGAGTCTCCATCAGAAAAGAGACTAAAGTCCTGAAAACTCTCAGCATCATCATGGGTGTTTTTGTCTGCTGCTGGTTGCCATTCTTTATCCTGAACTGCGCTCTGCCCTTCTGCCCCGGACCAGGGGCCCCGGGGGCGCATCGAGGCCCCCACTGCGTCAGTGAAAAAACATTTGACGTCTTCGTGTGGATCGGCTGGAGCAATTCATCTCTCAACCCGGTTATCTATGCGTTTAACGCGGATTTCAGAGACGCCTTTCTGCGCTTGCTGCGCTGCAGCGGACGGGGCTGCTGGACCGCCGTGAGCGCGGCGGTGGAGACGGCGCTGGCGAGCAACGATGCCGGGAACCTGAGGCAGGAGAGCCCGCTGAACGCGAAGCTGGGCGTCTCGTGCGCCACGAACACCAGGGGAAGTCAGGACAGCGGGAACACCACGGTGACTGTGTGTTACCACAGAGGGACAGTGTCGGAGCAGGTGATGGACACTGAAGAAAGCAACGGTACAGACAGACTGGGGCAGATACCGATATGAGAGACCCACTTTTAGGACAGGATGGGTCAGGAAGCAGGTCAAGTATCCCAGGGATGCACAGGGAGCACATGAAACAGTGTAGTTCAGGGACTACCAAAAAACAGGCAATAAAAAAAAACATGAACACATGAACATAACCACAACCGTGGAGCTATTACTTCCTATTTATCTTTGAGCTATTTATATAGCATCATTTTTGTTTGTACCACACAAAGTGTTTTGGCTCAAAATGTCTTGTGTGAAATGTATTTTATAGTAGTAGTTTGAAGAACTCAGTGAGGACTACCTCTCTTTTTTTTCTTTTTTAAACATAATTGATCTATATGATATATATACTATGGGTACAGTGAGGCCGTGGTTGGACAGTTTTCACAATTGGTTATCTGTAACCTCAGCAAAATGATCAAAGGCAACTTCACTGCTGCTGTATGTGAGAAACAGTCACAGATGATGACAAAGGTGCGAGGCAGATGCCAGTGCTTAGAGGTCTTCAAGCAAGCAGGGGCTGGTGTATATGTTTCTCACTCTGTGGTAGATTAGATTAGATGTTGTACGTGGATGATAAAACACCTTTAATTCACAGTGCTGAAGTAACTCTGGGCAAATTCTCAGATGAAGCTAAACATCAAACGTGAAAGTGAAATTATCTCACTAATTTCTACATGGAAAACACTAAACTTTGGATCTACCAGCAAGGGGACATGGTTATGCAGTTTAGCCATTCAAAGCCAAATCACTGGCTTTGCTCTCTCTCTCTTACCCCATCACGGAAAGAGAGCTACCAGAGGTCAGGATTTCTCTGAATCTCTAGAAATGGGATTATGTAAGTAACTCACATTAGCACCCGTCAGCTGTGCATCTTGGTGAACGCAGTGTGCACTCTGTTTCCCCTGCTCTATCTCCTGAAAGAAACAAACATGAATTATTTGTAAACGTTGTTCCTGTGAAAGATGCCTTGACCAGTGAGAACACAGAAGCTTTTATGGCGACAACCCACAAAAAACACAGGATGTGATGATTGTCTATGCAGCCAGGCTGATGCGAGACTGGAGACCAGATTTGCGGCGTCATATCCTCCTCTGTGATGAACTCTCTACTGATTAACATCTGCTCGTTGTTGTTTAATGAGACTTCCTTGTTAGTGTTAAAAATGAACGCGTGTGTTATAACCTCAAGGAGCCACAAGCCTTAATGGAGTCAACAAGAATTAAGAGCTCATCCTGAGCACTAAATATTTTCTTAGTGGTTGTGATTAAATTTAGATTGAAAGAAATTGTACTTTTTGTAAATATACTTATTTGCATTTTTGTTGAGAGTTACACATCGGACATAATTTGTTTCAATAAAAAGAGTCAAGTTGCTTAGAGTACATCTGTAGGCAAACATGCAATTTTAACAGAAATCTTGGTTTACACTTGTTTATCTGAATTTTGAACCTAAGAAATCACCTTGTTTAATGTGCACATCTGACTGCAGGTGTGTGTGTATGTGAGAGTGGGCTCCTCTGAAAGTCACCAATATGACTCTCGACAACCGTGCTAGATTGAAGCGTAATTGCAACATTAGTTGACTGAAGTCAATATGTTGTCTGTACAATAATTAGTTTAGCAAAAGAAAGGCTGCCCAAGGGTAACAATTTCCACTCAGCTCATATCATTTTTTTTAGCTTTGCAAGGGTTTGGTGCAGCGCTATTGAGAGCACTTACTAAGTAATCCACAGAGAGCAGACTCCAGAAATTTATTTTTTTTTTCACTTGGGCTTTTTAACCAATTAAATGATACAGCTATAGCCTAATATGTTAAGTAAGTAAGCTTTTTTGGTGCCATCTAACTCTTGGCAAGAAAATAATTAAACATGTCCAAAATGTCAAACTGCTTATTTTTCACTAAATATAGTTAACACTTGACTTGATGTACAATCTGTAGGCACCAGTGATAAAATGTTTGTGCTCACATTGATTGCGGGAGTGTGAAGACACAGAGGTAGTAGGCTATAGTGTTTGATTGTTTCCAGATGGCAAGCGTGTGTGCGGCCTTATGGTATCCACGACGTAATGGGCTTGTAACCTACATAGAACATCCATCAGCTGTAGGCGGCTCCATCTGTATATAAGAATAGACACCATACCAAAGACGATTAATAAAACAGAGGTCAAATGAATTTTTTAAAGTGTGTCTCCCATTTACAGGAGTTGCATGTAGGTTACTGAGTGAGAAAAGTCATTACAGGCCTAACTCGAGCACGGTTCAGAGAGAAGTGTGCAAGGGCTGTTTCTCTGAGGAATTAAAAAAGTGATTACCTCCAGAGTGCGAATTATACAATGACAATGGGGGGGGTCAACATTTTACACAGTGCAGTACAGCGCAGGCGCGCGCTTGAGTTAACAGAAGTCTTACAATGAAATGTCTACAGTCTGTAGAAGATGATAAACCAAATTTTACAGTTCATGCGGCACATAATGTACATAGATGTAATGTACACAGATTCACATCCTGTACTGGTCCAAATATTGGAACCAATGGATAAAGTTTGATTTTGAGGTCACCAATGTTTTCAGTATTAAAAAGGTAAAACCCCAACTATACCACCACTCAAAGACTATTAAAATTAAATTCTAAAAGTTTTCTTTTTAATGTGCTACATAAATAGGCTACACAAATAGCCCAACACTGCACTACAAACATCCACATTAAACTTCTCATTCACTTCAGTTATGTTGTTTCCAAAAGGGGGAAACTGTCAAACCTGGCAACGCAGCTAGCGGCTTTGTTTACATCCTGACGGCAGTGCAGCTAGCAGGTTACGATAGCTCCGCTAGCTAGAGTGACATACACAGGGCACAAAATGCATCGATTTCTAATATATGAAGAAAAATCAAACGGACAGACAGGCGACGTGGTGAGAAATAGTGACGATAAAGAGTCAGAGGAAGCAGCAACAATATGAAAATCAACTGGAAGACGCCAGAGAGGGACGAGCAGGCAAAGGCCAAGGTGTTACTAGCAAACAACTAAAGGTAGGAGGCGTAGCCTACGGAATGAGCTGTAGACACCTAATTCCGAAACTCTGAAGGTTAGTAAGTAAGTATATTAAATAGTTTGGTAGCCACTTACATTAATTTACAACACTCCACGAGACGGCGTCAAGTCTTCTTTTTTTTTTAAACGCCCGCGCCGACTTGGATGTGAACCAGTCAGACACGCAGACTCAGGCAATGAAATGGTTTAGTCCACTATAGGGGTGTCCAAAATTTTACTACAAGCATCTTCCTGGCATATGGAATACTGTGGCCTATATTGTAGAAGGCTATTTATTATTATTAATAAGAAAGATAAATGTGCAACGATAATCGATATTTACCGATATCAATATGTGTTTGTTTTTTTAAGTTTCTGAGATGATACATTTTTATACAGACTGAAAATCATGCAAACTGAATTTTTGAATGTCTTCCTTTATTTTCAGAATAGGTTACACATGGCCAAATCCCCCTCCCCCTCCTTCTCCCTCTCCCGAAACAGCAACTAGACGGATATACATCGGTTGTGCATATCGACCCAATTTTACTCATCCGATATCGATATGTTAAAAAATGACGAACATCAACCGATACCGATATTAATGCCGATATATCGTGCATCCCTATTAATATGTCTCCCAGGGTGGTTGTGCTCACCTGGGTTTACTTTTAATGCCCCCCCCCCCCAAAATGTGTGAGAGTCAGCTGAGCCCTGGAGGCCACAGGTTTAGATGTAGGCCTACAGAGAGAGAAGGGCTCTCAAGAACCGGTTATCAACAGCTTACTAACTATCAAACACAGACACGATCATGGACAGAGTTGTGTCGTCGTTACAGACTGTATAATGAGTTGTGTGAGGACAAATCCAAAGGGATAAAAGTCAGGACCCCACTCACACGTATATAATGGCTGAATAATGTATTTTCTTCTTCTTCAGCCTCTTGATCTTGTAGACACATTTGAACAACAGCTTCAGCAAAACTGAACATTCATGTAGATTCGTCTGAGAGCAGAATAAATAACATTAACATGTCAGGCACTTCAGTTGTTGCTAGTAGATAAAAGAAAGTCACTTGATCAGATTAGTTTTTAAGTTTACAAAGCACACGATGGTTCCTCCAACCCTCTCACTGATAAGACAGTTTTGAAAGCCCTGATTTTAGGGACAAAACCTTGGCTGAACAAATAGAAAGGTTGCCCAAAGAGCACATATCCTCGAAAGTGTTCCCATGGATGTGGACTTACCTCTTTATGTCATACACATAGATATTGGCTAATGGATTTGCTTTACCTCACACAGACTGTCTTTTCTCTTTTGATCCAGTTTGTGAAGTCTTTCCATCTGAAAGACCTAATCCCCTCTGGTCCCTGTGGGGACATGGGATCAGGTTGTTGCTGCAGTTCCTGCAATAATCCTGGTTCTCCAGAGGGAGACGTCCCCGGTCTCAGCATTACTGCAGATATATCAAGAACATTTCACACAGATTTAGTTCTCTTATATAAATGATGAAATCCTTTATGTTACGAATAGACAGACCATGTCTGAAAACTGAACACTTTGTGTTTTTATGTTTTATTTATGAGTGTGTGTACTCAAGTCAATGAATCTGAATTATTTCTGGCAGAAAAATGAATTAGGTCAGATAAGATGAGCAAACCAGACAAGACTGGGAAAGGCAAAACGGAGAGGCGGGAGGGAGGGTGAGCACATGCGTATGAGTCTGTGTGTGTGTGTATGTGTGTGTTAGACGGAGTGTGAAGTATAAAAGAGGACAGAGGATACACGAGAATTCAAGAGAGAAATATGGAGATTGGTAGGGTCGGGGGAAATGCAGGTTCATAAAAAGGTTACAGTTAAACCTTAAATAAGACAAAACAGTTACACAATCATTAACCCTTTCAAACCTGGTGTCTGTTTTATTGGACATTCGTAATCACTGCTGCACATATTTAATGAATGTATAAATATGTGATAGTTGCAAGAGGACTGCATGGCATGTAGACCATTTGCATTTTTGAATAATATTTCACTTACCTCTAAGGCCCTTAACAACAATTTCCACTACACCTGAGATGCCACCAGATGAGCTGCATCTACATCTAACATGTAATATCAAAGTCCTTCTAGGCAATATAGAACATCTCTGGTATTTTCTAATGAACTGAGACATTGGAGCTGATTGAAGATGTGTATGTTTTTGGTTTTCAAGACAAATTGAGACAAATCAGTCATATGTGCTGTTTTCTATACGACAAACTCCACCCCATATTACTGTAACGTACCGTAGCCTACTGTATACAAGGATAAAACAACCATCATTGGGAAATCCATTGCAATGTTAATAACACTTAAATATATTATTTGTACAGGTTGGACGAGGAAAAAAGGAGCTCTGAAAAAAAGAAAGATGTGCAAACGTGTGAAAAGGCAAAAAAAAGCCAGAGTTAATCATCAACTTCAAGGAAAGAACAGATCAGGTAAAAATCAGGCTGACGGAAGACGTGGCCGAATTCACTAATGTAACAGACACAGACTAGATAAATAAGATAAATAGAGAAAATAAACACGTTTACATGGACAGACAGATACAATATCCATCCCCTCTGGGAAATTCAAACGTCTTATGTGCAAAATAAAATAGAATTGAAAATAAGAAATTGGTCGGCCTGTTTTACTAGGTAGATTCAATTGAAAACAAGACTGACAGGCAAATCAACAAATTATTGATGTTGATCAGTTACAATTGTATAGCACAATTCACATAGGCTACATGAACTTGATATGCTGCATATCAAAATATACAATTTGAAATTTGTTAAGCCCCATCTCTCCCCATCAGTAATATTGTTTACCATAAAATGCTCATTATTAATCGGTTTTGAACAAATAATTTGAGGTTCAGGTTTACTGAACCATGCTTCACCAATAGGCCTATTTCACCTGGTTTGGCCTAAAAGTGACGTTTGTAATTAAAAGAGACAACAGCAGGTGGAGTCATTGAACTGCATAAACGAGTAGGCTACACCGGGGTTAGAAGGATTTCTTTTTCTGTATGTTTTGGGGGCTCTTTAATCTTTATCATAGACAATATAAGACATGGTAGTAAATAAAAGGAAACAGGGATGTTACAAAGCTGGTCTCCTGGTCTCCATTTCCATCTGCTCTGAACTTTCTCACCCAGTCTGTGGCTATGATTTGTCCCTAATAATGATGTCAATTTTTAATAACAAGTCATATGGTATAGTGTTGTTTATGGTCACTGGGGCTTTTGGGAACTGTAAACTCAAACATGTCCAAATATTGCATTTGTTCGGGCCTAGATGTGCATTAATGGAACTGTAATTGAGATGAAGGTAATTAATGTGTTTTTGCAGAATAAGTAGGACGGTGGTGCACATGAATAAACTATGTCAGGTTTTGGCTACAGAGACAATAGTTTTCATTGGATCAATTCATTCTATATTTTGTTCTTTTCATGGGATGAAGTGACCATAGGAAATACGGAATATGACTAGACATCTTTCAAATATATAAATAGCTGCTGCAGTATCTTCATGATTTATGTAACTTATAGATGTCACTTTACACTGAATGTGTCGATAATTTGACTGTCTTTATTGGTATGAGTTAATTGTAGGTTTAAATCTTTTTGTAGACAGGTAGAAAAATATAGAATATCAGACTTACCCTTTAATATAGCGGGGCTGGACAAGGGCGGTCTTGCACCTGCAGTATAGAGTATGTGTGCTCATAAATACTGTAGCTCACAAGTCTGTCAAGTCCGTGTGGATCAGCATTTCTGTTGAGGACAAAAATGCCACCCAAATAGTTTAAAACTCTCAGAAGGAATGAGAAAAGGAAAGTGTAAAGATAAAGACAAAACATTACACACAATACAGTTTTCTGTATGATCCTAAAGAATGATGGAAGGTTACTGTTGTGTTTCAAAACTTTATTAGTCATTCTCTTCAGTATATCACGGGGAAACATTTTGGACTTTGACTTTTAGTGTGACAAAAAAGGCAAAGGTGAGAAGTGTGAGGTAAATATTGTGTTTAATAAACAAACATCAGTCAGGGAACTGACATTAGTCTGGGGATGGAGAAGGGGAGGGGGGAATATAAAGCACAATGCACATGTGTAGAGGTGGGGTGGGGGTGGGGGACATATTTATCTCAAGGTGCCCCCCGTACAGTAGGAGCAGGAAGTTCTATATAACATACAGATCAGGATCCAAGTCTACGGTACAAAAACTTAGCAGCAACATGTTAACATCGGAGACCAAGGGGCTAACAAAGTAGTTTCATTTAGAAAAAGTCACAGTATTCTTAAAGCATAAATTTGTTAAAAAGGTAAAAACAGTTCTAAGCATCCTCTAGGGTCAATGCTACTCACAAGATCTGTGTGTGAAATACATAGGTAGGGAAATTATCTATACATTTATACTCTAATATAAAGACCTTCTGGTAATGGCACAGTACAAACTCTCAGGAAACGCGACAAAAATATACAATGTCTTCACGTCACATTTGCAGATTAAAATGTAACTAAGGTCTCTGGCAAGCACAATAGTTTCAGTGATCAAAAAACAACTTCTCTTCAACCAAAATAAAGGACACCATTTTGTTAGTTCAGCTATCCTGACAGATTATGCCTTTTTAATACAAAAATAAGGACAAATATAAATTAATATATATTAAAAGAATCAGATTGATACATGGGGGATCTACAGAATAAGCACAGGTATTTATGATACAATAAATACTTGTCATTCTTGAACGGGGGGGAGATAAACAGAGAGTAGTGTATTTAACCTGGCAGGTAATATGTTTAACTCTTCTACAGGTGAGAGCATACAGTATGTATGTGCATGTGTGTTTGTGTGTGTGTTTGTTGTTCAGTAGCTGTATAAAATACCACAAGTTTGAGCACAGCTGTGTGTAGGATCGTGCACACAGTCTCGGAGGGTTCAGGAAGTCTGTTAGGGGAGACTGCACACTACAGTGGTGGTTTTCTTGTGTTGTAGGGGGTTATCACTGCCCGCCCTCTCCCATGCTTTAATGCAGCGCCTCCTAGTGGTGAGTCTGTGGTACTACCAGTTAAGGTTACTCCTAAAAACACACAACTCACATACAGGAAGCAGGAAGTCTACGGGAAGCAGTCGGCCGTCAGTGACCGGTCAGTCCTCCAGGGAAGAGACAGTGTGGCACACCATTGGAGTCATCATGACCAACAAAAAGAAGTAGATGTAAGGAAAAGTCAACGCTTGTGGGTTTTTTTTTTTTGTCTTTTTCTCCACTTCATAATAAAAAATAAGTCTGTTTTTGTACTTTACAATACAATTCAACATCCCCACCGAGGAAGCATCAATCATCAGTCCAGCACTGACAGGAAAAGAAACTTTTTTTTTTAGACGTTTCTCTTGTTTTTTTGACTTTTTTCAGGGTTTTTAAAAAAAAACAAACAACAGGATTGGAGGGGGTGGGGAGGGGGGGGTAAAAGGGGTGGGGGGGCTGTAGAGGGGGGAGGGTTTTCGCAGGAAGAATCGGGATCTTGGACAATGAGGGACGAGGATCAAGTAAGGCGGGCAGGAACACAGAACATATCTGGAGAGGAGGAAATCTGCCGAGGGTATTGTCTTTTTTTAATTTTTTTTTTTTATGAGGAGCACTTTGTACAGCCGCACTTGACCACTTTCTCTACTTCCTGGACAAACGAAGAGCCGTCAGTGCACTGGAAGGTGTATTTCCTGCGTTTGCTGCGGAGGGGGGTGCAGCAGGTGCCCTGTCCTTCTGCTCCCCCCGGGCAGCTGCCTCGACACTCTAGACGGGAGACCTTCTCCTGGGTTTGGCACGCCGCGTAGCCTTGCTGTCTCTGGTAGAAATCTCGGACCCGTTCCCCTCGGCAGGCCACCTCTGTAGGAACGAGTGAACAGAGAGGTTACCACAAGACTATCCACAGTTTTAGAAGCTGAGATTCTGAAACCACAAGGACAGTGTGACGAAAGTGATCTGGAGGGGGGGACAACACGGTGGCTCTTAAGATGATAGCACGAGGAGTCAAATGGATGTGTAGGCGGGGAAATGAACCACATGTTCAACTTGCCAACTAATTAGTCCTTGCTAAAAAGGTAGTAGTACAAGTGGGGCGCCCCATATGCATAGGCTACAGTCCTCCCTGCAGTCGGCCCCGGTTTGAATCTGACATTGCGTGTCATTCCCCCTCCCAGTGCCTCCTCATTTCCTGTCTCTCTCAACTATACTATCGAATAATAAACATATGCCCAAAAAATATACTTCCAAAGACAATCCAAAGACATGCACGCTAGGTTGATTGGCAACTCTAAATTGTCCATAGGTGTGAATATGAGTGAGTGAGCGTTATTGTTCTCTATCCACGAGTTTCTTTAGAACGTCGACCCAGTTTGATAAGACTTGTAATAGTTGCGGTAAACGTGATCTATTAATGCTGGCTTTTAACACGGATGTCAATTTGTGTGATATCCACTGTTAAAAGCTGGTGTGATGATCCATGCGTTTTACGATTTTCATTGAAGGATTGGCTCTAAAATTCCACCGGAAGAGCAAAACCGGCAAAACAGTAAAAAAGGGATAAGTGATAAGACTGGTGACCTGTCCAGGGTGTATCCTGCCTTCGCCCTGGGATTGGCTCTAGTAAGGGATAAGGGGGCTAGTAAGGGATAAGTGGTATAGTGGGTGGATGGATGGATGGAGGGATGGGCAAATCAATGTGTAACTGTCCTCTCCATCTCTCATACAGAGCAGTGCACAGCTGCTTGGCTGAGCTTTTCTATGGCAACCACCTGGGACTGTTTCCATGCAGTGGAACTGGGCCTCTGGGCACGATGACTGATGACACACTACATAAATCTTTCAGCTACAACAAGCGAATGTATCAGATTTATCGAGTATGGAAAAATGTCAAATGCCAAATCAAGACTAATAAGTGCCTTAAATAATTATTTTGGGGCAGTTTTATGTCTTTGTCAGAGATCGAACCAGTGACCACCTCTAAAAATGCTTAATACTGCACTTTGCGAGATTTTTGTAGATACAAAAAAAAAAGAATTCATTCTCCTCCAGTACGATATTGTCACTTAAAAAACAAAACTGCCCCTTTTGCAGTAAGCTATTTGACAGAGCAGCTTTAGCTACACGTTGCATGGGGTGAAAACAAGGTGAGGTGGAGACAGTGATGAGAGGTATTTTGGGCTGCACTGGAGATGAACCAAGAGGAAAAAGGAAAAAAAAAATCAGTCAAAGGAGGAAGACAGGAAAATGTGACCAGGCAGTCTCACCTGAGTAACTCCCCGTGTGGGATTAAGAGGAGGCTCAGGAGATGCTGAGTTGAAAAAGCAGCGGGGTTAGGAGTGTTAAGAGCAGAGACATAAAACACTGTTAGATACACACACTGCTGCTGAGAGAGTTTAAAAGACTTTAAGTAACACAGAACAAAGCTGAAGCGTGGAAGAGGTTCTGTTGAGAGAAACGCACTTGATTCAAAAAATCTGAACAGCGACAGATATTATTTATAAAACTGTGAGAAAGTTAGTGATAATTTCCACACATAGACAAACCCTAACAAACACACCTCTTTCCAAAGAAGCCTCCATGTGTGTCTTACCTCTGTCACATGCCTCTCCTGTATATCCGCTGTTACACTCGCAGTACGCTTTACCCAGACCCGACACTCTGCATTTGCCGTGTTTGCAGCGGGACTGACTGCAGGGGTTGGATGCGTCCTGGTCCTGCTCATCACAGAGAACGCCCACAAATCCAGGCTGGCAGCGGCAGGAGTAGGAGTAGGAGTTGATCGGAAGGCAGGTACCATGGACACACCTGCACATGAAGGAGGAAGGGGACATGGGAGGTGAAGATGTGGACAGATCTTTCCAGTTGATTCAAAAGCCTGAAACACTTGAGCCAGATTCACTCTTTTAAAGGAGACATATTCGACCAAATTAAAATAGTTCCCAGGTGTTTTAAAGACATGTCTGTGACACATTTTGGTCAAAAAAAACCCAAGAATCAAAACAGCCTCGTTCAGAACGACTGGTACAGTAGGGGTGGTAATATGCAAATTAGAAAACTAATGACATCATTGTTAGACAACCGAGGGAACAGCTCGTAAAACCACATGAATTTCAACTTAAGGAGCCTGTACATTACAGATTTTTTTGTCAATTCTCACATTTTGGGGGCCGGAAGGCAAGTCAAACACCCAAATATATGTTAAAGAGCCTTAAAAAAGTGACATTTCCATAATATGTCGCCCTTTAAAATCATACAAACACAAGTTCCACTCACTTATTGCCATCACAGGGGTTGTTAACTTGCTGGTCACACAGTGCCCCCGTCCAGCCTGGGTGGCAGGTGCAGGTGAAGCCACGGTGCCCCGTCGCGTGGCAGTCACCCTGGACGCAGGCGCCTCTCTGGCACGGCTGGCAGCCTGGCTCCACCCCGTGCCCCAGCCACTGTCTGGTGGTGCTCTGCGAAGTCCCCGAGCCTGGAGCACCTGGCCCCAGCCCAGCCCCCAAGTCCTGGAGCTTCCCATTGATGTAGAGATTACGGAGGCAGCCGTGGAAGCTGGTGCCGTTACGTCCACCTGAGCCCTGCTGTAGGGAAGACAGACCCCCAGAGGCTGAGGCACGCTCCGGCATCCCTGGTAAAAGAAAAGAGTGATTAGAGACATAAACACATCACCTAATATCAACATGTCAGACACATTATAAACAGAAATCAAATATAATTTTTGGTAGAGACACAGTAATAGAAGAGAGGGCTTAAACAGTAAGACTAGATATTAATTATATCTAGGATTTAGTTTTGAAATGATTCCTGTTTCCAACTCCTTTTTCCTCTGGCACCATTGACAGGCTTTATCCAGGGAGGAACAACTAAAATGCCCATGACAGAGGATCAAACACGATTATACTAAGGAACACACTATGAAACATGTCTTACATATATTCTAGTCAACTGACAGTTTTAAGTCCCAGAAACTTTTAAATCAGGGATAAATCAACCAGTGAACACACTGTCGAGCTGATCTCTGTGAACTCCCTCTCTGCTCTCTGCAGTGTTTTGAATACTGTAAATCTGAAGTTTATCTTTTTCTTGGGCACTCCCATTGAGAGAGTCTTGCAGTAATCAAGACAGCCAGGGATAAAATGTGTTTACAGTACCTTTCCGCAACAAATGGTTATGCTTTGGTAAAAGTTCTGAGATAATTAAAAGGTGCTTTTAATGATATTTCTTCTGAATGTCAAATCTCTAATCAGGATCAAAATCAAGGTTAAATGTTTGTTTCCTGTTTGATGTTTTGATTGATTTAAGTTGGTGTATATAATAGATGGACAGATAGATAGAAAACCTCTTTTTTCTGGCTCTCTGCATGACTAGATAAACTAGATAAATAATAAAAATGTACGTCATGTCCCATTAATACATCAGATACTGATAGGTATTTATCACACGACCAATAACAAAGATGTGAATCATTAAGTAAATCATAAAAAACATTATATGGAAAACATTCATAGTCTTCACAAAGCAAATTATGTGCAAATAGTATTTAAAAAGTACATTGAAGCTTTAATGTGAATAAATCAGACAGATGAATTCAATCTTTTCCTGCAATTTCCCTGCATTCCAATCACATATGTAAGCTGCAGTAAAGTAATGAACTATGTACAGTGTATTTATGTGGAGTGATAAATCCTTACCTCCCAGGTAAAGTGGAGAATCTATATTGAGTGTGGACTGTTTGCTGATGGAGTTGATGGATTTGGGCGGCCCGCCGTCGATGGACAGAGATAGAGTCTGGTCTGATGCCACCAACTCCACTGCATGAAAACTCCCATCATTCACTGTCTCCACACTGAGAGAGAGAGAGAGAGAGAGAGGGGGGAGGTAGAGAGATTTTGTCCAGATATTTGTGTCATCCATCATGTGAATGTGGCCTCACTGACATCTCTGCTTGTGTTAGTATGTACCTGTATATAGCAGAAGGGGGGTAGGACCCAGTATCATAGCTGACCCTGAGGCGTCCCCTGTACAGCTCCATGGCGATGTGATCATTGTCTCCTTTGTACAACAACACACCGCTGTCCTCATCTGTAGCGATCTGAAAACACACATACACAGATGATTGTATAAATAAAGTACAACAAAAAATCTTCATGAAAATCTTTAAACCTATCTAGCACCTTATCTCCTAAAACTCTAACCAGCACTTTTTCTACACTTCCTTAATACAATCTCCTAGATAAATAGATCTAGTACTTAGTATCTACACAAAGATTTGCTCTTGCCCTGAAGCTCACCGATGCCTTTCACCTGAAAGTCGCTTTCCATAAAAAGTGTCTTCCTTAACTTATGACCTTACTACCTTATGAACAGTGGTAGAAGAAGAAGTGTTATTCTGTTTCAACCTCAAACACCCTTTTTTACCCACTCAGCAGCAAAAACAAGCTGCTTAACAGCTGCTGAAATTATTATTCATTTGGATAAGGATTGTGTTTCTGGCCACCACGGTAAGAGTCACTATCTTTCAGCTCTTATTTTGGTCTCTACCTTCTCCTGAGAGAAATATCCTGCTCTGTAGCTGCTGTTTGCTCTATAACAATTACAATTCGTGCTATGCTGTACAGTTTTTTTTTAGGTTTTCAGTGAAAAAGCCACCACAGGGGCACTGAGAATAAAGTTGTCTGCTGCAGCTGGACAGTTAAAAAATGGAATGAAATTCAAAATGATGCCGAGCGGAGGTGAGAACGATGAGGCGGCGACTGAGTGGGCGAGCACCTGTAGGCTGATGTTGGTCTGTGGCGACAGGAGGCTGGAAGGAAGCTGCAGGTAGGACTCGCGGTTCACAAAGTTGACGCTGACGAGCGTCTCGCAGCTCTCGCCCTCATAGCCGTGGAGACACTGGCACTGGGGGTCTGTTCCCACGACGACGCACTGCGCACCGTTGAGGCACTCGTGGTTGTCACAGGGGCTGGTCCGAGGGAGCACCATCGGGGGAGAAAACTCACAGAACAACCCGCTGCAACGCACAAAGTCACACGTAATGTTTCCAATAAATTTGCTGTGTAAACTTGTTGGTGTCATTATGAAGAGTGAGATGAGCTCATCCCCACAACTTATAATGAAATATATCCTTTGCAATAACTGTCAATGAACACAAGGGGGAGACCCGCCAACACCACACAGTGTAAATTATACAGTATCCGTGTCTGCATGGTGGAAAACAAAAAAAACTAACTTTTAACTTAGCAGTGTAAGATCATAGATCAGTTGTTGATCCTTCAGTTTGGAGAAAGACTTGCAACCGTCACTGCTGAAGAAGAAAGTCTGATCAGTGCGTGTGAGTTCCTGTGTCTCACCTGTATCCCTCTGGACAGACGCAGGTGTATCCGTTGACGGCATCAATGCACTGACCTCCGTTCTGACACTTGTTCTCTTCACAGTCGTCGTAGTCCAGCTCACAGTGCTCACCTACATAACCTGGAGTGCACTCACACCTACAATGTGCACAGACACAGACACACACAGAGAGACAGGGATACTTGTTGATACTGAACTTAAATCTGTGGTGTGGATTCAACAGAACAGAAGAAGAGAGGCGACTGTGTTCATATGTTTTATACCAGTTTACATCACTGTAGCTGCACTCACACACGAACATTCAATGAACGAAAGTTCACATCATAAGGGAGGAAAACTAAAACAAGATTCAGATATGATCAGGAAATTTTATGAGACAGCCAAGACCTTCCAACACCTTCCCTCCACACACACACACACAGACACACACACAGCTTATCTCTGCAGGGAAAAATCAGCAACTAATTTATTTCACCATGAGGAATGTTAGTACTCAAATCCTGGGGGAGAAATAACAACTCCCTCCTCCAACTCCTCCTCGACTCACGTGTCTGTGTGCATATGTGTGTGTGTGTGTGTGTGTGTGTAGTCCACTCACTTGTATCCTTGTGGGGTCAAAATGCACTTTGAGTCGTGTTGACATGGATTCAGCTCTGGAGCGCAGAAATCCAGTTTCTCTTCACAGAGCTCTCCTAGGAACACAGACACACACACAGACACACAAATCAACTCAACACCTTCTCAATACTTTACATACTCTACATACTGTTAACTATAACAAGTGATATTATAAGACATCTTTGTTCCAGCTTGTGCATAATAGTATGAGTGACCCTGTGTATGTGTGTCTACAGAGCTGTATGTGTAGTGCATGTACAGAAATGTGTGTGTCTGTGTTGTATGGGTGTATACTGCTGATGATGGATGACTCTCTTGTGGCCAGAACCAACACAGCGGTCTGATAAATGATCCCATCTCTAGGAACGTCATATTCCTGATGATAGCCCCGATGTTCCTGAAAACTCCGAACTCCAAATGAATCACTGATGAGGCATCAGGGAATAAACCAATATTCCTGACAGCACAAGTCTACTCTGGAATAATTAAACGATCACTTGGGGATCGATGAGAACGTGTGTAAAACGATGGGAGAGGTGTAAGCATGTTTATGCTCGGCAGTAGCCGTGCTACCGTATTTAGAAGCAGTCATAATAGTTTAATAAATAGAAATGAGACCATACTTAATAACTTAACAGTAGGTGTTGCTTCTTTCTCCGGGCCATTAGTTTCCGAAACGCTGATTGCACATTTAAATGGCTTTAATAAAGACAAAATGGCTGCTATTAAGGGAACTGGTGAGCTGTATCTGAAAGACTGGGGCTGTTGTTTGTCAATCCACAACTGACAGGTTAATCTTTCTGTAAGTGCAAAGAGTCAAGGGTGGTGTCTGGAGTGGTGTTGGTGAAGAGGAACCAAAACAAATGTAGCCTAACTACCCAAAAAAGGAAAAGTCTTGCATTATAAATTCAATGTTTAGGTTGCAGGCACATGTGACCTCTGTTTGTATTCCTGATGTTTATTTGAAAGACAAAGCTGATGATATTCTATATTTTTCTTCCTGTTAAAATATTCCCGCTGCCATAAATACGCACTAAAGCTAAAATCTTTTGGGGATGAGTGCCACAGACAGGCTGGTGAGAGAATGTTTTAAATGAGTTAACAACAATAACAAAAATATAGAATATCATCTGCTTTCTCCTTTTACCAAACTGTTTACCCAGAATATACCATGCCATACTTCAGTAGGGTAATGGCATGTATACATAAAGCAGCAAGCAGAATCACCACAGATATCTGAGAGCATGAAGACTCAGCGGTCTGTTTGAACATCAAGGACATGCACTGCTAACATGAAGCGAGACTGCATACAGTGTGTCAAATCTGTGGCACTGCATATCAAATTTCTTGGGGAGCATGAAAAGAAGGAGGGAAGGCATGAAGGAAAGAAGGAAAGAGGGACAGGAAGGACAGAGAGAAGAACAGACTAACCTCTCTCCACCTCATTGGTAGCAGCTGCAACCACAAACACACACACACACACACACACACAAAAAAAAAAACAACAACAACACAGACGATAGATGACAGAAAGCAGAGCGAGACAGGAAAAGAAAAGACACAGGACAGCAACACACAGAAAGACACAGAGAGAACACGGCCACAAAGGTTAGCAGTCAGAGATGATTAGCACAGTGCAAAAGCAGACAAACAAAGTTGCCACAGACCAGTGTTAGTCAGAAAAGAAATGCTTTGTCTGCAGTTGTGAAACGGCCTTTTGTGTCTGTGTATGTTTCAGTGGATACAACAGAGCTGTGTAGAAAGAGGGAGAGTGCCCAGGAGTAACAGGCCCATTCATATTTTCCTATAGACAATGTTATGTATGTGACTCATGGTTGGAGCACTTCTGCGGCCTGGATAATTTCACAACATCAGTACAAAAGATGAATGACTGCGTTAGAAAGTATCTGGTTCTTAATGATAAAAAAGACTGACTGACTGAAAACACAATCTGCATCCATACTGGTCACGCTGCTTACAGCTGTATTTTAATTACAGTGGATGGTTGTGAATGTGATGTTGCCTTATAGTAATCAATGTTGTCCCAAGGCACGCTGCATATACTGTATTTAAACCTGTTTCAAGTTGATTTTGAAAAATTGTAATTGAATAGACGAGGGTCGATAGGTATTTGTAATTAATTACTACCTGAGAAATGTACTCATTCAGAGAAGTGGAACTCAACTAATCAACTTAAATTCTGGGTCAACTTTGTATGAACTCAATCAAATAAGCTTGATTTGACATTTCCGACCTGTCAACCAGGTTCATGTAAAAGACAAAACAAGATTCTGTGTTCAAATTGAAATTAGGGATGCATGATATATCGGCATTAATATCGGTATCGGCCGATGTTCGTCATTTTTTAAATTGGGCCGATATGCACAACCGATATACTGTATATCCGTATGCAACACCTGCAAAGTTGAGGTAATGCGAGGAGGATGGTAGCCTGTAACCTTGTTATTTGGAAGTAAAATACATTCTGAAAATAAAGGAAGACATTCAAAAATTCAGTTTGCATGATTTTCAGTCTGTACAAAAATATCGGTAAATATCGATTATCGGCCATAACAAAAAAAATTCATATCGGATATCGGTATCGGCCAAAATTTTCATATCGGTGCATCCCTAGTTGAAATAATTCCGAGGGTTTAGGGTACGGTTTTAAAGGAACAAGCGACCCCTCCCACTTCCTGTCTGTTGACGTGTGTTACCTGTGTATTCTGGAGAGCACATGCAGGTGTAGTTGTTGATCCCGTCCACACAGGTGGAGTTGTTCTCACAGTCGTTGTCCTCGCAGTCGTCGATGTTGATCTCACACGCGTCACCTTCAAAGCCCTCCGGACACACACACCTGAAAGTACGCAGTTACACACACACACACACACACACACACACACACACACACACACACACACACACACACACACACACATACATGAGCAAGTAGCGAAGGACAAAGGCATATTAAACACTGTCAACAGGAGTCTTACACACACATACACACACTCAATCCATGTGTGCAGCTTATAACAGCAGTGTCAGCTCCATCTGCATATTCCCAGTAGAGAATCATTACTCTGTTAATGTGTGCGTGACTCAACTCTGTAACTACCACTCAGCCTTATTACTGCGTACCCACACACACACACACACAAACACAGCCTTGTCTTACTCTATTTGTGGGCACGTGTCATTGAGATAACACCCTCTAACAGCCATTTAATCTTGTGGTGTCCAGCCTTTTGGTCTGGATTTTGGACACCACAAATATAGTAAATCAAGGCCATCCACATGCATGCACGCATACACACACAAACTGGCATATTATGGGGTCTAATAAAGAGCTCTTATGCAGCACACACTCAAGTGGATTAATATCTCATTATATAGTCGACGACAGCTCTTCACAAAGAATATTCCACCCCCTCTGCTGAAAAGGGATAAGAAACAATGATGCAAATGCAGAACAAACAGAGAAAAAACTGGGATGAAGAAGTAACAGAGAGAGAGAAGAAGAGACAGGAGGAGCTATGATCTTGGGCTGGTCTAATTGTCTGTGTGGGTGGTTAAAACCTGCCTGGAGTGAGCAGACAGGCATTAGCTCCCCTCCTGTTAACACTAAATAGCCTAATGAAGAGAAGGCGGTCCTCACAGCAGGGCTGTCCAGCTCAGAGACACACTGGAGACAAAACTGGTCCCTAAAGCCATTTACCTCCTGTAAATTCATTTCCATCTGTCATTAATGATGCAACATCATTGATGGAGTCGTCTGCTGAGGGTCCACTGTTTTCCTGCAAAGTCTGCTACTGTGTTTTCGATAACTGGTCTTGCTGATATCTGCTACCTGACATCTAGTGATTCACCTTTTAACCTCTTCAATAGATGTGCACACATGCAGATTTAAAATGCACTGGCAGTGAATTTGTGGGTTGAATAGGTGCTTTAATATTTCTTCAAATGTGTAGATTTTGAAGAATTTCTGACATTGGTGCTTCCTACAGTAGGGTTAGTATGAAAATTACACTGTGGCAGAGAGTGTAATTCACAGAGCTACCCCAGTGGGAATCAAAAATTTTACACCTCCTTCAGGTTTGGAGAGTCAGACTTAAAAAGGGACGTCAAAATACTAAATGGATTCCCCCCAAAAAAGGCCAGAACCACTGATCCACATAACGCAAGTTAGACCCTTCTTTCCTGTTATATACTCATGTCTTCAGCATGAAGTTTACAGGTTTCTCCATATAATGTAAGTATGCAAAAATGTGGAAAGTGTCTTAAACAAAACTCATTTAAAAGCTTTAAAAATATATTTTTTGAGTTCCTCACCAAAAGTTGCTTCCCTCTCCTTCCTTCAGGTGGCAGGTTCCACCGTTCTCGCACGGGTTCCCAATGCAGGCGTGAATAGGCTCCTCACAGTTTTGTCCCTATGAGCAAACACACACATTCAGAGAACAAGAGCATCTTATTATAATGGCCTGATATCAAAGGCTACTGTCTTCGAGATGTATGTGAATGTGTAAGTTTGCATGTGGAACGCCAAAATGGTAGAGTAGGAGCTGAAAGTCAAACAGCACATCTGTAGATTTCAGCTATTACGGTAAATTGTTGACTGGTTTGTTGTCAGGAAAAGATGCTAGAACAACTAAATATAACTCATTTGACTTTCCATAGTGTGTACCTTAAATCCATAGGGGCAGGTGCAGCGGTAGTAGTGCACAGGGTCATTGGAGCAGGTTCCGTCGTTCTTGCAGGGACTGGACAGGCACGGCTCACACTTGGCCTGGATGCTCAAATCCACTGGGCCTGGGCAATGAAAACACACCAACCCACAGACACACACACATATATATATAATATTCTGCGTCTGACGAGTCAGGATACACAGGTTTACATACAGTACACACAGTTAGACAGCTGTACACTGTCAGGGACCTGCAAATGTCTTACAACACCAGAATCCAACAGCAGATAAAGATGGTGTTTTATCCCACCGCAGATCTGAATTTGAACTCTATAATAGTTCAGATCATACAATGTTATCCATATGTTACAGTTTAATTATACATGGTTGGTCAAAATCATTAATATTAGCCAAGAAAATGATTTGTAGATGCCAAATGCAGGAGTTGCAGATGTTATCGGGTTATCAATGAAAATCTAACAGATTTGCAGGACTTTGCAGGACCATGGCATGTTCAGAAGACAGACATATCCCCAGCTCTGATGACAGAAATCAACATTCAACACTCAGGACATGATGTTGGTCAGAACATGAGGGCTGGAAGGGAAGCAGAGCGGTTCAGTCTGGTCAGGGTTCAAAGGGCGAAAAAAAAAAAAAAAACTGGGCTGGGATTGTCTCGAGGACCTGGGCAAGGAGAGACTGAGGAGGAAGTACTGGGATATGATTGGCTACTTTACCTGGCACCAGAAAACCACAAGGCCCCGGGACTTCTATAGTGTGTCGTCAGTTAGATTAGGTTAAAAATAGGTTTTAGTCATGTATTCATGGTGAATGTGATTCAAAAGTTAGCAGCATTTTGTAATATGATGAGTTACCTGCAAGATCACGATTATAAGCAAATGTATGAAATGTTAGAGGTTTATATAAATATAGATGTTAATATTAATTAAAATCCAGTCAAACCAAATATTACTAAATGAATGTTCTTTGTTAGTTCAGTAACTAAAAACTCTCTAGACGCCCTAAATGATCGAGAAATGCACTGTCAAAAATAGTAAAACAAGAATTACTGGACGGACATTCGCCCATTTTTCCTACATCACCTTTGAGGACAAAATCTTCACTTGCTGGCTTATATATCCCACCCGCCATTACAAAGTGTTATTAAGTGTCATTCACTTCACCTGTCAGTGGTCATAATTTTATACCTGATTGATGTACAGTATATAAGCGAAGACCTTTGTTCCCTGACACCTAATAAAGTGAAGTACTTTTTAAATACGACTGGGTCTCTAAAAGTGCACATATATTCGCCAAAGTGTTCCTGCATCATTGTGGCACTGTGTGCATGTGACAGTGTGGGTTTACCTGTGCAGGTGAACTTCTTGGAAGGCGTGGTGAGCAGCAGTTTGTCCGTCATGTCGCCGGGCCCGGCACAGCGGGCGATGCCGGGCTCCTTGTAGCCGCTCTTCACCCAGTCCGACAGCCACTGCATGTGGCAGTCACAGTACAGAGGGTTGGCGCCCAGAGCCCTGGCAGCGCAGAGTGACAACAGTGTTCAGGTGTAATAACAGAGTATGCAGGAAAAGTCAGTCACTTTAACCTAGGAGTCATTGTTTTGTTTCAGATCAATTGTGCTTGAGAACAGAGCCAGAACAAAAGGAAATGTGTCACTGTCTAAGTGCTAACAGACTGAGATAAGTGTTGAATCAACTGTGAACCCGCAGTATATTTCTACCATTAATAACTGCAGTTGAGATGAGTGGGCGCATCTGTCTCACACTGACAGGTTGTGTTTCTCCGGCTCTAAACAACTCTCAAGAACTGAATTACACGTTTTATTTACTCAATGTTTTGGCTGATGTTCTATAGCTCATTGTGAATCTAATATGAGTCACTTTTCTTTTAGCCTTGGGATGATTCAGAAGACGGAGCACTAAAGTCACACTTGTACTACTATTATGTGTTTTCTATTTGCGTCAGCTTCTTCATTCATGCTTCACATTGACTGACTCATCAGCTTTGCTACTGATCTGACTCTGACCGATGATTTGACCATATTCCATATTAGATTAGAAAACATTATTGATCCTTGCAGGGTAACTGGTTAACCACAAGGGTAGACATACATAGACAGACACAGCGTGCACATGGCCAGTGAAACATGATTAAAAGCTGTTGAAACATGACTAAAAGTCAATAAGATTAAAGATAATACAGTGCAGAACAAAAGAAGAGACATGAAAATTAATAAAAAGATAAATACTCCATCAAAGCTGTACAAACAGTGCAACAGGCCACAGGTCCGCTGCAGGGACAAAGGACCTTCTTAGGTACAGTACTCACTGGAGCACTGAGGCATTACCATTGTGTATGCACAGTTACATTATATCTGCATTCACTTACATGCATAGGGACTAGTGTCGCTCAGCCTTTCGTATCCTGCAGTAACCTCAGCCTGACTCCTCACACCCACCTGCTGCTCTCAGTCCTGACGTCGCTCCTTTGATTCTTTGAACCGTTTGCGATAAATGCTCAATTCTTTCATATAAGTGTCTCTGACTGATCTATTACAGTGGCCAGAGAGGAAGAGCAACTCACAGGGTTGTAATAGTCTGTAAAACAATGGAGTCCTTCTCTGTGGTCTAGAGTGTGTATTACTAGAGCCTGTCACAATCTCTGTCCATGGTGCTGATCCTCAGGACAGACACACACTCCAGCAGGTAAGTTTCATTATTACCACCATCCGTCACCACCATCCTTCCTATAGACCGACTGAGCTCTCACTACAGACAGCGTGGTTTTAAGGTACCACAAAAGACAACATCCAAATGAAGATGGAAAGAGAAGTATGAGTTCTTTACCGTCGATCTTTCACCTCTTAATTATCTCATTTTCAGCAAAAGTCCCCTATGTTACATGTTGTCAAACTATTGTTTCAAGACTTCCTGCTTCCTGCTGAGTCTGTACATTGCAGTCCTCTCTGCTCGGGTGTGGGAGTTTGTGCTGTAAAACTGTTTTTGCGGGAAAATCTATTTAGCAGATTTTCCCCCCCAAAATCCCCAAGTACATGATTTAGCAAAGAAAGTAACCACAAAAACAGTTTTGATGTTGTAGCCAGATTGAGTGGAGCACTGCACAGAGGAGGAAGCAGCGACAGAATATTACGATACACACACCACCCTTTAATTAAAGCAGTTAATATTTCTAACTATAGAGAAAGGGAGAGGCATATTTATTTATCTTGGAGGGCAGGAGAGAAGAGAGGGCTGTAGATGGTTTTGTTGCTGAGCTACTTTTTTCTTTTCTTTTCTTCTAGCCTTACGAGTTCACAGACGAGCCTCTCTGGATGAATGTTTTCCTTGCCGGTTGCTGGGGAAAACTCTTTTGTGATGATAATCTATTTTCAGTTAAATTATTCTGTGATTGTCCGAGGTGAAAAGGAAGACAATCAGAGGGAGACACGAATACAGCGACGGGTGTGTGGTTTCACATTACTCACAGGTGGGAAAGTGACGAGAGGTCTTTGAAGGCTCCCTCTGGTATCAGCGATATGTCGTTACCATGGAGAGACCTGAGACAGGCCGAGAGGAAGGAGAAGAGGGGGAGTGGAGAGTTGTACAAAGAGTGTGGATGTTAAAAAAAATCTTGTTCTTGTCTTCAAGTCTGACTCAGGACTCTGAGCGACGTGTGATGTCGGTGTGGGTGTGTGTTGGGGCGTGTATATACTCACAGCAGACGTAGAGACCTGAGTCCGTCGAAGGCCCTCACCGGGATGCAGCGCAGGCGGTTGTAGCTCAGGATTCTTCACACACACAGAGAAAAAAAGACATGTTGGCATGGAGACAAATGCAGAAATCCTTTTCAAGATGTCTTCAAACGCAGCAAGGCATTTCAGAGCACAGTCGTGTTTATTACCACATTTCACTGAGCACATAAGTCAGACAAACAATTTAACACATTTGTCAGCGCAAGAGCATTCATCCACACGGAAACACACGCAAATATAAACATAGGCACCTCTCACGAACACACACACACGCAAACATCTTGCACTCATACAGCCATTTTCTAGTCTAGTGCCCAAAAACAAAAACAGCTGATTCACTGCTTCCATGGGACTTAATCACATTCATCCTTATTTGATTTCTGTTTTAATTCTACCATAAGTATCTTCTCCTTGTAAATCAGTGAACCACACACAAACTAACATCCATCACACACACACACTGCAAAGGCACTGATGTAAAGCCAGACTCACAGGGTAAGCAGCTCGGACATGTTACTGAGGCTGTGGTTGGACAACGTGCTGATCTGGTTGTTACTCAAGTCACTGAAAAGGAAACAATAACAGATACATAAAACACACATGCACAACACACACGTACGTACGCTCGCTGTGCTCGGCTCATCACGCCCTATCACCGGGGCCAAACTACATCATAACAGAAGTGATGCAGCACAGAGCTCTTGCAGAAAACCAGTCAGTTAGTCTTGGTCTTCAACAGTGCAAAGAGTGCAAGTAACAAAGGCGGCCAAGTCACGATGATCCTGATTATAAGTGTGTTCGAGTGTGCACAACTATTGGCCCTGTCCGTGGTGAATTAATATCTGAGTGTGTGATGTCTGAGAGCTGAGGTGGGCGAGACTTACATGAGAGTGAGGTGTTTGTAATTGGAGAGCTCCACAGGAACCTGAGTGAAGTGGTTGCCATCCAGGTACCTGCAAGACAGAGACAGAGAAAGAACAAAAGAAAAATGAAGAGAGACATGTGGAAGATGTAAGGAGGGTTGAGAAAGAGAGAGGGAGAGAGAAAGAAAATGAGAAGGGAGAAAATGAAGTTATTTAAACATGTGGGAAATTCCTCATCTGCAGCAATGTGAGCAGTCATTACGGCTGGAGCCATAATAAACACTGGAGTTTAATATCCCCACAGGCATCCTAATAGAGTATAGCCACCCTCTCTCTGTCTCTCTCATACGCACACACTTGCACAACTCAGATCCTATTCCCTACACTGTGTGACAACGTGCTATTAATCCAGCGTATTAATTAAGTCTTTGTTAATATTGGAAGAAGCACATTCCCCACAGGAGAAATAGTGAAATGATAGAAAATACCACCAAGCGGTTTTTTCTTTCCTGATGTTTAATTTAGAGCTATAATTTTCTGATCATCAGGGATTTTCTGCACGGGACTGTGCGTGTCTGTGTGTGATTGTATGCCTGTGCGTCTCTATGGGCCTTTGAATGAATGTGTTCTCTTTCACAAGTGGCTGACTAAACTCTCGTTAGTTTAAAAAATCATAATTCAAATCCACCATCTGTCAGTTTTGAATTTTGTTACATGCATTGACTCTGTGTCATCTTAAGTCCTGTCATGAATTTGCACCAGATGTGAAGTGTATAACAGCTCTGCGCTATAGCTAAGTGTCCATCCTTTCAGTCCACACTCACTCCGACCTCCATTATGTCTTCATGGTTTCACAAAGAGCTGACAGGACAGCAACTGGACTAACTGTCCTCGCCAGGCTGACTCATCATTAAATCAATGGCAGCACACAGTTCAAGTCAGCACCATTTCCTTTTGTAGGTCTACATGCTTATTGTACAAACTGGACATCATTACAGTATATACAGGATAGACAGCAGGGGCTTTGTGTTACATCAGAGGCTGCCCCTTGAAACTCAGGACACAAACAGAAAACAAAAAGATAAAAAAAATGTGGGAAAAATGTGGATTGTATGTTATTGCATGGAGCATGTACCTCCAAAATTTGTGTCGTCCTTTAAGCTACAGTACATAAACAATTGGATTATCTGAAAATCATGCATAGGAAGACATCTGAATATAGAGATCTATCTGTTATTATTATATTATTATATATCTGTTTGTAATAAGCAGTGTGCTGGTCCTAAACTCACAGCTCAGTGGTCTCTTTGGGCAGGCCTTTGGGCAGCGTGGTCAGACCCTTGTTACTGCAGCGCACCACGGTATCCAGACAGGAGCACTCTGCCGGACACCTCAGCACTGGAGAACAGCTGTTTTCATCATTACCTACTCAGGATGAGTGAACAGATAGACAGAGAGGTAGAGAGGTAGAGGGAGACATGACAGAAAAGTTGCGATGAAAAAAACCCGAATATGAAATCTGTCAGAGGTGCAGATGTTGCAGAACGTCTTGTGTGTGCATCTGCCTCGTCTCACCGTCTTCACAGGCAAAGTCTTGGACAGCTACGTCCTGGATGGGGATCTCCTTCAGGAAGTACGGACTCTGGCAGCGAGGGTTACCTGTCACTATGCGTTTCCTTCTCAACCAGTCGCCAAGCCAAGCGAGGTGACAGTTACAGTTGAAGGGATTAGCTAGAAGGTTTCTGGAGAACAAAGAAGGGGAGGGGGGGTTTGGAAGTGCTCAGAGACGCGTTTGAAGCATTTCTATTGTCGTACATTTGTTGGACGTGTGTCATTGTCCGTACTCACAGCGTGGACAGGGAGTGCAGCGTGTCGAAGGCGCCGGGGTTCATAGAGGTGATCTGGTTGTCATAGAGCGACAGAAGACGCACCGAGCTCAACCCCACAAAGCTGCTGTTGCTCACACAGCTGATCCGGTTGCTCCTCAGCATACTACACACACACAGACACACACACACACACATGGGTAGAAGGGATTCAACGTGCTGTGCATTTCTGAAGAAAACATGAGGACACGCATACTGAAGCATATCTGAATAGGATGCATACTTGATATGTGATTGCATATTCATTTGTGTGTGTACCCACAGTGTGCGGAGGCCACTCAGTCCCTTCAGCATGCGGTGGTGGACGTTCTCCAGTCTGTTGGAGGTCAGGATCAACTCGTTGACCCCCGAGGCTCCTTCAAACGTCCCCTCCTCTATGTCGGTGATGCGGTTGTTGCTCAGGTTGCTGCAGAGAGCGGGAAAGGTAAGGAGGCGACAAGAACGAGAGGAGTGAAAACAACAGGAGGAAGTTACGAGGTGGTCCACTTTCATTGCTGTTTTTTTTTTTGTACAATCATAGTTTTCTCCGTGCGAGTATGACTTTCTCGCAGCCACATGCGCTTTGTTTCCGTCAACATGTCTGACTCACATCTTCCTCAGCTGAGGTAACTTTTTGAAGATCCCTGTCGCCTCCAGCACAGTGAATTCATTGTTGTTGAGTCGCCTGAGAAAAGAGAAGAGGAGAGGCTGGTCAGAGACAAAGAGGGAGCGAGAGAGAGAAGAAAACAGAGACAGAGGAGGAGGTGACATAAAGGGCGATTGCGCGGAAACACGTTGCACCAGACAAAATCCGGCGTGACTCACAGTTCCGCGGTGTACTGAGGAATATGGTCTGGTATTTTGGTGAGTTTCTGGTTGGAGCAGTCGACCGTGGTTCCCTCACAGCGACACTTCTCCGGGCAGGCCAAGTCGGCGAAGCAGTCCCCTCCGAGCTTGCTGCGGTAATCCTCCGTACCTGGTCACAATCACAACCACAGCGTCACAGAATGACCTCACTCGTGCATGAGCTGAACCCCAGCATTGACTGGTGCCCGTTCCAACATGAACTCCCAGGTTCGTCAAGGTGGAGGACGTGATACCATGATGGAGGTCATTTTGAGACTTTGCAGACGCCACTTTTGTTTAGAGTGTGGGGGGAATCGTCAAAATGAACCAAAAAACATCGCTGATTGTGATCATATGTAACATTACTCATGAGCGTGAGGCGCCAAGTCTGCATGACACACACAAACTGTCGAGATCAAGACGTGTATAGAGGCGCACACACGCACACGCATGAGGACAAACACACTGGAGTTGTTCTGTCCTGTCAGACTACAAAGTAACTGTTAGTATTAGAAACCACAGCACAAACAAAACAGCATCAAAAATTAGATCATAACTGAAATATGCTTACACACACACCCTGGCAGTCATCTATCAAACTCTCTCTCTCTCACACACACACACACATGGACAGACACAGACAGGCACGCACACACAGAGGTTGTGGGGGGACGACAGGAGATTGCTGTCTCTTGCGTCTTGGACATGCTGTAGGGTTTTGCAGGGCCGTTCCATGGTGCTTGACAGAACCATGTTCCACTTTAGGAACCTGGCAGCCACATGGTTAGATCAAGCACAAAGGAACAACCTGCTGACTGACTGCTCCTCCGCTGGAACACAGGGATGGGAAGGACAGAGGGAGGAGGGGAGGAGGGGAGGAGGAGAGGAGGAGAGGAGAGGGGGGAAGTAGCAGCAGGAGGAGAGGAGAGGATAAGGATGCCATGAGTAGGAGACAAGATGATTGGTGAAGAGGGGCAGAGAGGGAAAGGAGAGAAGAGTCTAGGTAAGATGAAGGATAAGAAGCAGGAGGGAAGGGGAGCTGGGAGACGCCAGGGAATGCATCAGCTGGAATGAAGAGCAAGGGAAGAGGAGGAGGACGAGAGGAGGATCAGATCAGACAGGCGGGTAAAGAACAGCAAAATGATCACGAAAAAGAGGGAGGGAGTGAAAAAGGGAGAGAACATCTATAGACGTCAAAACTCACAGACGTATCACAGGAGAGCAGGAGCAGTGGGAGGAGAGTTACAGCAGCACTGAAGGCAAGAGAAGCTCTGACTTCTAGGAACACACGCACATAGACACACACAGACACACTGGCATTACACACATACACACATACACACACACCAGACACACACACAGATACGGGGAAAAGTACTTGTGCTAAAGTGTAAATCTCATTAATGTTCTTGATGTTGTTTGTTCACAGACAAGAGGAGTCACAGAGGGGTCAAAGGTCACTGTGGTGGAAGTCAAAGGTCACAGGCCACCTCGGGGGACGAGAGATGAGGGATTCATGTGTGTGTGTGTGTGTGTGAGTGTGAGTGTGTGTTACTTACAGCCAACATGGTGTACTCCTGAGTGTGTGAGAGAGGCAGTAGGAGAAAGAAGAAGGGATTTCACCCGTTTATTAGAACAGGAGAGAGAAAAAGCTGATGAAAAGCTGTGAAAAAAAGCTGCAATCTTTTCGTGTATCGTCCCCAGGCAGTGATTCATTTAAAGAGGTAATGACTCGTGAATAGTGAGAATCGTGCTGGCATAACATGACACAGGGCGGGCGCTTTCATCCGACACACATCCCGGCCTTGTTTGCTTCAAGCACGACTGGTTCAAACTTGGTTTTAGGGGGATTTTGAGATGGCAAAAAAGCACACATGGCCAGATAAAAGCGCCAGTGCAGATGAAAAAAAGAAAAAGAAAAGAAAAAATTTAAAACACCATGTTAAACCCTGAAAAGTGCATGTGCGTTATTTTGTTATGTGCATTTTTTAACATCCATCACTTCAGTGAGGTCAGGTTGGAGGGATAAAACTGGAATTACAACATCCAGAGTTTAGTGCTTTTGTTCAAACAGAAATAAGAAGGTACACTGTGAAGTAATAAAAAAAAGGGAAGATATAATAGAGGATATTAAAAGTATTGATCTGAGGCACAATATAAAGACTGCGCCACAGAATAAATCATGTTTATTCAACTTTTCAGCTGCAAATGTTCTTAAATTATTCAGCTTTGCCCGATATGTGGTATCTGGGCTTTGAACCCTCTGTCCCCCCGGTGAGCTTCAGAGTTAATGACTGCGGTGAGCGCGCACACACACACACACACATACACACACCATGCCTCCTCTGTGTGCTGCTGTGGTAATGACCGCCTTTAGCCCTGCTACTGATCTCATATGCATGTCTAATTTACATATTTCCCAGCACCCCTCTGAGCATGGTAACTGTGTGACCTTTTGATGTTCTGCAGTGGGTGAAACAGACACAGATGCTCACGGACACACGCTCATACATTAGCTATCATTAGATGTGCTAAGAAGCGAGGAGGAATGGTATCAAATACCTCATGTGCGGCGCTCGGTTGACAGCAACCTGAGCTTATTAATACAACTGTTTTTCTCCCTCTATCGTCAAGGTTATGGTTACCGTGGAAAACCTGGCGCAAGGACAAGAGTGTGATTATCTGGTGTCTGGTTAGAAGTGTGATGCGTCGTGATGTACATTTGATCATTAAAATAAAATGTCTTAGCGTTCGAAAAAGGTGTCAGTCAAGGCAAGCCACTCCAAGCGTTGTGAGTGCATGAGCATCCGTGCACCGTGAGTGACCAAAAAGAGTTCAACACACACACAATGTACAGTACCTGGGATGAAATACTGTTCTCTAGCTAATGGAGAGACAGAGAGAGTGAGAATGAAAAACAACAAAAGGACAAAAGCTTAGACTAAATGAAAGTGTGTGCGTGAGACAGGGAGTTGAGGTTAGTAAAGAGAAAACAGAGGAGAGGACAGTTTGTCTTAAATATCAACCTGTGTGCATGTATGGATCAGATGACTTAGTCACAGATTGATCAGTGTGGTCATCTATACAGGCTACGTTTGTGTGGTACCTGCTGTATGCGTATATATATATATACAGCCGCATGTGTTTGTGTTCATACCTGAGCAGCGGAACTTCTTGCTCTTGATTTGTCCGATTCGTTTGTTGGCGAGCCGTCGTGGGCTGGTGCAGCGCGCTCCGCTCGTCTCGATGGGATTGTCCTGCAGGTAGTCAGCCAGCCACTTCAGATGGCAGTCACAGATGAACGGGTTTTGGGCTAAGTGACTGATGCAACACACACACACACACATACAGATCAGACAGAGCCATGGACGCACAGCACACAAAAACATACATGTAAGCTGTTAGAGCAACATACTGTATACTGTAGTTGAAAGCATGTTCTGTTCCTCTGTGTAAATAGCTTATAACTGCTGTGCTGGTGTGTATAGACTTCAATTGACTAACAATTCAAAAAAAAAGGAATTAACTGCTGAATGCTGACAATATAACTTGTTTTTGATTTGTAATGTTTATAGACTTGTACATTGATCTTTAATCAATTTTTAAAGTTAAGAATTCATCACTCTAATCAGCAGCTAATGTAAAGACCTGGGTATAAAAACATAGAATTTACTCTATATTCTGTTAGATGAATCATCAGAAAGTCTAACTCACTATAAACAATAAAAAAATATCAAAATTAAAGCTGTGGATTTAAATTTAACACAAAACAATTCAAACGTTTGACAATATAACTTGTTTTTGATTTGTAATGTTTACTTTAACGCACACCCTGTGTACACTTCAGTTGATCTTTAATCAAGTTTTTAAAGTTAAGAATTCACTCTCTGACTCTAATCAGCAGCTAAGTACTGCGCTAAAGCAAGGTCCTGGGTATATTTAGCTGCTGGTAACATAGCAACAATACTTCTGCTTTATATTCTGTTACCAGGTAACTCACACATCATCAGAAAGTCTAACTCACTATAAACAATAAAAAAATATCAATTATCCATTAAAGCTGTGGATTTAAATTTAACCATTTCAAGTATCATTACCAGACAAAATATATTAATGTATGATAAAGTACGGTTGTGATTTCTGACAGTAACTGAAAAACAGGAATCATCTAAACATGTTATAAACATAATCTATAATTACTTGTGACTTTTCATGTTGCTACCATGTCAACACATTCTATTATCTCAGCCCAGAGATAACGAAATAATAAGTCGTTATCACGAATCACGGTAATAAAAATTTGGACCTGGCCCTTTACAACAACAACAACAACAACAACAACAACAACAACAACAACAACAACAACAACAACAACAACAACAACAACAACTCTAAATCCTCCACACCCACTCATCACAGCTTCTGGTGGCATTTTCTGACAAGATGCAATTTATGAAGTCCTTATAAGATGTTTTTTTCTTTTTTAATTGGCTAATATAAACTATGCTTATCAGACAGTGATGGCCATCCTTTGTTGTTACCATGTGGCGTCTATAAGGAGACACTGAGGTTCAACACGCAGACAGCCAGTGACCACCCAGCAGCGAGCAGGGCCCTGTGCTGGGGCCCTGGTCTGTGCTGCTCATTTATTTTTTTGAAACTAGTCATTGTTGTTTGTTTTATCCTCAACCATACCACGATCTTAACCACATGCTTAGTTTTGTAACCATGGTGACAATAGCCATCATCTTCCCTTAAAAGTAAGTCGTTTATGCGCCTGAAACGAACCGATCTCGACTGTTCCATAAACTTAAATGTGTTTATTATTGCAACCATGACAAAATAGCTTCAGTACGCCACCACCAATGCACTCCACATGTTTACTTTTGCAATCAAGAGCCATTATTCTCTTTGATAGCAACAACTGATAATGCTTTACTGGTTACACAATGCGGCTGAAAAGAAACACAGTGGGGTTTTAACCCATTAGTCTGAAGGACCTCTTAAGATCTTAGTTCATTAGCGGATCCAGTCAAGTAACCTTACATCAACCTGACGTCTGTTACATAAAGACAGAGACGTAAATGTTATTTATTAAAGGAAAAGTCCTCCCTTGAATACCTGAACAGGTTTTTAAGATCAGGTTAAAAACGTATCTCTTTACGACAGTGTTTGGTTGAGTGGCGTGTGTGCGTGCGTGGTTTTGTGCGCATGTGCATCTTTAAGTGTGTGTGTAGAAATATGTGTGATTGGTCAAAAGGGACCAACTGGAACATTTTCTCATAGTCATCTTTCAACCAACTGCATGTGTCAAGCTTAAATCCGGACAAACCACCATGGTTTCATTTGTGCATGTATTATTTTGCACTTGTTCTCTAACTGTATCTGTTGTAAAACACATTCAGTTGCCTTGTGCATGAAGTGCACTCTATAAATAAAGTTTGATTTGAGTTTGATTGATTAAGCTGTTACAGTAATACTCATTTTAAGTCCCTTTTAAGTCAATCAGACATGAATATGTATCCTGGACATCTGGACCCGTTTGTTGTGGCTGTTTTTCTAAGAGTAGCCAATTGACGTGTTACTACCTTAGTTATAATGATTGCTAGCTACAACTCAAGGTTTCACACCTTTTTATTTACCACTACAGTATAAGCCTAGTATTTGTGTGCCTTGAGCTGTGTGTGTGTGTGTGTGTGTGTACATACAGTGTTTGTATGGCTCTTAGTGATGAGAAGGTTCCCTTGGCGATAGTCTGGAGCTTGTTGTCATAGAGTGAGAGCAGATTGAGGTTGTGGAGGTCCTGAAACGCATCCACCCGCAGACATGCTATCTTATTAGCATTCAGTAACCTGAAAGAAAGAAGTCACAGGGAGAGAGGGATGGAGAGAAAGAGAGAGATGAAGGATGAAGGCTTATCCTGTTATTATTCTTGGATGAGTGTTTCAAATGTTACAGGTCAGTGATGATGACTTTTAATCATGATGTCTTCACTCTGATGACAATGTTTTAGCTAAGCACTTTTCAGCAGAATATCAATGAGCTGCGGATGTGAGCTCTTAGCTGCAAGGAACTGCGTGTGTGTGAGTCGGTGTGTATGTGTGTGTGTCTACTCACAATAGCTGCAATGAAAACAGTCCCTCAAACAGTCCTTTGGAAATCTCAGTGATCTTGTTCCCATATAGTACCCTGTGGAGAACAAACACTGCATTAGTAAGTAAGGAATAAGACCACACTTATCCTGTAAAACTATATATTATTAAAACAAAAAAAGAAGTCCCTGGGGATTATTGTATAAATTCTAAGAAAAAACAATATTTACAAGGAGATAAAATGAACATCTCATTATACTGGTCAAAAAAAATGTGGCTCCTCTGTGTGTTTGACAGTGAACCAACGACAGACGCTGCATTCATGTCGCATTATAATAGGGAGTCATTACAAGCAGCCTGTGGGAAAAAAATAATGTAATTCTGAGTCAATGGTTATGGCGAATGTCTGACAGCTACACTATCTACAGAACCACTTAGTGAAATACAGTGGGACTGAAATCTGCAGCAAAGTATTAAAAACCTCAACTGGACAAATGAAAATGATCCACTCATCAAAAAGAGCTCTACGCCGCATGTTTGGCCCGGTCTCATATATTCACAGTGGTGGTGGGATGAGGTGAAAGATACAATACTTGATCATGAAAATTAAAACCCTGTGTTTTGATATGAATAAAATGAATTTTAAGTATCAAAAGTAAAAGGTACTCACTGCAGAATTATCCCCTGGAAGTACTTAAATATTCTATCGTTGAATCAGTATTGAAATATTAATACATAACTGATATGAAGATGAAGGTAATTGTAATTACTTCATACTGGGAGACGGTTCACTTCACATATTTCATTGCACGTCATCGTCATAATAATCATGTAATTTTAATGTAAAATATGACTGGTGAATCATAACAGTGGCTGTAACATTAATTTGGTGGAATTAACCCTCAACCCTTATTTCCCTCAGTCAAAACCAATGTAATAACATGAAAATAAATGTGAAGTACGAGTATATCAAAAATGTATCTGTAAGTTCAGCAGTTGAATTTTTTTTTTGCTTTCCACTGCTGCACTTCCTGTACAAATATGTCATGATTAAAAAAAAAAGGCAAACTTAAGCTCCTTATCTGGTGTGACTACTTGCCTAATGATGGGTGTAACCATCTTGGAGTGAGGCTCGAAAGCTCCGAAATTAGACTAATGGGAAATTTTTACAGTTCTTCTAATCCTGCCAACATTATGTGAACGCAGAATCAAACTAAGAGAGTAGGACTCAGGCTCTTAACTGCAAAGACCAGAGAAACATCCAGAGAAAAACATTAAGTAAATGATAATCCCTCAAAGATGATAAGAGCCAATCTTTCTTTTTTGGCTTCCAAGTGAAACACTAATAAAATGCTACCGGCACAAACACACTGACGATTTGCCAACTCTTGGCTTCATGTCAACTCTCAGGGCATAAACTATAACTCACTTTTCATCTGAACGTTTCTGTGAAAAAAAAAAGGGAGTCTACAAAAATCTGGCTGTGGCTACAGCGTGGGGGGAATGGACACTGTTATCAGAGAAAAGCTTTTTATACATACATCAGATTACATACACAAACAGGTCAAGGCTGAGACTGCCACCGCCTTGCCCGACGAATACCTCCGACGCACACACACACACGTCAGATCACATCACACACATTATCAGTCATCTTTACGCTCCACGCTGAGTTGAGTTGTGTATGTAGGCAGTCGAAAGACATGTGTTTTAGATTGGCTTTTATTTTATTGTGCTGAGTGGCTGTCCCACAGAGACCTGAGGTTGGGAAACCCACGATGCGGGGAGTGGACGCTTCATTTGTCTCTCACATGTATTAGCACGTACTGATCTACACACAAACACACACAGAGGCGATGCTGAACAATGTGGACCAGTATTTTGAGTAAGTCTGGAAAAACAATTTTTTTACGGGCTGGGACACAGACGTAGAAATGCTTTTTTTTTAATGCATTTAAAAAAATAAAAGCATCATTTACCTGTATTGATTTAACAGTTTAACATCTTACTTTATGAACTGTATTAGCAGCTATTAATATAATAGGCTAATATAGCAGTGACTACTTTAATCATTTGTTTTTATTTTAGCTGCAAAAATGTTCCAACATCATAAAAAACTTTGTTGCAACTTCATGTCTCGGTTAAATCTCAGCTGCTTGTGGTTTTTTATCTGCTGTCCCACTGTGCCTCCACAGTGCTGCTGTCCATGCCGGCCCCCAAACCATGGAGGGTCTGCAAATCATTAGCCCCCCTTAATGTGGGAATTTTGCATCTTTATTCCACCTCGCTGATGTGTATGAAAGGTACCGACACAGAATAGGCGAGGCGTTGCTCTTCTGCCTTTAAGACAGCAGTGGCAGCGGTCACAGAGCGTAAAAGCAAACAGCTGGACTCAAGGACTCAAAGGGCAAAATACTGGATTGTTTTTTGGTTCAGGGTAAACAAGCAAAACCGGCATAATAAAGGGTCTTCTTGTCAGCGAAGTGGGAGGGTTCTCTATCCTTAAAACCCCTGCTCCTATGTACCTCCAAGGGCAAAGCTGAGTATGAACTTTAATATCAAACAGCTGTAGGTTCCGTCTGGGATAAAATTAAAAACACTGAAAATGAAATTTTATACTAATTATAGCATGATTTAAGGCATGACCCACTGTGGACCTGCAAAATGTCCCGTGTTGGCTCACTGGTCCACTGTCAGTGAGTTTGTAACGACACAGACACACACAGCAAAAGATCAATGGCTCATTTACATCCTTTTTTTTTTAACCAAACACTGACACACAATGAACACACAGTGCAGCTTAATGTGAAAGCCATACTGTATGTGGTGTGTCAGCATGAATGTGTGTGTCCCATTCTCTCTGTGGTGAATGTGTAATGAGGTGGCAAAAGCCTCCATTCAGCAATTCAGCATTTATGAATTATTGACTTTGGAGAGACGAGACCTTAATATAACTCCTTCATGAAATAACTCTACATCCCTCACTCCCTCTCCTGCTCGTCTCTCTGTCTTCCTTCCTGAAGCTTCACACGCAAAGCAGATGGTCCGACGCGAGACTCGAGCCTGAGAGACGGCCACGAAAAGTAGATCTAAAATGTCTTGTTTTACTTATACTGCAAATAAGGAGGATGGTTCTCGTCTTCTTTACTTAATAGATCTTGCTGTTTGATATTTGCCATTGTTTTGATACAGCAAAAATAACATCGGAAGAGAACGTCGAACAAAAAGTGGATTTTACAGACAGACAAGTAAGAAAAAACTGATCCGTTGCTGAGGGTCTAAGGGTTTCGATATAACGTGTACTGTATGTTGTGTGCATGTCGGTCTAAATGTCAGTGTTGTTTCTTGTTGTTTTTTCTTTTTGTTGTCTTTACAGACCTTGTCAAGCTGCTGTTATTTATGTGTGATCTAATTTCTAATGTAAGATGAGGTGACATGTCTATAGACCGAAATAAACTAAACTAAGTATATGTGAAAAGAAGATACACACTTGTTCTTAAAAACTGATGTCATATCTGGTCACATGCAGTGGATCAGTCATTCCTAATGTAACATACAGTAACCTGTAGCCAGCCATGCTACCATCTGATATGCTGACTTGAAAGTGGTTTGGATAACAAGGCTTAAACTCTGCCTGCCTCTGCCTCTCAGAAAACGAACAGACGTCCGAAATTCCTCCTCAGATATCCAAAGGATTGCATTTTGATGTTTTGTGTAAACTCCTCGTGAATACACACATATCACACAATACTCACAGAGAGTTGAGGGAGCGCAGACCTTGGAAGGCGTCTGAAGCCAGCTCTGATATCTGGTTGTTACTCAAGTCTCTGTGAAGAAGAGAGGAGAGAAAAAGGAGAAAGGAAACAGAGAGAGGCACAGAACCAGACACAGAGTTGGTGAGGGGGGAGAGAGACGCGCAGAAAGTGAAACACAAAAAGGTCAACACAAGCCGCAAAACAGGACGGGAACAGAAGTTTTTTTTTTGTGTGTGGATCGTTGACAGGGTGCACAATGCATGTATCTCCTCATCTACTCACATCCTGCGCAGCTTCTTATAAGGAGAAAAGGCCCCAGCTGGGATCACCTTGATGGCGTTCTGCTCCAGTCGGCTGGAACCAAACATACACACAGACCATTGAGGAGAGACATTAACATTCCCCTATCGCGGAGCTATCTCTGCTGTATCGTTGACTGCTGCTCTTTCTCGGGGCCTCTGGCTAAGCGGAACATTTCCAGATAAGGCGCTTTGATGGCTGGTGCCAAAGTCAGTCACATTTCTCTGATCTTTTGCCCCCCTTTAACATGTGTACAGTCAAAATGTACACACGCACACACACACATACACGCACAGACGCACACACAATCACACAACTATCTGGGCAGTGTTCCATTAAGTGCCAGTCAGACTCTGTGTCAGTCAGGGCCCAAAGAAATCAAGCCAGGCCAGGAGAGAGAAAGAGAGAGGCAAGGGGCAAACAAAAGAGAAAACAGACCCAAACAACCGTTCTCTAAACATTTCACATGTTCAGTCACCGTGACAAGAAAGGCGGTGGAACATGATTTGCAAACCAACCACTCTATTGTGAAACATTTCCTTTAAATGAGTTTGTTTTTTCATCTGCTGTTCTACTCCACCACTCCGCTCCTTTTACACAGCGCTGATATGTTTTACTGGTCGCACAGAAGCGCTGTGTTTTTTTTTACTGTACCGTGTTGTATTATGGTTTAACGCGCTCACGTCATGTCAAGTCTTGTCAGACAAGCGTGACAAGTGCAAGTCAAGTCTCCAAAGCCTCCAGCCTTTGTCAAAGCTGGTATCAAGTCGTGTCTGAAGTCCGTTGACACAACTATGTGTCAGTTTTAAAGAACAGAGACAAGTCTTCAGCGGGCTGACAAACGTCCAAGTCTTAAAGTCTTGTCACAAAATGTTTCAAGGCAACCTCAATTAAGACATGTTTGTGCTCTGGTCATACATCAGTTTCCAGTCCAAGTCATAATGTCCTAACAGAGCAGGTCTTCAGTCTCAGGCCAGTCAAGTCTAAGTAAAATCTAAAACTAATTGACACAAGAACAAGTCAAGTCCCTTTTCTTGTCTCATGTCGAGTCTCAAAGTCGGGTTAGACAAGTCCAAATCTTCATAAGAAGATCTCTGAATGGTTACCAAGATGTGGCATTTGAATATCACAATTCAAAGGTTTGTTACGCATGGGTTTTACATAGTTGACATTCATTCGTTTTAATGGTTTAATGATTGTAATTTGTAAAAATGTATCAGAGCAGTCCGCCCAAGTCCTTGTTCACAGGTCTTATGACTGACTCATGTTCAAGTCTCAAGTCTATTGCTCCTCTTCATACCATTTCATTTTGATTGTACTGGCTCTAATCCGTCCTCTTTACTTGATGCCCCCTTTTTAAAGTAGAGATATGATCTATCTTGTCCTTCAAATGAATCTTTTGATTTGTCCTTCATCCCTCATCCCTTCATTATTTTCTTAAGAAGGGAAGAACTGCATGACCAGGCTTTCTCATTTCACAGATGTGTGGTTTTATTCCACTGCACAGAGAAAGAGAAGTAGTGAAACAGAAAGGTGGAAAGAGACAAAGAAGGAAAATGGGGAGACGCACGGTGAAAGAGCAAGAGAAATATCACTGCACTGAGTGTGTATACAGGAGTCTGTGCGCTAGAGTGGGTGTGTATGCATGTAGCATAAAGCAGGTGTGTGTGTGTGTGTGTGTGTGTGTATGTGTGGTTATGAGAGTGTGCCTTACATCTCAGTAATGGTCTCAGGCAGGTTGGTGGGTATTTCTGTCAGTCCCTTTCCTCTGCAGTCCACGATGTTGTTACTGCAGGTGCAGGACTCTGGGCACTGTAACACGCTGCAGGAGGAGGACGATGACGACTGGTGACCTACACGGAGACAGAAGGCCAATATCACCCGTGGATAATAGGTTAGGCTTGGGTGTAAATCCTACAGCTGAGGTATGTCGAAGATGACAGTGAAGAAATTCATAATAGTGTGAAAAGGGTACAAGCGAAAGAAAAAGAGAGAGAGAGATGCTTGTGTGAAATGTGAAAGTGTCCTTGTCAATCAACAGCATCATTTGTGCTTCTTTGTTGAAAATATTTTAGAAAAAACAAAAAAACAAATGAGTGCATATTTCAGAAAGTACAGGTCATGAGGTTCACACAAAGCCGGGCAGTGGAAGATGGATACTTGCCTTCGTCCCAGTCTTGAAAAGCATGAGCAAAGACATTAAGAAAAAGCAAATGAGACAAAGCAAGAGATGGTGGGGTTTGCCACTGTGAGAGACAGCGAGTGGATTCACTGCAGGTCGCACATCAACACACAAGCGCGTCACACCGCCGTGCTTTTCAAAACCTACCTGTGCAGACAAACTCCTTCTTCTGCACCTCGGCCACGTTGTGTCCCCTCAAGTGTGGCGGGGCCATGCATTGCGTGTAGAGACCCAGACGGGGGCGTTGTCGCAGCCACTCTGACAGCCAGGCCACGTGACAGTCACACTGCAGGTTGTTGGAGTGCAGGCGACTGGGGGAGAGAGAGGAGGAGCAGGAGGAGGAGGAAGAAGAAGAGGTGGTGGAGAGGGGAGGGGACAAAGATGGGGGAAGAGGGAGAGGAGGAGACAGGAGTATGCGGTGATCACAGAAAAGAAGGGATCGACAAGTGGTGAGAACAGGTATGTGTGAGGAAGAGGGGAGCAGGAGGAGGAGGAGGAGGAGGAGGAGGGAGAAGTACAGGTCGATCAATCAATTGTACAACCAGGCAGCGATGAGAGGAATCCGTCCCCTCAGGGCGGCAGCATGTACGAAATACTCTGCGGTGCCACTTACAAGGTCCTGAGCTTCGGCATGTGGTTGAAACTGGCCACAGACAGTCGGCTGATGTTGTTGTTGTTGAGAGTGCTGAGGAGAGAAAACACAAGGCCGTATAGATCCACCAGTCGTTCTTTTCTTTTTTTTAAATTGCAGGGTTGTTGCACACTGACACTGGAGGAGCTCGCTGCAGAAGTGACTTAGTCAGCAGCACGGTCGGGTCTGAAAGTTGGACTCAACTGCTGAGCTTCATGTAATCGGTGTAATTTTTAACCCTGCCAAGTCTTTTCATGTTAATCTTTTAAAAAGTAGCTTGTTGATGACAAATTGTGTTTGTCTCTGACTCCTTCAGATGCTAACTACCTCCTTTATCAGATGTCTCCTTCCATTAAAGCTGACTCAGCCCTCTCTGTGTTTTGTCAACCTACTGAACAGTAAAACACTTAATATAGGCGACAGTGAAGCTGACCATTCACATTATCTAAATCTTTATCTATATAGGCTATATATCATATTGTGTTGCTACTGGGTTGAAATAAAAAAAACTGCCCATCTTAAATACTGACAGACTTTAAAATCACCAGTTGACCAGTTAATGAAAAGGAAAATCTGTCAACTAAGAGCATCAACAGACTTCTCACTGATCTCATGATGGACAACGGGGTCGTTCAAGTTGTTTCTGAATGTACAGTATACGTGTGCAAGGGTCCGTTTTCAACTGCTGCACAGGCAATGCAGTCTTTTAAAGGTCAACGAGGATATTAGCTGCTCCACATCCTGCTGCCGTTAGTGTTCATCATTCACCGGCTCTTGGCTGTTGTTGGGTAGGGTGGCTGAATAAACAGGTACTCACAGCACTTCCAGGTCACGTAACGCTCGGAAAGCCCCGTCCTCAATACAGCTGATGTGGTTGTAGTCCAACTGGCTGCACACACACACACACACACAGAGAAAGGGGAAGAAAGAAAGAAGATGTAAAGATGTCTTACAGTTTATCTTCAGGTGAAATTCAAGCCATGACAGCCAGGTGCAGACGAGGATGCATCAACTCCCCCGGCAAAAGTCATCAACACTCTCCCTCCGTCTCCTTCACACTTGTTCACTTTCCCTTTCGCTTTAGTTCTGTCTCCTGAGCTCTTTGTTCTTCTTAGATGTATTTCTAAACGCATTCATCTCTGAATCCATTCCCGTTTCCTGCTCTCCTCAATCTGACGTCTAATTTGTATGCGCTGCTCTTTACCTCTTTCCCCCTTCTCTCTCTCTTTCTCAGAATCGCTTTGCTGAAACAATTTAATTAAGACATAAGGACAGTAAATCATGTGCTGTCACCCGCATGCTAATGCCCGCACACACACACACACACTCACACACACACAGAGCCCTGTCCTTTTACAATAATTGCAAGGCATTTAAAAAAAAAATTATCTGTGGCGGAAAAAAAAAAACACAGGATATGGCAAAATTGTTAGAAAATCCATATTTATAGAATTACTGCAGGGTAATTACTTTACCTGCAAAATGACCAACCATTATCTTCAATCATCATAACTATGACTGAGGCGAAACAAACAAGAAAACAACAGCAATGCAAGTGATGTGACATCCACACATGCACAGACACACACACACACACGAGCACACAGCTGCTAACGAGCAGCGGTGCCAGTCAATACGACAAGCAGGAGGCACATGACATTCAACACAATGAAATATTGATGCCCAGGCGCACGGGGGTTGTGCACATTTTGCAAACACAGTGAAAATCAAGTGACAGATGTGCATGCACATAAACACAAACGCACTCACACACACTCACACACACAGACACACACGTGCACAGAAAGTACAGCCAAAGTGCCACTTACAGGTTCTTGATCTCCACGGCTCCTCTGAAGGCTTTCCTTGGAACCCCCTGGATCTGGTTCTCGCTGAGATCACTGGACACAGAAAGAGAGATGTGGAGTGAGAAGGGGGGGAAAGAGAAATAAGGTGGCAGAGAGTAAAGAGAGTGAAGCCGTAGCGGCTAAAGTACTTGATGTAATCTTCAAAATGCAACAGGGGGAACTTCGCCGCCAGACGGATCATCTACAAAATTGAGTTCTTTGCACACAGAGCCAAACATAATCAGCTGTCTCTATTCATCTCAGTGACACACACACACACAAAAAACGCTGCCTCTGACAAGTGTCCACGAATCTGGAGCCAGATGCAATTCAATTGTCTGCTTTGAACATCCATTCAAGTCAGGTAGGAGAGGCTTCAGCTGCTTCAACAGCCTGTAGGGGGCACTGGTGACCTCCTCTTCCCTCGGAGCCTCTCTGTTCCTCCTCTCATCACTCCCACTCATCTCTGCCTCACCCACCACCTCCCCCCCAACTCTCCAACTCCCCTTCTTCTGCTTTTAAGGAGTGAGTGATGGATGTGAGTGTGAGTATGAGCACTGGGGTTTACAGAGATTTAATTTTCAGCCACTTTAACTAAGCTAGTGCTTGGAATAAAGCAAAAGAGAGAGAGAGAGAGGAGGGGAAAAAAAACAAAAATAAACACGCTAAATTTACTGCTGTCACTGACATACACACCAGATGTGTGCGCTTCAACGTTCACACACACACAATCACATAAATACTGTCACATACAAGAACAGGTGTCTCACACACAATAAATCTGCAGCAAAGTGAAACGTCCGCTATCAGTGGTTGGTATAGCAACTTGATTTAGTGGAGCACATAGAGTACACACACACACACACAGGTGCCGAAGGACGCACACACACAAATCGTTACACACTGGAGGATGAACTTGATGAAGAAAAAAATGTATCTATATCATCTCATGAACTCAATCAAAGAGAAACATCTCAACTGAGAAGACACGTGACGGTATCTCAATGTGCTCGATGGTTAGTTTGTGTGTGTGTGTGTGTGTGTGTGCTGTCCGCCGCCAACACAGACCAAAAATCCAGACAAGACTATTTGACCTTTCACCCCTTGACCTTCCAGCTCTTGACCCCCAACAATGGTGTCATGACCCCCACCATGCTAATCGGCTAACAGCTAATGCCCGGCCGCATTCCTCGCATTCCCGCGTCTTGGAATCGGAGCTGCAGGTATCGTCCACCTGCTGCTTCCAAAAACCCCCGCCCGAATTTGTTCGTCTCCTCTGAAGTCGTATCATTTAGTTGCCGACAACATGAAGGAATTACACAGCGAGAAACTTGTTGCTCTGGAGGATTATCCTCCGTAACCTTAACGTCCAACAACAACAAAAAATGACGATCAAAAGTAAATGTGCATGTTAATCTTTATCCTCCAAACCTGGAGCGGGGAATCAAAAATTGATCAACAACAAATGTGGTGAGGACTTAGATCTCTTTCTGGATCCAGCCCGCTCAAAGGACGGGAGGATTTGTTTGGATTCTGGAGAAAACAGTCAGGCTGAAAACATCACATCTGGCTCTGAGGAATTATGAGAGGGAAAATAATAGTTGGTTGAAGTTCCAGTAAACTGTGTTCACTGGTTACATGCAAAGTTCACCCATTCTCCCCCTCGATCTGGTTTATGCGCATAATTCATTAGTGGAACAAAACCAAAACATACATTTCTAACGGACAAACCAATGAATAAATGACATTACAACTGCAGTAGTGCACTAACACCTGTACATGCGTGTGTGCTGTCACAGGTCACACCAGGCTTCGCTGCCGTCTGATGCCGAGATCAGTTCTGAGACTTTTACAAACAGAGGCAGATGAGAGAGAGGTTTCACTGTCGCTGTTTTACACACACAACGCAAACACACGTGTGCTTTTCCACACACACGCACACACACACAAACACGCACACGCGGCGGCTGGTCTGAATCAAGCAGAGTGTATCCTGATACTGTTTTTACAGGACCAGGGGGGTTTGGAAAACAGCTGTGCTCCTTTAACCGCTGGAACTCTAAAACCAAACAAATACTCTGAGAGTGCTCCTTAACCCTGCACACACACACACACACACACACACACATGCACACACGCGCACACACATACACGTATAAAGGTAACCTCCATTTAAACAGGCTGCATCCATTACATCTGCCTATCAGATGTAGAGATCAGCAAAAACTTGTTAATGTGTCATGTGTGAGGAGCTGACAGTTTGACAGTTTGTATATCTACATTTTAAGCTGCACAAAAACTCTCACTGTAACAGACAGTGTACGGTCAGCTCACCTTGGGTACAGCGTGTTTACACATACATGTACACACTCAACATTTTCACTTGGGAACATAAGGCGCACACTGCACCGCTGCAACTATCATCAGATAAAGGTGGAGCTGTCCTTAAGAACAGTGCGTGTGTGTCTGTGAAACATTTATCTTCTATTCTGAAGCCCTGAGATGATTGGAGATTGATTTTTCATGCCCCTCGGTCGCTGTGATCTACGACATGGGAGAGACGGAGACAGCGTGCACACATGTACATAGACATCATACTTGCATGCGCACATGTGATTGGCAGCCTGGGTTAGTTGAGGAAGTGCAGGAGGCCACTCTAAACCCTATTCATCACTCAAGACCACCGCAGAGACGGAGAGAAACAGAGAAAGAGAAAGAGAGGAGTTTCGGCCCCGACGAGGAAATTGACTTCTTAGAGACTTAAGAGTGGATTTTCTTCTTCAGTTTTGGCGCCGAGGCACCTGATTCAATTTCATCTTTAGCTAAATCATTTGGTAACGTAGGCTTCTTCCCACTTCCCACCTCTCTCTGCCCCTCTTTCCCTCTCCCTCTGTGGCTTTTCTCTCCTTCGATCTCCCCTCTCTTTTCATCCTCCTCCGCTCTGCGCCTCTTCCTCCTCTCCTAAATTGGTCTTGTCTTTGGACTTCCCCAAGATTTAACCCATCACCTCTGCCCCGGTGCCTAAACAAGTGGGAGGTTACCTTCATTAAAAGAGGCTCCTGCTGAGCCCTGTGTGTGTGTGCTCGAAGGGGCCGGAGGTATTAAAGGCTCACAGGAACTATATCATGCTGCTAAGTTAAGAACTTTTTCAAAGTGGAAATGCACACACACACACACACACACACACACACACACACACACACACACACACACACACACACTGGCAGCACTAGTCCATGAAGCAAAAGCAGGGAACCAGACATAAACACACTCACAATGCTAAACACTGCTTATGATACATGTGTAACCAAGTACATTTACTGCTCTGTCCGTCTCCGTCTGGCTCACGCAGCAAATATAAATATATAAATCTGACACTACTCTCTGCTGCTCGGTTCCTCCGTCCACTCTAACCTTGTCTTCACACTCACGCTGAGCGGACTGAAGGGGTAAATTGAGCTTTTTGAAAACAATGACGTATCCTCTACAGTCGCCGTGGTGTCAAGAAACTGAATTTCTGTTGCCTCTCTTACCCCTCACACGTGAAATGTGAGGCAGCGACGGAAATGTTGTTGTTTTCAGTGTGATTATAGCTGTCGCTGTGGGCGACTCCTCAGTCTTCACAGCGTTTTGACACATGAGCGATGGGCAGCGTCGGCCTCACAAGCCCAGATTGAATCCCTGTTTTTTTTGCTTATTCAAGTAGGAAAATGTGTTGTGAGATTGTGAGTTTGGCTGCGTTCGTGCACGATGCGCGTGAACGCAGAGAGCAGGAGCGATTGTTGTAAATATCTGAGACTTACTGGGATTAGAGTTTTTTGAATATCGTTAAAGGGTTTTGCTGTGGCCACATCTTCCTTATTTGTCTGTTTTTCTCACCTCTGCTGGCCCATGTGTGTGTGTGTGTGTGTGTGTGTGTGTGTGTGTGTGTGTGTGTGTTTGTACGTGTGACAGAGTCAGGTCTCCAGTGTTAAGAGCTTAGTGCTGCTTTTCTAAAGGGTCTTTTCAGTGTGAGAGGGGCTTTTGACGCCCTGCGTGTCTAAGAAGACCTGGGCATGAAAGAGGCAGTACTCAATTCTCACACATGCACCCCCTCCTCCTCCTCCCCCTCCTCCCTGCTCTTTCTCTCTCACACTGGACACACACACACTCACACACACCTACTGTTATACAGTGTCTGAACCCCCCTGCCCCCTCCCCTCCCCCTCCCCTTTGCACAGGTCCCAGGTTCAGCTGACTGTGGGCTCCTGTGGATCTGTGTACAAGTTTGTGTGTTTGTGTGTGGCAGGGTACGGGTCGGCGTTGGCAGAGCAGTAAACTAATCATCTTGTTCAAATCCCTTTCGGAGACTTTAATCCTATTAAGTATAAGAACGTGTGAATGGGCGAAGACGGAGCTGGAAAGAGTCAAACAGGGAGAAAAAAGTAAAGAAAGGAAGAAGGAGAGAATGTGAACGTAGAAGATAGAATTGACACTTTCTTTGGTTCGGGTACAGGTGTGTTTTGGAGAGGGGCGGTCGGCCGAGGAGAAAAGAAGAGAGGAGAAGATAGAGGAGGAGTTGTGGTGGTGGACCTCCAAAGATCACACTTCTGTGGGCAATTAGGAGAGAAAGACCCCCAAGAAAAGAGAGGAGGGGGAGGACGGAAAGGGAGGAGAGGAGGCTTATTGAAGACAATACAGAGGATTACAGACACACTGGGCCTGGACCGGCACCTGGGAATGTGGAATCTGGAAATCAGAGGTGGCAGGATTTTAAAACTGAGGATGCACCCCATGATCAAAAAAATTTTCTCACTGTTTCCTCTTTCAAGAGACAGCATTATTATGCAGAATCACACACACACACACACACGGACACACACACACACACACACACACACACACTGAGCCTGGTCTCTCAGCCTCCTCCTTCAGTCTCTTCTAAACTAATATTGACTTTGCTTGTGAATGACAAATCTGCCGTCCTCCTCACTCTCCGTCTCTTCCCATCTCATTGTCTGTTTCCCTTATTCCCCATCACGCCTCACACGCATACTTTAAATGCCAGGTAAGAGGGTTGCTATGGTTACTGGACAAGGGTGGACACCTAGGGGACATTTTGACTTGACAGAGTGGATGTCCCCTGTGCGTGAGTGTACCTGTCTCGCGACCGGGATGGCAGTCTGCCAGAGGAGCTGAACGTGCCTGCGTGTTGCTGCTGTGACACCACAGACGGCTCAGTTTACCAAATCTTTGCTCTTTTAACTCAAGCTTTGTTATTTTTTTCTTCCTGCTTTGCTAAGGAGTTTTTTTTTTATTTTGCAGTGTTTCCTCCTTTAAACCCAGAAAACACACAGGAAAGCCACGATAATTACTCAGTCGACATGCGACATTCTGCCTACTGATTTCCTACACAAATAGCTTCTGCTCTTTCCACTCGGCCGCCGACGGTTTGTAGTCGGCTCGTAACAAAGCCAGCTGTAAGCCGCTTGTGAAACTTGTAGCACAAGCGTCCTGTTGCTGAGGAAACCACATATCCAACAGACACGTCTTATCATATCTTTAGTTGAAAATGAACTGGTGAAATAACAAAGCTGAAAAAATAAAGGTCATGTATGCTGGTGTAGGCTACATGTGTAAAACCAGACTGATTACGTTGCTTTCCAGCCCAGGAACAGATTAGTCAGCGGTCTGAGACCATGACATCATCAGAAATGTTTACACGTGTAATTATAGACAAGTGAGGAATACATCTGTTGAACACACACACACACTGGCGTTGGAGAAATAGACGATGGCATGCAGTAATACAGTAATTGCATATGAGGAGAGTTGAGAGGCACTTAGTAATGGGGACACAGTTTCCCTCTAAACATCTGATGATGATACTTAGATTGAAAGCTGCCTCGACAGAACGGCCCGTCACGCTGCGCTGTGCACCTGTGCTGCTCCGACCTACAGGACAGAAAAGACTCTTTCTCCATGTGCGTCTCCCCCTCTCTCTCTCTCTTTGTGCAATCATTTCGGGATATACTTCAGCAAAGGGAATCAAGTAAAATGCCACAGCTGTTGGAAACATTTTATCCACACATACACGCCCGCAGCTGCCTGAGCCCATTGTTAGGAGATAAAATCCTGATGTCTCTTGTAGCTCCCCGTGACACGTACATGAGTTCACTGATATGGGTAGTTCACATTCTTATCAGCACTCAGACCCTCTCAGCCTCCGACAGAAATGGGCCATATCAGCCGGTTGCGGTGATACCGGAGCCTTGTCCCTCAATATGCGAAGAAAAAACCAACACACAAGACGGATATGTTAACAACATTAGCTGTGTCGTTATTGTTTGATGGTCATTGGCTATGATTGTTAAAGTACTGGAAAACTGGAAATGAAGTGACAGCCAAATCTTCTGAGGTTATGGTCCAACTACCATTGGATTTTTGAGGCTCATAGTGATACTAATGATATTTACACTCACTAAGATTTTTTTTTTTTGATTTTGGCCAAAAAATGGCTCAAATCAATCGTTGGTATGTACCAGCTGACATATTCACTAGTAGAGAATTTTGACGGGCTGATATTCACTAAGTTGAGAAGTTATATGATGTAATACTATTGGGCTGATATCCTCACTCATGTCTTTTTCATGAATTTATTCTGTGCCAATCTTCTTCTGCTTTGTTTGGACAATCTATCATCGATAAAGCTTGTGAAACGACTCAATGAAACATCTCAAATTAACCATGTGTATAGTTTATAAACGTTATGGAAAAGTACTCTCCTCTGCTGAATTATTGTGTTAATTAGCTAAAAAAATTGAACTTCAGTGTGTGTACAGTAAATCTCGCATTGAGTGTGGGTGATCGCATAGTGACCGCCCTCTGCTGGTCACTTTGGAGTTTGACTTCTGGATTTTTATGTGGTCGCACCAATTTCTAAAGATCACACTGTCCTTATTCTGGCTTGATATTTCAAACTGAACGTGATCAAAGATCTTGAATGTCATCTCTCTCCCTCCTCTTTGTCAATTCCTTCCATTCCATACTTCTGACATCTCTCTCTCTTCTTACTCCTTAAATTTGCCCATTTTGCATCTTTCCTCCTGGTTCACTCCCTCCTTCTCTCTCTCTCTCTATCTTTCTCTCCACCCTTCACCGCCCTCCTTTGCCCTGCTCCCTGTGTAATGAGTCTAATCCATCAGCCAGACAGTATTAATCGTATTCCGATAGCAGTGTGTTCACTCGGTGCTCGCTGCTGTCTCCGTCTCTACGAGTCAATAACCCCGGCTCTAACACCTACACACTGCCTCTGAGAGATAGCCTGTGTGTGTGCGTATGCATGTGTGCGTGTCTGTGTGTGTAAATTTTAAAACCAGCTCAGCACTATGACCAAATTTATTGCAGTCTTTCCCTGGAAGAGTGTCCAAAACACACACAAGATGTAGACACAGACACACACACACACACACCACAGCTAAAATGACCACCGCTGGACGCGTTGCCAGACCACTGACAAACTCTTGGTCAGTGACATCATATCCTTTTCCTGTTTGCCTCTTACACTGCCATACAATAATAAATAGAACAGATAAATAGAAAGTGACAGCATATGGATGCTTGTCTGAGCCTATTTGTGTGGGTTTGTGCGTTTGTCTGCATGTGTGTGCGCCCCAGTCTGCTTCTCCTCTGCCAGGTCAGAAAGTTTTTCACCCACGTCTTTGACCTGATCTGCCACAAACTCCATGACCCAATAAGCTGCAGCAGCCTCCTCCCTTCTTGTCTGTCTCCTTTCCATTTAGAAACCCCAGCGTCTTACGAAAAGAAAAAAGAAAGAAGAAAAAAAAAAACCCTCTCGCTAGCGGATAATGTATCAATCTGGCGCCCAACGATCCTTTGTCATTTTCAGACTTTAGTTTTTCCATCTATTTTTCTCCCCCACAATTTGCTTCATCCATCAATCGGTGTGCTATTCTCCTGATCGCTCAATCATTGCATCACTCTTTTCATCCATCAATCATTCTTTTTTCCCCCTCTATTCATCTGTCATCTAGCAGCCCAGCTCAGTTAAAGGAGCAGAATCACGTGATTGAAAGTAAAGCATTTAAATTTTGCGGGGAGAGAAAGAGAGATTTTGAGATTTCAAAACTCTTTATTTAACTCAAATTCATTTTGAAGTTGAAAATTTTTAATAAGTCTATATTTTAAGCAATATGATTTGATTTGTACAAACAATTTCTCATGTCGGGGCTTCAATACAAGAGGGACATTACAGATGAGCAGTATGGAGGTATTTGGATGTTTTTTGGTGTGTCTTTTAGGACGAAGAAACCTGGTGTCCATTGACAACCATTATGGTAATAATACTGCTGTGCGGACCCCCCCGTAACTCAGAGAAGGAACGGAGGAAAATTCTCACAGCTCTTGGTCGACATGAGGGTGAGTAGATAATGAGTGAAATTTGAATTTTGGGTGAACTATCCATTTAACTCAAATTCATTTTGAAGTTACATTTAGTAAAAAATTATGCACAACACGATTTCCAAAAACTCACATAACACGCCCTAAACCAGTACTATACTGTACTGTACGTCCTAGAAGAAGAAGATAAGTTAAGTCCCAGAAGTTTCTCTTCCTGCACAGAAGCGAGCGACCACTGAAGGACTAAATGTTCATTAGCAGATAAAAGCCCAGCTGCAGTTTTGTCGGAGCCCAAAGTGCTAAACAAACAACCTCAGACGGTGTCAAAACAACTCAACATCCCATAAAGGGTTTAACAACTTTGAAATATCAAGGTCATTCTTTCCCCCTCTGAGGAGATTTCCAGTGATTGACAGATGAGCTTAGAAAGAGACGATTTGTGGTCGGGGAAAGAGTGTGTTTGTACATCAGGAATGAGAGGTTATGTAGCGTATCAGTGGAAAGAGGCATAAAGTGTGTGTGTGTGTGTGTGTTTGTACCAGCAGAGGACTGTATTGGCGATGACTTACTCACCCTGGTGCCATTATTCACAGTTTACAAACCATGACAAGACAGGCAGAAACAATCACATCCACACACTCTGCCTCTCTCTCTCACACACACACACACACACACACACCTCTTAATTCAGCACTGTGTGCCGTTTTGTCTTTCCTTCCCTGTGTTTACCCAGCAGCTTGGAGTGACGTGCTGGCGAGGCCTCCTCACTCACACACTCACACACACACACAGATTATCAGGTTCAGCTGTGCTTTGTCTTTCAGTGCTAACTAGAAAATGTTAGTACTAAACCTGAGAACCACCTGTCCAACATATTTTCACATGACTATCACACAAAACCAAGAAAACCGGTAAAAGCCACATGAAACAGATGAAAACAAAGTATTGTAAGCACCTGATCAATTATTAAAACAGTCACAAATCAGTCCATCAATTGACTAAATAATACATTTACTACCAGTAATTGCTTAAGTAGTTAAGTAACGGCACCTGCTTCTTCTCACCTATAGACTTTCCCATTAGACTCCAGGTCTATTTAAAACAAACAAACAAACATACAATTTCAAGAAGACAGTCTGACTGGTATCACACAGGACTGAGACCAGGATTAGACAACGGCATAATGACGGCGTTATGCCAACCGTTCAGTCGACAGATAAAATGAACAAATTAACAGTCGTTGTAAGCAACCTGAGGTTTATGGATGCTCGCTCTGAAGAGATTTTACATGATCTGAACACAAGAAAAGGTTTATACAATCACTTGTGTATATAACATACACAGCGTTGTCTATACATGTCATCATCATTAGATGTGTGTCAGATATTTAATCTGAAAACAAACACGTAGGACTTGCCCTTTTCAGTTTGGCTCGGTTCACACGACACAGGAGGTCAAAGTGTTTTTTGGGGATTCCTTTGGGATTTTTGGGGTGAATTTTACAGGAGCTTTAAGAGGTTATTAAGGAAAGAAAAAATGCAATGTTTTGTATTATATAACATGAATAAATAAACACGACTATATATATTTTAAATACAGTTTGTTTTAAATGTCTGTGTGTTGTTTCACAGAGGTCGAGAATGACCTCGTGGCAGAAACATGTCTGAGAGGGACGTACGGTGACGAGAGCCCACATCTCTAACCACCGAATACAATTGTAAAGGCAATGAACACCCCCACTTCCCTTGTTTGTTTGTTTTTCTGTCTCTCTGAACCCGTGGAGTGTGTGTGGTGGAGGACACCAGTGGGGGACTGTTGCTCGTTGCTGCCCTGCTGCTCGGCTGTCCTGCCTTCGTTGATCGGTGATGGCGCTGCAGATCCGCAGCCATGTTCGTGGTGTTTCTACTTGAGTGTCAAATAATGCTTGGAGTTTTCTCTCTGCATTGTCCTCACACTGTTGTCTCTCGGTACCAGTACAGCCGGCTACCCAAACTTCCACGCACGGTGATTGGATATTTATGGGGCGAGGCGTTTCCTTATCCCAGTGCAGAGCAGGGACTCACTGGCACACACAACAACACTTGGCCATGGACTGTTCATACAAAGTCCATCACCTGAACTGCTGAAACTCTCACAGACTTTGTCTCTGCAGGATGCATGGAAACGATGCACTCTCTTCATGCAAGTCACGCACTCTGTCTAACATACAGCCTTAATCAGCCAGACAATATCGTTATGCAGCAAAAGATCCATTTCTTTCAGCAATGGGCGATGTTGCAAACCAGAGCTCTCACAAAATTAATAATTCATTAATTAACCAGTCAAAATAACAGAGCAGCGTGTTGTTTCATCTTAAGACAGGTGCATTAGTGCCAGTGGGTCGGTGTGGGATGGGTGTCCTATGATGACACATCTGTTGTGGCCACACTTCTATCAGTCATGTTCCTCTTCCAGCTCAGGATGCCCCCAGTCACATTTGTTTTTTGTGATCACATTGTGAAATCGGCTAATACCAATCATGTTTGACATTGTAGATGTCACACTTTACATCAGACTCGCACACGTTCCACATGGCCGACATGTCGTTTCCCTTCGGTGGTCCGTCGTGCACCAGCACACCGAACAAGACGGGAGGCGGGACGACACAACGCGGCCCTAATTCCAGCTGGACGGCGGACAAAATGCTGCCTCATGTTGGTTGTTTTTGAATTGTGTTTCCAATCAGCATTAGACAGACAAAATGCCTCTTGTTCCACCTTCGCCAAGTGCACAACATTTGGCCATGTCTTCGCTGTTTACTCCCATCCTCTCTCCTCCTAATGCGCTCATTTAAAATGCACATTGAACCTTGTGGCTGGACGACGTGTATTTATAGCCGGGATGACAAACAGAGAGCTGGTCATTACTGGTTCAATAAAAAGCGAAGGCGGGTCAGATTTCTCCCCTCGGGCATTACAGGACTGTGCGTCAGTATGTGTGTGATGTGTGTGTTTAAGAGACAGAAATTGTTTCCTTCCTCTCACTTGAACTTGTGAGAATGAACACGCTGTCAATCGTGTGCTCGGGGGCCGTTTAGGGAAATGAGGGACTCATCAGTCAGCCGCCCGGCTCAGGAAGGGGCAGCGAGGCTGGGACGGCAAACCGTATCTGACCCAACACCTGCACAATGCTTTGAGACCAGTGAGAGGGAGAGAGCAGGAGGAGAAGAGGAAGAAGGGGAGGGGGGCCAGAGGGGAGGACAAAAAGATGGAAGAACAACATTTGTGGCCATCAGAAAGAAATCCAAGTACTATTCAGATTTTTTTTTTTTTAAAGAACAAATTGGCAGAAAGGCATAGTTTCTGCTTTTCTTTTATCACTACTCCACCTCCTCCTCTTTGTCTTGCTCCAAATCTATTCAAGATGTCTCCAGACCCCCCACCCACCCCAGCCTTAGCCCCTGCCCTCCCGCCCCACCCCTCCTCCCCTCCTCCTCCCCCCCGACCCTCTGTTTGCCAGCTCCTGGCAATCACAGCCCGGCTGAAATATTCCTCTTCAAATAGTTTCTCTCCGTCAATGTTGTCTTTCTTTCTTTCACCACCGTAGAGGCTCGGGTCACACACACTTGTCACTCTGGACCAGCTGTCCTGCACCATCTGTCCACTGTCCGCTCCGCGTGCACACACACACACACACACACACACACACACACACACACACACACACACACACACACACACACACACACACACACACAGACTGCAGCGCTGGCTCTAAAATGTGGCAGTTACTGGCAAAGACACCATGCCCCAAGAACAATTTATGTTTATTGGACTGTGTCAAAATAAATACAATATCTGACAATGATGGGAGGAAGACAAAGAGCGAGTGGTGGTCGGAGATGAAAGAGATGGAATGAAAAAGAAAAAAGAGAGCAAACACTTTCAACAAAAGCGGAGCTCCATTTCCACACGGCCAACGGAGAACATGAGAAGTCATGCATAATATGGACTGCTTATACACTTTCCCCATTGGTTGTTGGGTTATCGGGTCTTGTTGTGTGCTTGCGCTGCATTTTACCTAAACACCATATGTGTTGAAGTGAGTAAAATTACTGTGTGTGCGCGCACGTATGTTCTGCATTCCTCTGAGCAGCGGGTTGGAAAGACAGGCCATGAAAGCAAACAGTGTTGACCATTAAGTCTCCTGGACAGTAGCCAGACGACACACACACAGGCACACACACACATGTGAACACGCACCCGCACGCCCACATAATTGTGTATGTATGTGTATAGGGAAGGGATTCATTCTCAGTGAGCAATGACAAAAATGCTTGTCTGCATGTTTTATATACCTAATGTTTATCATTAAACACTTATTTATTATTATCATACTATAGTTTCCCACTTTAACCTTCTGACCTTTGTTGCACATCATCGTTCATTATCTACTCTGACTTGTTTTTAATGTGTTTAAAGCAAAACTTTCTGGTACTGTACTGTATTAAATTTCCACTCAATAACAACATTTCACAGTAAAACATTGTACTTCCTACTCCGCTACATTTGCCCGATAGCTGCAGTTCCTGTCGACTTTACAAATACAGATACAGTGTATGTGGAAAACTGATTTCATCCCATGAAATATCATTGATTACTTGTAGACTGAGCGTCTCAACAAAGTGTAAAATAGTTCAAATTCCTCCACCTCAACCAGCTCCATTTGACTATTAGTTAGAGGTTGGTGCACCAGTAATAATGAAGCAATAACATCATCTGTAATAATCAAACACGAACAGTAGCCATTCTGCTGAATGATGCATGCAGGACTTTTGTTTGTTCTTCGGGTGCACTGTTCACATTCACAAACCCCTCTTCAACTTCAGTAAAACATGTAAATCTGCACAAGAAGTCATGCACATTGAATGTTTGACCTATTGGGAACTTTTCCTTTTATCACAGTCAAGAGAGAGACTATGAGAGCGTATAGGTTTTTCTCATGCACAATGAAACGGCTATGGCCTGTAACGCCAGACGAGCCTCTTGTCTCCGCCGGGTTTGATCACATACATCCTTGTTTAATTTAGACCAGCACGTCGCATTTCCACTGGACAAGTTCAGACACTTGCAGCTCGCGGCCTGCAGGCCGGTTCAGACCTAATTGATGCCGTTCCATTTACTAACCGCAGCAAAACACGAGCTGTTCGCTTTGAAATACAAACCAAAGAGCTGCAACGTCCACGATGAGGTTAGTGTCCCAAATATAGAGAATATGTTCAGGTCAGAGCTTGATGAGTGACTTTAGAGACGGAGATGGGGGGCGACTTAGAGGGGGGGTGAGCAACAACACGACACATCAAACTGCTTTTTGAAGAACACCGCTGTTAGCTAAATTAGAGTGTGTGTGTGTGTGTGTGTGTGTACCAGGAGTGTCATATTAGTTGGTAATGCATTGAACAGCTGTGACACACATATCCACCCACTGAAACACACACACACACACACACACATACCGACACACTTGCATACACATAAACTGATTAACATTACCAGAATACCAAACTGTGGCCTTGACTTCTGAGACACTGATGGACAAGGCCAATGTTTTCTAATGCATGTGCGTGTGTGTGTGTGTGTGTGTGTGCACAATGGCAAGTGCCTGTATGTTCTGTGTATGCACTAGTGTCACAGCAGTCAGTGTGTGTGTGTGTGTGTGTGCTTCTGTAATGGAAGAAGTGGACTGATGTAATGAGGCTGTAATAAGGCTGAAGCTTAATCCTGGTGAAGACAGACATGGACCTCTCACCCGTGCCCGCCTCAACACACACACACACACACACACACACACACACACACACACACACACACACACACACACACACACACACACACACACACACACACACACACACACACACACTTTTCTCTCCTCTTCCTCCTCGGCTTATTTTACTCCTCTCCTTTCCTCTTTTTACTGTTGTTTTAATGGCCTCTCCTTTCCTTTCTTGTCACTTTCCCTCCTCTTCCTGCTCATCCCTTTCCGGTCCAAAATCTCCCATTTTCTTTACACCTTCGTAACTTCACTCCCTCTTCCTCCTACATTCACCCCTCCCTCATGTCTTTGTTTGCCTTTTCATTTCTTCCTTCTCACACACCCTCTCCTCTCTTCTTTCCTCCTCATTTCCTTCCACGTACATGCTCTCCTTTTTTCCTACTGTCACTCTTTCCTTCCTCCTCACCACACAGTTCTTAATTCGCTCTTTTTCTTTCCTTCCTTCTCATCTGGCTTCTTTCCTGCCTCCACTTTCTCCTTCACTCACATTCTCTCTTTCCCTCTTCCCTCCACTTCCTCTTTTCGGTATATTCTCTTCCTCTGCTTCCTCTCCTCTGTCTTTCTCTCGGTGAATACCAGAGAGGTGGTTTAAGAAGACGAGCTACTGTGGTTTCTTCCAAATAGTCTGAGTCTATTTCATGAGCCAGACACACATTTCCCACCATAATTTATTGTCCTGAGGAAGCCAAGACAGGACATATATACTCTCCCTTGCTTTCTCGCTCTGACAGACACACACACATACACACACACACACAAGGACAGAAAAATGTCATTCCTTCCTGTCTGGTCCAGGGTTTTGAGGTTATTTTCGGCCTTGGGCTCCACAGAAGGAGAGGATTCCCTACAAGTTTTCACTTTTATCAGCCTAATTATTGCATAAAACCATCTACTACTGCTGTGTTATTTTTATTTCAGTTTCAAACCATTTTAGCAGCAGGGGGAAATTTAGCTTTTAGGCATCGACCCATTTACAGCTCCAGTCGCTCCAAAATAAGTGATTAAATGCAATAAAAAAAATAAGAATAATTGATAATTTACCTGGATTGATAATTCAGCACCAGACAGTTAGTGTTAAAAGTGCCACTGTGGTTACGAAGTTCACAACTGCCAACGCACAACCTGCTGTGGTGGTATTCAAAATGTGATTTTTTTTAAATGTATTTATTTATCTTTAACAAATGACGACACCCACTGACTCTGTCATCTGTTCTGTTGTTTTTCCTGAGCATGATGCTGAACAGCGGAGCCGACCACAAAATCACTTAAAATTTTTGACAGGAGATCTGAGCGACGTCCAGTTGTGTTGTCAGTTCCTTAGCAACTGTTTAACCACTTGAACACCAGTCATACTGCGTATTCAATTTCCCATGTCGACACACTAACCTCACAAGTTTTGCATGAAAGTAACATAAATTTTTCCCATGAAAAACTCCGCTGTTGCTCAGGAAGCCATGCGTTTATGTTTCCAGCTGCAGAAACAGTGGTTTGCTTGGAATAAACAGAGGAACCACTCTGGGAAGCGACAGACAAAAGCGTGTGGCCTCCAGGGTTGTCCGGTTCAACAACTTGATAAAACTGGACCGACTGCACAGACTAGATTTTGTGGAATATGACTTACAGGACTGTTTTTCACCAGCCTGGCTGGGTTGGCCCTGAAAAACCCACAAACTAAAAAAAAAAAATCCTCAGTGTGCAGCTCTACTGACCTACAGAGGCTATAAATGCACCAACAGGGAATGCAATGCAAAGACGCCCCCACTGGCTAATTGACTGTTTGACTGACAGGTGATCTGCAAGGGCTGCGTCGCCAAAAACAGCACACTAGAAATGACGGCTTGTGCAAAAAAAAAAAAAAAAAACCTCACAGGAATACCACTTGAACGCAGCACAGACCGCTTTCAAGGAAAATGGTGCAACTTTAACCACATTGGTTATATTCATTGAGCCAGTTGCAAAAAGGAGCTGGTAGTTGCGGACCGGAGAGGCTGGCGTTGTGACATTGTTTCTTTTTACCGCGGGGGTCTTGGGAGGCCTCGGCTGAGGCCATAGTGAGGCACTGGAGCGGGCTGCCTGACTAGAAAGAGAGCACTTTAAATACTGACAGGCAGCACTTGAGACAGGCCTGAAAGTGCAGGGGTCCTACTGAGCTATTGTCGCCCACCACACAGGTTAACAAGACACTGCACCGGCCTCTAACCTCTGTCTTTCACTTCTTGCGCACTTTGTCCACTTTTTGTTGGCTTCACGCTCACACGCGCACACGCTTCTACACAACTTTTTATCTGCTTTAAATTTTCTTTCATTCTCACTCCTGCCTCCAATTTCACTTTTTCCAGATAAGGAAGTGGAAACAGAGCCGTGAATAAGAAAACAATTCACCTGTAAGGAAATCAAGTGATTTCTCACCTCCCATAATGACTTTATTCCCCCTACATGTTTCTTTCTTATTGAATTAGGCTGTTCCTTTATATTCTGTTCATCACCCATTTATCTCTCTCTCTGTCCCTCTCTCTCTACTTCTCTTCTCTCTCTCACTTTTCTTTCTCTCTCTCGTGTATACAACAATTCATAACTCGAGGTTATCATTTCAAAAGGCTTTCAATTCGAGCCCTCGCAGAGGAGACGGTATAAAGAGGTTGCCCCCAGGCGAGTATGCAGCACACACACACACACTTGCACAAACACACACGCACGCCAAATATACAGAAGGACCAACACAGGAATAATCACACATGTAAACAAACTTGACACACACACACACACATACAAATTATGAAGCAACATTCTTTTTTAGATAAAAACACACACGCCCTGTTCTCCTCAGGTAAACATGCAGATGCTACTGTAAGTGGTATCTAGGAGACACCAGTAATTACACACACACACACACACAGTGTGGGAGGGAAATCCCTGATTGCTGAGTTTATTATTCCGCGTTGACTCCATAGAAATAAAACACTCTTTTCATAACCCCTAGTGTCCTCTTTCTTCTCCTCCTCTCATTTTTATTCTCATCTCTTCTTCCATCCTCTTCATTTTCCCGTCTGTCTGTCTGTCGGTCACGCCTGGCTGCCGTTCTGTCATCAGTCCCTGTTGCACATTCTCTAAAAGCTCTTAGCTGCCCTCAGGGCTCGACTTATAATATTACAGTACACCTCAAATCTCTCTCTCCCTCTGCCTTTTTTTTCACAGGCACAGACTGACATGCATGCGCGCACACAGACACACAACACATACACTAATGGAAGAGAGACATACAATAGCAGCACTAAGTGAGCAAAGAGCCACTGGACAGAGAACGAAGGAGCATCTTAAGGAGATTTTCAGGTCCCACTCTGTCCGTGCCACACACACAGTTACTGTACGGTGGGATTAACGTCCTGGACCTCTGGCCGGATCAGTAAGCTCCACGATGCATGTGGTAATGTGTTGAAATGACCTTGAATTAATAAGCACTTTTGGGAGCAATTAGAAAACAACAGTTGCTCAGGAAATGATTTGAGTTTTACAACAAGCCGTACTTCGCAGTCAGATCTGTCACAGTCGGCCTCGGTTCCGTGTTTTGTATTTTTGTTTAATATTAATGGGTCCCTGGGAGATAAGTTTTTTGCCAGACTAGCTAATAGGAATCATAATAAAACTGAGAGTGACACACGGACTGAATATTAACAACAACATACGCTGGTGAAGATGAATGCGGAAAAGCACAAATGGAGTACAAATGTACACATCTCTATTCAAACCCAGTCTCAATCAAAGCAAAGAACAAACTGTTTCTCTGCAGTGCAGCATAGCGCACACTGTGTATGCATGAGAGGCTGTGCATCTGTATGTGTCTGAACCGCATAATAGTTAACTGTATCATACCTTAACCATGGGAAATACCCATTGCACGTTTCAATTACTTATGTGTGGGTGCTTGAGTGTGTGTGTGTGTGTGTGCGTGCTGTGCGTATGTGTATGCATAAGTGTGGCGGGGCGTTAGGAACTGCTCTATTGATGAGAGAATGAAGTCATTTTTCAATGTGGGGTTAAGCGCTGCATTATTGCCGCCTCATTTGGCTCCTGTGGGCCACCATAGCCCTCCCGTCTCGTTTCCATGGCACAGAGAGAGAACAGAGAGGGGAATGTCCCTGCTTACCAGACTGCAAGTTCATCCATCAGCTCACACATACACACACACACAACCATACACACACACACACACAGGGGCAGGCAATAAGGGCTTATCCCACTCACAGTCAACTTTCCCACAAAGTTGCAACAAATCAAGAGCTGCAGCGCTAAGTCTCCTAAAGCCATCCAATATCACATTATACGCTAGTTGTGCTTGGGTATACAGAGCTGCACAGACTGGTGTGTGGCTGTAAAACCAATTCACCTAAAAGGATAGTGTTTCGGTTACAGTTCACACAGTCTACGGGGGCTCAAACGTAAACATGAGGAAATCTTAAAAAAGTCCGTAATGCTACCGAAAGGAAGCGATTTAATTTCTCAGTAGTCTCGTGTTTGCTGCCGAGTTTCCTGCCTCGCTGATGTATGCGTGTGCGTGTGTGTTTTGCGTGAATGAGTCGTAGGTTTGTTCTTGCATTGAGCAACGTAAGCGTGTACCAGTTCACAAACACTGTAGGGATTGTCCTGCAGTAATGGGATGGGACGAGCACATGCACCTTCGTCTCTCTGTGTGTGTGTGTGTGGGGGAGTGTGTGTATGGCGGCTGTTTGAACAAGCGCTGAACGTGAGCCAACCATGTCAGTGAGCATTGTCAGTTCACATAATAACGACATTCCTCTGGTGATATCACACGGAGCAGATAGAAAACGGCTTCACTGTAAAGACGCGGAGAGATGGATGAACTGTCCTCGGCCATTAATGTACCTTTGACGATTTTCCTGTGCTTAACGGGAGTTCAATAAAAACATCCTACAAGCTGGGTTCGTCTTTCACATCCCCCTCTTTCTTCCTTTTAATCCCCCTGAGCTTGGGTCTCTCTGCTCCTTTGGGTTTACTGTAAACATCTCCATGTATCACTGTCATATCAGCCCATTCAGCTCCTACAGAGGGGCATCATTCCTGCAGTGCACCATTCACCCTCATTCAGCCTCTCACGCTGAGCATGGAGCGCATGCAAACACATGCACAGAAGCTCACATGGTTCCTATGAGTGCATGTAGTACACAGGCCAACACACACACACATGCAGACACGCACACGTCTCAAATCTATTGTGCGTAAGCCTGTGTGACATTTTTATTTTTTTAGAGTCCATTCATCATATGGACACAAAGAACAGCACGCGCAAAATGCAACTCTGCATGCACGCACATAAACACATACACACAGGCTGTTCAACACAATTCCCCACACATCTCTCCCTTCATTTCTTGTCATTGCACTATTGACAGTTTTCTAATTGAACTGTAAAGCATAAAAAAAAATACATAAAAAAAAAAGTTGCGCCAAAAAACTGTTTCATTTGCAGGCTTTTATTTTTCAGTTTGGTCAGACTGCAACAGAAGGACAAGACCAACAACTGCAAGCGTCCCTAACTGGCAGGTGGACTGACCGACCGACTGACTGATGATACTTGTATCACTTCTTAATGGTGTGCTGTGCCGCAGTCTACTGAACTGCTCTGGTTCCTCAGCTGCTCAGAAACTGCAGGGAAGTTGAGGAACGTCCTCCAATTCAGTGGAGCCAAGACTCAATGTAAACTTATTACTACTTACAAAGGAGGCAGAAGAAGAGCGTAACTTAAAACACACCAGGCAGAGAGAGAAGTCACCGGTGACGAGACAGTGAGTGCACCAACTGCTGTTTTAAACTCTTTTTTTATTTAATTTTAAGGAAAAATAACACAAACAACAGCAGTGTCAGAGGGATGCATCACCAACTGCTTTCACCAATTATACACGTCAAACCAAAAGAGTTAGACATCAAGAGGATAAAAGTCCGTTACGTGCTGGAGTTTGCATTAAAGACAGCAGAGACACCAGAAAATTAAGAAGTTATTGTGGATCCCAGACGGAAGCTGTGAGCTGAGAGAGAGAGAAAGAAAAAAGAGCCTGATCTAACTCACCTGGTTATGTGTGTGCTTTGGGCTTACTGTACTGTAGTCTTTACTGCTAACTTAAGAAAGAAAGATAGTCTGTCTCTTTAAACTTTCTCTCTCTGTGTTTCTAAGCAGATACAGCTGAAATCACAGATTTGTCTTTCTATATGAGTTGGCAGTTATAAAGTCAGGATTTGACCGCAGCCACACAGGTTTTGGCCCAGTCTTTGCTTCTTTAGCTTGAACTGAGAAATAAGTCTGGTGCAATCAATGAGACTCTGATTAAAAACACAGCCTCACAGCACATGCCCACAATGGTTTTTATACAGACACTCACGGACTTGTGGAGGGGCCCCCTGTGAGGCCGAGGTGATCCATTTGGATCCATCTCTACCCCCCCGCCTCCCCTCCCCGTGTCTATAAAAAGCCTGGTGTCACATAGTGAGATCCTGTCTCCTCTCCCAGACTCTCTGACGAGGTGTCAACCCTTCTCAGCTCCACCTGACACAGAAGCCACATGCCAAACATCCTCATTCCTGTTTGTGTGTATCTGTGGGGGCGCATGTCGCCTGTGTTATCACCTTCCTATTTGCGGTTTCTATGTTTGTCCATCATGTTAGGACCTGGGAGTCACAGACAAATAAAATCGCTGCGCACGCTGTACAGTACTTCCTGCTTTGAGAAACAGCGGCAGAGCAAATGGGAAAACGCTCTGCCCTTCCCTCTCATACTGAGAGGCATTTGGTTCAAGCCTATTGCACTGACAATCAAAATGTAATGCCATCATCACGCAGCAGCGCCCCCGGCAACTGTATCGCACTCGCTCAAAAGGACACATAACTTTATTAACTCGCACACAGCATGACATGTCTCTGAAAGCAGCAGGCCGTGCACGCCGCTCGCCATTCCGATAACATAACTTTATTAGCCCCGTCTATTGACACAGCCGCAGACAGCCGCCTCGCAAGCTCAACAAGTTCATTAAGTTGTTCATGGCTGAACTTCAAAACAGCACAACTTTATTACTAGTAGCACTGGCAGACACGAACACAGCAGAGGTCATGCCGTCTCCGCTTCCAGAGGAAAGGCTTGTGATACAACACGGAGGGAAAAGACGGACAGAGGACGTGAAGTCCACACCGTCCACTCTGCATAACGCATCGACAGCGGCCCAAGGCTTTCCTTATGATCCAGGCTCTCTGTAACTCATCAGCTGTGCAAAATTAATGACATTAAAAAGCAAATAACATCCCACATGGACGCACTGAGCTAAAAACATTGTTTATTTAATCTCAATCTTCTACTGCTTGTAAAAAATACCCTTGTCAAAAACAATAGATCAATAAAGGTCTAATTAAACCAATTTTCTTTTGGCTAATTGATGCGAGGAGATGCCAGGACCGTCTGCGACGAGGTAAGATCAGAAAAAGCTTAACACATCAATAAACTCCTGAGATTGAACCTATAAGCAATGAGCCCGTTTCCATCTGAAACCCCACAGGTGGATCAAGACAAGTCCAAACAAACACTGCATAATTTTGTTGCATGTTTTTATTTGCTGTTTGTTGTTAGTCTAGGCAACAAATCAGACTGGTGCATCGAGCATGTCTGCACACAGACATCTGGGCACGCTCTCTCTCACACACACACACACAGTTGGATTCCTAGACTCAGTACCATGTGGCATTTGCTTATTGAATGCTTTCCTCCGGAACACATTTATAATTTATGGAGAGATTGGATCTGTCTCCACGTCACACCCTCCCTCCTTCCCTCCCTCCGTCAACCTCCTCCTCTCTTCCAGTAAACCCGACACTTGTGTGCAACAAACACAAAGCAGAAAAGTCCTTCCTTTGAAAAGTTGTTTAATGCACTTGACTGAATTTAATCAACCTGGAGAAACCAACAAACTGATATCACTCCTCTCTTTCTCTCTGCCCCTCATTCTCCATCTCTCTCTCTCTCTCTCTCTCCCCCCAGGGATTTCAGAGTAAGTGATGTTACTAATTGACCAATCAGGTTGCACTAACAAGGCTGTCAGACCGTGTTAAGATCATCCGCCAATCATGGCCTGCTGAGTTGTCTCCCTGGGCAACTGTTAGTCAATGACCTGCAAGAATCTGACTGGGAGCAGTTGCAATCAACCACCAGAAGCTGATACACAAAGTGAAGACGCACACACACGCACAAACATCAAACATGAACTACTAATGTCACAGAAGGCCGACGTATATGCAAGACACTTATTTACTAAGCCTGTATAACCATGTGTGTGCGCGTACCATTACACAAAAACCATGTTGCTCAGGAACAAAGACTTTGCTGCCCATTAGTGGCCAAAAGCACAAGGGCAAGTGCAAGTACACACACACACACACACACACACACACACACTGAGCTTTGTTCATTTGGATGTCTTTTAGGAGCATCTCTGCCCCGAGCATGTGGAAGTCAGAGCAGCCTTTTCATGCTGGCATCGCGGCGCTCCCTCCATCCCTCTGCAGGTCCTTAACCTCCTTTCACTTTTCCTCCTTTCACCGACACTTAACCATCTGGGTTTTTTTTTTTAACCAATCCTCTGTTTGTCTTTCTTCTTCACCATATCTCTCGTCCTCCAACCTTTTCTCTATTGAAGAACACTTTTTGAACTCCTCCATCGTTCTAACTCGTCTCTCTCCTCCTTTATCTTTCCGTCTCTCTGTCCATCCCCGTTTCCCTCTTTCGCCCTGAGGGAGAGTGATTTGTAAAGATGCCACTGCTTTTAAGTGACAGCGGGTTGCCTCTTCATGCCCCAGCCATGGCCAGTGGAGCCTGTGCTATTAACACACATAACACACACACACACCCACGCACACACACCAAAGTGCATATGGGTGCAGATTCAGCTTCTGTCCCATGACCACAGTGGTAATCAAGGATTGACACACTCGCACACATATGCACAGGCAGCTTGTTAGTATGTTAATTTTCACTGTGCATATGAATGATCATCTGAGCGCAAACAAACACACACAGCGGCCATCTGCTCCACTGAGGTGTGCGTGTGCATGTGTGTGCGTCTGCGTTCTTGCTCTGCTTTAAAAGTCGCCTCTGCCACAGGAGAGGAAACACTCATTCTTCGTAGTGTGAAGAGATATTTTGTCTGAATCACTGTGCGTGTAAGAGCACACACATAGAGAGACACACACAAACGCGCGCACACAAACCCATACCAGCAGTAGGAAAACCAGAGCCCTGGGATCAGCGGAAAAAAAACTGAGAGCATGGCGATAGCTGACATTCCAGGGAATGCTGCAATACCTCATAGCACGCACACGCATGCAGGCAGGCACACACACACGCGCACACACACAGACACACACACTGAAAGAGAAGATGCTTGTGTAATGGAGACAGATAGAGGGGTAATCCCAATTTCATTTTTCCAGAAGGGCAGTGGATTAGAGGAGGATTAGGACAGTATCATGACACGATTATGACACACATGAAGCTCTGCTGCACTAAGCTCATTACTCCCTTTTCTGTCTTTTGTCCATGTGTGTGTCCGTGCGTGTGCGTGAGTGTGCAATTGAGTGAATGAATGCATGTCTGCCTCGATTCGCTCTACAGGATGAAAACGTGTAGAGCCTGCTGCTACGCTTCTTCCTTGGGGAGAGCACTGACTGTGGGGGGGGGTATCCATCAGGTTAGAGGGGTTCAGATGTATTTCTGATGCTTCATACCACATATGGGTCAATGCTGAGGCCCCCCAGGGGTGTAGGAGGAGGGGGGGGGGGTCAGACTTTTTTTCAGGTTTGGTGGTGGTGGTGGAAGGGGGAAGGGGGGGTCTTCAATCTGTATTCTGAATAAGGTTCACTGAGCTTCTGGGTGACGAGACGTTGGATGGCGCAGGCGAAGCAGGGGGATGAGCCCCGATTCAGGCGCTTCTGACTTCATCGCAATTATGATGAGCAAATGGAAGACTGCAACGACCAGATCGGCAAATAGGAAACAGACCTCCGCTGCAGCGCTCTGGACTTGGCCTCTATCGTGTGTGTGTGTGTGTGTGTGTGTGTGTGTGTGTGTGTGTGTGTGTGTGTGTGTGTGTGTGTGTGTACAGTAACAGTCCAGGCAGCGTGGTGAGCCGTTAAGTTTACGGGCTATGTGAGAAGGTAGCAATGAGGGGACTGACAGTGTGTTGTTATTTTTGGTCCAGGGTTCTTAGGTAACTAAAGGCCAGACAGACGGACAGGGAGGCTGGTGGAAATGATGATGACGATGACAGCAGTGGAAGAGGAAGTTTGTGCTTTAATAAAAAATCTGTCTTGAACATTTCTGTTGTTCTAAAATGACTAATGACAAGTCCTTTTTTATTTTCCCAGACATCTGTTAGTTTCTGTAACATCTGAAATGCAACAGGCAAACTTTAAAAATATCAATTTATCACTGTGAATATCATGTTGCCCTCATTGGACTTTCATTATAATGATATGGTAACAGAGGGATCTATTAACAGGCTTTTGACATGTCACAAAGCTCAGATATAAATCATACAGCAAATGACGTCTGAATATCTTGTAGCTGCTTCTGGTTTCGGAGCTCTTGTCACGACATGATGCTAAAATGGATCCGTTGTTATTGTGCTGTGCCTTTTAAGTCGAAATCTCATCATCAAATTCATTTAGTAAGCAAAAAAAATCCTATTCCTCTGTCTCAAATGTGAGATAGATAGCAGATAGGTAGATATGTAGATTAGTGATTTATAAAACACCAGTTTTTATAAATCAAGATGGAACCACAACTTTTTATTTCTCAGTTACTATTCACTACAAATTCAACCTATAGTGTCGTAACTGAACTTACTTTCAATTTCAACGCCTTCTGTTTTGCCCACAGTGATTTAAAACCATCTTACCTGTTTTGTTGGGTCATAAAAAGATAAAGCGGGATCGTTTAAAGAACAGAGGAAACGAGCTGTTTGAGAAATGCAGAAACGGAGAGCAACATGAAGGATGGTGTTGGCACTGCGAGAGGGGGGCATGTTATGACATCAGATGTCGTTAACCAATTAGACAGGGTGTTGCAGGAGAGTGGTTCCAGCAGCCACTAAAAGCCTCTGTGTCACTGACCTCAGGAAGAGAGAATTTAATAACAAACAATCTCTCCTTTCTCTTTTTTCCCCCCTCCCTTCATCCTTTTCTTGTGCCAACAACCACTTCAGTAATGGCCGTCTTTGTCCTTCCTGAGCTGTCGGACCCTTATTTATGTTGAACTGAGCAAACCTGCCCATCTGGTAAGAAACCTGAGGCCCCGGCTACTTAAACCGTGTGTAAGGGCCGCAGATTGTTTGCTGATTGCTGCTGGGTTTCCACATGACCAGATTAGCAATTAGCTTTAATGAGCTTCGGTCAAAAGGTGAAGCCGCAGAACGATCTCATTCGGGTTTTTGAATTGGAGAACGGTTAAGCGACACTTGAGCGCGACCACGGCAAAGACCTGGAGAGGTGTTGAACCCGCTGCTCAGAGAAGGTCGCCGGTGGAGTCCGAGGCGGAGGACACACGGCCGCCGCTATGAAGACAGATTTAGAGCATGTGTGTGTTTCAGTGCATTTCATTACAGGAGCAGGAAATCTCTTTCTTTGAATCTCTCTTGCTCATGAAAGAAGACAATCTGTCCCTGAGCTCATAAGCATTCGCACAAACACACGCGCACACACACAAGCGCGCAAGTGTAGTTACAGCACAAGAACAGCTGAGCTTTAGATTGCTCCAAAATCCACTGTGACTATGAGTTTGGGCCAGAGGGGTGAAATAAACTTACCACCTGCTACTGGTAGTCCACACACACAGATATGCGCACACACACACACACACACACACACACACACACACACACACACACACACTTTCCCCTAACATCTGCCACTGCAGTCCCCTGTGTTTTGCCAACACCGGAAACTTTCATACTAATACTCACAGCTCAAGGCAGTGCTTACAGTTTCCCAGCTTTTAATGGCTGTTCGCCTTACATCATTAATGCATATCAATCACCATAAACACACACAACGCGCGCGCACACACACAAGCGTGCACATACACCAGAATTTGTATCACTGAGCTGTGAATAACGGAGCTGAAAGCCTCTGCAGCGGGTATTGAGCTGTTGAAAGTTCAGAGGGAGAGAGGACAGTGACGGAGGCAGGGACGGAGAAGAGAAGGAGAAGAAGAAACAAAGTGGAGGAGACGCACCTGCAACAATCAGGTCAGTTTTTGACCAAATGTACAAACTCTCACAAAGTTTCATTTTTAAAACATGAACAAAGTGCACCTGTTATTTTGCACAACAACAGGAGGAAGTCAAGTGTTGTGTATTGTGTCGTGCATTTTAACCTTCGGAATTAATTGATGAAACACTTGGTCTGCTACAGACAGTTACTTTCATTTGGATGATTAATGAGTCTGTCCACTAGTTTCTCAATTATCCTAACAATTGTTCAGTCAAGGTATGAAATCACTGTCTTTAACCCAACAATATTAAGTTTCCATCACATCAGGTGAGGACAAAGAGAAATCTTCACTATTTAGAGGCAGAGAATAGAGAATTCACATACTCTCTGAATGAATAATCACTTGTGAAAATAGTTGCCAAGTGACAACCTCATGAACCGTAGCTATTTCATCTCATTATAAATAATATCACAGTGCTTGCAGTACAAATAAAAACTTGTCAGCTCTTGTCCTTAAAGCTCTGCAAATAAAATAAGCCCCCAAAGTATCTCCTCAAAATCAACCTGAGACATTTTATGAAATCCTTCATTAAATCACATGACAAACAAACCATTTGCTTTTCAAATTGGGACCTGCCTGTTCCTGTAGCTGATGTAGCCGCCTGAACCCGACCCAGCACAGCCTGACTTTTAGCTCAATCCAGCATCACATAAGGCTCCACACTGCTGTTCATCTTCATGTGAAAAACTACATAATTCATGTTTGGACCACATAGATTTATGGGCAATTTGAGTCTTAACCATAAGTTGTATCTGCTGTATGATTACAGTAGATGACTCCAATACACACACACACACACACACATACACGCGAGTGGTCATGGAGGACAAATAGCGATCAAACGTCCAGCACCTCTTGTCTGACTCTCTTTCATCTTTGCATGCTAATTAACCTTGACCTGAAACCTTCTAGCGCTTAATTGCTACCATGGAAACGGCTGCCATTTGCAGAACTGTCCCACACACACACACACAAACAAATGCGCACACACAGTTCAATTAGACCCATCCATTCTGCTCGACTAGCAGCAGTCATCAGCATCAGCCCATCAAACATCACCTGTCTCTGTCTGTCTCTGCCCCATCGACTGAGAGAGCGGAGGTGGAGGCAAAGAAGAGGCAGAAAGAAAGAAGAATGGACAACGTATGAACAAAAAAATATCAAGGTTTCGCATTTTTAAAGTCATTTAATTTATATCTGATCACTTTTTGTGGAATATATGAAAATTCTCTTGCTAATGATGTTTGTTTGATGATTAAAACACCATAACAGGCAACTGTCAAATAAGTGGGCATCATATTTTACTCACAGAGAAGCACAAAATGGCGCCTGAATTTACTACTGTTCCAAATTGTAAATGAGCACAGTAAATCTACTAAGTTACTGTCCAACACAGCTCTGTAAGAGATATGCTGAGAAATTTGGAAACATTGAGAAACAGGACCTTAAAATATGGACAGGACAGAGTTTGAAGGTTAGAAGACGGCAGGAGGAGAAAAACAGCCTGGACCAAATGCAATAAAAATCAGTCAGGCCAACCCAGTGGCTGCTGTCGCCTGAGGGAGCTGATTGAAGGAAACCAGGCAGGAGACGACAGAATCACCGTGGTTTTTGGAAACGCAGATATAAATTTTATTTCCTCTGTCTGTCCTCGTACCAGCTGCATGGAGACACACGGGGACGGTAACATGTACAGTAGACTCCGTTCAAATGAGGCTCACAGTGCGCAGAACATTTACAAACTTGCTAAGAACCAGCATGCTACACACACAGACACACACACAGTGGTATTGTTACTTGTGGGTTTGTCTGAACATGCAGGCTGTCAGACGGTAATGTGGTGTGGTTAATAACCCTTTCCTCTCCCCTCCCTCCCTCCCTCCCTCCCATCCATCCCTTCACTTTCCCTCCCACTCTCTGTCCTCCAGGTGCTGAAGACCAAAGGAAATCGTGGCTACTGCTGTTTGGGGGCATGACACACACAGACACACACAGACACACTCACTTTATGGCACTGAAAGCATCTTAACCAAGCCTCAGTAAAATCTACTTTACTGCCGCTGGTTCATTCGCGGCCACTGTGGACGATATCGATACAGCCGGATGTAGAACCAGTGTGCAGCCGGGGCCGATCAGCAGAGTTCAAAGAGGAAAGTGAAATATAATCCTGACTTGATTGTTGTCTTCAATTCTGCTTTTTAAAAGTGAATTAAAAGATGTCAACTGCAGTTTTTTTTTCTAAAAACTAGAATGAAGAGCTAGAAATTGAACCTCACTACTTCTGATGAAATGTGTCTGCAGCACAGTGTAAAATTACCAGCGATCACTAAATACTTCATCAGCTTCTTGTTCTTTTTATGTTATCCAAAGTTATATCATTTTATCCATGAAAATCCAGAAACATGACTATAAGCTTGGGTTATTTATTAAATAAGAGAACAGAATTCATTTAAATTGTAATATTGTTATTTTTCCTCATACACATTAGAGCAAAAGGCTTTGAATGGCTTAAACAAAAAACTAAACAAAACACTTAATGCTTTTGAAAATTCAGAGGAATACAAAAAAGGAGATTTTAAGAGAAACTTTATACCAATGGATTTGTAAGTCAAAATCATATTTTAAGTGGTAATTTTGACAAATTCACTTGTATTCTGATTTATGAAAGGGCATTTTTTTAAACATCTCTTTGTGTAAAACCAAATTCCTGAAAAATAGCTGTTGTTTTTTTTTAAATCACACACAAAACTCACAAAACACAGCCATCATCAGGGCGTTTATTCTGGTGAAGTGTTGTGATTCAACACAAAGAAGTAATGGCCAGGTGAACAGTCGGCTTGTCTCCTATTTCCCTATGACTTAATGGAAAATAATGGGAACACACATGGGACACAATGGAAATTCACGTCCTACTAACAAGGGGAACTCCGCACTCCTTTCCTGCACGGTTTCATCTCACACTGTCCACTGCTGTGTAACACAGATTCAACTTGATATCCTCGGCTGCTAAGATGTCTGGGAAGCACCAAGTGTTACCTAGCGGGTCACCACGGCAACTCTGACAGGAATCTTATGTGCACTGTTGAGCACACACACACATACACACACAGACACACACTCTCAGTAACCCACCCACCCAGAGCGCTGCTTGTAATTATGAGAGCTGTAAAACAGGCTGACATCATAGCCTTGGGTTGCTTATTCTCTCACTCCCTCTCTTTCAAACTATATTATAGCTGCGTGTGCATTTGACTCAGCGTGTCTTTTTTTGCGTCCAAAAGTGAACCTCCTCCTGGCTGTTACACACTCCCCAACAGTGGCCCGGTGAGCCAACAGGAGACATTTTGAAGGTCCATGTTTTGTCATGCTGTAAATCACACTGTAATTATATCTACAACTCTATTTTGAACTTAGGTCAGTTTCAGCCATGGGTTGACCTGCAGGTGTTATGGAGCGGTGCAAGTCAACGCCCAAGTGTGTTGTGCAGCTCTCTCCACTCACGGAGCTATTATTATTGTTTTTTATTTATTGCTCATTATCAGCTATTACTGTAATTATTATTACTAATGTGATGCTGGACAAATTAATTTCCCCTATATATCCGTTTCTATCTCAACTACAGTTGTGAGTCGCTTTTATGAGCTTTAGATTCTTATTGTGCGGCTAGAAACACTGGTCCACACTTTGTTACCTGAGTCTGACAGACAGACCACTGTGTGTGTGTGTGTGTCTGTGTGCGTGTGTGTATCCACCCTCACAGTGTGTAAGCTGCTGTCAGACTTTCACGGCTGCTTTCCTTCTGTAGCCCAGTTCATCCTAAAACAATAATATAACTACCTCTGTCTTTGGCCGTACTCACAACAGAAACCTCTTTAGTCTACCAGCGCACACACACACACACACACAAGCACACACTCGGCAGACAAGTAGACTCGTCGTCAGTGGAGATGGTGACAGAGGCAACAATAGTGAAGGATTCAATCAAGGGAAATTCAAGGCAGGCGAAGCAGACATTGGGGATCATCATCAATTTTGCTGCTGCTGCGACCTGAAGAGTTTTAAATGAAGACGTTGTGCACAGAAAATTCACAAGTCAATATCCAGTGGAAGAGAAGAAGAAATGTTACAGTTTAAAACGGCACTAAGATGAGGAAATGATGCAGGAAATTAGACAGATGTACTTGAGAGAAACTGGAGTTAGTTCACAAAACAGCTTGAACGACGAAGCACACAATCTGGTCCGATGCTGAGAAAACAAATTGTTAAAATTCCTCTTTCTGAACTCATAAATGTGTCTGCCAATGAGCTGTTGGGATGCAGCCGACCCCTCTGACTTCTCATTTCTGACCTCTGACCCACAAACAGGACCAAACCTGCATACAAACACACACTTTCTCCTCTGTCTCCTCTTGTTTCTCCCATGCTCTCCCCCCCTCCCCTCCCTTTTCCGTTTCTACAAGTCTGCCAATAGCTCATAATTTAATTTCTCTGAATGGTGAAGATCTCTCTTTGTGTTACCATTGCACTGACCCTCGTAAAGTTTTGCAACCAGACAAAATCTGCACACACAGACAAGAAGAGGAGAGGGCATGAAGCCCTCTAACCGTGTGAAATATTTAAGAGGGCCAGTGGGGGGAAAAAAACGCTGTGTTTTGTTTTTGGGAAAAAGTGATGAGAGAAACACAGGAGAGAGAGAGAGTGGGGGGTGGGGGGGGGGCTTGAGAAAAACATAAACCACAAAAGCTCTCCTTCGACTCGGCCCATTTCGGCCCATTTAGAGACAACACACTTGCAAGAGAGCGAGACTGAAGGGAAGGGAAAAAAAGAGGGCGTGAAGAGAGGAAGCACATGAGTCCCAGTTATGGTTATTACTAGACAGACAAATAGACAGATGAGGTGATATGATATGATCAGAGTCCTAACTTGTCTTTGCATACTTCATCTGATCACTCTTTCAGATAGCATCTGTTTTATCCTGTATTACACAGTCCTCCTGGCATCCTGCATGTGTGAGTGTGTGTGTGTGCGTGTGCATGAGTGTGTGTCTTCTCTTGACACTTGCTGAGAGGTCAGAGTTCTTAAGAGCAGCCGTCCAATTACGGGGGGCATGGTGTTACCCTAGAGATGAGAGAAAACTGTAATTGGATAATGACACGGCAGGGTTGGAACCTGTCATTAGACACTAGCATGGACACATACGCATATACACTAGAGTGTGAGCACGCACACACACGCACACACAAACACACAGGCCGGGTGCAAACCTATGATTACAAACCTGCTGATCCATCACCAGCCTGCAGCTACAGAGTTACATTATCAAACTTTCTCTCTGTCTCACCACTTTTCTCTTCTTTTTTTTGCAAACTTTTTTTCATCAATTTTATATCCTCTGATTGTGATAATAACAATTATTTTGTGTATTAATGTGCATTCATTTCATATGTATGATTTTAAACCTGTAAATACTCTCTTAAAGTGACAGCGACTGATACGTTGTGGGTCTGTTTCTGGCCCGAGTCCTCACATTATGTAAACATAGTGCGTTTTAATGAGCCTGGGTCACCGTGGTCACTTCCAACACACTCAGCTTTCGGTGAAATAATGTGAGAGGCTCTAAACTTGTGAGCAACATCTCTGGGAGGAATCACTGGTCAGCTCCCAGTTTCCTCTCGTGGTTTCTTCTGCATCATTACCATGGATGAGGGTCTTGCATAAGCCTCTCCAAACCAATGTGTTAGGCTCCGGGGGAGAGAGGTGGGTAGTGGAGTGAGTGGGACGAGGGGGCGGCGGGGGGGGGGAGGAGGAGGCAAGAAAGAGTGTGAGAGGGAAGAGACTTAAGAGAAAGGTGCTGGAAAGAGAAAGGGAAGATAATAGCGGAGCGGGGAGAGAGAGAGACAAGGAGGGGAAGAAAATGGGGGACCAAAAAAAGACCAAGCGAGCAGGAGAGGCAGAGAGGGAGGGTGGTGAGGTTTTCTTTTGTGGTGGTTGGAGAGTGACAGGGGTGCCAATAGAGTGGCCAGCGATGACAGTCCCACTGGAGAATGCCGGCTATGCCAGTGGAGTGGCACTAATGGAGCCAGAGAGGGGATGCAGTTGCCTGCCCCAGAGGGGGGATATTGTGCAACTGGACAAGGCGGCTTGAAACAGAGCCAAGATGGAGGATTAGAGGGGAGGGAAGGGGGGCACCCTGCGCAGAGAAAGACAGCCATGTTAGGTCTGCTGACTGATTGACATAAACTGAACCCTTCCTATTTTTCATTTAACTGGCGAGAGTCTGCGAGCGGGAGAAGTTTCCACTTTTTGTTCCTGTTTCTGAAAGAGCAAACACTCGGTGGCCGAGGCGAGTTCTCCCTGTGGATTGGCATTAATAACCATTTAAAACACATGCTTTCCCCTTCTGTTTTCCCTCAGTGGCTTTATTGTTGTTGTTGTATAATTGATATTATTCCACAGAGTCACAGTATCATATACATTTAGGATAATCATGTCTGAGGTCTTTGTTGAGCCATACGCTGGTTGCAGCCAGAGCCAAATTATCAAACCCAAAAGACAAAGAAAGACATTTTTCTGGATGTCTTTGGCTGCATTTTATGCACATTTCACCAAAATTCAGCCTGACATACATTCAGCCCGACATGTAATTTAGTATCTTTGGAAACTTTGGGATCTCCACTAGAATTTTAAATAAAGTTTTGTGGGTTTGAACAATGTTTGGCTGCACAACATAAGCTGGTAATGACTGACCCAATGGCGGGAACAGTTTGACATTTTGGGAAATACACTTAACTGTCATGCTGAGGGGGTTTGTGTATCAAACCATTTCTTGGCCCGGCGCAGAAGTTCCTGCGCCCAGCCACGAAATCCTCTGTTTTTACTTTTTGGCTTGTAACGTGATGTAGTTTGTTCATTCCTGAGCTTTAAAGGTGCTGGCAGGAGCTTAACGCTGAGCAGAGCCAGGCTATGCCTTTCCATTGGTTTCCAGTCTCTACGCTAAGCTACGCTAACTGTATGGATTCACCCGACAGACACGGGAACGCTATCGATCTTCTAGTCCGGCTCTTGACAAGAAATCAAACAACTGCATGTCTAGCTTTAAGGAGGTAACTCCTACTAACTTGCTTTCACTTTAACACGAACAGACGCTCACACATACACACCAACAAGTAAAGCAACACCAGCCCCCCTCTCCTCCTCCTCCTCCTCCTCCTCCTCCTCCTCCTCCACATGGAGGCACACGCAGCAAGCAGGGGTCAATATTGCTGAGTAGCTGTGATTGGGGTGAGTAGAGGAGCGTTGCATGATGAATTGTCCTGATTATTCCATAATCCCCCCCCCCCCATAATTCACCGGCCGGGCTGACTCATCCATCAATACACGGCCTGGATCCATATACCTGCGGATACCCTGGAGAGACAAATTGCTGCAGAGGGAGAGGGAGGACGCCGCATCCTGCTGCGTAACGCCAGCGTTAACTTCATATTATTAAGTTAAGCACTGGGGCTAAAGCGAATGAAAGGGATGAAAGGAGATAAGACGTAAAACTGAGCGACGGAAGCGGAGAGGATGCGGGATGATGTCGGATGCTTTTGTTGGGAGGGTATTACCGCACACGGTGACCCTTAATCACACACAAGCGAGGCGAGGAAACGCTTTGATGATTCTAGACGACCTCACATGGATTCACACACACTCTGCTATCATAACTACCTGCTTCCAGGTAAGCTCTTCCTGGCGTTGGATAGGTATGTAACCCCCCCCCTCCCCCTCTTCCAATAATCCACACTCACAGTTACGCACACACACATATACAAACACACACACACCTGGGCACTTGTCTCTGACAGACATGCTGGCTCCAGGCTCCAGGCTACCTGCCATCTACAGTAAGTACTGACATACCTCTCTCCTCTCCTTTCCACTCTCCCCTCTAGCCCTTCCCCTTTCTTTACTTTCTCTGTCCCTCACTTTCTACCACTACTTTGTGCTTCTTTCTTTCTTTCTCTTTTTTTCCCTCTCTCTCTCTCACGGCTAACTCACAATGGTGCAAACACTTCTGTCTTCACCTAAGCTAAATTCCTCCCTGCTTTTTTTTTTTTCCACACCATTTAAGAGAGCAAACACGTCTCTAATCTTTCTCTTAAATACCCTTCATTCATCCCGTCTGTCTGTCTGTATCCAGCTCCTGCTCTCTGTCTCTTTTTCCAGCCGTAACTCTCACACTCTCACGCCTCCTGTAATCTGAAGGCGGCGTGGCGGCAACTGCTGGTTTGTCCATTACCCTGGATATCTCATCGGCGGGCGCTGACGCTGCCTGACCTTTCACCTCCGACCTGTGAACTCTGACACTCGCGCACCGTGGGCGACAGGTGATTAATTGAGCTGCTTTCAGTGCATCAAATTGAGCAATGTAAAACGTAAATTTGTGTGAAAAGGGATTCTTCTTACTGAAGGTGGAGTGGAAGGTTTTACATGTAATACTGGAAAATGAATTTTCAGTAAAACAGCTACAGGGAGCAGAGAGTTTGAAAAAGCTGTTTAACTTGCATTTGCTCTAAATTTAAATGGAGCGGTATTAACTTTAATCTAAATCTTCCCCATATGTTGTACATGAAAATAGTAAGTTCACAAGGGTTTTTTCTTGACAAATTAAACACATTATGTGCCATCAGTCTTTAGAAACATGCACTCCTCATGGACTGCAGACTCTTTGGATTAGCTGGAGTCCATCCTCTGATGAAAAGTGAGTGAACAATGTATTAGAAACACCTCCAACTACGGCTTCACACACACAACTGCCCCAAAAACAACTATGAAACCGAACCACAGATAATAAAAACTTAACATTTTGGCCATGAAGCAGAATTCGCTGCAGATTAGCCTGAATCACGCCTAGCTCAAAGTGTATGATAAACTGAGGTTATGCTGTCACCCAAGACAGTGAAGTGGTTTTCTCTTCTGTGGGTAAAATGAACCCGTCCACACAAGCGCACACACTTCCCGGGCTCGACCGTGGGACAAGTCAGCTCTCGCCGTAGTAAAAATCACACAGGGCGTTTTCATATCTTTACATTCTGCCTGTATAACATAATCTTTTGTACTGGTGCCCTCATCATAATGCCAGTTCGGCTTTGGCGAGCCCCCCTCTCCAAATCACTCCAGAATGAATTACAGCATTGTGTTGGGAATCTGAAAGGCCAAATCACTTCTTAGGAATGAGTGGCCTTGAGCAATTCAGATACGCGGTCGCGTGATTCATATGATGGCAAGGGAGTGAGTCACTGACACTCAACACCTTGGCGCTGTTGGTTTATACTCAAGGTGATTCATAACGTGTACACAGATGACATGGAAATATCCGAGAACACGCAAACTCAACCACAGGAAAGAAAAATAAAAACACTATTTCTCTATTTGGCTGGATACGATTTGTGTGAACCAAGAGTTCGAATGAAAACATTTCTTGGACAATATGCCTTTGTATATACTGAAAAGAGCTGCTCCCTTGTGTGTGTGTGTGTGTGAAAGAGAGAGGGAGAGAGTTTTAATATCTGTTAAAGTGCATTCAGAGAAACAGGAGGGGGCAGGAAATATTGCTGAATGGTAAAGCGGTGTGTTTGTGCCAGAGTGTGTGTCTATGTTTGTTAGATAGAGAGAAAGAAAGAAAGAAAGGAGAGTGAGAGGAAAAGACAGACAGCGAGAGGGGACAGAGAGCGAGGCCTCAGGCTGCAAAGGCTTAACTTCATTTCCTTGGACAGACATAATGGCAGATATTTGCATATCCTATGTACACAAAGTCAGCGGCCAAGTATCTTCTCATCCAAAACACTGCGACCAACCTTGCAACCAGAAGATAGTGATCTTTTTAAAAAAGGGACCAAACATAAATAATCTTCTCCACAACGGGGAAAACCAGATGCAGGAGTTCGATTTTCTCCTGTTTTTCTCCACACGAGAACAGAAAAGGGTCGTTTTGACCTCGACGTGTGACTGTGAATTAATAGCTAAAGATGGTTGGATTACAGCGTGAGGTTGGCCACCCTTTGCATCAGAGCTACAGAAAAAAAATTCGCCTGGGAACTGTGTAAAAGAAATCTACATTGTGGGTTCTGGCACGGCTTCACCTACTTGCAAGGTGCATGGAGAATGGGAGCTGTCAGCTGCCAATACTCTGTATTTTTGTTATTGTCGAAAAAATCCAGTTAAAAAGACCAAAGCAAACAATGTTTTACTCTGTTTAGTCTCCGTGCTCTCCAACCTCTCTGCCCTGTTTGTGGGACTCGCTGCTATTAGTCCCTGTGAGTTTCTTACATCTTCATAAATCTTCAAAAATGGATCACAAATATATAATTTCATTTCGCTGTGGTTTTAAGCAAACACTATTCAAACTAGTGTTAAGAAAACATGTGGCTTAGGCTATTTTGTGCTGCAGATTAATACACTGCTAGAAGTGATTTAGACCAGGACAGTGTGTGTGCCCCTGGCCCTGCAGGAACATGTCTGAACACTGCACCAACAATGGATCCAGCTCATGGAAACTGTTAACAAGTTAACTTTTAGTATTGACTAAACTATTTGGTATTCCTGTGGTTATCCATTAATCAGGATCATTACACAATTCATAGAAAAAACATAATGGAGGATTACCATTTTTCAATTCGTTAAAGTAAATATACAGTCACCTCTGACCTGTCTGTCTGCTTTGTTTACTTTAGTGACCATGTAGATTATTTTAGAGAAAGTAATATTTCAATGGTAAAGACTGATGATTGACATTGTGTTAACAACCACATGAACTAAGGTCATTCATGGCGACATGTTTGAAAACTGGCTGCTCAGTTGAGTTCTCTTTTATGTTTTATTCATTTGTTTTTCATATTTTTCTTCTTTTATTTGTGATTTGTTGTGTGATTAAAGCCAACGATGTTGGTCTGATCATGAAAAATAAAATAAAATAAACTCCCAGCGAATCCCTTTTGAGGACAAAAAGCTGTTACTTCCTATAAGGAGAAGTCTAATTTGTCACGATGTTTTAATGAGAGGGAGGATACCACCCCCTCCTCTCTTCGATAAATCATCTGCTGCTTAGATCTCCTGACTGAAACATTCTTCACCTCCGACCTCTGTGACACCCAGAGGTCGTCGTCACTGTGGCAACTAAAACGCCAAATGCTCTCTGTCTTAATTAAAAAACATTATTTACTCAGAGAAAATTTCATTTTCACTACCTTTGACCCCTCTCTTCCTGTTCCTTTCTCCTCCTCGTCCTCCTCCCTCTGCACTAGTTCACTGTGGACACGCTGGGAAAGCCCACATCTTCTGAAAGACGCCTGTGCTCTTGCGACCATTGTGCTGAGCCTGTCATCTCGGCCGAGGTGGTGTGTGTGTGTGTGTGTCTGTGTGTGTGTGTGTGTGGTGAGGTTAAGCTCTCACAGAAGACAAAGACACATCCTTCGAGGCTGCTAAGCAACAATGCTGCCTGGTAAAGCCTCATCAGGGCACCGTTTAGCAGAGGATTAGAGACTATTACGCACACATAAACACACACACACACCCAAAATGTAGCCTCATCAACTCCTCAATTCAAGACTCATACCATTTTAACTCTGGTTTAACGTCTGTGTGTGCGACGGAGAGAGACCTGATATTCAGATATTTTCATTTTCTCATTTTTGAAGAGATGATGAAGATGATGGTTCGACTTTTGTGTAAATGTCTTTTCTCTTTCACATGTTCAAACCCAAATCGTTGTTTCTTCTCCTCCCAGATGGTCTTTCTATTCACCTCATTCAGGAACATAAAAAAATAGATTTAAAAGCTACTAAAAATGTCAGATCTGTGAATAGGAGATTGTACATAAATGTCATATTCCAATCAGTGTCTATGTTTGTTTAAGTAACGACTGGCACGGTTTTAATTCGAGGATCGTACTGTGTCAGATGCTTTTGCAGTCACATAATTGAACACTTAACGCCACCAACAGATAATCTCAACAAAACCAGCTCATGTAATTCACACAATCACAAAGGCTCGGCTCGTCTCGTCCCATTTCTCGCTTCGCTTTCTACTGTCCAGCATATTAACACACAAAAGCCTTAATCGGATACTTATCTTGTAACGTGATATCAGAAGGGGACGCAGCGAAAAGACGAGAAGCTGCTTCACGACGACGTATCGGCCGGAGGAAGCCGAGCAGCAAAACAACACACTGTCCTATCAATCTAGCTTTATACTGAAGCATAACCAGACTTTTCAGCTGTGGAAGCGGTGACCCATTCTCTTATCCTCCCATCACCCCATCCCTTCATCAACCCCCTCTTTCATCTCTCTCACTTTCATCTCACTACTGATTTGTGTCCAGCAAACGGGAAGAGACAGAGAGGGAGTTGGCAGAGAGGAGGCAAGTGTGTCTGTGTAGCACCTTTGGCAAAACACTAAGGCCATACAGTGTATAAATATTGTACAGTACTGGGCAGAAAATGTAAGTAGTACTAGTTGTGAAGTATAGAAAATTTAGTAGTTCTTTAAGAAGTTCTAAAATAAAAATAAATAAGCTAAATAGATTTTTTTTAACTAGTAAGCTATAAATAAAAAGTATTTCTAACTTGATCTGTCATTTTCTGAAATAAATGTGAGTGACGAATAAAATAGAGATGGATACGATAAAGTCTTTTCTTCTTGTTGCTGAGGAAATTTATTAATTTTGTCTATTTGACTGTTTTAAGATTCACGATCACCGAACAACAACAAAAGCTGAGAGTTAAGAGGTGAGAAAAGCAGTGCATGTCATTAAGCATCCCTCTTTTCACCGACCCTCTGAATGGCAAAGCCCTAAAGGTGTGTGCATGTGTCTGTGCTTGTGTATGCATGTGCCTAGGCGTATGCTTGTGTGTGCGTGTGTGTTCTCATCTCAGAGTCGAAAGTTGTGATTTGCCTGGACGGGGGAAGCCCTGCTTGCTGCCCAGTGCAGTGAGGTTTTACTAGCCCATCTTGTTTTACAGAGTCTTTCTAATGAACTGTCTCTGTTTGATCCATTGTTCAAAGTGTCTCGTTGCTCTCCTCTTCTCTTTTTCTGCTTCTCGCCTCTTTCACGGAGCAAACAGTCACAGCTGTGGTCCTCAGTATTACTGTGGTGTGGATATAGCGATCAACAAAAGAGACCGAGGGAAACAGGAGGCCCGTGTGTGTGTCTGTGTGTGTGTTACAGACACATGGAGAGAGATCGTTTTTGGGGATATGCCCACCACATGGTGTCTCCAGATGTGTGTCTTGTCTACGTAACCTAATAGAGTCTGGGCCCTGGGGTGTTGGGGGAGGCTGCGAGTGTGTGTGTGTGTGTGTGTGCGTAATGTGGGGTGGAAGGATCTAGACGCAGGTGTTTTGAATGGGAGGGATGACGAGGACACAGGGGTTTTACAGGAACTCACACTTACTGCTCTCTCTGTTGTGGTTTTGTATCACATATCTATGTGATGTTCGACCCACAAACCTTCTCATCTGCCAAATGGGAATTCTGTTCAATGCAGTTTACAGTATGCTGCTCATATTTTACATGTTTTAATTGAGGAAAATAACTGAATACATCTAAAAAAAAATAAAGAAAAAATCAGTGTATTAAACTCTGAACTCTCCTACTGTATGTTGAGAAGCACTTTGTCGAGGTTAGAGATGACTGACCTTGAGGAGGCTGCTCGGTGTTGCCTCGTCTCCTGCACCTTTGAAATCTTTACATGGAAGACCAGAATATAAATAAGTCTGGAGCTGCGTCCCACATCAGTCCCCCCCTACACTCATTCACTACTCCCTCTATAATAGACGCTAAATAATTCACTCTCTAGTGAGCGCTTAATCCTGATTTCAGACACTTATGAGTCATCTCCGTATTGCATCACCGCTCGCAGGTGTAGAGTCACAAGAGGAAGGGGGTAATTTGTTCTCCATCTACAAAGTGCAGTGCATTGTGGGATTATTGCCAGGAAGTATTCCACATGTTGGAACTGAAATTTCCTTTTTTTTTGTTTTTTTTTGTTCGTTAACTGCTGTATTTAATTCTAATTAAACATCAACCTGAAGGGGAGTGGTATGCAAACTGTTCTTTTTCATCTATTGTTCAACTAATCTTTATAATTTATTTATTCTTTATTTACAAAATTATTCTTCCTACGTGAGACACAAGATGCAGCCTTGTGTCTTCAGAAGGGTCTTGTCAGGCAAAAAAATAATTCACTTCCCTGGTGTTAATATATTTTTTGGGAGGTGCATTAACATCAAGGGAAATGCCAGTTCCTCACCTATTATAATGCCTGACTTTATAGATAAAGAAGTGATGATGATGCAGTACACGCTTTGAATTGGTGATGCAGAGCAGAGTGAATAGCATGCAGCAGAAGACAAGAGGAGATGCATTACAAGCACCACGTAGCAAAAACAACCTGTAAGCATCTCCATCAACTCGCACAAGTGTAGCTACACTCAACACGAGAAATTCAACATATCATGGCTGCAAACCCAGTCGCTGGTGTCAATGTCATGCTTCCTGGTTTAAAAACAAAACGTCTGTCTCTGTCCAAAGTCATTTAGCCTTCAAGTCCACACTGAGCAGAGATTAACAACATACTCACACACGCAAATGCACAGATTTTCCAAGCCCCAAAAAGTGAAAACATCATTTTCATAATAGCAGGTTGAGCAAGTGTTCATTTATAGCCGTACTGTCGCAAAAACCAAACCAAAGTCGGTCCAGTTCGCACATATCTTCTGACCTCAATATAAAATTTAACAAGATCCCACTTCAGAGGTTCCCAAGGGTTTTCTTTTGTTGTGTTTTCCAAAAATACAAACACACTCCAGGGGGTGTAGGAGACATAAAATTTAATATTGGCCAAACAGCCCTAAATCACATTGACTCTGGCTTGTGGTTGTCATTCATTCTGAACGACTTCCATACGTCTCACAAATCTGCTTATAGTTTTGTGGCAGCAGCACCGACTTCCTATTGCATTATCACTGAGTTGTGTTTGTACATACAACATGTGTGCGTTCAGCCAGACTCTCAACTGAACACATACACCTGAAGAGCTGAAGCCTACACACACCCACAACCGACACACATAAGTACTGATACACAAAGCACAGACACACACACACACAAACACACACAGAGGCCTCTTGTCTGCGACAGCTGAGCAGCGAGCAGTATATCCGAGTTGTATTTTTACCTCGGCCCACACGCTGAGCAAAATGCCAACTCTTGGCCTTGAGAAACTCGCACACGTACACACTCACTCAAAACACATACGCACATGACAGACGCACACCCTCAGACACGACAGGTCAAGACCAGCCAACCGCCACGGCGGCCGCAGAACATAAACAACTTTCACACACTCTGTGAATCATCTGAGCGTTTCAATATTGTTTTAGATAAATATATTCAGCCACACATATAAATATATGGAACCATAATTATTCCCCGAGACCACAAATAACCATGACGGGAAGTTAGTTCCCACAGTCGCAGCAGCGTCGCAGCCCAGCCCTGCAGTGCTGGAAATCCACAGCTTGGTTTACAGCGCAGACGGGCGAAGAGCGGAAGGTGCTTGACGACAACAAACAGCGGCTCGTTGGCTTCAGCGCAAACGGGAACTTTTATGTTCTGTGACTAAAACTGTTTTGTGCCTGTGAAACACAAAACGTAACTTCAGAGACCTGTTTCTCAATTTCACTGCTTATACCTCCACTCTCTCCCTCTCCATCCACTCACTCACTCACTCACTCACTCACTCGCTCACTCACTCACTCACTCACTCACTCACACACTCCCAGTGGGCAGCAGCTGTTGGAGTGCTAATCTCCATTAGCTACTGAACTGGCTTCTATGGAGAGGGCCATGTAAAATCTGTTCGCTCACTCCTCTCACTCCTTCATCCAAGTAAAACACCGCGGCTGCATCACTGAGAAAACCAGATTCTTTCCTCCGTGACACGCTGTCGCCGATACATGTCTTTTGAACTCACGTTCTCAATAATGCTGGACACACAAAACGCACCATTTCGTGCACCAACAACAACTCGTCCGAACGCCTTCGTCGCGGCGCTCTCGTTAAGCAATGCACGAGAGAAATTAAAAATATTTCAGTTACCAATGCAGAGGAATTGAGTGATGATAGGAAAAGAGAAATAAAAACAGGACTTACAGTCTGTAAAGCTTCGTCGTTCCCAGGAAAAGCAGCTCAGGAAAGACGGCCAGGTTATTCCGATTCAGGCGCCTGGAAAAACACAGCATAAATTAGAGAATAAACTCTACCTAGACCCTTCCAGACAGCATGGGCAAAGCGGTTACATGTGTGTATAATTAGCTTTGTAAAGTTAAGATTTGTGTTTCCTGATCAGCATATCAAATTATGGTATGTTATTTTGATTTTAACGCCATTCAGTTTCGTTAGAGGATGTAAGAAAGAATGAGGAGATTGATGGAGACACTTTTTAAAAAACACACACATGTTCATGGACTGATTCTCAAAGCAAGAAAAAAAAAAACAAGACTCGGTTGATTTAAGGGGTACAACATGGCTGCCAGACAAACAGTGAACTCGAGAAGGACGAAGGGAAGGCGGGGAGAAGGACGAGAGAAGGGGTTTGGATGAAGGGAAGGGGGGGAACTTTTTTTTACCACAAAGGCGGAGGAGAGGAGACGATGTGGGAAAAACAAACAGGCAGTCTGGCCGGGCTACCGAATGTGTGAAAAGGACCCCACTGAGTAAACAAGGCCCTCACGGAGGAAGAACTCACAACAACCCGTCATCACACACACACACACACACACACACACACACACACACACAAACAGAGGAGTTGAGAGAACTCGGGTGAGTTTAATAATCTGGGTGCGATCATTTAACCCTGCTTGAGTGGAGTGAAGAGGTTTGTGTGTGTCGGTGTGTGCGGCTGTGCCTTGATGTGAGTCAGAGAGTGAGGCAACTGAGTGACACAATGAGAGACAGGCTGCTGAAACAGTTTAACCCTGACACACACACACACACATTGACAGGCAGTGCAATGTTGCTGGCTGCTACAGGAGACTAATGATGAAGAGGGCGAAGAAGAAAGGAAACACAGTCGAGGGGTGACATCAAACTAATACGAAACATGAAAAAGCCCCGATGGTCTCATATGGTTTATACAGACTATTTAGTATTTAGTAACGCATATTATTGTGGAAACATATGAATCCCAGACAACTCAGTTGTTATTGACTTCATTCAAATCCCCAAACAGCTCTCTTTAACTCTCTCAATGACTTTTTCCTCTTAACCCTTGTCTTTAACTTCTTTTTGCTGCACTATACGCCACCATGGACTCTCCTTAAATAACGTCAACCCCCTCTGTGTCCATCTTCCACCCACAAGTGCTCAAATATATGAACGCGCTTGCGCACACGCACGCACATTCACACTCCGCAGTTACATCAGAGGCCACTTAAATATTTAACATCCCGCAGAAATGATGTCTCTGAATAATTCACTCCTCTTCCGTTAACGCTGGCTCAGGCGGCTAAGAGCCCCACGTGGTCCCGTGGAGAGGTCCACTCCCCCTGCAGGTCCTGCCCAGCCATGAGCACCCGTTAGTGGGCTAGACCTCCCCTGGGAGAGTGCATGGACTGGTGCTGGAGGTGGGGAGGAGGAAGGAGGACAGAGAGGGGGGGTATGATCTCATCCTCTTAAAATAGATGCAATGCTGTCAGACTAAGAGACTGAGAAAATGAAGGAAAGATCAAATCTAGTCTGGTTCCTCTACATTTAAATGCACTTTCAATTTGATTATCGCCCTAACTATTATGCTTTGCTAGTTTTATAATCAAAGCAACACCAGACGGATGGTTTATTAGGCAAGGAAATTAGAAAAGCTCGTCTTGCCTGCAGCAATTCTTTATGTTTTTTACATCACAGAGGTCATAAACTAATGCTATTTGCTCTTTTTTTATTTTTTACTTTTGTTGTTCATCTGACACAAGCAGTTCTGCAAATATCATTACAGAGGAGCAGACCACGACGGTGAATGTTAAACACCATAAACCAGACTTAATAGAAAAATAGTCTCCCTGGTCCAGGCCTTATATCCCTCCACAGTTCTGGTGCAAATCTCCTCAGTACATTTTCAGTGATCACGCTGACAAACACGAATGACGATGTAATGTCCTTGGTGCAAACAAAGTAATTAAGACCCCCTATCTCCCTGGTGAAAAGCACTTTGCAACTTGCATATTCATATTATTTAATCTATTGACGATCTCACAGCTCAAGCAATTTATCTTTTAGTCCCTTGAACAGCCAAGATTACATCCTCAATGACATCAACTGTTTGTTTTGTCTGACTGGCAACACAAAGTTCTCAGATACTGAATTTATTATTTCCAAAATCACAGTCGGAAAAGCAAAACCATTTGTCATTTGAAAAGCTGGAACCGGAGAATGTTTGGCATCTTGGTTTGACAAAGGACTTGCGCAATTAATAGACAGAACAGTCAAAACGGTTGCAGATGATTTTTCTTTCATCAACTTATAATTTCAGTTTCAGCTCTCACACATGGCGAAGCAGATGTGCAGAAATGTTGATTTATTAAAGTGAGAAAAAGCAGCTGCGACGTTGTTATGTGTCCCATCTTACTTTGATAGACACCACCCGTCCTGGGAGACATTTACCCGACTGTCAAAGGCCTCATGTAATCTCTGGTTAACTGGGTTTGCACAATGACACGGTGTATTTATGAGCAGTCGACGTGAAAACTGAATTACAGTGTTGGAATTGTTTTATTCAGTTCAAATGTTTGCAGCGACCGACTCTATAGCTACTTTGTGTTTCTCTGAGCTACAATAAGTGATTGTATCAATGCCCAAACGCCCTGGAGCACATGCAGCAGTATGTTAAAGGTCACGCTATGGAGCAAAGTTTTGATGGAGTGGGTTTCTGTGTTGTTTGCTCCTGCGTATGACTGACGCGATGCACGATCCAGTCACTTTCAGTTATCAACAGGTGGTGGTAACGTGTCAAGAGCCACAGGAATGCTATAGATCTTATAGATATCTAATAAAACAACTTGTGTGTGATTACAAGAAAACACAAAATGATTCATGATGCAGTACAATTTGCTGCTGTTACTGATTTCACCATCAGTTCAGAAGAACATTCAGTCTCTTCCTGGTTCAGGCTGCTCAGTTCAACAGAAACGTCGACAGATCGTCTGCTTTGCAAGAGAATAATTAAAGCCTGGTATTTTCTGTGGCTCTTGTGTTCTTGCAAAAAAGACTTTGACGCATTAACAAACTGTATCTTACAGCTTAACGCTTCGTCACCGGTCATTTAACTGGTGGTGGCCTGTACACAGTCTGAATATTTAGTGTTACGGATTTCTTTGTACACTGACCCGAGTCCTCTAGTGTTCAACTACAAGTTATTGACTGCTCCTTCAAATAATCCAGTCATCTGCAGTGTTTCAGTGGTTTTGATTCTGAACCTGAAGGAATGAAGCTATCAAAGCTTTGTGTATTTGTATTTGTGTATGTGTGCATATTGTAAACATCCTGAGAATACTTTCACAGCGGCGTCTCATTAGTCAAAGTCTGGCTGAAAGTGGATGAAGAGCGAGTGGCCGGCGGTCTGAGGTGCAGGCTGCTCCACCAGGCTGGTGTCACACTGCAGCGTGGTGATAATCCCTGCAGTCGTAAACAGATGCTAGAGGGCCGCAAACCGCACAGTAAACACACTCACACACACATTTCCACAAACACATACAGTGTGCCAAATGTTTTGTACATAAAACACACATGCATAACCACACACAAATGTAAAAAACACACACGCACCGAAGAGCCTCGTGGATGTGTTGCACTACAGGCTCTGGCTAGAAAGGAAATAACAAACCACCTCAGAAACCAATTCTCCACTGATGCAACTGCTGCCATAATGCACGTTTTTCACTAACAATTTGTCACGCACACAATACACACACATACACACAATGCCGTTACTGTTACCACAGTTATAACTCAAACCCTGTATATACTTTCGTGGCCCAGGAAAACTGTCTTCACTCAGAAAACCATTTCACACTGACCAGTGAATGCGTGTGAGTGTGTGTGTGTGTGTGTGTGTGTGTGTGTCCACTTGGCGGTTAATGTATTTGGTTCACAGCAAGTGCATCTCAAGTGAACCGAGGCCCATCATCCACCAAAGGTTCACAGACTCTAATCTGATCTGTTATTTAAACACTAATGGCAGATAACATCTCTGCCCTGAAGAAAGTGAAGAAATCCTTCAGTCTTCTCGCCTGACCTGTAAAATTCCTTTGCTATCACCGAAAAACATTCAAATTCAGCAGTCCTGCGGAGCTTCTCCTCCTGACTTTGAGTTAACTGGTGTTTACCAACAAACATAACAGATGTTGGCTGCTGCACAGCGCAGCACAGACAAGTCAGGGACCTGGGAAAAAATCTATCACAAATGACTTTTCAGACAGAGCTGCTGTGGTGAAATTGTTTTTTTGTGTGTCTTCACAGTGCAGATAATTTCAAGCTCTGCTGCCCTATAAAAATGAAAAGGGGAAAAAAAAAACATTTGAAACTTTGCCCTGAAATGATCAGTGAGAACAATGTTATCACTCACAGGCTTTACAACTAATCATCTACTACTAATCCAGGGCTTTTCTTTGAAATCCATATCCTGCTATCTAGGATCAGTGCTACAATTATCTTTTGCTATTCAGATTGTCCACATATATTACAACATAATCACTTGGTTTGAGACTTCATTATCTAGTTTGTAATCATTCTTGATAGACACATCTCACTACCTGTAATCAGCTTTACAATTATTCATCGCTGTTGAAATTATCTTTGACATCGTAATCATTCAATTACAGCCTAATTATCTGAGGCTTTATCTGACTGCTGTTCTCTAAAATCATTCTCTCTATACCTGTAATTACTGTTTTGTTTCCCTCTGCATCTCTGTGGCTTTTATCTCCTTCACATCTCACAGAGATAGAATTGGGTAGAGGCTATAAACCAGTCAAATGCGAGAGAAGGATAAGAGGATCAGGAACTCCTCTCTTTCCTGTTCTGCACCCACAGGGGAGAAGAGGAAGAATGTATGACATTCCTATATGCAGAGGACAACACAGTGAGAGAACAGGATACGTGGGTATTGAAGAAAAACATGAGGAGAGGCTGAAGTATGAATGAAAGAAAGACAGAAGGGTGCGAGGGGGGCAAAATCCAGATAAAACCAGTACTGACGGAGCAGCCTTGCGTAAGTAAATGCGCATGCATGAGGGTATTCCATACCCATGCATGTGTTTACGTATGTGCATGTGATCGCTGTGACATGCCCATCTCCTCCACACCTCCTTTGGCCACCCACCCCTCCTCCATGCCCCCCAGCTACTGCCCCACACCTGACCCCGCCCTGCCCGGCCCTGCAGGGCCTGTCCAAGAGGATGAGAAGGGGGAACCGTTTTCCACCTCGGCGGGGGGCAGTCACTGTGGATCCGTCAGCTCAGCTTAGGGCCCTCTCCTCTGGGCAGCGGTGCCCAGCAGGCCCCCTCCAGCCCCCCCCAGAGGACGGAGTCCTTTGAAATGAGCCCCCAGACTCCAGACTCCGGAGACGTGCCTTTGTTCGGCAGCGGCGGGGGGGCATTGATGACTGACTCCATCTTTGTGTTTGTGAACATGCCACGCTAGAGACGCTGAATTACAGTTGAAAACCCTCGTGAGGACAACAGAAAACAGTCACGTTGTGTCAGAAAGTTAGCTGCTGTCAAAGGTGTTTGTTGCCATCTCAGACAAGACGGAGTGGAAGAAACGACAAAACAAGCATGTGTCGTCCGACAGTAAATCTCTCAGACTTCCATCTGCCTCTGCTGTTGACTGACCAGTCTACATTACACCTACAAGTACGTGTTGAACCCACCGTCTGTCTGTGCAGAGGGTTATCAGTATCAAAGCCGCACCATAAGCAGTAATATTGACCTCTTTGTCTGCAGCTCCGGGCAGAAAATTCCCAGAAATGCTTAGGTGGACAGAACCTAGTGTTGATTTCACGAGAAACACCAGCAGATTCCCCCGTAGTGGTCAACAGAGCTGCTCCCTCTGCTGCACTATAGCTGCTCTATGTTGACAGACAGCAGCAGGCATGAAACGATCCTTTTCATCTCTTTAAAAAAAACAAAAAAAAGACCCAAAACAGCTATTAAACAGATTAACTAGCTCCATTTGATTTACTTCTGTATGTACATCTGTGTATGTGCACAGGTGGATAACGCGGGTAATGTCTGTGTTTACGTCAGTGTGTGTGTGCATGCGGCGAGGACTTTTATGCGTCTTTAATTAAAAGCTTGTCTGTAAACCTCCTCAGACTCGGTCACAGTCTGCTGCATTCCAGCGTGTCACTGGCTGGCAGTCGGGCCGCATAACACACAAACACACATACATATACGGACAGCTCACACATCAACCAAAGCTGACAGTCGACACAATGGACATATCAGCAGTCAGGGGTCCACGTCCCCCTTCTGTCTTGCTCCCTCTCAGACTACCAAGACTTAATTATGCCATAACTGCCTAAGGGTTGGATGCTGAATGCCAGTGATTCCAGGCCAGCGCCGTAACAACCTCTGGCCGCTCCTCAGTCACTGCCCTTGTGACAATCTCTGTTTTTTTTTCCCTCTCGGACTGAGGCGTCGACACAGCCTCACATCCTGACAGTCAGATTCAATGATCACGAATACAGCGAGTGGTGACATATTAAAGGAAAAGTCTGAATAATTGAGCGCAGAAACACAGAAGGGGTCACGGAGTGGATTGAGTATGAAAATGATGCAATAACTTGTAGGAAACTTGTAGGACAGATGTGTTTGGGCCCTTTTTTTGTTCAACATCAGGGAATCTATGACAAATATTGGACACTAATGAAAGTAATGCGACTTTCTTTGTGTCCTCAAACCAAAACAGCGAGTCCTAGCTGACATCTTAGACATATTCACAGATGCTGATGTAAAGATTTGGCAGCTTGAGATGAGCCTGCTTCAAAAACTCGCAGCATCCGAAATGTAGGATCTACAGTAACTCTCCCAGTGTGCCCACTCATGTCTACACTGGTCGAGTCAACATCGTAAGCTCCATTTTCTTAATAACATTACAGGGAAAAATAATGCACAATGACCAGGGATTGTTTCAGTTTGGCTGCATTTGAAAGCATGAGAGCAAATACGGGTGACACATCTCTGCCAGCGCTGTTCATCACTACATACGGTATCAGGATTCACGCGGTCTTCAAAGCACAATCTGACATGCTCAAAATTGATATCATATTGTCTGACACAGATTGCAACCGAGATTTTATTAAACCCATCTCACATGGCGTGACATGCAACAAACCTGCAAGATTGCTGTTAGAGCACTGTGTGTCAGGGCCTCTGAACAGCACTCTCCTGCTCCCGTCATCTATCTTTTGGAAGAAAAGTGTTCACCCCTCCAGTAAAGCTACTATTACCTTATTAAGACACTTTACATGGGTTTTTCATCTTTCATTTGTCACCCCTCTGTGGACTTCAAAGTGCATACACCTATGTGAAAATGAAAAAATCTGTCTCCTGGGACATTTTTGTGTACGGATGTTGTCCTGGATAGGCATCCTGAAATATTCTAAGTAGAGGAGAATGCGTTAAGCCGGTAAAATGGTGTCTGCCTCAACAAAATAAAGTTACTCACAGTCTCTCCAGCTCCTTCAGGTCCTGGAAGGCTCCTCTCTCAATCGTGGTAATTTTGTTCTCCATTAGCTGCCTGAAAGAGAAACACCCGGAGAGAGTGAGAGAATGAGAACGGGCCAGAAAAAAAAAAGAGAAGAGCAATGAAAATAAAGAGAATGATAGAGAGACACATAGAGCGAGAGGACTAACGGAGTGTTTTGTGCGATGAAACCATGAGAGGGTGAAGAGAAAAAAGGAGAAAGATGGCCGGATGGAGCCACAGATAAGAAAGAGAAGAGGAGGAGAAGGTGAAGGCGAGTGAGATACAGTATAGGTCACAAGAGATGTAAAGAGATGGGAGAGGAGCAGGAGGGAGAGATGGAGAAGATAGGTGACAGAGGGTGTGAAAGAAAAGGAGAGGTAACTGATTGGTGGAGATGGAAAGTGATAGAATGTTGAAACAGCAAGAGGGAGAGAGATAGAGACGGAGAGAGAGAGAGAGGGAGAGAAGACAATCAGCAGCAGGTCGATAGAGCCCCAGAATTGACTTTAAAACCGGCCCATCAGTCGGACAGCGACTCATCTATCATCCAATTTATTCTCTATCTAACCACATAGCTGTGACTACTCATTCACTTACACTAGCACAACTCCTCCAGGAGCAGTGTGCTGACCAAGCCAAGCAGGCACACGCATGCACACGCACACACATTTTCATAGGCTGTGTGGTGGGAAGCTCATGATAAACAGGAAGACACACACACATAAAGGCCACATACACCTTGCTGAGATGTTCAAACCAGCACCGCAGCTTGCAGTCATTTTCATTACTGACTGATGTGATGATTTTTTTCATTATTGAGGCTATGAGCTGTCGAGAATGATAACAGAGGGGTTTCAACAATTCCCCACTATGATGTCTTCGACCAGACAACAATTTGAAACCAAAGAGGAGTTTCACTGAATGTCATCAGGATGAAAAACAACACATGTCCTCACATTTAAATTACAGGATCCATGGATTAGTTTTGCTGTTAGTTGTTTTTTTGGACGAAATGGACCTCGGCTACTTGTTGCATCACTAATTGAAAATGTTCGCGGGTGAGTGTGAGTGCACCCGGGTTGACGTGAGCACACAAGAAACTGCGTGAAGCCGACACAGGCATAAACACACACACAAGCACACACACCCAATTAAGGACATAATCTCTGGAGGAATTTCAACAATGTGTATTCCCTGCCATTCACTTTTAGCGGCTGAAAAGCGCACACAACAGACGCAAACAGCAGGCTATTCCTGTCGGTGGAGGCGAACTCTTCACCTGGATTCATCCCAGGTAAGAAACCTGTTCTTACTTGATTCTTTCTTTCCCTTCTCCTTCCTTCCACCCATCCCTCCTTCCCAGCTGCATTCCTCCCGCAGCGGTTACACCTAATGACCGCTATCTCTTTCCCTCTTTGCCCTCCATCACTTCCTCGCCAGCGCGTTAATCACTCCAGCACATGGGCCCCGGGGCCCTGTGGTTAAAATAAGCCCCTCCTGACACTTCCACTGGCAGATTAACACGACAGCATTAACAGGTGCCGCTGCTTTTCTGTTTAGACACACATGCAGCCTCAATGGAAGCGCCGCTTCCCACGACTTTAGACGGTGCAGTGCTGCATGCGGCAGCTCCGCAGGGCTGGATCAACCTGATGCCGGCCAGGAAACGGTTAAATCCGCGTGCGTTGTATAGTGTTTGGATGTGGGGGGGTGGGGGTGGTAGAAGTTGTGGGAAATGCAAGGTGCTTCTTGTCAGAACTGAACAGCCAGAGTATTTTTTTTTAGGGTTAAAATGAGGAGAGAAAAGAGAAGGAGAGGTTAAAACAGAAAGAAGCCACTTACAACACTCGCAGATGCCTCAGTCCTGCAAAATCCGTCTTGGTGATTTTAGTGAGGTTGTTTGCATTCAGATCCCTAGACAAGAGAAATGGGCAGATAAGGTATTGTCAGTATAACATGAGATTTATATGTTAATAAAACCAGGACAAAGCAGGTGAGCCGATTTTTTGTTGTTGTTGTTTAAATGTCATTTGAGCCGCTGCCGTTGCGCTACACTGGGTAAATTTTAATTTCATCAAGGGGTCTTTGCTTAATAAAATACAGCCTTTTTTTTTTTTTTACTCAAAGCCACTTGTGCAAATCCGTTTTTGATTAACTTGCTGGTCTCTAGACAAACCGATGTGGTCTACGGAGGCTGTGCTAATGCAACAGTGCGAAACCACCAACACAACCACAGCAGTGCCCCAATAACTTCAGCTCCGCGATCAGCATGAACATGTCCTCACATCCCTCACAAGCAATTAGGCTACAAATATACTATTTTCTTATTGTCAGTTTTGCTTGGATGAAAGCAGCATTCACAATTAAAGGTTTCAGTTTTGGACACGTTATAGTTCAAATATGTGCCATGAAGATGTGCTCCCCTCCCCAAGGGAAATAAACCCCCCTAAAATGCTGTCAGCATTCAGTTATAGATGATTAATAGTTTTGATCACAATTTTAGGAACAGTAGCTATACGTGATCATTAAAACACGCCTGGCTTTATCAAACACCAGACAGTGTGATTACATTGATAAACTCTTTAAATCCCCCCAGAGAACCACGGATTTTTATGCAACAGCCTATAGGATTATGTTAGTGCACAGTTATTATTCAGCATTATTCACACACTAAGACATTGGACATATTCTAGTGGTCTCTTCCCTGTGGACGGGCGCTTGATTGTTGGGACACCTGGGTTGCGCAGATAAAATCCAAACTGCGATGTGAGGAGCGATCACCCCCTCGGTACTTACAGCCTCTCCGTGTTGCGGGGTATGTTCCTGGGCACGCTGCGGAGCCCTTGGCCGTGACAGTCCACTGTAGTGCCGGTGCAGGAACACTGTGCCGGGCAGGGCTGGCCGTCCGCTGCACTGGACAGGACCAGGACCAGGACCAGAACAGCCACCAGCAGCCCTAGTGCAGTCGCCGGGGAGCGGCCAGGGCCAACGGGGCTCAGAGCTCCCACCATCACTGCGGCAAGTGGGGGGCCAATATGAGACCCGCAAAAAAAAAAAACACTGAGGAAATAAGAAGGGCGTTAAAAAATAAAAGCCCCGAAATCCCCGAAAGAGCTCACCAAACTCTGCACGCAACGGGATGCAGTCCTTCTTCTCACTGTCCTCCCCTTTTTTTTCAGACGTGAGTTTCTGAAAATGTCTCGTTCTGAATTTACATTTGGGTCTTCTCAGAGGGGTCTCGGCGTGTGAAGGCTGTGAGCCGGGAGTTTGTTCCCCTCCTGGGTAGGGGGAGAGCGGAGGTCGACGAGGCGGTGGTGGACCGGCTCTCTCGCTGCGCTACAGCGGCGCAAACTTCCACATGTCCCCGGCATGCGGTGCCCAGATCCCCCCGGTGCGCCTTGTGCCTGTGTATGGAAACGTGAGTGCGCGGAACCGAGCCGGTGCAATCACCTCAATCCTTGACCTGGTCCAGAGAGAAACACACGCACACGCACACTCATACACACACACAAACACACACTCACACTCCCACACACCCACACACACACTCCAGGTGAGGCTGTCTTGGTTGGTTATTAATTCACAACACGCGTCCGGCGAGGAAGCGGCGGCTGCGCTCGGTTTTTCCCCCCAAAGCTCAGCAGAGGTCACCGCGGTGGAGAGAAGAGATATTGATTCCGATGATATATCAATTGCCGGTCAGTGGCAAGGGTGTAGGCGATGTGAGGGAGGGAGGGGGGGAGAAAAAAAGCCCCGTGAAAGACCAGCGCGCAATACTATAATCCAACTCTGCGTGGTGCGTCAAAGCGCTGCTCCCCAGAGTGTGTGATAGGGAGCGAGAGAGAGAGAGAGGGAGAGAGACGGGAGCGGGCACGTCTGTTACTGCGTCTGTCCAAGCAACTCTCTCTCTCTCCCTTTCTCCCTCCCTCTCTTTCACACACACATAAACACAAACACACGCACTGCGTTTTCCCTCCAGGTAGCAGCAGGTTTCCAACTGGCCGTCTGTCTGTCAAACAGTCAACAGTTTGACTCTCATTCTCTCTGCAGTGTCCCGGTCACCTGACGCCTTATTCCTCTGGCCTCAGGAAGGCGACAGAGCTTCTTATTGAAATCTAATGTGGAAAATAGCAGAGAACCCCCCTCCACCACCACCACCACCGCCGCCCCCAACCTGACTCTCGTATTTCCACAGCTGAAGAAAGACTGAAGTGCCACATTAAACAAGCAACAGCGGGCCAGTCGTTGCTCTTTTGCAGCAAAGTCTCTAGTGTTCAATTAAAGGACGTGTTTAAGGACACCTGTCTCACGATGGGACACACTTTCTGTTAATGGGCTCTCATCGCCCCTTTGCAACTTTCCTATTTGGAGGAGCCGAGGTGGATATGAAAACTCAAATGAAGTTATCTGTAATCATTATAAATAGACTCTGCTTTCAGTTTCAATTAACAAATGCTACAGTTGGCAGCAGCTTCATAAATTAAGAATTATGAGTTAACGGAAATTAAAGCATTAAGTTAACTGAGGAGACTGTTGCAGTGTGCTGCTGACTTTCCAGAGCTCGTAAGTCTTCCCTCCTCTTGTTTTGGATGGAGATCAATTACTGCTAAAAACAACAAAACAAAGTACAAACAACTGAGTGATTAGCACACAGTTTGTACATATGCAGACTTGGCACTAAGGAGTTACAGTAAAATTGGAAATACAGATGAGAAACAACCCAACATAAGAATAAAGTTATAGGCCTATACTGCATATAGCAGATGTGACATTGTCATTCAGGGAAAATTGACTATCACTGTCATTGGTTCAAACCATCAAGAGGTCAGTTTGTACTTACGTAGATGGATATTAAGGAATTCAACTTCTATCTCTTGTGCAGTAACAAGGGCAGGGCATGTGTTTTACATGAATGTTGTTTACAAAAACAGTATGATAGAAAGTTTTTGAAACAGATCTAAGTACATTTTGGCTCAATGGGCTAATACCTTGTAACTCAGAGCGTTTGGGGGCTTAAGTCTCCTTGTTTGTCAAGGTCATTGTATGATTTAGATAACGTTACAGCAACCATCCTAATATTAGTTACCTCCACACTTGAAACCTTCAGGTTCCCCCTCAAAGGTCATTTTATTTCTTTACATGTCCTAAATTGACTTCAATGGGGCAAAGCAACTTTGCCACAAAATGTCGGCCCACGCTGTTAGTGTTGGACTACACGAGCATTACAGGAATATTTCTGTTATTCTTCATTAAAGGGTCAGCGGTATCTCGAAGAGCTGCCGAGTCTGTGGAGAAGCCTGTCTTCCTCTCTCTTGATCCCTCTCTGGCTCCCAAGACAGAAGACAAACAGCTGTGTGTGATTGTAATGCTGATGTGTACTCTGTGTGTGTGTGATTTACTCTTCTCCCCCCCTCTACCCTGCATACTCCACACACACAAACACACACTCCACTAGTCCTTCACACACACACAATCTACTCAGAGATTGGGGAAATGTACACCAGGGCAATAAATAGTTTTTCATTTCTATTTTGTGAGGAGGGGTGGATTATATAAATTTGAGTGTTTCTTAACAAAGCGAGGGAGGCAGACTTATGGAGGAGACAGACAGGGAGGAGGAGGGCAGAGGCTGCTCACTGATGGTGGTGTATCATAGCTGATGCAAGGGGACAGAAAAAAAGAAGAAGAAAGGAAGCAGAGGGGAGGAGATGGAGGGTGACCCCCTATCTCCTGCAATGCAATGAGGCTTCAGGGCACATGGCCTGTTCAGACACAGCCTTACCTGACCTGCCCTCGCCTTACGCACACCTCTGTACTTACAGATTACACCTATACAGCACAGACAAAGCTTATTCTACTCCTGCTTGACCAGGACAGTGCAGTCTAGAGCGTCCAGTTATGTATATGTAACCGAGCAGGCACATTTTCTAAATATCAGTTCCAAAAACAGTCCAGTCATTTTAGAGACCACAGAAAATCACAAATGTGCCCCAAAGAGCTTTGTAATCTGTGTAGAACATATGACTCTTTGTCGTTATAGATCCACGATTCAGATAAGAAAACTGCAGAAAAAACTTCCAAATCAAAAATTTAACAAAAATTATGGAGGAGAATTAGGAATCCCCACTTCCAGGGAAGATAATCCAGAAAAAAGATGAAAACAACAATTCTGAAATGATTGTAGAAAATCTGCAGGCTGGTTATAGACATAAACAGCAATGACAAAACAGCATTGCACATTGGGGGCATATTTGAGCCTGTGTAGCTCGTTTACAGTGTTTAAAAGTCATGTAAAGATAGCTGAGAGTCTGGTGTCATGTGTTTGAAGTTGTTATGTTCTTATGATGTGAAAATGCTGAGAACAAAGATCTATTATTTACTGAACGCAGGAAGTTGGATAACATTGGCGTTGTAAATGAATACGGGTGCAACTTGACAAACTAGATTTTCATTTCTCAGAAGTGCAGCCTGGAGAACATAATTTTAGTGTTTTAACTCCACACTCCTTCACACCAAAGGATAAAAACGCCAAACATCTTTTTTTATTTGAAAAGATTTCACTCTGACCTTCGAGGCAACCGATAGAAATATGTCCTTCCTAAAGTGTTATCCTCCAGCCAAAGGTCTGGGTAGTACCTGTCAAACTCATAATTCATGTTAAAACTATCTTTCGTAGAGCGAACCGACACAAATGAAGCTCTCCTACGGAGCTCAGAGAGAATGACAGCAGTTATGTGGGCCAGTGAGCAGGCGAGCCGCAGTAAATCCAATCCCTTTTCATTTTAGACTGAGGTGTCTTTGTCAATTGTACAAAATGAATGAATGGATGAAGGTGTAGTTTTAATTTAATGGCCCATCCCACATTGGATAAAATGACTAATACCTCATATAAATGAAGACTTCCGCCCAGGGACATTCTCACGTAAAATAGAATAATAGCAGCGCACCGCAAGTGCCTACGCAAAAGAGCAGGAGGCTTGCAGTAATACTTAAGTCAAACTTTAAGATCTGCGCGGCTTTATTCTGAAAACTCCTGTCGAAGGAAGAAGATTTCACATCCAGTGATGCTGCCTGGGTTTGGCAGGTTAGGAGGTTTCCAGAGCTGCTAATGAGAAGTGAATCTGTCTGTCGGCTGTGATGTTGGTACTGCTCAATCTAGCCTGTTGATTTAGGAGCTGTTTGTGTTATCTTTGGTTTATGGCCACGCAGTAAAGCTGAGGGCTGTGTGTGTGTGTGTGTGTAGAGGTCAGTTCAGCCACCTGGCCTCTGGACAGCTGCTGCTGAGACACATGCTGCTCAGAGCCTGTCCTACTGTACACACACACACACACACACGCACACACAGGTGTCCATCTCGCTTGTATTCATTTATGCATGGACACAAGTTCACACAGAGCAGCAGACGGACAAACAGAGAGACAGACAGACTTTCAGTTTATTACACATATGTATTAATTAACCACATGAATCCAATCATGTGCTCTGTGTGTGTGTGTGTTGCCTGATAATCACATCATTAAAAACCAATGATGTTTGTGTTTGGACTGGCACTGTCAACACAGGGGCTGGTTACACAGCTGTACTGAGACTGAGACACACACAGACACACACACCAAAACACACAAACAGAACCATTAAAAAAACAAAAACTCCTCCTCTTGTCTCAGATTCCTTTCACTCCCAGCTGCCAGTTTCGTGCTGATGTGATCCGTATATGAAGCGCATTGAAACCAGGCTGAGGCCCTCAGGTGTGTGAGTGGCTGGTTACCTTTGTTGTGATGGGACTGTTGTCTGTCTCTCACACAGTCGCGGTGGCCCCGGGAGATCCTCAGGAAGTGAACAGGATCTCATGAAGCACTGGTATGTTGGAAACTCTCCATTCCTCTGCTGCTGGAGAAAAGGTGTGTCTGGTTTCACATGTCAGGTCCATGAGTGCGTTTTGTCGTTCTGTTGTGCGAGGGTTGACACAATTCATCATCATTACGCGTGAATCTGAAAGACAAAAGGAGACAAGTCATCCAAAGGTGCAACAGTGTCCAAAGAAGACAACTTCACTACCAACACATATAATGAGTGTTTTTTTTTGTTGCAGGTGGGGCAATAGGAAACACAGGACTTATTCACGTTGTTGCTCTGCTCACACCCTAACCTCCACACGCCTGGGCAAACATCGTGTGGAGTGAGTATCATTGCCAAAGTGTTGATCTTGGAAAATAAAAAAAAAAGAAAAAGAAAAAATGTTTCAAGCTTGTTACAATGCATTCCCCCAGGTGATGTTGGGGAGGAGGGAGGGGGGGATTTGACCATCCAAGCACTTTAGTTGAGGCGTTCTCCACCCTAAGGGAACCTACTATACATTTCATACATTTCCTCCCCTCCTACACATACAAAGGGAAGAACCTCAGTGTTTTGCTGAAGGGCACTTCAACATGTGGAAAGTTGGGAGATTGAATCTCCCCAAATAATGAACAGGCAGCCAGCTACACCAGCTGAGCCATACTTCAAATACACTTGTCAACTTCACTTAGTGCAACTGGATTATGTTTGTGTTGGGCATGACATGAAGACTTCACTAAAAATCTATTGTGGCGAGTCTCTACTTGCAACTGAGACATGAAAATGACTTACAAACAAGCACATCTGCACAACAGGTTGGTTTCGGTTGAATATTACAGCAGTTTAGAGCCACTGCAAATCCTATATGAGTTACACCAACATGTGTTAACACACGTGAAGTCATGTGTTGCTAATAGTTAGCATGAGCCTCATTCACAAACTTCACTCTAACGTAACGTTACTCCAAACAGGGCACTCGCCTTCTCTAGACAGAAAAACTCCTCTGAAGACCACCTTGACAGTATAAAACACCGACGACATACCTGTGAAATGGAGAGGAATAATCACCAGAGGAGCATGACACATTTCATCAGTGTCAGCCATTTGTTATGCTAATAAGGAAAATACCGCGATTTCCCGAGATTTCCGGCTCGGCAAGTGGCCGGAGACAAAAGCAATGGATCACAGAATAGTAGATTAAAGTCTGCTAACTGCTAGCTTCTCTAGTTGTAGCAACGTTAGCAATGACTGCACCATAACAAACAGTGCAGTATACGGATCCACAGCCACTCAGAACAGCACCAAACGTCATCAACATTACCTACAAACAGGGTTCAGAGTTTCATTTCGATGGGCGCCACCATCAGTTTGAGACCGAGTTGACTGAGGACAAGCTGAAGGAAATGGAGGAGAAATGTGAAAGAGGGAGCGATGCGGTGGAGGCTACGTCCTGGAAATGGAGGCTAAAGTGTCAGAGGGAGAGAGCCGGTGGAGTCTAAATGCTGGAGTTGGGGGAATCAAGTGGTTAGTGCCTGTCGGTGGCCGCTGAAACCAGATGTGTGTGCTGCCAGTCGACCGACCACGGACGTGTGTTGTCAGTTCCTGGACTCTATGCTGGACACGGAGAGTCGCTGCATAGAGCAGAGTGGGTGAGTTGTTTTCGACTCATTTCAATAGAAACCAGGCTACGCTAACAGATGTTTGATGCCTCGCATTATGTGCTGGGACCCCGTTTGTACTGTTGATGACGTTTGGTGCTGTTCTGTGGCTGTAAGTGGCTGTTTGATCGGTTGCGATCCGTATGCTGCGCTGTTTGTTGCTACAACTAGAGCAGGGTTGCCAACTTTTGGTCCTTGGCTGGAGTGAGATTCGGGAAGGGGGGGGGGGGCTGACTATAATAATAATAATGATAATTGTAATGTAGTTTTTCTCTCTGTCTCTCTTTCTCTCTCACACACACAAACAATATACCTGCAAACTGAGTAGAGGTAGAGGTGGAGTGGGTGGCAAAATTATATTTGTAGGGGGGTCTGGGGGCACTCCCCCAGAAAAGAATTGTGATTTTAAGGTGTAAATTAAGCCTTCTGGCGTACTCTGAGAAGAAAATAAGGGAAAAGAACATTTGCTTCAGATAAGAGGTAAAAAAAAAAAAAAAAAAAAAAAAAAGCAGATGTGTGGTTACTTTCATTGTTTGGCTGGAGTGTATGAAACTGGTCTAGTGGGGAACTGGGGCTTCTGGCCTGGACCAGGACCAGGACCAGGACAAGGACCAGGACCAGCCTATTGAGCCTATTCATATGAAAGGAACAGACATGTCCTATGATGTTTAGCCTTCTATTACAGCCTGATGATACAAGTCAGGTCCTGAAATGTGCGTTTCCTTTCTAACGCATTCGGAGTTTGCAGGTATGGCACATGTGCATGCGCACGCGCACACACACACGCAGGGCCGGCCCTGTACATGTGGGGGCCCTAAGCAGGATAAAATTGGGGGCCCTGCCTCACAGTGTATACCGTCAAATATTTATATAAAAAAAAAAACAGCTGCCATATGCAACCCTTGAGTATTTTATTGTACCTCTATCAACATGATGGTGAGGAGATATTTTATTACTAATTAAACAGTAGCCTATTGCGCCACCTGAGACAGTAAAAATTATTTTACAATTATTGTTTACAGAAAATAGTGCTAATGAATGTAGGTCCAGGGGGATAGATTGTAGATTACACTTTACCTCTGAGTGTTTTTTTTAAACATACAGTTGATATTCTGACCCTGGCCTGCACAGTAGGAGCAAGTGATTACTGACCCTTTATATTAGGCTACTGCCTAGACTGAAATTTGAACCATAAATGTATTTTTGTGTGGTGGCCTGGGAAAACCCTTCACATGGTGGGATTTTGACATTTTCATTTTTTGATATTTCCATAAGTTCTGAGCTGTTCATAACTGTTTGAATTACTGAGAAAGCCCTCCCAGATCAAAAGTTATGGTCATTTTAATCTTGGCCTATCATGACTAAAAACTTGAAAAGTGAGAAAAATGGCTTAGAACGTATGTGCTGTAACATTCTAAAGACGAGTGGACCATGAAAAACAACATACAAAACATGAAATATCCTCTGAACTATAGGCTATATGATACAGACGAGCAGCAAACAGCGTCTGAATCGCGGGGTTATCCGCTTTCCGAGGGTCCTTGAATGTGCCATCGGCAAACAGACGCTAAACTAATTAGCGCCGATGCTAAACCAAACCGAACGTACGGCGCGATGCGACGCTTACACATTGTTTTACAAAACATCATCAAAACATTATACTGTAACTTTGGAACCGTTTATGATAGAGACGAACTGTGAAAAACATCTGAATCACGGGGCCCTCTGCTTTCCGAGGGTCAGTGAATGACACCTGGATCAATGACAACAAGACCTGAAAACGGCAGCTCTCCGCTGTCGCTGCTGCTGCAGCTGCAGCTCCGCTGCTCTGTGGCTCAGCTGACAACACCTGGTAGGATACTCGCCACAAAAACATAATAAGTTTTTGTTTTCTGAAAATATTTATTCACCACAATGTAGTGGGGGTTAAACAAAATATAAAAATCCACCTATTTTGGCTGTTTGACAGAATAGAACTTTGGCGACATCCGACGGGTTTGGGGGCCCCCCATTGGCTGCGGGGCCCTAAGCAGCTGCTTAGTTCGCTTATAGAGGGATTACCGACCTACGTCACAGACGTTCTACTGCGCATGTCAGCTGCAGAAAGAGAGCAGTAACAGCCGGGAGTGAATGGGATCATGTTTTATTATGCCGTTAGTTGCACTAATTGTGGTGATAAAAAATAACAAAACTAGCAAATTTTACAGAAAACGTCAACTCGCACCCCTTTCAAGGCAAACGAGAGAGAAAACAGTACATTGTTGATTAATTTGGAGCAATATAACGTGTTGGATACGTTGGTTTGAATGGTGATGAAGCTAAATGCCCACGGGCAGCACAGCTGTGACTGCAGCCAATGAGCTGTCAAATGTTTACTACGACAGTGACTGAAGACCAGGTCACATACTAATGGAAAGCAAGCTGAGATTAATTAACGGTAAGCTATATTGTTTTACATTACCGGTACATACGCAGCCATGCACGTAGCGTTACAGTTCAGGATGCAGTTGTTCCAGACGTTAGACAGGTCCCTCCTCTCCCCTCGTCTCTGACCAGGCAGCACCTCAGTCCTCACAGCCACAGAGTTTTGTAACCGTGAGTGTTTTCCTGAACATTACTGTCTGTAGGTACCGTTAGGGATGCACAGCGTTGTTTTTACCGATGACCGACGCCATGCTGCTGTGAGTGTCCCTGCCTTGTCCCGTGGCTGAGTTGCCGTCGCTGCGGTATAAACTGGTGTTGAGTCTGGACGGTCTGCTAGCGTGTGGCTAGGCTAGCATTAGCTCATGATGTGTTACTGGCTCCGTCTGTCTGGCTCCTTTTTCGCTGTTTGTTCCTGATTTGATGCACAGCGTTGTTTCTACCGATGACCGACGCTATGCTGTGAGCGTCTGTGGCTTGTCCCGTGGCTGAGTTGCCATCGCCGTAGTTGCGGTATAAACTCGATCCTCCGTCCTGACGTTTTGTTTTTTTTTTTCCTGCCGTTATAAAACCTACAGTCTATGTATAAAACACACACTACATCAGTAGGTGATAAACTGTTGTAGTGGGCTGACAACATCGCTGGCTAACACCGCTTTGACTACACTAGATCCATGGAGGTAACCATGACAACCGGTTCTTTCTGCAGTCAGGCTGCGCACGCATCCTGATTTGTTGGTAAACAGGTAATCCCTCTATAGGGAGGGCCGGCTCTGACACACGCATGTTGCTGGGCTGTCTCTCTCTCCTCTGCTCTCTGGACTCAGATGCCTGGCTGTACTTTTGTGCTACCAGGTCCTCATCTTGATTTTAAAGTTTTCAACGGACCGGCCCAACCAGCCCGACCGCAGGCGTCGGTTAGAGACGCATTCGGTCCGAAAACATAACTCGGTCAGGTCTGGTCAAAGATATTGAATAAATGGAAAGATAGTCCATGAGCGGCTGCTCCAATGATAGCAAACTGTATACACTTCCTGTCTCTCTAAATGGGCGGGGCCAACCGTCACCCCACATCGGCTGTGATCATGTGTGTGGATTTATACAATTTGTAGGTAGGTGAAAGTGAGATATTTATATTTTCTTATGATAACATTAAATATTTACACTAGTAACAGTCATATTTAACATGACAAAAATAATTTAAATCATTTTCACGGGAGTTCGCGGCCGTTTGTTTGACGTTGCCTAGGAGATCTGTGCCAAATCTCGCGAGAGTGTGTCGTAGAGCCAGAGACAGGTCTTGAACAAAGTGGAATTTCTCCTGATGTGTCCGTCTGAAAATTACCATTTTCATGTCAAACTGTTCAGAAGAGATGTGGCTTTTTGAAAATGAGTCCAAAATTTTCTTCAGTGACCGTGGGGAGTAAGACCCGACCATAATCGGTGTTCACGTTAAATTGTCCCATTGGAGTCAATACACTCCAGGCTGCCTCTGGTCTCCCTAAAGGGGCGTGGCCGTGCAGAAGCCCACGTGACATGCATACAGGAAGCTGCCCGTCATGGACGGTCTTGGTTTATAAACCGTCTTTGGTCTGGTTGTGCCTCGGCCTCGCTCTCTCCCTCGCGGATCGACAACTTCCCGTCCTACTGTGCTGTGATCACAGGCTTGAGCAGCCGTCCAATCGACACGCAGACAAGCATCGCGCACACCAATCAGAGAGCCTATTGATAAGTGCCAAAGCTGGCCTTTTATTTTATTTTTTGCCAAATTGCTGATTTTGGCGTGAGAATTGTTTGAGTGGCGTGAGAGCGTGAGGCAGGACCTAAAAGCGTGTGTCACACGCCAGATGCGTGAGAGTTGGCAACCCTGAACTAGAGAAGCTAGCGGTTAGCAGACCATCTCTTGGGGGGGGGGTCTAACTCGGTGTTACTCGGGGTTGGACTCACTAGTTCTGTGAATTGGCAAGTTACAGAAAATGAGTAGGCTGGTCTCTGAAAATGTTTTTGAGTCACTTTACAAAGTTTGTTGTTTTAAAAAAAGATCTTATTACAAGCCAAAAAGTCATTGCCTTTTCAAACTTGCAACCCTTAGCTGCTCTTTTACCTTCAATATGATAATTAAAAAGTCTTTGCACCTCTGTCTATGTTGAAGCAGGTACGATTGTTGACCTGACTGTGTGTTTAGCAATGCCAGAAGCAGGTTTCCAACCAGACATGATAGTCTTGCATATTTCCTCTCATGGCGCAACAATAGAGTCTCAGCCATTCTAATCCTTTTACACAATTATCCCTCGGTGTTTGTGTGTTTAAGCGCAGCTACTCTGACTGTGGCTTTTCCATGGGCATGAACCAAAACAACTCAACTGCCATTATCCTAAAATAGCCCATAAGTACAAGATAAACATGTGTGTGAAACTAATTGTGCGTTGTGCAGAGCTGCCTTGTTGAGAAGCATTGTTGTGACAACAGATTAAACATCTGTCTGTAACCATTGCTGAACCCAAATTGAGATTAAGGGGGAAATAGAATATATCCCATATATCCCCTGTCTCGCCCAAATTGGGGAAGATATAGTCTAGGTGACAGTGAGCGAGTAGAAGCAGACGAGTAGATTACTGAGGAACAATGGATATTCCTCCTGTTCTCTACATTCGTCCTCTTTTGTTTGTCTGTTGTTGTTTTTCCACTGATCTGAATCAGAGAAAGAATAGAGTCTAAAATCGTTCTATTCACTTCTCCTCTCTCCTCTTTCCTTCATAGTTTTTCCAGCATGCTGAATCAGTGAAAACCCACATGGAGTTAATAACCAGACCCATAAAACACTGCTTTCTCTGACACACACATACACACACACCACACGCACACACAAAATACTTTAACAACAGGGTCCATGCTGGAGATGTCATCTGTTTATCACACACTGCACGATCAAGGAATTTGTCAGAGGATTTGTTCAGGCTAACTAAACTGCCAAGGAACAAAAGCAAAACTAACTAAAGCTGACACAGTAAGAGCGCTGTATATCACTAACACCATGAAATGAGGCTGCAGCCTGATAAGAAAAGTACCGGGCAGTACCAGAGTGGGAGAAGTGAGTGAATGAGTTATAGTGGGTTGTAAGCTGCACTGAAGAAATGGCTCCTAAATACTGACAGAGTATATGAAGGCAGGAGTCTTGTTGCAGATGGAGCTTTATAGGACGGGACTGTTTTCTGTCAGGTGCGAGCAGTCCTGCATCCTGTCAGAAAGTAATCATCATCCGAGGCCTGGAGCACCTTTTGAAGTACCGCGCTGTAGTACTGTATGTATCCACGGCACCTTTAGAGATGTGCTTTATTGTGTTACACTCACATATAGAAATCAGAGTCAGTTTCTGAGTTGTCCCAGGAGCCGGGGGGTCATTCCCATTCAATATAGAGGAGAGTCCGGAACAAGAGCCTGGATGGAAAAACATTGAAAACAGAGAAAAAAGTGGAGAGAGTGGGAGGAGTGGCATCGCGGTGAAGTGAGGGTTGAGAAAAAGGAGAGGAACAGGGGTGAAAAGGGAGGGAAAGAAAAATATGAAGGGTCCTTTAGAGAGAGAGAGAGAGAGAGAGAGAGAGAGGGAGGAATAGAGGAGACGAGAGAGCGAGGGAGGTGTGTAGAAAGAGGAGTGTGGGAAAAATCAATATGCTCTCTGGAGCGACTGGAAGAGACAATCAGTCCTGTCTGACCCTCGTCTCCCCTTGGTGTCAGTGTGTATGTGTGTAAGCATGTGTGGCTGATAGTGAATGTGTATGTGCATATATTTTATTCACAAAATTCCTGTATGTGTTTGTGAGTTACATGCCTGGACATTGATTTTGAGTTTGCGTAGATTCATTTGCTGATACTGTATAGGTGCAGCTGGGTGTCTGTGTGTGTGCGTTGTTGCACACATGTGTATGTGTCCCTGTCTGTCTCCCCTTGTGTTTGCTGTCCTCAGCTCAAATATGTTTTATTGGCATGACTGCTGAGGGCAGGAGAATGACGCCAGGCAAGTTAATGGGATAAAAGTTCATTACTTTCCCTCTATCAACTTTATGAAAAAGGGCAGATCAAACAAAGAGACCGAGCAAAGTTGAAATGGGATGAGGCTGTCGCATCCACAAATGGACACGACCGACTTTAACTGGCACTGAATGTGTTGCTTCTTGCTTACGGTTGCTTGCGGCCACTTTCCTCAAGTCCATATATATATGTCGCTCCCATCTATGGGGTCACATTCACACACAAGCCAAAGGCTATGGGCCAGATTGTCCCGAGCTACTTTTTGTGAAAACGGCCTCACTTTGATAGCTATTATTATTATCAATATAAAGAAGAGAGCTCCTTTTCTTCCCCTCCTTCTCCCCTCTCTATATGTATGTTTGTGAATAGTTAGTATTTTAGCGAGCCTCGAGGCTAGCAGCTTTCACAGGCCGTCCACTCGACGTTCAGGGCTTGTAAAGCTGGCTCAACCCGCCATTGTCCGAGTCCCTCTCCTGAATTCAGTTTCTCCATCTGCCCCCGGGCGCCTCTCAGACTGACAGGGGGGCGAGGGGGTGGATGGATAGATGAAAGAGCACACGGGGAAGAATGCAACTCCTCAGAGTGAGAGAGAAATTTACCAATCACAAAATCCACCTTTCTCAATCTCTCTATCGCTCCTCTGCCACCGTCATCCAATCACTTCTATTATTCTGCCCTCCCTCTGCTCTCCTCCCTTCTGTGTCTCTCTGCTGTGCAGTTGCAGGGGGTTAATTGAGGTCTGAACAGCAGGGGGCTATTATGACACCTTAGCAAAGAGGACACACACATACACCCTCACACACACACACACACACACACACACACACAAACAGGCACAGCAAACACAGACACACACACAAGTCTCAGTCATACTGTACATCATAAAGCAATAATCAAAAAAATTAAAGATGCAGGAAATGCACCACACTCGTTTCAGTGTTATGCTATGCAGCAGCTGCATTGTTGGAGAGAGAGAAAAGGAGAGTGTGTGTGTGTGTGTGCGGGTGTGTGTCCGGGGGGTGATGTCAGATTTAATGATGGTTTCCACCCTTTGGAAAAGGCTGCCTCACCCCAAATCAGGGACCAACTGAATAAATCACACAATCAATCCAACAAGTCAGTGTGGCGTATCGGAGCACAGCACACACAAAACATAATAGATTGACAGGTGTGTGTGTGTGTGTGTGTGTGTGTGTGTGTGTGTGTGTGTGTGTGTGTGTGTGTGTGTGTGTGTGTGTGTGTGTGTGCGCTCACCCTGCATGCACTGTTAGTAGCAGATGGCAGGCTGGTGGTCTGTTGCCAAATTCGCTCTGTGATCATGTAAATTATCACATGCACACACCCACACTCAAGTAACACAAACGACCCCGCAAACACACCGAGACATAAACAAACATGCGAGCGCACACCGGCACGTATGAAAACACACACACAACCCAAACACAGATGCAGACACCTGTAGGAGAGCAGGACGATCGCTGCTGCACCAACATCCATCTAAATTAAATAGTCTTTTGTTTGTCCGACTCTCTTTTGTCTCTTCGGTTGCGAGTCTTTTTAAATTCTGATTGTGAAGTGGTTAATGTGAAACAGTGGCTGTGCAAGTGCATGTGTGTGTGTGTGTGTGTGTGTGTTGCAGTTAAGACGCTGATTGAAGCTGAAGTTTAACAGTGGGAAGCTTTACATCAAAGACTGACATTCACCTTTCATATCCTCTTCTTTTGATGCATGGAAACACACTTACACACACACACACATCATGGGAATAGAGAACCAACAGTTTCACTAAATCAAAAAGTGACATTTGCTATGAACCTCTGCAATGCAGAGTCTCTCACACGCACACACACACAAACACATACACATACATAATGCACAGATAAGGTTTTCCCGCAGGGTCTCGGGCCCCTTTTTGGCACACATCTACTTACACACAACACTCCCCATGCTTTGGCACAATGAACACAATATATAGAGGAACACACAAACTCCCCTACACACATTTGGCAGCAACAGCATCAGGCAACAGATGCTTCTCAATGAGCTCCTTTGCTGGGCATAATTCATAATGTGGCCATTGAAACTCACTCGCAAGACATTCATAACCACTTATAGCTCCCTATGAATATTCACAGCTCGGAGGCTCCACCACACACATGCTGCTAATGGGATGCACACATGCAAACACACACAAACACACACAGACAGGGACACACCAACTAAAGCTTTTTCTGCTTGAGGTACTTTTATGCCTCTTTAAAACTTCAATGAGGTATTGTTTAACATGATGGATCACAAGCAATTTAAGGCATGCAGATCAAATTTTTACAAAATTTCCCCTCCTAATGTCCCCGGTCTCTAGCGGAAATTACTTTCCAGGGTGAGACTGTGCTCTGATATGATACACATAACTTTGATCTCAGGTTAAAAAAAAAAAAAAAAAAGAGAAGAGACCGTGTCCTCAAAGGACCCTGGAGAAAACCCCATCTCTCATCGTCTCTACTCATCCACTATGTGAAAACACTTGGAAAGCTCTTTGCTTATTTCTCCTCAAGGGATTTTTGAGTTGTGCTCTTACAGTGAGTCATCCTCAGGCTCCGGCTTGATGTGATTTCCAAATATCACCCGTCGTATTATAGGAGGCTGTTTGAGCTTTACCTTTAGTCTCGTGGCAGCTCCGCAGTCTCGAACGGATAAAATGTAAAAATCCATTGAGGTGTCACAGATAACTTAAACAGCATTTTACCTGTATTCTTTGCTCAACGGAAACACTGTGGTAGACGATTGATTGATTGATTGATTGATTGATTGATTGATATAGTGGAAGGACACTTGTTATTAAATATGGATTGTAATAACACCAGATGCATTTAAATTATGTTAATTCGTTACAGGGGAAAATCACGTCACTGTGATTTGTATACTCTCTGACGTCCTTTGATTGTGTTGGAACTTAAATCATAATTTCTACTTAAGCAAAAAGCGTCACAGGGCAAAGTGTTGGACACAGAAATGGTAACCAGCAGCCAGCTGAGGTTCATTTACACTCGATGGCAGAAGGCGCCACATGATGAAATGAAAACGCATGTTTAACTTTAGAGAGAGGTACTGTAGCTTGTTCCTGTTTCACTTGAAGTAAAAAGAGACGATTGTGGGGCAGGTAGAGACAGTTGGTCATGAATTACCAGCGTTGCAGACAAGCTGATGCATTTGTTGCAGCAAAGTACTTTGAAAATCCCCTGCACCACATGTGCCCATATCATGATGATGATCACAAGTCTGGATGGATGTTTCCTGCACTTTTTTGCCATCATACTCCATTTTCTCACCAGCAAAAGATTCAACCTCCAGTCGCAGCTGACTGACAGAAAGAGCTGTTGGTCAGTTAACTCGTATATCAGTTGTTTATTAGCACCGATGATGCGTTTGACAGCAGAGGCCATAACCTTGAACATGCTGAAAGGAAACATTGGGATTTCCCCACGGAGTGAATAATAGGATACGATAGCAATTTATATAAACAAGGGAGTTTTTGGATGTGTGTTTGTTTTATTACTTTATTTTATTATTTTTTTCCCAAAACCTCACACAATTTCATCATGAATGCCATAACCTCTGGGTTTCCCCCTCCTCTTTACACAAGCAAACCCAGAAGATGACAAATAGAGACAAAAGATAGCAGAGCAAAACAAAGAAGGAGGGAGAGAAGGAAAGAAATGGAGAAAGAGGCGAGAAGTAAAGGCAGTAGTTCATTTCTCGATTGAAACCAGATGAGGAATGGGGGATGGTGGAGGGGGGGAAGTTGGGGAGGTGATGAAACATCTGGGAAAAGCACCATTAACCAATTAGCTTTCCCAAACAGACATGTCTCCGCCTATCAGAGGGCTTTACCTGACAACCTCATTGAAGCTGATTGGCTGAGTGAAAACTCAAGCACGCTACAGCTTCACTTTTTAAAATCACTAATGATCTTTGTCCTGGGTGTGTTTTTGACACAGTCATGCCACACACACACACACAAAAGAGTCAGTTTTCATTCACATCAATGGTTTGGATTTTCTGCTGCACTTTGTCTGTTCCCTCTTGAAGTGGGACGTTACTTCATAGACTGCTATAAGTGGACTGTGTGCGTGTGCATGTGTGTGCGTGTCAGTAAAATGCCTCTGTGTAAGGCACTACTGTGTGATCTTGTCCTTCTTTCTCCTCCAAACAAACTCAGACCACATGTTTTTCAAACAATGAATTCAAGACTAGAATTGGGAAAGCACCTTACAGTCCCTCCCTTCCCCTCACACTCCTCCCTCTCTGCCCTCCACTTTCCCTCTCTTTCTCTCTTCTCTCTTGCCTCTCCTCCTCTGCTCCATGTAACCCAGTTCTTGTCACTCACTACCTCCATATGTCTCTCCGTAGAGTGTCGGTATGTCTCTTTCCTCATCTGTCAGATCTCATCTCTCACTCTGGAGCTTTTATCCCGCCACAGCGTGAGGACAGGTTAAGCTCAGCGTGAAGTGGATGATGGGAAATGGAGTTCCCGCTGAGACAGCCTGATGTGACCTATTGACCCCATTGCCTCAGTAAAACATGGTCAGGGCAGGAAAGGAAGCGCGCAGTTGGTTAAGAATGCATATGAAAGAAATCCCAATATTTTTGTCCGTGTGGCTGCGACAGGAGAGACTCTGCAGGTGTCTCTTGAGATGATCCTCGGATAAAAAGGTAACAAAGTGGAGGAGAAGGAAAGATGGAGTTGGGAGAGAGGGCCAAAACAAAACAAAACAAAAACCCCTGAAATCCCACCGTCAAAGCGGAGCAGCGTGAGAAGAGGAAAGGGACGGATGAAGGATGGCGCCCTCACCTTTCTCACTGCTTTTCCAGTGATACAAAGAGCACGTGGCATCGTCATGACAACACAAACACAAACATCAGGGTCTGGTGGGTGTGCGTATGTGTCTGTACCTGCGGCAACCAAATTTTTAAAATATATTTTAAAACTCAGTTTAATTACTTCCATTATTATATGTCATATAGATTCTAGTGTGTAGCACACGCACACTAACAAACACACACGTGTACTGCACAGCGCCACGGTGAAGGCATCGTAAGGGTGGAATTAAAGGATTTAACATGGTATTTTCTATGTGTAAGTGTGTGTGCGTGTGTCTACAGAGGGGGAATGCCTTGGCTGCGATCCTGGTTGCGTGTGATGGAGAACTCAACAAATTTCCAAACAAACACTCTGGAAATAATTAAGAGAGAGAAACATGGAGGGAGACAGAAAGATAGAGAGGACAGAGAAAGAGAGAGACAGAGACGGACAAGGAGAGAGAGACAAAAACAAACTTTGCTTGCAGGTTATAAAGAAAACAATTACACTTTGCACGTATCAAGAGCAAATGACTTCCATGTCTCTTCCATGGAATTGCAAAAGACACACACGCATGCACCGAAAACGCACGAATACTCACAGTGGATGAGTAATTAACAGAGACAGAGTGTAATGTCTATGACACAATATTCCCAAATCACAGGAAATGATTATTCCCAGATCAGGGAGAGCGAGTGGAGCCATCAGTCTGAAGCTCTGGAGACTCGTCAGCTCCAAAAGAACTGCAGACACACAGATCCCCACCTGCTGCTGCTGTTTCCACACGGATTACGTCCATAAACAGAGACACACAGACTGAAGTCTCCCAAAGCTGTTACATCTTCATCACATCTGTAGAGTTACATTAGCTGTTTTATAACACACCTAGTCTGCTTGTTCTTTGTCAGGAGGAACCTGATGAGATGTGACATTGTTTTTTCATAACCCTCATCATGAACATGCATGCAAACAGCAAAAATGTAAAAACTTGATCTGTCTTGATTCCAAAACACACTGAAAAGTTAAGGATATTATAATAAATAAATGGAGGGTGGGTGTTATGAGCTACGTGAGGAAAAAAATATCGCATGCCGGGCAATGAGAGCCACCCTGACGGATGAGACAAAGTAACCAGCACCACCTACACACGCTCGCACTCTATCAGCAGAAACTCAGAGGGAAAAGACATCACACGATGGGCAAGTACAGTGACTGTTTATCATTTATCACGTTGCCAAATAAACAGTTCTCATTACAACTTTGCGTAATACTATTCATGCAGTGGTAATGTCTGCGTGTGTGTCTTTGTGTGTGTGTCATGTTCTCACCACCCTCAGCATCTGCACAGGGGTGTGACCTCATGTCCGTCAGCAGCAGAGCTGTTGGTCCCGTCTAAACACTCAGTGATAGATGCAGCAGCTAATCAGGACAGTGATCGCACAACGATGTTGTTACAGCCCGCAGATACAAGCCAGACCCCGACAGGTGGTTTACTACTACACGGCTTTTACTGATGAATCATTTTTATCTGGTGTCACTGTGACTGTACTCCCACTTTCTTAACAGCAGCTGTCTATTAAAGATAATTTTATCCCTTTTATTCTGTGAAACATCAGGGTTGGGAATGTGCTTTTTTATGATGGGGTTTATGTCATTTTATAGATGTATGATGCTCTATTCACAAATATGATGATGATGAAATGAAGCAATCTCAGACCAGTCCCACCAAGTTCCCCACATGAAACAACCTTGTCTCCTATAAATGGCATTCATACTTATTTGTAACAAGTGCTGGGGGAAACCTAATTGTGACCAGATTACATTTTCCATTATAATAAAAAAAAGATATGTTGTTAATTTGTGCATTTAGTGACTAATATGTTGATGCTGAATCATCAGTCAAACATTTATAGATAACATTAATGTCATTCAATTGTTTCTTTAGTTGTTTACTTAATAAATCATGTTAAAAACCAATCCTATTTTCTAGGCTTTTTCTCAAAAATTATAATTATTATGACTGCCCCTGAGTTACAGGGGGACTGCCCCTGTAGGAGTGCAAAGGGTGACACTGACCAAATTTACTGCCCTTCATCCTTGATAATTAGCATATTTCTTTATCCTCCTAAAATCATTTAAACTAATTCAAGTTGGCTATAACTTCGTTTATCGGTTAAAACGGTGTAAATTCATACGTCACATTACAAAATATTATGTGTTTTTTAAAAATGATTATATATTGCATATCGTCGCAGTTCTGCCGTGGACTGCAGTAACACGCCGTGGGCGTTCCCGCCGGGAGCAGTCATTTGCTGTGGAGAGACCAGTAACACCCCTGATGGGCGTTCCCGTTGGGGTCAGTCGTTTTTTGGCAAGCAGTCGTTTTCTGGCACGACACCGGCTCTGTCATGTGAGTGGTAGCTGATGTGTTTTGCATATTGTACTACAGTAGTATGCGAGCCAGAAATGTGGCGACTGGGTCCACAGGTGCTTCATGAAGTTTGATGTTCAGTTGTTTGTTTGAGTAGTGTTTGGGCTGTGTTTGGGTCATAAAAACATGGTTTTTACACGTCATGGACCAGCTTCTGCTGTTTAATTTGATATAGGACAATATTCTTTCATAATTTGGTGGCTCTGTGATTGTTCTGCATGTCTTCAAGTCCCCCAAATGGGTAACTTTGGGGTATAGCAGGTTTAGGACCTACAGTATAGGGCTGGGTAGTGACTGGAGGCAGGACAGCCAAAACCAAACCCAAACCACAGATGGACTGCAGATGGAAACTCTGCTGGTCTCTAGTGTCATTTATGCTCTTTGCTGCCGTCTTTGTCAATAAAAGTAGTATTTCATTCATTAATTCCAAAGAAAACAACATTTCTCAGAGCATAAACCAGCAAGTGATTATGTTGCCTCCATAAAGTTGTTTGCAAATCTGCTCAGTTGTATTATGATGTTAAATTCTAGAGGACAGGGCCAAACACTGTTGTGGAAAAACAAAGAAAAGGTGGGGTCAAAAAAAAAATTAAAGTCACAGATTTATTAGTTTAAATAGGAAAGGAGCTCTCAGCACACCCAGGCTTAAGGTCAGTGGTGCTCGTTGTGTACCATGGGCTTGGTGTTTGCAGTTATGACCACATCCTGAACTGTAAGCGAATAAAAATGAAAGAAGCTAATTTGATTACTTGAATAATTCAGACTTGGTTCAGTTTTGTGAATTTGAGAATAAGTAGGAAGTTTGACTTTTATTTTTTCAATTTTAAATCTACAGTAATTGGTTTAAAGGTAGTTGAGGAAACCATGAAGCTTCATTTTGACATAACTCATTCTAGGTTTCTTGGAAGCTTCTATGATCGTGCAGTAAAAACTTAAGAGCTACAGCTGAGTAGCTCTTAAGTAGATCTTTAGTAAAATCTTCTAGTTTTTCTGTGATTGGATTTAATATATCAAAAAGGCTTGATCATGTTGGATACATTCCTTTGAATGAACCACAGCACGACCTTCCTGACTTTGACACTGTTCATGTCCGTGGCAGCAGTCAGTTAAATCCTTTTTGTGTGTTATCACTCGTGGTTGCTTTCATGATGATGCTAAGAGTGATCAGTGATAAGTGTCCTCTGTATTTACCGTCACTATCAACATGCTAAAAGCCTGCTGACATTTCATTTCAAGTTACTTAGCAACAGCCATGAAGTGAGACTGTGAGCCTGAAACTGAAAACTACAATAAAAATCTATATTTAACCACCCCTTCCTTTAAACTTTTCCCCTTTTGAATGAAAAAAGATTCAAATCTATGCAAACTGTTACCTCCATCCACAGGAGGAGCAGAGAACAGACCCTTCATTTATCCATCCACCCTGTCATCCATTCTCTCCTGCTCTCACAGAGACAATAGGCTGTTGTTGTGGTGTTTATAGTCTCTGTTTGTGGGACTTTCTCCCAGGCCCAGTGTGCCGTGGACTCAGGAAGCCTGTTCACTCTAATAAAGTTTAACAGGCCTGTTTGAGTCCCACAGGACCCCGAACACACGGGACGACAGCAGAGCAGCGCTGACTTTCATTATCTTAAACTCCTATGACCTAATTATATCCAATCTAATCAGCACTCTGTCCTCCACTGTGTGGGTTTCCTTACAGAAAATGTGGTAAGATGATTGACAGTGATGATTTAAACATCCAAGAGTGTAAAGTATGACTCAGAAGAATCACTTAATTACGCGCTGATTGCTTAATTTGTACCACAGAGATATTGTCACAGATGGAAAGAATTTGACTTTAAAAAACTGTAAATGAAAATTCTCATCACACAAGGTCCCACGGTTTGAGTCGACACAAAAGTAGGTTAAATGAAAATGTGGACGCTCACACACGTGCATCACTGTGGCAACAGATTAACCACTGACCCCATCCGGAGGTCACGACAGAAGCCGTCCACCCTTGTAAACAACAATTAAGTCCTATGGTCGCCATGGTACCAACACATAATCAGGGCCAAACAGAGAAGAGTCAGTGATGTGTACATGTTCATGTCATCAGCCGACTCCATGTATGAGCCTGTATAACATGTCTGCATGATTGTAACTATGTAAACACTGCTCTGTCTTTCTCTTCTCAGCCTTATGCTCTGTCTGCAGCTCATCTTCATTCTCTCATCCACTTTATATCTTTTCCCTCTGTTGCACCATTAATTCTCCCACACTCCTTTTATGTCTTTCTGTTTGTATTTGAGACATGGAGCATCCAGCAGAGCTAGGTGGAGTGAGAAAGGCGTTACTGGAAGATAAATGATTAAGAGTGTTGAATTACTCTGTGTAGAGAAGAAGAATTTCACTACGTGTCTACAGCTGCCAGTATTAATGGGTCTTAGACATGTAACTCTCACATGCAACTATCCAAGAAGGAGGGGCGGATGGGGAGATGAGCAATAAGGTTTAAGGAAGATAAAGAGATGTGCTTGAAAGAGCACAGTGAATAAAGGAAGATCATGCCATATCCATCTATGCCAGGTCTTTGTGGGGGACGTGCAGGTGCTCAGAGGCCTGCTGAAGGATTTAATCCTTGAGATTTCTTAGAGCGTTCATAACAACATTTTAAGCGAAAATCAGTTCATTGATTATGAAATAGCCGTGAAATCGATGGTAATTTTCTTGCAGAGACCAAAGTTCATTCACGTGGTGCTGTTGCATGTATAATTCATCTTCTTTGGCCCACAAATCACACAATGTTGATGGTTCTGGGGGGGAAAAGAGTCCAAAATAAAGGAACCTGTTATAGCAGCATCGTTGCAATATTTCTTACTGCAACAGTTACCCTGATGCTGCGTATGACAGCAATAGACCTATTAGCAATAGACCTACAGTATCTACTACAGTAGATCTCTATTTTGTATGATTTTGCCACAAAGGAAGTACTCAGAACTTTCTGGTGTAACTGAGTACTTAAAGGTGTCATATGAAGCTGCTGCGTAAACTAAAATGATGTCTAAATTCTTATTTCTCACCAAAAATGTTTGAATTGCTGAGAACCAACACATGTGATAAATGTTTTCTCTTACACCAAATGTGATTTTTGAATGTTACCAGTTGGTTACAACTGTATTTACCAGCTCGTCTACTTGTCTGCCTTTGATGCTGAGCTGTTACCTTTCCTTGCACCGGAGGAAATGTAACAGGAAATCCTTGCAGACAAATACAGGCACCCATAAACTGGAGGTAAAGTCAGGGAGCAGGAGCAGACACAATAACCAGCTGAAAACAGGAAAGTGAGGCAGGAAAAGCCGTGTGTGAATGTGAGGAGAAGTCAGGTGGCTGAAAGTCAGAGAAAGTGAGACGTAGATGGAAGTGGCAGGTCCTAAAAAGACAAGTGGTTCTTAGTAAAGGCAGCATGACCCGTGACACCCACTCATAAAAACATTTTTCCAGAGCACCACGAGTGGGTAAAACTGTGTAGTTTTCATAAGTCCTGAAAATAATCTAAGCGAATGGTGCTTGGTTATGGTTTTTCTTCTTCTTCTTTTTTTTGTCCTCACCTATTTTGGGCATTAATAAGGCCTGTAGTTGTGCTTTCTGTATAGAAAACACTTTTGACACAGCCAAAAGTCAGAACCAGTTGTCTGTCCTCCATGGACTGATCACAGGCAGTGGGAGTGAGACTCGTGTGCACTCATACTTGACCTCCTGACATTTGATTAAGTAGGGGATTAGAGCACATAACCACGCTTCGGCTTAAAGTGCAAGAGCATGAGTGTTGAGAGCGTTGGCCTTCAAATCATATCTACATATAATCACTGATCAGCACTTCTCAAAAATGTCAACTGCGGGAGTGATGTTTTCACTCAGATTGATCTTTAAAAAAAAAAAGAAAAAAGAAACACGTAGTCCAGAAAGCTGTAGATGTAAAACACCTCTGCCTTTTCTGTGTCTCAAACATCTGCTCAGAGAACAAAAGGCATTCAAACCTGCACACGCACACACACACACATAGAGTAAAGTGACACAGAGAGTGGGTGAGTGGGGGGTTAGAGAAACATGGAGAAATGAAAAGTGTCTTTGAAAGTAAACAAAGGCAGAGTGATCAGGACCAGATTGGTGCAGATCAAACAGTAGTGTTGAAGTAGGAGGAGAGAGGCCTCTGATGGAGACATCAAACAGAACTAATGTAAACCACATATCAGCTCGATGTTATGCACGCATACGCGCGCACGCACACACGCACGCACACACGCACACACACACACATACAGGCAATAATTCACTATAGCTAGACAGACAAAGTGTAAAAATGAGCACAAACATGTAAATCTGACATTAGATCTCACACACACATTCACATTGCTTCTGCATTTTCAGACGAATTTAATACATGCATCCACACAAAAGCACAAACCCCCGCATACAAGTGCACACTCTCTCTCTCTCTTTCTCCTACAGACACACGCAGACATCAAGAGCCAAGTACTCAGCAATTACTTTTAAAAGACTGAATATTATGGATTTTTTCTTTCCAGGAAATTAGAATTATGGAGCAAGAACCAAATTTTATCAGTGGGAGATGAAGCCAAAACTCAAAGTGAAACCAAATGAGCTTTGAGAAGATATTTGATCAGGAGTTTGTTCTCATCAGGGATGAATAACACATGGATTAGGTGACAGATACAGCTGGAAAGGGATGTAGTATCAATGAACATTAATGTAGCCATAATGCATTTTTTCCCTGATCCGTGATGTCAGATGGATGATAGAAAGGCGCTGAAGGAGAATGCAGCGAGGATTGGATACTGTCAAGTCTGTCTTTATGTGAGCACGAGCGCGTGTGATATTGCGGCAATCTACGTCACTGTGGCGTAGGGTGGCCATGATGAATCAGCAGCCGAGCAATCAACGTTCTCCAGAAATGAAGGAGAGAGTGAACCTGAGACAGAGAGAGGTTATGAACAGGTCGGCGATCAGAACAGGCCGATGGCAGAAACAAAAGGAATATCTAAGCGGGAAGATGCAGCCGGCCAGCACACTTTATCCACAGAGGCAAATCCTGAGAAAATCTCCACAGCTTTTTCCATTACCTCCTAACGTGATGTGTCCAAGGAAAGAGCTTCCCAATCAAGCTCTGGAGTGGTGCGAGGGGTGCATCAAAAGATTGCACCCCTTCTTCTCAGTGCCATAACTCAGACATTTCACTCACAGCCAAAAAAATAATCCACCCAAATGGAAATGTGAACTGAGTGACAAACTTCATCATGATCTTTTCTTACTTCATTTTATCAATACACTTTTGGACGCCGCTAAGTTAGAAGTATAAGCTTTTCCAACTGCCCACACATAACGAAAGGTCTGCCGTCATAGAAAGGGGCGAGACAATTACATAAATCACGGATTTATTAAGGAGGACTGGGTTCTGCGTTCAAAGATAGAACTCCATTCATTCCTGTGATAGTTGCTCACTGGGCACATATGTCTAAAAAGCCTCCACTGGCTTCCTCACACTTCCATGTTTTTGGCCCGTAGTCATATTCCTGCCGAGCCAATGCATCTATTCACTGTTTTACAGCTGCTTCTTTTCCAGTGATTGTGTATGGTGGAAAAAATGGTGCTTGGGCCAGTTTGCCTCCGTGTAGCCATTATGCCAAAGTCACCTCGAAGCCCGATGCTATTCACGGGGTCTTGGTCACTCCCAGAACACATTCATGACATTGTATACGGCCGTGCCCATGGAAAAATGATGCATGGAAGTAGCTCTGTGAAGGCACACCTGGCCAACAGCTGCGCAAAGGGGGTTGCGCTTTGCGTCCCATTTGTCAGTTTTCTATAATGCACAGAAATTGTAGGGTGCAATCTACAGCGGTTGTAGTGATACGTCTAATATCAGTTGGCTGACTTTCTGTGTTCTGAAAATAAAAGAAATCACAGTAGCATTTTGCTGTGTGATAGAAAAAAAGCCAGAATTATGTATACAGTAGGTGAACTAATAAAACAGATGTCCAAAGTTTCCCCATCCGAGTTCATTCAAATATGATTTTTCCCAGAGCAAAAGAGAAATATTTGCAGAATTTTCTGAGAAATATTCCAGCCAGAGCGTGTGCTGCTCTGCCAAGGAAGGCCTTTAACCTCCGCAGCGGAGCCAGAGAGAGCGATAAACCAGTCTGCTCATTTTTCTCAGGCCGCTTGTCCCTCTCCAGTTTCTCCTGCTGTCCCTCCTTCTTTTCTATAGCTCTATTCATTAAAGCTAAGAGCCTATTGAACATTGGCCTAATTAATTTGCGAAACAAGGAAGAGGCGTGGTGTATTTGTGTGTGTGTGTGTGTGTGTGTGTGTGTGTGTGTGTGTGTGTGTGTGTGTGTGTGTGTGTGTATGTATGTATGTGGGTGTTCATGCATGATTAATACCCCAATCAGGATGTTTATTTGTGTTCACATCTGAGACTGGGAGATCCGTGTTAGTGTGGTCTGCTTACATGTGTGTGTGTGTGTGGTCAGGATTTTATGATTATATTGTGATGCTGACATTGTCGCCAGCCCTGCTCTGTGCAAAGGTCAATGAGACAATGATCAAAGTTAGGAAAAAAAAGAAAGATGTTTATGCAGTGCTGTAAATCTAATGTCTGTTCCTCAAGCAAGACTCGCGTATAGTACTAATCCACTAAAGTTTACTGATTACCCTCGTCCTATTAATGCTTCACTGTGAGATTTTCCCCTCCTGCTGCAGCAGAGAGGTTTGGTATCACCATGTAAATGATCAGTTTTGGCGTGCTTTGTGCAAGAAGATGAAGGCACGACTGGAATTAAATCCAGCAGTTGAAGAATGAGACGTGGGGGAGAGATGGAATGGGTGGGTGCGGAGGGGCATCAAGGGGGTGACTGCAAAATCTCATGGCTAAAAGCATCAGAAGTCTACATCAGGCTACACAACTAATCAACTCCACACTCAAAATAACAAACGAAATATCCAGAGAGCTTCAGATGAAGTATTACCACTCTACGCTGGCACGGTAAATAAATGAGTGCAAGAAGATGTAGAGTCTTTTATTTTTGTTCACTTTAAATTGTCACATGCACACAAAACACACATGCATGCGCACACACCACCTTTGCTGGATTATTTTACAAGGATTACGCCGGCGATTACATGGGGCGCTTTTATTGGCTGTTCCCACATTCCTGCCCTCTCTGTCTCACATTTTTTTGTTAACTCTAGTTCTTTTTTTTCTGCTTTTTCTCATTCTTTCTTTTATTTTTTTTTTCTCTCGCAAACCCCTGTTTCTCTCTACTTTCTCTCTCCAGATGGAGAAATTTATCTGAGAGAAGAATATGGGACAGCAGCTCGGCTATATTAACATTTCAATCACGCTTTTAGCTCAGTGAAAGAAAATAAACTCAAGTGGGTTTGTGCCTTTTGCTCCTCTAAACTGTATGCCACTGCACCTCTCAGACTGCCTCTCTTTCTCTCTCTCTCTCGTTCTCTTACTCCGGCTGCTCCAAACCCATAAGAGCCAGTTCAATAAGTGAATGATAATCCCTGTAGAAGCAGGGAGCAGTCTGCTGGAGTGCCTTTGTAGTTTGGAGGGCAGATTAGCATGGTGGCTGGAGAGAGAACAGAGTCCTTTGTCTTACTAAAGGCTTGGGATAAGATACGGGCACTGGCCTTTGAACTTATGGGAATTTGGTGTGTGCTTGTGTGTGTGTGTGTTTGTGTATATCGTGGGGGCCAAATTTGGTATGCATATATCCACTTACAAGAGCACAAACACATTTTCAGATGTGGTGCTGGTCAGCATGAAGAATGTGCAGCCTGTGCTGAAGATTGGTCGTTTTGGATCCTTGTGCGGATTAATGAAAATAAATCCTCCCCATAATTCTCCTCAAATCACTTTGGTAATAATAATGATTGCAGGAACTGAACGGCTTGTTTACGCTGTATGATCTTACACAGACATGCTGTTAGGTTTTAGGCAACAAAAAATGTCTTGGTTGGGATTAAGGGAGGATCATAGTTAAAGTAAAAATAAGTACTTTGTTAAGGTCAAAGAATGTCCATAGTCACGGTTAAACAAAACAGTGTTGACGGTTAGCAGGAAATGGGAAATGAACAGCGGTCTACCGTACTGGTCTGACATTTTTCTGTGCTCTATTCAACTCACCAGCTGTCTCCCTCTGTGGACTTTGTGGCTTATAACAACATCACACTTTCATGCTGTGCTGAACTGACATGAGGTCGTTCTTACAGTCAGTTAAGGTCTTTGTCACTGAAACATAAACATTTTTTAAACAAACAAAGGACTCTGAACCTGTAAATATGTTTGTCGATGATGTTTGTCCATTGTTAGAATAAAAAAGATGTTTTATGTCATTTTGTTGCCATGACTGTACGAAGTCAGTTAAAATAGAGGGGTTAAAAAAACAGTGAGGCATTTTGGGAAATTCTTCTCCTTGGAAAAAGTTACATAGGAGGGTAAATCCATTCATCTATTAGTTTTCCTTCTCATCCATGCAGTTTACTGGAGCCTGTCCCAGCTGACAAAGGGCACACGGAGACAAACAACCTCACCTGATCACATTCACACCTATGGACAATCAGTCATATCCCACTTATCTACTGTAAAAACCAGGACACGTTCTCGCTTGACCTTTTCCAAAAATGTATTTGGTTAAGTTGTTTATTTGTTTTTTGTTTTAGTGCCCAAACTTAACCAAACCCTGACGGCTCCATAAACATGACAATGAAGGTCTCATGCCTGTCACCATGCTGGTATAGCTTACTATTTCAGGGTTGACCTTTGGAGATATAGTTACTGTAACTCCATCAAGGTTATGTTTTCAAACAATCTGCTGGTTTGTTTATTTGTTAGTAGGAAAATCCAAAAGTATTAACTCGACACCGATCATCTCATCTGATTAATGCAGCATATTTGTGTCATTAATTTGAAGGGGTTTTTTTGTTTTTTTTACATTTTCATCAATACTTCAGGAAGTAATGTATAAAAGTTTCACAAAGTCAGACATGTTTATGGTGTTTTGTTGAGGCAGATTCAGTTTATGATCCAGGTCTGGTGGAAAAATTGCTGAATCTGCATCACGCACAGAGCTGTACCCATTATTAACAGTAACTAACAGTGCATGTGGCAGCAGCAGCAGCATTTAGGAACGCTTACATCAGTGTTTCATTCAACATGCAGCTAATAAAATTACACAATAACAAGAGCAGTAACCACATAGCAATGGGACGATTCGTTCTGCTGCAGAGCTTCACGAATCAACTTTTCAGGCTACTTCCTTTTTCCTTTTGTTTTTCTATTATATAGGAGGATCTGAGGATTATATAGGAGCTGCACATATGTAGGATTGTGTGGCCTTGGCAGAGGAATGTAGCACGCTACTTCTAGTTTCAGTGAATGACTCCCTGTGGAGGGACAAATTGTTGTTCTTGCACTTTAGTTTGAATTGATGTTGTGTAGGACTTTTTCTTCTTCTTTCTTTTCCCTTTTATTTGTTCGAGAGGGACAGGGTCAGCCGTCTGCCATTTTTTAAATGTGCTCTAGAAATAAATTTGATTTGAGTTGATCTAATAGGCTTTATGCACGGCTCCACTACTTCCTGAACTTTAGCCAGCTCCTTTATTTCCTGTCTTACATTACTGGACAAACTGATTAATCCAGGTGTGTCTGATCATTGTTGTGAGGTCAGACACACCTGGATTAATCAGTTTGTCCAATAATGTAAGACAGAATAAAGGAGCTGGTTTAATATCAGGAAGTAGTGGAGCTGTGCATAAAGCCTATCACATAAACAACACAGGATCTTTAATCAGTAAATTGGTAACATTTACGCACAGGTGGAAAAAATAAAAACTGGAGGCCTGTTGCTTCAAATGTATCGTGTAGACAAATATGTTTGTTTGCTAAAATGTCAAACAACTCATTTGAAAGGCTTGGAAGATATGTTGAAGAGATCATTTAGTTGTGAACAGAACTACTTTTTATTTCGAATGTGGTGACGCAAAAGTGTGTACAAATCCATTGGTAATGCATGCAGATCCTTTGCTCGCCAATGTATTGTACATTTCTGCATTCATTTGAAAGAAACATTCTTGTCAATTACAGGTTCCGAGGCTCCGGGAAGAGCAGGTTGAGCACCCACGTCGCAATATATTTAGTGTGTATCATTCTCCCGCGTCTGACGTCTATGTTAAACTCACGTGTTAGCCTCATTGATATTGTAGCGTCCAACCCGACGTGCTACATTAACACTAACATGCCAGCTCTCTCTCCCTCCTCTGCTCCTCTGAAAAACAAACACAGAATAATGAGAGACATTGTGGAGAGAATAAGATCAGTGTAGTGCCCGGTTTAGGTGTGCACAAGTCGGGGGGGGTCAACACGCCTACTTGACGTGAGCAGAACAGCAGATCTGAGCCAGTTTTGCGTCTTGGCCTGTTTAATCAAAGCATTAGTTCATTCAAATAAATATAGACAGTGCTTTACTAGGGATGACCTTAGTTGTGTGAACTACTGAATGTGTGTAGACTTTTGTTTGTATTGTTTTTGCATTCATCAGTCAATACAGACCTGGTGAGGAGAAGAGTGTGTGTCAATATATTTAGCATTCTCCCCGTGCTATTCTGCCTGTTCAAGGTCTGAAAAACAAACACAGACACACAGAGACATGTGGAGAGAATAATATCCACAAAGATTCCTGTAAATCAAAGCATTAGTTCATTCAAATAAATATAGACAGTGCGACTAGGGATGACGAGAGCAGGCAGCTCATGATGAGTCCCATTCATCACTCACTCACACGCACACACACACACACACATTATTCCATTCCACCCTCTGCATCAACAAACATGCACCCAGATTTAGATCCCCAGAAAAATGCCAGCAATGAAACAATGTTATGAGAACAACCACCACCGCCAAGTAACTTACAGCTCGTCTCAGACGTTGTCCACGTGTATGTATGTGTGTATAAGTGTGTGCGTGTGTGTGTGTGAGAGAGAATAGGGAATGCACACTCATACAGTACACACTTTCTCTGACACGACCAGGGAACAGACAAATGCAAAGTCACTGATCGGCCTCAAAACTGTGAGCAATGAGCCACAAACAGCCGGCTCTATGTATATTTCCTCACCACTCACATTTACTGACCGCTGAATGATTTGAAGACACTCTTGGGAGTAACCCATTAAAAATGAAATGCCCATATAAGGTTCAAGTGCAACTTTATTTTAACTGCCTATTTGTCTGGTAAGTTGAGATGCAATTTGAGTTGCAGTTAGACTGTGGAAAAAGTCATTATCTTTACATTTAGTTTGGTTTTTGCCGTAGTTGGGATGACGGCCCATTCCCTGCCTCCAATCTGCTGTTATTCATATTACTATTGAATTTATGAATCTGAAATGCAATTTTCCTGTGGTTTTAAGGCTATTGGCACCTTCTACCGCTTGGACAGTCACATAGGCTGGAAAAAATATGCATGGGAATGTGTGTGTGTGCGCACACATGTATTGAGGTACACAGGGGTATCGTTATACAAAACTATCATGCTGCTGCTGTAACACACACACACTCAAGAACAGCTGCCTTTACGATAAAGTCAGGAAACGACTAACAATTATTCTGAGAGGCAGAAGGTATTATTTTCAAGGAGGTAGAGGAGCGAACTGTGATACAGTTTGATTTAAAAACAACTTCATCATTACTTTAGATTAACAACCTTGGCGAAGCATTAAACGCGTCTCTGCATGGACGTTGTTTACTTTCACTGCGTGTTGTCTGCATGGGAATACATTTCTGAAGTTACACATTCATTTTATTTTGGCCTAAACCACAAATTCAAAAAACTGCATTCTTTTAGATTAAGTTTGATATTTGTTAGAGGTTAATGTTGTTAACTTGTGTTGTCTCATTGCATGAAATGTGAAATCAAACTGATGAATGGCAGCTTGTTGAATGTATATTAAAGTTAAGAATGAGTCTCTGTGAGCTGAGATCCAGAAGATCATGTATTTCAAACTCAAATAAACCAGGAAGAACGACCACAAGGTTAGTTTTCTTATCAAGCCATATGCATGCACATACTGTACTGTGAGGTACGTTTATGCCAGGAAACGACTCAAAAGTTAGATGAAGAGATCATATCTGCCGTCAAATATATATCTATAATATATGTCTCACAGCATTGCTTGTCCGTCCTCCATAATCTTGATCACTCACAGATTAACATGTTATTTGAAGGTTTTTAGATATTCATTTGTGATTTTAAAAAAGGAGATAGAATAAAGTCTAAAAAAAAACAGGAGATAATCTGAACCACTTCACATACTGTTAAACTACTGTTAGTTTAAATAGAAATGTATGATGTCTTCTGAGCTTATTATGGGTCTTATTATGTGTTTGTCTGTAAAATGGTCACCTGCAAAGTAATGCATAACTGTCAGATGAGTTTAGTGATGTTTACATTAAAAAAAAACAAGTAAACAAGTAAGTATGTACCCTACCACTGAACATGCACTAGTAGCCTATCTCCATTTCATCATAGATTAATTCAAACAATAGCTTCAGAAAATGTTGTTTAGTTTTAGGAAAAGTTGTAATTGACTTAGGACATGAAGAATAAAGCACATAATTAAATTAAATAATTTCCTCCTTGATAGGGGGATGATTGATTGATTGATTGATTGATTGACTGAATAATTGACTGACTGATAGATATAGATACTGCATGCCTGTTTATCCTCTTAATTGATCATTATTCAAGTGGTGAGGTGCTCTTGGGATCAAAACATGCACAGGGAAAGTCATGAAGTTAAAACAGAACACAGACTTTAACATGGCCTGAACATTTCCCCCCCTATTGCTTTCAGGTATAGGAAAAATGGACCTCTGTTGCCTCAAAGGTTCCTTTGTCCCATAAAATACGTCTTTATTGTTTTAAGTTCTACATTTACACATCTGCACCAGTTTGTCAGAGAGTGAAGAGTTGTCCTTAGAAGGGCAGAAAGGATGTGACACTTGGCTTTTTGGGCAAGATTGTGGGAACAGTGTCACTTAGGAATGTTGGGGCTCCGTAGCAAAGTACCTCCACTGTACCGTTACTCCATTACAGAAAATATCATCAGTCACATCTCTGGGTCGTGAAGACATAATTTTCCAGGTGCAGGAAGAGAAACCTGGCAAAACAGTGACTATTGAATAGAAAAATGTAAAATGAACCACAATAATTTTAAACATTATTATTATCAGGCCCATTGAATTTCTGTAACCCGAAAGGAGTAAATAGACAAGCTTAGATCCAGACTGTGAAGGTATGTCTTACTGGAAGAGCATAACACAGCGCTCTCATGTCTGTCCACAGTTTAAACACAGAGGTCCGCTGCTGTTGTCACAGATGGTCCTCAGACTCACAAAAGGTGACTGACTCTGTCTTTGAGGGCATGTGTGGTTAGTATTTTTGTGCACCTGGCATTAATACACTTTCCTACAACATTGTCCTCAGGTGCATGTGTGTGCGTGTGTGTGTTGTGCGTGTGTGTGCATAGCAGCAGGCGTTCATTTTTCTGAAACCTTCTCCAAAGAGTCTTTGTGCTAATTATTCATCCGTGCATTTCTTTGCGATGAATAAAACACCGCTGGGCCTTAGTTTTTTCCACCACACGGCACGGGCCAGAGATGTTAATCAGGGAACAAGACAGGGATCTGCATAGTCTCTGATCTGAACCACTCTGCTGTGTTTACACAGTTTTTTATTACAGAGCAGGGGAGGAGAAGGCGAAAAGTCTTTATCACATTAATAATATCCTCGTCAGAACCCTACAGGACATGGGGTTGATGGGGAAAACAGATCCCAGAGAGGAGAGTGAAGAAGGGCAGATTTAGCTGCTTTTGAAAGATTCTCAAATCAGGAAATGAAATAGAGATTTTTTATTACCTTGTGTTTATTGGCGCAACGGCCAAAATATCCTAAAAACGATGAACGATGAAACCAATGGAGATAACATGTGCTGTCCATTAGGGAATTTGTATAGTTAATTGAAGTAGGTCGCCTGTAGAATTACCCGTTGTAAAGAAAATTAAACAAAACCTGTCATTTTCATTCTATTCTGGGTTTTTAATTTGAGTGACGCTAATTAATGTGAAGTTCTTTACAGAGTTGTTGCAACATCCTGATGTTAAACATTGCCTTAGGTCTTGAGGTAACAAGACACATAACAAATTTATGTGTGAAGCAAAGCATGTGCTTGGTTTAAAAAAATGAACTCATAGTTTCTTATAGAAGTGTAGACCAAGGTAATGTCATTCAGTGTCTGAATTTCAGCTAAATAACTGATTGTCATAAAAGTCTTGATGCCTGATGTTTCATTACTGGATTATTTCAGATGGTTTGCATTAGAGTTTATGTGTTATGTTTATTGTGCTTCTTGATAATGTTGCTTATTGTTGGTTTGGAGATGTCTAGATATTTATAAGAGAGGCAGTCGCGGATAAATCAGACACATGTCTGTGCCAGTTGTGGGAAGACGTGATGGTTTTTTTTTCTCTCCAGTAGTTAATAATAGTGTTGAGACAGCTGAGAGATTAATATCCCTCCATGGTTTATTCTCAACTTGTCTGTGTTTTGCTCAAGACACAGGTATTTCCACTGGGATCAAACAAACAAGCCATCAATCTTCAATTACTTCTATAACTCTCCCTAACCTCCTCTGCACAACGCTGCCTCCCTTTATACCTGTGTCAGTGCTTTCCATCTTGTGCTCCCCTGCCAAAAAAAACCCTGCGTCATATCTTTGAAAAGACTCTCCAAGTCTGATCCTCTTGTTTTCTCACTCCCGACTAAACAGGGAAACACTGCCGCTGACCTTAAGAAGCCTCGAGGAGGAGCTGTGAGAGCATGTGGGTGTGTGACCTCACAGCAGGCCCCTTCATCTTTCACTGTAATGTCTCGCCCACAGCAAGGTGATGGAGCTCAAACACACACACACACATTCCAGTGATCGCACATTGCTGACTAACACACACACACACACACACCCGTCAGTGGCCAGTCTGTGAAGCCTGCCAAGACCAGTTGACTTCAGTGCACATCCTGAGGCAGCTCCAGATGTGAAAGACAGAAATGCATGTTGATCGGGACATTACAGCTGCTAATGCTAGAGTGAGAGCTTCTGTTACTGGGGGTGGGGTTGTGATGGAGCACACTGCGGGGAATGGGCACGTAACTAAGTCAACTCTGTTACACCTGACACAAGGAGTGTTTCCTTTTTGTGTGCTGAACCCTTCATTAAGCTGCTGTTGACTGGTCCTTTCTGTCAGTTGTAGCTTTTGCAGTGCTTTGTTCAAGTGACACGTCTGACTAAAAAGTAAGGCATCAGAAAGGCTTTCATTTGTTGAGAGCTATTGAAAAACCATCAGTCGTTCTGTGGTAAGGCAGGGATATCAATAGATGCACTCAGACTCTTCAGTCTGCAGCGTTCTCCTGCAGATCTGACTGATTTCGCTCAACAAGACTTCACTTCTTTTCTAAAGTAATGATATCTTCACTACTACTGTAACGGCTCACATTGCTATCAACCATTCCATTCTATTCATGTGTTTGTCTACTAAGGTTTAGTTCGAGGCTTGTTTAGGTTTACATGAATATTGTGTTTGATTTGAATTACTTATTTTGTGAGGTTATAGGACCTTTGTAATAATTGTAAAAAAGAAAAAAATGTGTACAGTTTGAAAAAGAAAACTAAAAATATTAAGGATTACATGTTTATTTATGGATTCATGTCATTAATATTATGTAATTTTTATTAAATAAGTCATTAACCCATGAAACAAATCACAGGAGGAGATGTGCAATCAAAGAAACAGAAGCTCAGATAGTCAACATGTGTTCAGTGAAAAGATGGCTGCAACTCAATATCAGGAGCCTTGGGACTAGCCAGCATGCTGTAAGGTGAAACTCGCAGCGCTCCCGGTGCTGCTGCATGACATTCTGCTGAAAGCGCTGCAGCGAAGCCGGTCGGCTTACTTAGCAGAGTTCTGCAAGATGTTTTATGGAGTTTGTGGGTCATTGAATTGTACGATATGGATGGAAATGAATCTCCTGTCTGCTGCTCTGCTGCGGCGTAGATCAGCGCTCTGTCATGATCTTTGTGAAGGTCGGTTGATATGCTGAGTTATGGCTGAGGAGAAGTGCTCCTCCTCCTGCAGGCCGGACTTTATGGGGTCACCAACTGTGCAGTGCTTCTTGGCGTAGATATGGATACACACTCACACACACGACGTGTCTAACCTGAAGGTTTTTGGGGGCTCCACCAGTGATTTCAACCAGATGATTAACAGGCTAATTACCATGCCCTCTCTCTCTCGCCTGAGACACACTAATGCTCTCTTTTTGACCCCCCACCCCGTGTGAGATTCATGTCCTCTCACTTGCTCCTGCTTTTCATCCACTCAGCTTTTCTACTTTTCTAAAACCAAAAAAACATTTCAATAATTTCCTCTTTAATTGTAATTTTCTCTTTTAATTTGAGTGCAAAACTGCTTCTGTAATTTTCCTTTGAATTTGTTGTGAAGCAACAGTGTTTATTAAACATGGACTGTTGTGTAAGTGTGGTGGTGGTGGTGAACACTGGGACATGAATACGGTGGGCAGGAAAAGCTGCAGCAGCACAACCCAGTTGCATCACTGGAGCTTTCACTTGGAGTGGTTGACAAGATCACACCCAAATCTTCCAGGCAGTAGGCGATCTGAAGAAGTTATCTGATCGGCATGTTTAACTAACTTTAACAGTGCAGTGCCAGGGGATTGAACCAAAGCACCCTGAACTGTTTGACAAACACGCACACTTTATTTCTGGGAGCATTTAGTCCTTTATTTTTTCTGGCTCTTTAAACAACTTAGAACAATTTAAGTATTGTATCTTTGACCTTTTGTGTTCATTGTGTCTGACATCAGTTGATTCTTCAGGCATTTGGGTTTTTACTTTAGTTTGAAAAAAACAAACAAAAAGTCCTCATGCAGAGCTATTTAGGTCTTGATTGCAGTAAAGATCCCTTCTTTTTTTTTGCAAATCTGATCAGAATCTGATTTTACTGGCTGACAGTCCACATGACACGTTGCAGGTGATCAGATCTAATCTGTGTGTGGGTGCATATGGACACATGGACAAAGTGTAGCATGGAGAGCACTGGTCCAAAATGAACCCTGTTGGTTCACCAGTCCACTTTTGTTGTGCAATGACTGTGAGATCCACAGCTGGATATATATGCAATCACACACACACGCACACTCTCAGGTCTCCTGCCATTTCTTCTAATCCTTACTTACATTCCTCTACGTGGAAAACAGAGCTAATTAGCTCGTTTCAAATCAGAGCAAAAGCTGCATGGCTTGCTGTAAAATCTGCGACAACAGCAGATCATTAGCTTCATATTGCAGGAGTAATGTGCAGAATCACTGCTAACCAAAATCAAGTTGAAGGAATAATGACTGATGACTATTGGCAAGAGCTGCCAGCGCTGGATGACAGTACTTCACAGTGACATGGAAAAACAACACCGGAGGGTTTTCCCTTCAACACAACTGCTGTCAAGTAAGCTCAGAGACAGACTGAGAAAATGATGTGAAAAAGAGAAAAAAAAAGCAGAGAAAGTTTGAGACCGGGTCAACTCTGTATACCCTTGTCACATGTTGTTAGCGTACCAGTTTCCCCAGTATAGCCTTGTCGCAGCTACCTACCAGCTAGCTCGTCTGACAAGAAAACAATCGACACACATACATAGCATAGGCTACACACTGCTCATTCAACCTTGAGCTCACGTCAAAAAGAAAGTCAGTGTGCTACAAACAAATAAGTGTGGTACTGTAGGTTGTCAGGTTGGAGGACTGTTTCACCACATCTCAGCTGGCTCACAGTGCAGTAATGAAACACACATTTTCTGAGTGCATCAACTCCCCCAGGCTGTCTTCACATGTACACACCTTCCTCTGTAAACTTTTAGCTCCGCCTCGTACCTGGGACAGATTACAAAAGAATGATCGATAAAAGATTATGATGGACGAACACACAAAAACACACACTTATCGCTGAAGAGCAGAGTATATAGCTGTCACTTACTGTTTTGAGGAGGTGCATTGACTGTTTCACTCTCTCTAAACCAAAGGCTTGAAATGTAAACCAGTTGTGGTGATGAATGAAAAAAAGGTATCTTCATGAGTGGGTGGGAAAATATGTGTATAGGTCAACCTGCTAGTGTACATTGTGTTAGGTTTGATTATGAGACATGTATTAGCGCCCTGCTTTGAAGAGTCTGTGTGTCCTGATAGTGGGTTTCTCCCCAGTGCACATGTGTGTGTTCCTCCTGGCGACGAGTTTGTCATCAAAAGTCATCTGACAGTCCCCGTTTCACGCACACACACACCATTTACAACCAAGTGGGTTTTCATCTCCACATGGCTGAGACAAGTCCTGTGTGTGCGTGCGTGCGTGCGTGCGTGCGTGTGTGTGTGCATGTGTATGTGTTATAGCCCTGTGGCCAGTTGGGTAGTGCTAAGTGGTATTTTGTAAGTGTTACTGTAGCTGGCTGAGTGGCTGTGGTACTGAGAGGAGAGGAGGAAGTGATTTAGTGTCATTACAGCAGCAAAGTCCACATAAGGTGGAGCTTTGTGTTCATGGATAGATCAAACTTGACAATGTTGTTTAAGAAAAAAGAAGAAGAAAAAAGAAAAAGACCATTATTATTGTTATTATTCCCTCACTTTAATCACATTTTCTTTTGGTAACCATAACAACAACCCCCCATAACTTTGATCGAATTAACATTCGAACACAAACCACAATATTTCTCTCAACACAAGACCAAACCATAGTGATATTGTTATCAAATCATAAAACAGATTTACGTTTCATTTGTAACTGGTGATTAGGCTGTAACACCAGAAAACACTTAAAGCATAAGTCAGCAATCCGGTCGTTTTGGCTAATGCTGCGTTCCAGGCAGGCTTTTGAAACCGTAAGTTACGGCTTCAAGTCACGACTACGACTTTGTAGCGTTCCAGGGAACCTGTAACTCATGTTTTTACCGACCTGTTGCCTGTGAAAGTGCACTATAACGGCCACTTGTAACTTCCGACCCGTGAACTTGTACCAGATCGAACTGGTACGACTTCACAGGTCGGAAAAACACAAGTTACGAGTTTCTTTGAACGCACCATGAGTTAGCAGCCCCCACCCTCGTCATGCATCTATTGGTCCTCGTCCCTACGTGACCACATTCACACGCATCCCTTGGCTGCACACACAGCCCTTCATGCCGTTCTCTCTCCTCATTGGATAACGCTTGTATCCCACAAGGAAAATTTTCTCCTGGTTTGCAGCAGAGCAGAGTGACGGAGAGACCCGTGTTTCGGCCGAAACACTCCATGTAAGTGATTGCTGACGGAAAATAGGACTATTTAGGACTTATATTAACAAAAACATTCCGCTGATATCTGGTTTAAATGTTGTTCTCAAGGAAAGTTACAAATTGTTGAATTTTCTCTGACCTTAAAGGACAATTGCAGGCGAATTCAACCTGGGGGTGTATGTTACTATCATTTTTGGCCTAAAAGAAGGAATCTGAAGATTTTCAGTTTAATCGCTCCTGTTTTGTTTTTGTAGCTGTGTCTGACGCTGTCTGTGAAAATTGCGGCTTTGAGGGATGTAAACAACCTAACTAGCGGAACTTGCATCCACTCCCATTCATTGCTGCCGTAAAATATTCACATTCCTTCTTTTAGACCTAAAATGATAGTAACATACACCCCCAGGTTGAATTCGCCTGCAATTGTCCTTTAACCCAAGTGCTTTTGCTACCAAACCACACACCGTTCGGGGTGCAGACCACTCCATCTCTGGTACCAAAATCCTGCAGTGTAAACCCAACATCCTCCTCAACCCACTTGTTATGATGTGGATCTGTTACAACAATGTAGCACCTCATTCACTGGAAAAAACACCAACAATGCCAGTGACCAAACTTCAGGTTGCAATTTCCCATCTAATTATAACTGACAGTACAAACAATCGTAGTATACAGTGTGGATGTAATTTCAGGGAGACAGAGTTGGTGGATTTTTCTGTCGAGTCAACAGACAAATACACCATGTTGTGGCGACATGATGAGTGTGTTGGGATGTAGGATAGAAACAAACATTGTATTTTTTCATTTAATATTGGATAGTGGGACTCAGACAGCTCTAACCCTGACCCTCAATCCAAAATCTCTGTGTATTTACACCACCGAACCACAAAGCTACCCAAAAAAAGCTTTTTTGAGTTCGAGTGCTTTTGTCTGGACGTGGCCTGAGAACTGAGTGATAGCATGCTGACATGTGTTGGACATAATTAAGCCACATGACAACTGTATCACAAACATGCCTCATAAAGGTGAGTTATTCCCCCAGTCACACACAGTGCTATCCCATTAAATCAAGACCATTAACAGTGAAACACAGAGACCCTCGACTGTGGAAATGCACAGTAAAATGAAACATGATTAAAAGTAGTGCATTTAAAAAGCAGAGTAGGGTTTCCTTCCCTGTGGGCTCCAGCCAAGCCAAATGTTGGCCGGGGCCATATAACGCGCTGCACCTCTCTTAGCGAAATTGACGCTGACATTTAGGGTTAATACTGCTTGTCACTGTGATTTCTGCAAATATGGCTTCACCGCTAAGTGTTCCAGCAGCTGTTTGTGCATGTGCATGTGTGTGTGTGTGTGTGTGTGTGTGTGTGTGAGAGACCGAGTCAGCCCGCGGTGTGGACTAAAACTGTCATTACAGCTGAATCCAGTCATATTGTCCACACCTAGCAAAAGCCTTCCAGAGGTCGCTAAACACACACACTTATCCGTGTGTAGCCATCCAGAATATAAGAGGAAACACCCGCCACCCACCCACCCCCTCACCCCCTTCACCCCCACCCACCACCCCGCAGTCCCACCCTGTAGCCCATGCAGGTCTGGGGGTGTGAGAGCCAACAGACCGCAGTGAGTCATTGGAGGCTGTAGGGAGGAGAAGTGTGGGTGCTCCGAGGGACATGGGGGCGAGGAAAGAGCTAGAGACGCTGGAAACCACCCTGAGAAAAGTGAACATGATTCAGCCCTCAACCGCATGCTCCAAAAGAACGCAGACCTGCTGTGTTGTGCACGACAACAGGCCACCTGGCACCCGCACGCACACGCCGTCGCCCAGGTCAGTGGTCAATTTAGTGACGGCAGACGCTGGGGATTAGGACCGGCCAGATGACGACACCCAGTGAGGTACTCCATCCAACCTCAGCCAGGAGAGAGCGTGTGCGTGTGTGAGATGATTGCATGGCTTAATTCATTATTAGTCCAATAGGAGATGCCAGAACATTGCATCCATAACTAACTAGTATGAAGAATATAGGATCTGAATTCGCTCCCCTTCCCTCTTGGTGATTATTGTGACTGCTGGCTGGCTGGGGGTGACGGGAGTCTTCCCCTCGCTCATGACTCACTGATGAGCCTGTTTTGAACCAAGCCATTCGCCAACAGCTTGGAAAATGAGGAATTCAGGGGTAACTGTAACTGTTTCACATGTAGTGATAATTGCAACTTGGCAAGCGCAGATAAAAAAAACCACTGTGAAGACGTGAGATCAGAATACCTATTTGATGGCTCACAGTATTGTCCTTTTGGGAGGGCGTGTGTGTGTAAGGAGGTTATAGCCTTCTACACCCCTGTTTCCTACATCCCCAAACACACTCATCATGCAGCCACTGGGCTGACTCAACAGACAAATATACCAACTCTGTCTCCCAGAAATTACGTCCATACACTATATATACCACTATTATTTTTATTGCCAGTTACAGTTAGATGGTGAATGTATTTGCGATCCTGGATTATGATCCCCGGCAACATTTGCTAATGCAGAGGTTTTAAAAAGCGAACAATGCACAGGACCTTGATTTGCATGGTGCTCCTGACCCCTGTGTGGTTAGGTTTTGGCAACGTAATTTAATGGGTTAAGGTTAGAAAACGATTAGGAAGTGCTCCAAATTAAACAACAGAGCACAGTTTGTAACTTCCCTTGGGAACAACGTATTAGTGTTTTCTGATCTGACGGCCGAAACAACATAAAACATCATTGTAGCTATGTTTTCCAAAAGCATTACAAATCACTGTTGGAAATGTAAATCACTTTGATGGTGTGATAATAAGACCGTTAAACTGTGGTGACGTTTGATTAGGGATAGAGAAAGATCCAGGTTTAAGCTACAATAACGGCCACTAGAGGGCTCTGCGCTGGAACAGGGATGAATGCTAAAACCACTAATATTGTTGTTTTTCGTGGGAGGACAGTTGTGGTTCTTGTTAAATGTTAATGAAGTAAACACATCTTGCTTTATGCCTCGAGTCAATTTTTACTTTTTCAAAACTTGCTCAACCACTTTATTTTCCTGAAATTCAACAAAGTGCTATAAGTTGCCAGTATCTACTAATTAAAAATACTGTATATAACCAGGCACTGACACATTGTCAGTGAACATATAGCAGATCTAGTTGGTGTTGACATTTGGAAGAGATGTTAAAGCAGATGTAAGTGGTCCGGTCGTTTTCGCTAATGCTGCGTTCCAGGCAGGCTTTTGAAATCGTAAATTACAGCTTCAAGTCACAACTTACGACTTTGTAGCGTTCCAGGCAACCCACTCGTGTTTCTCCGACCTGTTTTACCGGTGAAAGTCACTATAACAGCCACTCGTAACTTCCGACCGGTGAACTCGTACCAGATCGAACTGGTACCACTTCACGGTCGGAAAAATACGAGTTTCCTTGAAGAGTCCTCGTCCCTACGTCGCCACATTCACGGCGTTCCTTGGCTGCACACAGCCCTCTTCTCTCTCCTCATTGGATAAAAACTGTAGGATACGATAAATGTTTTCTCCTCGGCTCAGAGCAGAGCAGAGTGACTGACAGACCCGTGTTTTGGTCCAAACACTCTATGTAAGTGATTGCTGTCGGAAGATATAACTATTTAAGACTTATATTAACACAAATATATCACTTACTTCTGCTTTAACAATCTTTTTATTTAAATTAAGTAAAATCCACTCCAGGCAGCATTACATTTCTCCATGGCCTACTTGGTTCGCACCCTTCCCTCCAAGAAAAGAAAAAAAAAGTGTCCTTCTTCACCCCCAAAACTTGCAGACTGTTATTTTATTGTCTGCCTTTGATCAAGCTGACGTTTTGTAGGGGTGTGTGAAGTGTGTGTGGCTGGAGACAGAGGGCTTGCGGTGGGGTGGCGGCTGGTGTTGTTGTTATTTGGTTTGGGGCTGATGTTCACTTCGATGCTCTGCGCTTGACTAACTAGTTGCAGACCTGCAGGCTGAGAAATAACCCACAACATCCACTGTTGAGCAGCTGAGGGCACCGAGCCACACACTGAGAATCCACATGCACTGAACACACACACACACACACATACACACACACACACATACACACATACAGGCTGCCAAAATATAAGCAAGGGTGTGCACACATTGAAACCGATGAAAATATGTACTCACACACTTACACATGATGAGAACACCCAACAAGTTCAGAGGCATCAGTCTGGAATGAGCTGCAGCTGAGAATAGTGGCCAGACACACAAAAACACACACGCACACACACATACATATTTCTGATATTACTTTAGTGCTCTTACTTTAAAGAGCGTGTGACGTTATCAGAAGACAAACACCGCACCAAAGTTCATACGCTCGACAGCCACTCATACATCATGCACGAAAACACCACAGACACACTCGTCAGTCTGACACATGACGTGGTGGGACTGAAACACAACAGACAAGGATTCTTTTAGTGTTCTTTTAAAGCTGCATTCCTTATTTAATAGAGCCTTATTGCACATATTGTCTCTGTTATAGCTTAATGTTTGGCAGACCGTGTGTCTGTGTCTGTGTATGAATCTGGTCATTGTAACAGTTAAACAGCTGGCTCATTATCTGAGTTTATCCACACACATATGAAATCCCCACCAGGCTCGACCACATCAATTCATCTGAGCTATTACCTCAATTCATTCAGTCCATTTTGGGGTTTTACTTGTGAGTATATTTGAGAGGACATGAACGTGTGTTTCTGTTGCTGCTGGCTAGTTCTCGAGTATGTGTGTTCTCCACATGGGGTCACATCTAAATTTAAAGACAGATTTTTGTGACCAAAGAGGAAACTTTTATGTTGGTGGGAAAACATACACGAATGATACGACTTGTAGGCTATAGCTGACTAAATAACCACCATCTTCTTCCCAGAATGCACTTGCAAGCTGGTTAGCGTGTTAGCTTCAGTAAACATTACCTTATGATAATGCTAATTTTATCAATGTAGAAAGAGCAACACTTACAAACAGCTCCTTTTGGTTGGTTTGGTCCTTCAAGTTAGAGAAACTGAAATAAGAAATGTTGGTAATTTGGTACAGTAGGGCAGGCTGGAGCAAGTCACACGTCATGTAGTTACAGTAATCATCACAATTTCTTAGTTCCTCTTTAAAGATTAGGTTATTCACAAAAAATTATGAAAGCACAAAACTGGCCTCAACAAATGGAGAAGATGAAGAGTCAAGATGGAAGAAGCAGGAAGAAATTGCAGTCACAGGACTACAGACAGTTTCCAAAAAAAAAATGTTTTGTCGTTGTTTGTTTTTTAATTAAAATTATCAAGCTGGATTCATTTTTCAAAAAGAAATAAATGAAATATATAGCTATGCAATATATGCAAGGGCACCACAATACCATGAGGTGTTCAGCTCTTCCCTGAGTGATACAACATCTGGAAAATGAACTGTAGTTCAAACTTGGCAGTAAATTGAAGGCAAGAGGATGTTACGAAGCCCATTTCCATCACCTCCATTTCAGTCTGTCAGCACCAAGCACAGGCAGCGAAGAGTATAATGTAAAACAAATCTTGTCACTGGAATGCCTCCCTGTTTCTGTTGTAAAATATTTGCTTGGCTTAAAAAATTAACCTCAAACTCTCAAAAAATGATCTCAAGCTAAATTCTTTGTTGCCTATGTTCATGTACTACTGTAACACATCATGAGCGTAGCCAACGTGCTGATGTTCGCACCGTGTCATCTCTGTGGCAGGTCATAGTTTAGGAAGCCAGGGTGGGGTCTAAATCACAAGCACATTTTAGTTTCTACGGCCTACATTTTGTTTGCCAGCTTGTATGTTGATAATGTGAATCATGTTTTAAAATGTTTTGAATTCCACTTTAAAGGGATAGTTCACCCAAAATTAAAAAAACATCCAAATACCTCCATACTGCTCATCTGTAATGTCCCTCTTGTATTGAACAGTACAAATCACGTGAGAATTGCACTGACACAGGGAAAGCAGTGAACCAAGACACTGGGAGCTTCTGCTACAAACAAGCTTAAAATATAGACTTTAATTTTTTTCAGAACAATTTCTCATGTCGGGGCTTCAATACAAGAGGGACATTACAGACGAGCAGTATGGAGGTATTTGGATGTTTTTTGGTGTGTCTTTTTGGACAAAGAAACCTGGTGTCCATTGACAACCATTATATGGACAAATACTGCTGCGCGGACCCCCCCCGTAACTCAGAGAGGACTCTGAACATTCTCACAGCTCTTAGTCGACATGAGGGTGAGTAGATAATGAGTGAAATTTGAATTTTGGGTGAACTATCCCTTTAATGACCAAGACATGGGGGGAAAAAACATTGGGTGTGACAAAGTGTCATATCTGTTCTCAGAGTGTCATAAAGGTTATGAGTGACTGCTGACTGCTTATTATCAAGAGCATCAAAACATTAGCACTTAATGGTGACTCTCATTATGACTGCACCGGCCCTGCTGCCCACATCCATCCTCTCTGTTTCTTCATTCTGCTGCAGCTGCTGGAAATAGTGCATAAAGTAAGCTTGTGGAAATGCCACAGGCGACAGCTTATGACAAAGCTGAGACTACAAGAGGCTATTAGCAAGCTTGCCAATGAGTCATAAGTAAACAGCAAAGTTCTCACTAAGTATGAACAGACAGACGTGATCCAGTGTAGCTGTAAGACTTGTTTCTCTTTTCCTTTCAGCCTGTCAAAACTGTTCCTGGAAAGCAAGAAACTTGATTTGTGTAGTGTCTGGTCAAATCAAAATGAACCAGAGGGAGAGACAATGTGTCCACAGGTAGTAGATGATAAGTGCATATGGTAGTTTGTGTGTGCGCGAGTGTGTGTGTTGTGAAAAAGAATCACTGGTGCCACATGTGTGAATAACGGCTGGCAGTTTTGTCACCAAGCGTGTGAAGCATCACATCGTGGTGACACATCTCTGTGACAGCTCCCAGCGTAAACGCCGCAGCTGGACTTTGACAGTGATAACTACTGACAAGGAGAGGGAGAGGAGAAAGGAAGGAAAGGGTAGGACACTTGTAGATAGCAGCTGTAAGCCTGACTTCATGGCTTCACAAAGCGCTTTGAGCGAGACCCTCTGACAATGCAATCGCACAGAAAAGGAGAACTCCATGAATCTTAAATCTGCTCCCTACGTGGTTTGAAAGTCAGCGCTGCTCCACTTCTTAGCAAAGGCGGGAAGGTATGGATTCGTTTAACCTTTGCTCCAGTTTTATGTGCATGCTCTCGATTTTAGCCCGTGTTTATGTGCATATGAGCACCTGTGACCTTTTTCTCTGATGTTGCAAACAGGCGAATTTGTCTCTTGCGTCTCCTCGATGGAGTCCTGTAAAACAGCCACTTACTGTCCTAATAAAGAGCTCTGGGTTGTATTCACCTTTAAGGGCAAACTCATATAAAACACACGCACACACAGTTTGGTGGCAGTAAGAATGGCTGCGGTATCAACCGCATCGCAGGCTCCGGAAAAGGTCTCTCTTTGCGGGTTATGAAGCAGGATGGTCTCATTGTTCATCTTTACAGCTGTCAGTTAGCAGACGCAGCCCAACGCATACGTCAGCCTTTTCTTTAATAGGGAACACAGCCATTGATTTACCTCCTCCACCTTCACTAGCTCTACTATCACCCAGAGGTCTGATCAGCACAAGTTACATAAAATTTGTCCTGGCTGTGTGTATGTGCGTGTGCATAATGAAAAAAAGGGGGAAACAGTGTGTAGTGTGTTGTGTTGTGGTGTGTGCGCTTGCTCACTTACACCTCGGTGCATTTGTGCTTCTGCATCCGTTCAGCGTGCAGTAGTAAATTGAGCAGCTGTATTGTATCCTGTGAACAAAAGAGGCCCATTTGTATAAATTTGGCTTGTAGAGGGGTTTGGCTCTCGAATGCACCCCTAGCGTGGCAGATTTGATTACACGGGTATCTGTTGCTCTGCCTCAGCAGATAAAACAGGCCTCCATCAATAGAAGAAGTCAATGTGCCCCCACAACACTTCAAACGAAACTTCATGCGGTAGCCACCAAGTTAGCTGCGAGCCAGCGTTCATCTGACAAAGCACGTTTGTGTGTCTTCCATGTATTTGTGTTGCTTCTATTACACAGGTTAATGTTCTGCTCTTCAGTCTGTTTTTTCCCCCCTAAAGGCCCGTTTTGTTCTCAGGAGAATTTAAAAAGCGATGTGAATGTTTCCAACACTTTCCTCAATTTCTGTCCCGTTTGATGTATAACTATAGGATTTATTTCTCTTTGTTAATTTTCATTTATTTCCTTTGTCTATTCTGCTGCGTGTTTTGGGGAGTGAAGTTCTCTCTCTGGCAAAACAACAAAAATCCCTTAGTTGTTTATTAGTGATGTTATGTGGTGACAGTGTTGGGAGATAAAAAATGTCTTGACTTGAAATATAGTGTCATTTATCAAAGCTTTGGCGTTTAGCTCATTTAATTAATATTATCTGGAGAATAATGTATCAACAAGTACTGATCCTCAAAATGAAATCATACTTCATAAACCAACAAAATAAAAGATTTAAATCTCGCAAAAGTTGTTTGGCTAGTGGTTGCAGATTCTGTGCTCAGTTCAGTTTTAAAGTCAACCTGAAATTAGTATTTCTGCACAATTTGTGTAATAAATAAAATACCCAACTCAACACCTCTGGACCTACTGTTCATATTTTTCAGTTGTTAATTAAGGACGTAGTTGTATATGAGATTGTCATGCAGTGAAAAACTGGAGAGGAATTCAACCACTGTGCAAAGGAGCTTATTGCAACTTACAGCTGCATATTATTCTCAGGTGACCGCAGCAGCTTCACAGCCAGGAAATCAGATGAAGACGGTTGTGTAAAGAGCTACAAGTCCTTGTGGTTGAGGTGTTCTGTCACAACAGAAAACTCTGATGGACAATACAGAGCAATTGTTTATTTATTGTCATCATTAAAACATTCAGTCGTACCTCAAAAAACAGGATATCTCCATAAAGGCTGGAGTTTTTCAGTAGTAAATATTACAGTAGTTTAGTGGTTCATTTCCCACTCGCCAGAGGTTTCTCTCCTGTGTCTCCTTCACTTCTTAGTAAATAAAAAACATTAAAACTCAACGGCTCACTTTTCTCTGGAAAGCATACTGTACGGTTGTGTACTTTCCTGCTCCTTCTCATGTTTCTCACTTCCTCCTTTGAAACAATAAACTTGTTTTGATCGACTAATTTCTGTATCTCTTCATCTATTGCTCTCTCTCCGTCAGGTTCGGTTGTTCCAGATCCAGTTTTCTATCTGTGGTTGAAATGTAATGCCTGTCAGGAGAGCACACTCGCTGGCCAAATGCAGGGCCCCTCAACTCACACACACACATGGACACGAACACGAACACTCTGGCTCATATCCATTTAAACCTTCACAATCTGGTACACAAGCAGGACTAAGTAGTACACACACAGGCTACACACCCCACCTGCAGCCTCTTCTATATAAATCTCCCACCGTTCTCCCGTTCCTCTCCCAAACCCGAGCCCTGAAACCCTCCTCTTAAATTTTTCACTTTCCCATTTTCTGTGCTTTTAAACTTTAAGCCAAAGTGTAGTTTTTTAAGGTTGTTGATAAAACCAGACGTTTATCCAGCAGAATAGAGGAATGGCAATCAATGCAACTGATGTCATATATTGATGCATGTGTGCACAAGTAGTATAAAGACTTCTGAATGTGCGTGTGCATGTGTGTGTGTGATTACCTTGGCTCGATGAGACTGGCTTCCATTATCTCCACCTGTTGATCATCACCCTTATTACACTAGAACAACAAGAAATCCTCCCACTTATACTGGTGCTGCACAAAGAAAGAAGCAAAGCATGTTCATGTTAGCAGTGTGGTATTGATCTTGGAAGGTGTCACATGATACACATGACTGCAGTGAAGGGATCCAAACCATACAGTATCTGTTATATATCCTCAGTGAGGAGGAGTGTGTGCATGTGTGTGTGTTTTTACAGTTTTGGAGCTGCTGTCCAAAACTGTGGGAGAGCTCGTACTGATGAGGGGATGAGATTGTGAGATGGTGAGATTCCCAGTTTAAAATGACATCTTATTTACGGCCACTTTGGAGCTGACATGATTGGAATGCATTAGGGTGAATGAATATGTGTGCGTATGTATGTATGTGTGTGTGCGAGCATACCCGTCCATGTATTGTATCTGAGTGGTGCACATGTGTGTGTATGTGTGGTTAGCCCTGATTGCTTTTGGTAGCATTATTAACCCTGCCGGTCAGGAGCAGTAAATGAAATGTCAAACATCATATCAGTTAGGAGGAAGATATTCTTTTTCCTTCTCTCTCTCTATCTCTCTCTCACACACAGAGACACACACACGCACGCACATGGTCTCCACTTGACAGCAGGAATTAGCATTCTTTATATAGAGGACATATAACCACCAATATACTCACATGACAATTTGAATAGCGATGAAATGACAATTCCCACATAATCCCGGTCTCCAGCTCAGTAGATTGATATGTAAATGAAGGTAAATGAATCTCATCCCAGAAACCTGACCTCACCAGGCTGGTGCACATCGGACCGTCAATCAGCGGCTTCATCAGCAGCAGCAGCAGAAGAGCGATAGCAGCAAAGCATACCTTAATGGTTCTATCAATCCCATCATGCCCCGCATATGCATCCCTGTGGATTAGGCCTGAAACCTGCATCTGTCATTATTGTGCTCTGATACTGCCATTAGAGTATCTTTTCCCCTTTGCGGCTTCCCCTTCCATCCTCTTGCCTGAGGAAAGAATGTAAAATTACTTTCCATTCAGAAGAGAAAGGAAAACAAGGTTTTTCTCACAGGGTGTGGAGCTGGAAGACGGTTCTTTTACTTCCCAGCGCTGAGTGCAGCGTTCTGACCACTGACACCGGCTATCAGGGACAGCAATCTGTGGCAAATCCGTGGAAGATTAGACTTGGTATCGTCACTGATTTTTTTTTTAAAGGAAATCTTTGATTAAGGGATCTGACAATCTCTCATATGATTGCTCTTGAAAAATGTCTAGTTCTGCTATCAGCATTACCCCCCAAAAAGTCACAGTTGGAGGATGAGCCGAAGGCCACGTTCAGACCATCGACTGTAAACAAAGCTGGATGCAGCCTCCGTGATGAACTCCCAGTGAAACCATAAATGAGCAAAGAGGACATGGAGGTGAGACATCAGTGAATGCTCACTTGTGGCAGGCGTAAGCTCATCCACCTGTCACTCCCTCAGTTAACCACAACTTTAGGCCTTAATTAAATCTAAACAAGTGAATTATAGAAAACAAAAATCAATCCCAGTACAGTCATCGTGAAGGAGGAAATTATCTGTAGGGACCTAACCCTTAAACTAATTTATTTCTGGTTGGATGTGAGGTTGATCATCTCAATTGGAGTCTATGCGTCACTCAGCCATTCACAAAAGTGCAGGTTTTAGTTCGTACATTTTGGCTTCACTTAGTCTCAGAGGCTGCTGCTTAGATCAGGCTGACCTTAACAATTTGTCACACAGCGGAGCCTCCTCGTCTAAAGCACTGAGCATGATGCATTGCACACAGCAGCAGCATAATTCAGAAGTTTCAAGATAACACAATGCATGGAGTCTCCTGACTGAATTAGGTTTTGAGTCCAAGTTACAGATTAAACGCATGTTCAGAGAGACATTAGACTGTGTTAAAAACTTAACTTGGCTTTTCATTTACTTGACACAGGGCTAATTTGTCAAAATATTAACATTTGCTCATCTTTTAATGCAATGCAATGCAACCTCCACAACCTTCCAGAATCCATATATTGATTATTTCAGGTGCCAAAAACATATATTTTCTTTATTTCATTAAATCTGCTACGCACCATCATCATCAGCAAAAACATTTTTTGACAAAGCAAAACCAATTGATTTTGTCTCAAACAAACTCGATGAAATGACAAGAAATGAAAAGGACAAAAAAGGAAAGTGGGTGGATGATACAAGAGTGACGTCTGTGAAGCAGCCTTATCATTTTAAGACATTCACCTTGGTTTGTCGACCCACAAGCTGGCCCCTGTATCTATGATCCCTGAGATACTTTTGGGGGGAACTGGAGGCTTAGACTCGGGCCACACGGAGCATGAAATAGGCTTTTATCATAATCACGGCCTCTGGTCTTTTGTGGTGGCCACTGTAGAAAATCCCCCCCCAGCATCCTATGCGGTGCTGCCGCCAGGATCCTCCACACAAGTTCTTGTGCAGTTCGGGTAACGGTGCAGAAGAAGTGCAGCAATCATGAAACGATCATGTGGAACGATGAAGGCTCGTGTTCATTTGCAGGATCGCAACGGAGCTGCCAGGCTCACGTCAGCGCAGTGTGGAGTCGAGTGTGGCCTCGCAGAGTTCACGCTGGGATGTGAAGCAGACTGAAACATACTGTCAGAGCAGCTGTAGGAACAGGTTCTGTTTCATCTGGATTCATCTCAGCTGGTAGATTACTGGCAGGTGTTTACACAAGGCTTCGACACAGGCACTCTGCTACCTCCTCCTGGAGTGTATGTAGTGTGCGTGTGTGGTATGTGTGTGTTCCCGTATTTTCTGAATGTGAAATCAGATTAAACTTGGGGAGAGGGATGGGGAGGCTGAGCTGCAAGCACTCGGTTACGCTCGCTTTACTCCGAGGTATGTGCATGTGTGTGTGTGTGTGTAGGTGTGTCTGTTCATCTCTGTTGGGGGTGGGGTGGGGGCTGGAATTGCGGTTCTTGGCTCTCAGGTATTTAACCTGAGGCCGTTTGTGCACAAGCTTCAGTGTGTGTCATAAAGTAAAAGCCCACCTGCTGATGGCTGTGATAAGAGGCCTTTGGGGCTCTGTCTCCCGTTACATCCATAACATCCACAGGTTGGTTAGAAAATTACCAGAACATGACCACAACATGATCAGAACCCCGAACAACTGTAATTACCATGTTGTCGGGTAATTTATGTGCACAAATTCCTACGTATCTAAGACATTCTGAGGGTTGTTGGCTAATAAGAAGATCATTTCATGAGACCGACGTGTCTGGGAAACATTTCTATGTTCCCATGTGGATTTAACAAAGCGAATATTGTCTTTGAGTACCAGTTTGAGATACAGCAGTAGTGACAACAAAGATAACAATATCAAAGTGGGGAGTTTTTGGTCATTTGCCCAGTTCCCCACAGAAAGGATCAGCTCACCAGTTGAGACAGCACTTTTTTAAAAATGCATGGAAAAGTTGAGCAACATCTAGAAGACCCAATTAAATGTAAAAGAAATAGTAGTAAAAAAAAGCAACAAGCTTGGGTTTCCATGTCTTGTGGCAATTTTCACACCATTTAATCAAGACTGCAACACAAAACTGAACTGTAAACACTAATTAACTGGATGGAAAGACAAAACGTCAATGTAATGCAGACTCATTTTCTGTAGGTTGGCGGGGTGATTTTGGGGTAGACGACAAGTAAACAAATGTTAAAAGTTTAAAGGGTCATTACATGAATCAAAACATATTAGCTGGCCCCATAGAGAGTCTCAGTTTTATTATCTGAGCTACAATGCCCCATTATCCCATTAATAATGTATTAACGTCCTGCAGGTGTCTGGACTCACTCAGCACTGACAGATTGTTAGTAAGAGTAATTATAAGTAAATGTAATCTATCTATCTATCTATCTATCTATCTATCTATCTATCTATCTATCTATCTATCTATCTATCTATCTATCTATCTATCTATCTATCTATCTATCTATCTATCTATCTATCTATCTATCTGTCTATCTATCTATCTATCTATCTATCTATCTATCTATCTGAAGTCAAATAACATATCCTCTTCTAGCTCTCCATAACCTCTGCTCTGACCTTGTGTGGGTCTTTGTGCCCCCCCACCCCCACCCCAGGTGAATGTGCGTTAACTGGCTCTTTTGTCATGACTTTAACAGGACACGTCAATCAATAGAGAGGAAATTACCACTTGAGGAATGAGAGGAATCTGTATTCCTTCACAAAAAAGTGAGAGACAGGGAAGGAGGGCGAGGCCGGCGGACAGACAGAGACAAAGATAGACGTGACCTCTCATTCATATTTTCAGCTTGGTCATTTTGATCAGTTGACATTTTTATTTTCAGATGTTGAATCTTTAGTCTATAGAAAGCCCAGATTGTGACATTGCGAAAACATTTCCCAGACACCGAGCGTGTATTTCAGGATTGTGTTACAGGAAATTTCCCCTCACACAAAAAGTGAGGTTATGACACACGAGAGATCAGTGCCAGTCCAGAATCGTAACTTGAACGCAACCTTGCTCTAGCTCTGCACAAATACAATACTGGTATATTTCTTTTCACTGCCAAAAAAAGAAAATGACAAATGAAATGTGAAGTTTGGTGAAAGTTGTGTTATGATTTGTGTATTACTGTGCGTTGTAGAAAAGAAAGAGTAAGAAATATCATGTGACTGACACGCTCAATACAATTCATCTCAAATAATAATAGTCATAAAGTGATTTTATAGGTATCAAACTGTAGCTTCAGGGACAAACATGAAGTCACGCAGCTCATATCACAGAAATTTAAAACTTCAATTATTAGTGAAACTGTTCAAGTGTAAAGTTTAATCACTAAATAAAAATCACATTTACCACACAGAGCTCTGCTTTACTGTAATTTAAGTTTAAACTTTACGGATTGCAACAGTTGACAGTGTATCCTGAGACACGGTCTACAATGTGTTTCATTACTTCAGCCTACCATATCCTCTAGTGCAATGCGGTGTCTTCTCATAGAGGCTGAAGCATGATTTATCATGTTTGTATGTTTTGGCACTTACAGCCCATGGTTAAGGTTAGGGGAAAGACTGTGGTTTTGGTAAAAAGTTTGAGACAGGACATGTTTACTTAAAATTTAACCAAAATCCCCAACATGAGGAAAATGTTGTGGATCCACAAAGATATTGGACGAGTGATCAGGTTTGAAGAATGACATTCTGTCTGAGTATAACAACTTGACACGCTACTGTGAACTCTTTATAGCTTATATGTATGACATGATTATTCATAGAAATAAAACGCCAAGAGCAAAGTATCAGCGAAAACAACAAGACAGCATCTTTTTGGTCTTTATCTGCACATGGACTTGTGCCTATGGAACTGGTGGTTGTGTAGAGGGGAAGGTGGCAACCTGAGTCTCTGTCATTGACTTGCAAATGATTCGGACTCTTCCTCATCAATGACGTCAACTGTAATTGGTCCAGTGTTTGCTGACAGCTGATGTTGTGTAGAGTAATGTGTTATCCAGTTGTTCAAAGTGACTTTGTTGTCTTACACATTAATTTTGTCAAAATACTATTTCTAAGATCAAGATTACAGTAAACACCCTATTTATTCATAGTTAGAGAATACAAACTAAAATAAAACTCATTAAAAAAATGACAATACTGTAACTCCTAAAAGAAAGGGGGCAGAAAGTAACGTAGCATAAAGTAACAGTGACGGATTAGACCGTGTGTGTGTGTGTGTGTGTTTGTGTGTGTGTGTGTGTGTGTGTGCGTGCGTGTGTGTGTGTGTCCCTCTTCCTGCTCTCTGGTCTTTGTGTGGTGAGAACTCCAGTCCGACTTGCGTGTCTGAGTTTTCAGCACAGATTTCAGACAGATAATAAATGTGTCAGTAGTACGAGGTAGAAACATTCTTAGCTTTCATTACGTCTGCAGTCACACACACACATACACATGCACGCAAGTGCGCACACGCACACAAAAAAGCAGCCATTCCTATAAAACCTGGTGTCTGAGTCAGCCTGAGAGAAAGGGGTTTAGTGTCTAGTCCACCCGTCCTCTATAGACACCATAAAGACAACTGCATCCAGATCTGCTGTTTGTATGAGAGTCCTGTCTTTATGAGGACCAGTTTTAGACCTTGAAGCTGATGTGGACAATTTCTTAGCTTGTCACACCTTCAAATACCTGCTTGGCTTTTGCCCTAGTTTTAAATAGCTTAATAAATAGTCTCGGTATCAACAATGGATGCAGTGAATATGTAAGAAGTGGTGATTGTGCTCATTGATTATCAATTGATTTTGCAGGTTATCTCAGCATTTTAAAGTCTTAACATCTACACAGGATCACAAACAAGCAGGCAGGTGCTCGGGCAAGTGAACTGGACACATAACATGTTACAAAATACCCAGGTAGGCACATATAGGAGAACAAGGGAACCAAAACAGAGGCAGGTTGTTGACATACTGACTGGGGTGATGAGAAAATTAGGAACAGGTGCGTGTGTGGGCAGGGAAACCTCCGGTGACTGCACATTAGAAACAGGTGAGCAGATGGGTAAGGAGACAGGGAGAAATGTGAGAGGACATGTGGTGGGTGGATGGAAAAATATGGCCAGGGAGAGGTACATCAGCAGAGGCTGGAGACAGGGGCCGAAGGGACCTGAGGAGCAGCTGACAACTGTGACAGGTATGCGCTCTGGCAGAGAGGCTACGCGCAGTTAGCAATTAGCTGGTGAACATGGAGGATTTAGCAACCATGGAGACGGATATTTTTACTGAGGAGTCGGTGGAATAAGGAGAGCAAGTAAGGACGCGCATTCATCAAGTGGACAGAGGCGCAACTTCAAATGAATGGTAATGTTGCTCTGTGCCTAATGTGTGCAAACGTGTTCAACATTTTAATAGCAACTTTTAAAGGCGATAGATAATGTGTTGGTCTGGCATCCTCAAGTAGCAAAAACACTTCAGCCTAATAATATGGTTATTAATGGCAATTATTAAATGGGTAAGTAAAGAGTGTGTGTGTGTGTTCTTGTACATGCTACGTTGTGAGGACCGCAACGAGTTTTTAACCAACAGACTGAGGACATTTTTGGGAAGTGAGGACATTTTGGCCGGTCCTCACTTCTTCAAGGGGCTTTTTGAGGGCTAAGACTTGGGTTAAGACATTAGGTTAGAATTAGGTTTATATTAGGTTTAGAGTGATGGTTAAGTTTAGGCATTTGTTTCGGATGGTTAAGGTTAGGGTAAGGGGCTAGGGAATGTATTAGCCTATGTCAATGACATGTCCTCACTAAGATAGAAGTACAAGGATGTGTGTGTGCGTGTCAGGGTCAGGAATTGTCCTCCCTCTGGGCTGATCTGCCCACTTAGATCAAAGCGAACTTCCAGGACAAACTCTGGAGTGTCCACTGTTCCGGATGCCGCCTGGAAAATCCCACTCACTGGAACACGGTCACCATGGGAACCATCAGCCATTGTGTGTGTGTGTGTGTCCAAGTGCATGTAAGTCATGGGTGTCCTGTGGCTCATTGAGACCTTTTACGTGGTTCACACTTAGAAAGCTCTTCTGTTAAAACTGTTACACACACACATACACACATACACTCACACAAACATCCTGCTTGTTGGGCAGTGGTTAACCAGGCAGGCACTGCTGATGACAGGCCTGCAGTGTTGCTGTGGTGACTCTTGAACCTGGCCGGAGGTCACTGTTCAAAAGGAGGTCAACATTCAAAAGGTCAGTTAGCACCGCTCAGTGGGCGGTGACGCTACCGGTCCCTGAGCAGAGAGAGAGAGACAGAGCCGCATTTAAAGACAGCACTCACAGGACAGTAGAGCATGCACACATGGAATTTGTGATATTGCTGGGTTTGATTAACGTCAGCGAAACCATGCACCTTACTCCCACCGTGGTAGTCGTCCATCCTGCTGGAGCTTTCAACTGTAACACACCTCCGACAAAGAACTTTCTACACAAATGAGTCAATGACAGCATGTGTACTTGTACTGTATGCCTGTGGCTGAATGATACTTGAATACCTTCAGAAGTAGATACAATGCCTCATACTCATCGGGTGCTTCGCCTTGTGTGAGACAGAGATAAAGGACTATTTTTCACTGAAAAGCAAAAATTCTGATCCAAATATTTTGATTCGCCTTAAACTTTTAAAAATGTTTCAGTTTTATCATTTCAGCATTTAATTACACTGAAAATCACTGTGGCACTTTGATTGAGACATCAGGATTGCACAGAATAATAAGCAATGGTGGTTCCTGCTTGTGGAAAGCTGCAGTGAAGGATCGTATGCCGGCAGGGCATCCTGGTGAGTCACCTACCCTTCAGGCTTTAGTCTTTACTGCACTGGCCCCGATTCAAACCCAATCTCTTTGCTACGTGTGGTCCAATCTCTCGCTGACTTTTCTGTGTCAAGAAGAGACAAGATTAAAGGAAAAATACAAGAAAAATTGAAACAAATAAAACTCTCAGTGGTTGGTGGGTCTGCGTTAAAGCTTCTGTCTAATTCAGCCAAAGAGACAAGGACAGGCTGTAAAGAGTGGGAAGAAAATACTGAAGAACATAGAACAGTGATTTTCATTAGTCATGTTTTGTAAAAAAAAAAACAAAAAAAATATTTTGATTTCTTCTGTGATAATAGAAAAAATTGTTTTTACAACTACAATGTAGTAGTTTATGAGATGCCCTGTACCAACAAACTGCATGTGTAATCCATGAAGTCAGGACACCTTGGTGTTGTTTACTATATTGTTTCACACAGGTTTTTCAAAACAGAGCCATGGGTGATGAAATGCATAATTGCACGTTGGGAGCGCAGCTAGAAAAAACGAGAGGTTTGTCTCACGGCTATTGAAGACGTGGCAGTGGCCGACTCACTTTAATTACCACAGGTCCCACAGACACTGGAGTGCTGAAGTTGACTCATCCTTTGAGCCGAAGTCCTGTAACTGCATACTTTCTTCTTTAGGTGTTACAGTCACACAATTTGGTAACACACTTGGTATCAATTAGTACATGCATCATACTTTCCAAATAAGACGTAGCTAATATAAATTAAGTCATAAAATGCTCTTGATTACATAGACAACACAATGTTCCAGACGTGTCCTTTCAGACACACCATTGGTGCAGCGGGAGTTTATGGTTCAGCAGAGGAAAAAAAAAGTGGCAGCTTTACACTTTCTACATCTGTATGGCATTTAGTATGCTGCATTGTGCATTTCCTCCCCAAAGGTGAAATTGCAGACTTGCCTCAGCAGCTACTTCCATGCCAGATGATGGTGTTTGATAGTTGTGTGAGAGTGAAACTAATGAATTAGAGAACAGAGGGTGTGTGGAGTGCATCCAGATCTACAGGGAGCTCTGTCAGCCAAGGGGAGTGGACGAGACGGAAAGCCCACCTTGAATTTCAACACGCATTCACCCCTGCAAATCAATAACCCTGTTGCCAGCATGCACTTGAATATGCAAAGGCACACACACATATAGACACGCGCCTTCACTGCAACATACACACATGAACAGTGTAGGTTTTCAACAGGGAATATTCAATGTAAACATTTGGAGTTGCGGACATTATTCCAAACCATTTATCAATGCAGTATGTCAACACTCAGACAAAGATTTTTGAATAGTTTTTGTTTTTTTCCAGTGTCTGAATCTCTGCTCTGCTCTATTTTAGGTCCAAAGTATGCAGATAATATTCAGATGAGTTCCAGATGGACATTAGTAGAACCAGGTGTTTGAATCAGCTCTCAAAGCTCTATCAATTCCTCCATCAGAACATTATTGAGGTTCTCCAGTTATCGCTTCCTCTTTAGGACAAAGCAGCTCGGCATCTCTGAGCCTCTGGAGGGCATTTGATCTGTGTTGTGAGGAAGAAAAGAGATTGAATGAAATGGGGTGATGAGCGATGGAGTGCAATGGAAATAATGTTCTCGTGCCATGATAGCTTTATATCTTACTGTACTGCTTGAAATGCTTTTTGGCTCTCGTTATGGGCTGAACTTAGGAGAGACCACTAAGGGGCAGCACAGACATGCCATCAACACCACTAAAATACTGAAATATCACCTCCTTTAAAGTTGAGGTGGTTTTGCCAGGAGACGTGGAACAAGATAAGCTTTCATTTGGAGTCGTGTTTGTGTCCACGTGGGAAATGTAAGTAAATAGCCACACTTTATTTTGTTCTGTTTTAGGTCTCCACCAGCTCCTGAGGGAAATATCTAGCTCTTTAGTCGCTAAATGCTCCACTATGTTCACCAGCTTGTAACTAACTGTCTCTGTCTTTGGTGCTGATCCAAGTAGACGCCAAAGCAGAATACTGCTCCCAGCAGTGCTCTGTCGAATATTTGCATTCTTCCTCCTTTGCCAATAGACCAGTCTTGGGCTGACGACCAAGAGGGCCAGAGGAGACACAAATATGTGGTATAGATTTACTATATAGTGTATAGTGTTCTGTTAGCATTTTTTTGTTTTTCCTGTTGCAGCAACATTGTGGGCTGAATAGCTAAATAATAAACTATATAAGTCACTAAAAAGTGTGGTAAGGCTCATGGGAGATGGGGTAAGGTGATCATTTTTGATCATCATATGGCTATCTTAGAAGATAAAGTAGAGGAAACTCAGTAAAAAGTGATGAGGATGAAAATAATCAATGTCTAAAGTTCTGTCTTTGTGTAATGTATTCAGTAGGTGACATTCAGAGGATCAACTGCAGCTTAGATCAAAATGACCACAGAATACCACATCACGTCCCTGGAGGGAATCAGCCAATCACAGCCCTCAGTGCCTCTGACGCACTGTCAGTCTGTCCATCAGTCCGTCTGACTGACGGGCCCCAGACGCTCCTCTTCTGTCTCGCTCTCTCCTTCTGTCTGTCTCCCTCTCCATTGTCAGTCTGATGCTGTGTTCACATCAGGACCAACAGACAGAAAAGGAGATGGGAAAGTCACTGTGAGCAGTAAAAAAGGGACATGCAAAACACACCCACAAACATACACATGGCAAAGTCTCCCCTTCCATGACTGACATTTGTAGGTTACAGCGTGGAGTGAAGACAAGGGTTCAAGCGAGCCAAAGTCTTTGACCAACATGCTGACATAAATTCATACTGAATGTGTTTGACGCTGCTTTGATAGTTTTGATGTCTGTGTTTTGATTCATACACCCTCTGAACTATCAATCTAACATCTTTAGTAGGAGCAAATCTCACCAAGGGCGGCATGGTGGAACAGTGATTCTTAGCAACTTCTGGGTTTAATTCCTGAGCCTTTCTGGGTGGAGTTTGCATGCTCTTCCTAAACCTTGTGGGTTCTTTCTGGTTTCTCTGTTTTGCTCCCAAGTCCAAAGACATTTACAATAAGCGGATTGGAGAATCTAAATTGCCTGTGATGTGAACATGAGTGTGTGAGGTTGTTTGTCTCTACTATATGTCTGTGATAGACTGCCGAGCTGTCCAGGGTGTACCTGGCCGGCCCTCACCCTGAGTCAGCTGGGATTGGCTCCAGTTCCCTACAACCCTGCAGGAATTAGCTTCATAGACAGTAGATGGAAGGATGACAATTATTCTTGTGATAAAAAACACATTTTATAGCATTTAAAAGACAAATTTAGGCTGAAATGAGAATTCATTATCTGCACTTTCAACTTCAAACTATTCACAGCTTACTCATCTTCCCACATATAAAGGAACTGAGGCCAGTTCAAGCAGAGAAAGTTGATAGTTTTTTGGGGGGTTTTTTTTGGTGCTCAAAACTACCAGAACCATGAACCTCAGAGAGGGAATGGGGCTGGTTGCGCATTCAGTCTGTTACACATTTCATGGAGCTTTGACTGGCGACAGGAGCCGAGCTGAGATATGCCTTTAACCTTTAAACTTTTTTAATTATCATTTGCTGTTTCCAAAGTAAATAATGACGAATTACAGGAACACACTGTAAATTCAGAGAAAGGGAAAAAAGGAAACTTGTAATAGCAATCCCATGACAACTGGGCAAAGCCTATCTGCAGAGAAAGACTGAAAGCTCCAGAACAGTTACCAACGGACCTTCTGGTAATCCTGCTTTCAAGTTCAAATATCGTTCAGACCATACTTCTGAGCACTAAAATGGGAAAAATATTCACGTCTGCCAGTTGCAAAGCCATATTTACTGGTAGCTGCGGCAAAATAAAAACCAATATAAACACTAATGAACTCAATGGACTGAATTGTTTGTTTGTATCTGATTTCACTTGTTCACAAGCCTATTCATTTAAATTGTGTGACTACAAGACAAGGAGTGAACACCATGAACACCAATTTGCAGTTTTCCTGTTGTTTTTTTTCCATTCTGGCAACACTGTAATAAATGCAGCAAGAAATTATTTTCTCAACAGCTGTTTCCAAGGTCAGGAACTTTAAATGTCAACTTCGCAATTATTCCCATCAGGCACACTAATAGATATTTCCAGTGTATGTCATTTGTCTTTCGGTCAGAAGGATTATTTCCACCAGTCACGATGGATTTTGACATTTCACCTTTTACAGCGAAAAAGCAAATTTGCCCCCATGACACCGCATAAGAACACAGGCCCAAACTTTTTTTTGTTGGTTGTCTCTTCTCAGGATCCCGGCCCTGCCCAGGAGTTACGACGCGATGACAGGACGGACTGACGAGCAGTAAATCCTGTCAGCGCACACATGTGCATGCACACACACATTTACGGATATACTATGCTCACACATACGCAGCAGAGTCAAAAGGGTACGCTGCCTCCTACTGTGTTGCGAAGCCCTACAGGATGTCTCACCAACCGTGGTAGTAACACGTGCAGCATCGCTCATACACACACAGATATTCAACATACTTGGACAAAGTGCCGGGGTAATCTCCACGGAGATGCCCCTCCCTTTTCCTCTCTTCCTCCAGACACACTTATAAAAATTCTCCCTGTTGAAAACACGCACACACATTTCTACACACACCATCCCAGTTTCCTGCAGCTCTTCCTGGATCTTATGATGGTGAGCTGGGAACCGTCAATGTGTGAGATGACATGGCCAATATTAGTCACTCTCGCACACACTCCATCACTCACCACACTCAGTGAGAGACACTTCCAGCATTTATACAGTACCATGGCATGTGCTCTGCAGTGCTCTCCAATGTGGGCTTGTAGACAGTCACAGTCACATTTCCAGCATCATATGACAGAATATGCACACACAGACACACACACACACCATATAAAGCAGGACGCTACAGTTGCATTGGGTTTAATTCTTGATTAAATTATGTGGGTGTGTGGGTGGGGAAGGAGGGAAGCACTGCTGTGTGGTCTATTAGTGTCAGCCAGGAACACACCACACACTTAAAGCCAATCACGAGCAATGAGTCGAATGCGCCACACACTCGCAATCAATTAGCTGAAACATCTGTGTGCGGATGAGCTTAATGTTCATGTGTGTCCACATGTGTGTGTTTGTTTGGATCTGAATAAATCATAACTGTTTTAAAGTGAGAAACTCTACCTTCCCACTTTCCCTCCCTGCGGTGTCTCATTGTTGGCTCGGACTGAAGTGGAGTCTCTTTTGCCAGGTATGGTGTTCCCACACACATATACACACAAGCCAACACACACACATGCGCGCACACACATACATACACATTAGAGTAGATTTTCTCTGTTTTAGCTTCATTACGCAGCAGAGAGAACAGGCACAGCGCTATTGGCATGTGGGTTAGATTAGCCAGGCCTGCAGAGCCTTGTTCTATTACTGAGACAGAGAGTGGAGGGAGGGGGGGAGGGGGCTGGGGTCCTCTTTAATATATTTAGCAGAAGAGAGGAATATAATTGAGAGACAGAAGCATGGGAAAGTTTCCACCGAAGACACGGGAGCATCACTGGAAGTGCAGCAACAAGTCAAGTCTGAGAGCAGTAACGCACACTTAGAGTATTTACAACAAAAACAGAGCGAGCTCACTGTTTTCATTGCTCATACATATTAACACAAACACATGCAGAGTCAGATATTGCAAGTATTTAGCACAAAGTATATTGCCCATCTGGTGTGTGTATGTGTATGGGTGTAGAGGAGGTATCAAAAGGGAAGATGATGTATGAAGACAGCTGTTAAACTGCCTCCAACCCCCATCTTCTCTTTCTCTGTGTCGACCCTCCTCCTTTCTGCAGTCCGGCTGTATATCACGGCTGGCGCTCATTCTCTTGACATTAATATGCAGTGTGATTGACATTCATTTCAGCTAAAAAAAAAAAAAAGGTTTGTGACACTGTGTGTGTTAGTGGTCTGTCTGCTAGAGGCAGATGAGGGTGGGATTTCTCATATCAATTAAATCTCTTTTAGTTTTTTACATGCTAATATTTTATCGATCAAAAATATAAATGATGTTTCAAGGGAGAATATCCTCCTTAAACCAGAACAGAGTACAGTATTGATGTTGCAGTGGTCCAGTCCACTGATCATTTCATTTTCAGTCCTCGACTAGATTGACTAGAGTGAGACTGTCGACGCTTCTTGCTGCCAAAAGCATCATTCCCTTCAAGAGCAGTGATTGTTTTTGAGAAATCTTAAACAGTTTCACTGCTTATTTTTTGATGGACAATAAGAAAAAAGAAACAATTTGCCAATTGCTGTGAGATAGCCTGTCGCTGTGGCTTGGTTTTCCTCTTGTCCTGTCCAATTTGCTTCTGTAGCTAGTCTAGACTCACCTTTTGTGTGTATTTGTATGAGGTCAGAGGTGAGCGCTGCGTCAGTGCACAAGATGTCTTGGCATTGCATTGTGGGTATCCTGACAGCGCCATCTGGCTCTGTGGTGACAGTGGAGGTACAGTAAGATGTTCACTCACCTTGCTAAAGCAAATCATTGTACTGTACACACAAACACACAACAACCGCCCACATGCTAGGTGTTGTTCTGCCACTGAAAGTTGGTTCAAGTTGTTAGCATTTTAATTTGTTGTTAATTGTAGTCATCAAGCGAAACTTTATGATGTTTCAAACAAACAACAATGCTGTAAATTAAACCTAAAGGAAAAGGACAAAAAACTTGCCTGAAAACAGCATCTGCTACAGTTTTCAAATAACAAAGTAAAGCAATAATTATTTTGTGATCACAGAAAATGAAATACTGCCACCATGAAAGAAACTGCAAGCATAACTTGGTCTTGTCTATATCCATAAAACCCAAGTCATTTTTTTTCGGGCTCCCAGTTATAATCCTAGGTCATTTACCCTGAATCTGAATGATAAAAATCTGTAATAAACGGTACAATTTGTGTTAATAAATGCCCAACTCTTCTTATCTTGCTAAGGCCAGGGAGGCAGGCAGATATAAATACAATTGATCAGATTTTTGCTTCTTATACAAATGAGTCACAGCTTCTTCTTTTTTACATCAGAAACACGAGTTTCACAAAAGATTGGTAACTACATTACCTACTACAGACACACACGCTCACTGTGTATTTATGAGTGATCTGCACTGACAGGTTCAAATGTCAAACTACTATTTCATTTCACTAGATAAATATGGCACTGGCCTGAAAATACTGGAAGTTTTGTGTTTTTGTCTTTCTGTTAATATCCTCATTGAAACATGGTCTTGCAGTTGCTCCCAGAAATAAGCCCTGTCAGACCCTCTCACATGCAGTCTCTTTGATTTTGCCATTGACAGGGGAGAATTCGGTATCTGGCCTCGGACACAGTCTTTTTTTATAGCCTGGTTGTAAATAACACCACCAGCTGATGCTTTCTGAAAGCACATTGGAGAATAACTAAGTGTCAGTCACACACCAGGATGAAGAATTTATATTATATTTGCTCCATGCCCTGTGTTCTCACAGTGCAACAAAAAATATTTTAGTTTTTTGAGGATCAGGTTGGGAATGTCTCTGTGTGCACCTGTGCTCACACATTAAGCCTCATTAGAAGGTAACGTATAGCACCTGTGAAACAGTACAATAAACATAAAAAATAAGCTACACAACAAGAAGCACAATACAAGCTGCTGCTGCAAAAACGTCTTAAGCCCAATCAGGCTGTTTTCCATCATTTTGGAATAAAAGGAATGTACTTAATGCGCGCACAACACATGTAGACAATGGAATAGGACAGTTGGACTGATGAGACGATTAACATCCTTGGCTTGGATATATTTCAACAGACAATGCTACAATATCAGATCTTTGTCGAGTGAAAAACTGTAATATCATTTAGGTTTTGACACATGCAGGCATTAGTCTTAATTTTGCATAATTTACAAGCCATAACATATAAGTACAAATCCTCACCAGACTGTGTGAGGCAGTATGAATCAATAAATATAGAAGAGATAATGCCAGAGCTCTGAGTGTTAGTAGATATATTGAAAATTGGATTCTGAATATGTGTGTCCCCATTTAAAAGACCTTTGAAGAGCAATAGATGTCTGATCCAAGTGGGACAAAATCAATGCATGGATAAATGTTGTTTTTTGAGAAACAATGACCCTTAGTTTGGTTGTGGTCCCCTGATGGAAAACAAAAGGAGTTAAGCAAACACATGCTGATCTCTAGTCAATCATTTATGAATAGACATACATAAAGTCAAAAATTGAGGCTTTTGCACTATGTTATTTATGTTATTTATTAACCTTAATGGTTCAGGGAGCTACACACATTTCTGCCCCTGTAACAGAAGACAGTCCTTCACCTTTTGGTCAAAGCTGACCATAATAGATGTTACAGAGAAAAGATTAAAGGATTTCTTAATAGTCATAATAAATTACAGATTAATATGATTAGGCCTGGTTATGATATGATTAATATGAGTTTACAGATAGTTAATGTGTTGACCAGTTGCTTTTGAATTATGAGGGTTAAACACAGTTTATTACTGGACATGATCCATGGGAGAAACAGAGGAAGCAGACACTTGAAAATCATACACTGATATGTCTCACAGCAATGTTGGTCCTTTTTTTTTGGGCCTTTTTCCTTCATTATATGCGAGATGAAGGAGTATACTTGACCTTGCATGTGTTTTTAGTTTGATGATTTCCTCTCGTCCCTCCCTCACCTCCCTCTTTCCATCTTCCCTGGGGCAAGTTCTGGCCCCATGCACCTCCACTTAAAATGACCCTCCACCTTCCAGCCCCCTCCATAGTGCACCTTTACACTCCTCAAATGGACTTTGTGTGTGTGTGCATGTCTGTGAATGTGTGTGTGTGTGGGCATGCGTGTTAGTCTTCAAAGTCAAGTGCATTATTGTGTGCAGAATTAATGATAATCCTCCGTAGTGCTCCTGTGCTGCATAAGCCCCTCGAGCCCCTCTTTACCTTTTAACTCCAGAACAACACACGTCTCTCTGAGCCCCGTCTTACCTAAAGACCTGCCCTGATGCACAAAAGACAGACAGCTCAGACAGAGAGGGAGAGTGGGGGGGGTCAGTTGGAACCAGCTGGACAGAGCAGAAGTTATGAAAGACTTCTTCAAATCAGCAGCGGCTCGGTGTCTCCCTGCACAGCGGTGCACCTCTCCGAGACTCTGCATGCATATCCACACACACTCCTACTCTGATTAAACTCTTCTTTTCTCACTTCCTTGCCCATCCTCCCTCCTTCCTGTTTACCTACCTCACCTTTTCCTACAATTTCACATCTTATTGAACACAGAACACAGCTTCTTAGCTAAAGGATATATTAGGCAGGCAAGCCAGAACATTAATAGTAGCTCTTCATAAGGAACATAGAGAAAGGCTCTATGACAAACGTTACTTTTTTTTTTTTTTTTTTTACAGCGACTGCCATCTCTCATTTATAGCCAGGAATTCTAAACAGATGTCTTTATGCATTTGCTTGCACAACAGTGAGCGTAAGTTTATGTTTGGACATGGGAAGCTGAAGTGAGGGTTCACACTCGATTCTGTCGGGACGAGAATACTGCACCTCTGTGGTAATCGTGATGGCCACGCTCCAACCACAACATTGATCCCCAGGACTCTACATCACACACACATGCATATATTTCCGTACATACACAGACACTCAGGCACACACGCTCAAAAAACACTCAGGTAATCATTTCCATATTCACTTTCTTTGCATTCATATTCCTCTCCCCGCTCTATGTTTTCATAAAAACAATGTCTTTGTGGCTCTCAAAGAGGGTTAAATAAGTTTTTTTTGGAAATCCCATTTCGAGGGCCCCTTGCAAAGTGTGGTGGGCGTCTGTGCCATGTCACAGATTATACACGAGGTTGCTGCCAAATACACAATGAGACCCTCGACTCTACCAGTCTGCAGTCGCTGTGGTTTCACCTCCGTAAAAGGCTCATTTTGATTCATTCGATGTCCGAATAATTAAACATATTGGATCCAAGTATCAGCACAAATAGCATACCCAGTCCATCAGCTGTCACAAACCACCACCTTAAAGACAGCCAGGCGCTTGCTGTTAGCCTGAAGCTTTTAGACATGAAGCCTTATAGGAGTATTTCTTTAAAATTCATCTACCACCATCTAATTAAACATGAGCCCCTCTGGTTTGTGCACACCACAGGGCAGTTACATAAAATGTATCTGAACCTTTTTTTTTTGTGGTGGGGGGGATTCAATGCCACATGCATAATTGGCACAAGACTGAGGTTTCTTAAAATGCAGTAAACTCAGCAAGATGTCTTGAATTTAAGACAAAATGAAACAACGAGAAACATGCGTCACAGTCAGTTCTAGGGCACACGGGGCTAGTGCATACTGAGAAGCCACTTTCAGTGTTAGTGTGGACAATAAAATCCTACTAATACCAGCTAAATCCTCTTTATATTAAATATGCGAGGTGTTTCTTTTATGGCATATAGGCTATGGAGGACTGGTTCTAATCATCTTAAAAAATCTCATGGAATGCACCTGTAAATTTAATTGACTTGAAAACCCCTTAATAAGCATCGTCCACACTGCCCTCTTCAGGGAACAGAGATTAAGTGATGGAGTGGAGGTCGAAAAAAAGTGGAAAGAAAGGACTGGTTAGATTAAATAAGATGGATGATTTGCTCCTCGTTTTACCTTGGTTATTTTGAGGGCATACTTTATTCTTGGGTGTAATGGGTTCTCTTGATTTTCTTCATCCTGTGGTTATATTTAATTCCTGCTGGTTTGTCAACGCAGTCTATTTCTGGCTGTTGTGTTTGGACCTGTTGTGGCAGTGAAACTGAGGGAAATTAAAACATGTAGCTACTGTGCCCCTCTCCTCAACTACATAACAAGTTCCAGGTGTGCTCTCACAGTCAGGCTCACACACACACATGCACGCACACACAGACACACTCTCACTCACTCACTCGGACACAGACACCTACACCTCTGAGTGGCCCTAGCTGCAGTAAAGTGTGTGGTGTTGCAGTAATGAGATATGTTGGTGACTGAGGTGTTAAAAGTTCCTCTGGGCCGCAGCAGAGGGACCACCACCTCGGTGCTAAGCTGCCGCTCATTTCCTGATCACTGAATGCATGTGCCATCTCACTGGATAAGCCTATAGTAGAGCCCATTTTTTTGCACTAAATCATGTACATTCAAACTCATACTGATGTGCCCAAACTGAGACACGTGTGCACTAAACACACAGTGATTGGTGGTGACACCACACGCAATCATCTCTGTCCCTCGGGCACACGAGGGCTGTATGCTGTTGGTCACGCTTTGGCCCCCGAAATGCCATTCACAAGACTGCCATCTTTCATCACCATCTCCACGGCAACCACGCTCTAAGTCACCGTGACAACGAATTCCACCTGGGCCTTGTGACACTATTACTGCCTCTTCCACGCCCATATCTCCATATTTGCACAACCCTCCATAGCTTTTTATAACTCAGTTTCAGATGTTACCTCGGCCTCTCTGCCTCTGTCCTGCACTCGGTCCCCAGCGCTCTCTCTATGAACCCCTCTCTTTGGGTTATTCTCTTACTTTTCTGATGTTCTGCATTACCGGACGCGCATAGCCTGATTACCATGCCAAGGGGGTCTGCACCAAAAATCAGCTGGGACCCTTGTTTAAAAACCCATTTTAGCAGGGGCCCATTCTGCCCATACATCTGCTCATCAAGTGTAGTGCACACAAAGGAGCACACACGGCATCCTAATTACATTTTGCCTGGAGCTGCAGAAACTAACCAGTATTCCTGTGGTGGAATATCTACCCTCAGGTTTGCTGTCTCCAGTTTGTGTGATTTAACAAACTTTGCGCTATTTAAACATGATGACTACAGAATTAATCCTTGTCCAAAAAAAAGCAAATAGTCACAATCATATTTTTTCCACAAAGCTTTGTTTGGCTTGCTTTCAAGAGAGGGGCGACATGAAATGACCCATTCAATAAGACCCACCTTAATATCCATTATACAACTGTTTAATATGCTCTGGTGGTGCATAATCTCATCAAGCTTGCAATTAATTATACATGTTACAGACAAATGGATGCGCATGAAACTGTAGGATATTTAGGGGCCCTGAGGATCTGCGGTTCAACTTCCCTATTGACACCCCAGCCTTAATTAAACTTAAAAATAAAAAAAATGATAAATGATGCCGAGAGCTGTCTGAGCATACCACTTTGGGCTCAAACTTATACCTTGCACACAGGATATGTCCTTTGATCATTCTAAAGAGTTCTGCTGCCCCCGTGTGGTTGCACTGAGGCAAAGCTGGCAGTCTTTTTGGCAGTGATTGAGAGAACATCTGAAACATAATGACATTCAGACTGTGCAGACTTTATTAAATGTTTTATAAAAAAAAATCATTGCCAATTACCTTCATAACTTCACAGGTGTTTTCTTGTTGAAGCAGTTATTAATGGGCAAACAACTGTAGCTACCACACATGGTTTGTTATTTGGTTGGAGTGGGTCATAAACATTATCACTATAAACTCATTGAAATGAGGCTATAAGAACTTTGAACTACAGTTCTTCCATCTATCTCCATCTATTTACAATCTACATCTAATGAGAGGCTGTTAAGAGAGCAGCAGTGGAATGTTTGCAACACTTTTGTGGTACTTGTACTTTAGTTGAGTAGGCATATATCTTTCTGTAATACACCAAATGAAAAGACTGTAGCCTTCTTATTACTGAGCTACCTGTGTAAAGTCATTATCAATCAAAATTAAAACATAAATCTTTCAGGATAGCCCTACTCCATAAGAGAGGACATTAGCCTAGAAATAGGCCTACTCTCATTTTTGGTGTTGTGTTTTGTTGCTTATAGCCTATTTGGAAAGTGGGATTTGTACAATAGCCTACTGTTTTTAACACTATGGTATTATGTACACAGATCATTTTTTGAGGGCTTTTTTGATGACAGGCTGAGCTGTTACAGTAGGCTACGTTGATCTTTTAAAACTGCGTTGAAAGTGTCTGCTGCCCATGCTGCTTCCTTCCTTCCTTATGTAGGCTATGTTACAGAAGAGAAACACACATGTCAAGAACATGGATCTATTATAAGACAATATGGTCAGGATCGATTTGTAGCCTATTATCAGAACAAACATGTCCTGTGATGGTCAGCCTCCTTGCATAATTAAGCTGAAAATCACATCATGTGACTTGTAGGCTATCCTGAGACATGCCATGTGATTCACATGTCTCAGGATACAAGTCTGCAGTAAAGCTCCAGCATGATTATGTAAATGATAGGCTACGTCATGATTTTTCATTCTATATCATACAAAACACCAAAGATGTAGGCTATATTAATGAAAACAATGTGCAAGTAAAATAAAAATATAAAATATAAACAACCAGTTTTTTAGGCAAAAAGGTGAATTTAATTTCAATCTAGGTCTATGTATGTAATGTGAATGTCCAGCCCCAAAGGTGTCTGTTGAGAAAAATTCTGGCCCTTCGACAAATATATTTGCCTACCCCTGTAGATCCATGAGGTCCCATGCATGGATGCATTATAATAGACTTATGGTCCCATGGCGAGCTTCTCTTCCGTTTTCTTAGGCTCTCTAACCGCCGTAAAATAAAAACAAGAAGAGGAAGGTGGTGGTCTGTGCTGTTGGGGACCAGGGCGGCTGAGCTGGACGACTGGACCCCTAGCGGCCGGTTCTTTCTGCAGAGCTCAGAGTCAGAAGAGAGGGACAGAGGGATAGAGGGGCAAGAATGGCGACGGTGCAGCAGCAGTGCACTAGGTGCACGGTAGACAAGAAAGGTTTTCGGCGGGAACTCGATTCGTGGCGACACAAGCTGATACACTGCGTCGGTATGTGCAGTTTAATATTTTGTGAAGTGAAACAATATACTATATAATAAGTTGTGAAGTAACCACGAGCTGTGTCGGTCTGCTAGCCGATGTTAGCTGTGTTAGCTTGGCTCCGTTGGGTTAAGTTAAGCTGGCAGGCTAATATTTACCAGCTGCCTAGCTACTCTAGTTGGCTCTTTGTCCCCCCCTGAGCTAGCTAGCCCCTCGCCGGTCCTATCTCGGTCAGATAACGTTAATGTTGTATGACTCGGATGACATATACATCATCAAGGCGTATGGTTGAATTTGTAGCTGACGGTGCAGTCGTCGTCGTCAGCGAGATTTGTTTGTTGACATATATCGTGGCTATGCTAATGCTGAGCTAAATGTCTGTGCTAGCATTATAGCTGTTAGTTAGGGGGGAGGGGATGGGGGTCGTTGCTACGTTAGAGAAGCTAATGTCAGTGCAATCTGAGGAAAGTATACATCTCAGCGGTCTCGAATAACGATTTTCCGCACATCGTTTGCTAATTTGAAGACTTATTTTATGCAACTGAAGCCGGTTACGTTAGGTTAGCTCACCCGAAGTCGTCTGTAAGCATTATGCTTCATAATATCTAATCACAGTGACATTAATTTCAGAGCAGACGCAGACAAAGGGAGCAATAATCTACCTACCCAACCTGACTACGGTTAATGGAAAATGTTTATTGTTTGTGCTGACGTAGTGACTGTGAGCACATTTTTTTTTAGCATTGCAGGTGTAAACTTGTTGGCAACTCGCTACATTAGCGCACCGGAACGTCCAAATATATTGTTGTTTCCCCCTATACACATTTGGTTAAAACAACAAAACATTGTACCCAAATAAAATCTAAAACAGACATGTCTTTTGAATTTGTCTTGCAGGGTTTGAAAGCATCCTGGAAGGAATCTATGGCCCGATGCTGATGAGAGACCTCAGTGTATTTGATGGTAGGTTGTTGTATGTGCATTAAAACCTTATGAATGCTTTGTGCAACCATAGACCTATTGTATATTATTTATTAAAAAACAAACAAAACCAACCATGCGTCAGTCTACCTCTCGAGCCATTCTGACATTCTCACCTCGTCTGTTGCATTACATCTCGAGAACAATAAGATGATAATAGTGTGAATAGTGGAAAATGAGCCAGAAATGCAGTGTGTTGTTTCCCAAACAGCGACTCGTCTTGAAGAAGATGCACAAAACATTTAGTTGTAACAACCTGTCTTAGGCAATGCTTAGCGTCGCTTTCGGCGGGTTAGAAGGATAATGTTGCCAGTGGTACATCATGTCAGCTGTTACTAATTAATGCTAATTCTGCCAGCAACTTGATGACCTAAATTAAACTTGCCAGTTAGTTTGCTCTTGACATGCTGCTGTGAGCCCTGGTCCCAGATAGTTTGTGAAAGAAGAAGCTCCACCCTAAAACCAGTGTAGGCCTACAACTGAACTGTTGGGTGTGAGGGGGCATTCTCCCAAATACATGTTAATATCGTCTTAATAATTAAAGCGTTATGAAAATTTACCCACCAAAATACTCCTTCCTCTATTATTGAAATAATTTAAAACCTTGTATTCTTTTTGTATTCAAATTAACTGAATAATTAGGTTTATAGATGTCTCCTCATTTCTATTTATTCAGGAAAAACACCTTAACAGGGATGCAGTGATAATTATGTCAAGTTTTGAATTTTAACTCAAAATTAACATTACAATATTGATACGCAGTTATTAATTTGAAATAATCATTCAATTACCGTAATCTTTTTACGTGTATCCTTACAGTTATAGTTAAACAGTAACAATGATTATGAAAAAACTCTATCCAACTTGGACTTTAACAAAATGTTAGTGTAGATTCATAAATTATACATCTGACCATACAGCCGTAATACAAACACAAGGGCTAAAAAGATCAACTTGATGCAAGTAGATGTCTACTTAAGTTCTGAAGACATGCATCACACCAAGACATGTCTCCTGTACCTCCACCACGTGCCTTGTCTTTGTGTCTCCGTGGCACATTTCTCAAGTCCTACAATCACATAACAACTTCATGTCACCTGTCAACTTCTTGAAAAAATTCCCCCATCAGTTCTCTCTGTACCATCTTCTGCCACCCACCCCTAAGTTCAATGCACATAAATACTTTGGACGACATGTTTAGAAGTACTTCCTGACTCAACATAAAGGAAGTTTTTACAAAATAGCTGGTGAAAACAACACTTGTGCAAAGACATTTGTCCATGGCACTCCTAACACTTCCAGGTGAACCGGAATATAACTTAATTTGCAGATACGTGTGCTTATATTGCATTTATGGAACTGCTGATTTTAAATTAATGCAACTGAACCAATATATTGCGTACACAAATTTGTTTATTGGAATAATCCAGAATTTGATCTGTCCTCTTGTTTTTTTGGGTATTCTCTCAACAACATTAGGGCTATATTTCACCTGTACACCTGTATATGTGACTAATAAAGTACCTTTACCTTTACCTTTATACTTAATCTGGGTTAATCACAGAAAATTGAGTCAGCTTTGAAATGCCATGTATTGGATCACCGCAAATTAGTTGCATCAGAGCCTCAACACCTTCCCATACTTGCATATAATAAGAATATCTTAAGTTTAGTTAACTTTAATGCCAATAAATTAATAACTTGAAAAACGTTGTCACTGGGCCTCCACTATTTCTTTAAGCGTTCAGGATACTATTACAGATGCCTATCATTTGTTAGGCATCAACAGTGAAAAACACAAAGTTTGCCTTATGTTGTCTATTTCACTTGCAACAAAATTATACACAACAACCAGAGATATTGAGAAAAACAAGAGTACATTAGTATAATAAAAGCAAAAAAAGCACACAAAAAAACTTGCATTGTCTCATAATGAGAGGATACGTATGATTGAACACACCTAAAAGTTGTTTGTGTTAAATATTAACCACTGTAAATTGTAAAACAAAAGCTCAAACTTTACTATGGTCTATTGTCAATGTTTGTTGCTGTATAAAGGTTGGATCATGTGACTACCATATGACTACTTTACTGTTGATACACTTTTATATATCAATACCTGGTTATAAATACGAGTTGTGTTTTTTTTAGACTGTGAACCCGAAGACATTGATGATTGGTCCCCAGAAGCAAGTTCCTCTAAGTGTTCATTCTGCAACCTTTCCTTCGACAAACTCAGTGTAAGAATTGTCAAGACTATTCAATCCTATATTCATTCATACTATATTCATTGTAGTAAAACCAGCAAAGTAACTTTCTTGTTTGTCCCCCCTCCCCTTTTAGGATCAAGTACCTGCATCCACGTCGCCCCTCTCCTCCCCCTCTGATTACTCTCCCTGTCAGGCTCCTAGCATTTCTGAGAGCAACCAGTCAGCTCACAGGTTTCTGCAAGCTGTGTTTCACAGGAAAGGTGGGTAATGTTCCTTTTCTGCTTTGTGGACCATAGCACAACCCTGTCATGCACAAAACATCTGGCTGAGTTTGCAGTACTGTCGGCTTACTGCTTTGCGGTAATTACAGATAACATAAACAATACTCCAAATCATTGTGTTGGAAAAACAAAACAGGAAAGGTCTGCATCAATTTGTTAGGCCTTCTGGGTTCTGAGCCTCCCATAAATATTTTTGCTAGGTTTCAAAGTTTATCCATATATACATTTTGGAATACAGTTTCTCACAGCATTTTGGCAGTTTCAGTTTAGTGTACTCAGGTTATATTAGATATCCCTCTCTGATGATGCTACTACATTATTGCAGAGGCATTCAAGTGACTTTCATTTGTGTTCATTTAGACATGTCCTGGCTCCTTTTGACAATCCAGTCAGCAGTTTATCATACAATTTCTCCCAATTAGCAAATTGAAAGAATTCCTACCGTATAGGTTGAAGTCATCCCAGTCTTCCCAGAAAAGTGAGTTTCATGAAACGGAATCCGTAGTTATGAATCTCTATTGCACAGACTTGGAGTGAATAAGTCAAGTCAAGTCAAGTCAAGTCAATTTTATTTGTATTAGGGCTGCAGCTATCGAATATTTTAGTAATCGAGTATTCTACTGAAAATTCCATCGATTAATCGAGTAATCGGATAAAACGTATTTTTGCTTGGTTAAAGAGCAATTATGAATACACATGAGAAAATAACATATTTCACGTGATTATTAACATCATATATCGTAATATCATATTTTTAGGCGTGATAACGTTGCCTGAAAGCTTTAATGGAACTGCGAAGGAGGCTCAACATAGCAGGGTTTGTCTTCATGTTCTAGCTCAGTGATCCTCACATTTTTTTCAAACCGGCTCCACATTGGCAGTGCAAAATCTTTTCTGGATATCCCACAAAAAAAGCATACAATGCAGCCCAATACATTTTCATTTAGACCAGGAGTCTTCAACGTTTTCCAGGCCAAGGACCCCCAAACTGATGATGAAATGGACCCCCCTGTTCTTTCAGGGGGCCCAGAATTCCTAGCAACGGCCTGGTGCCACCGGAGTTGATTCTGGGAACATTTACACCGGGCCGCCGTGTCATGTGTCGGTAATACGGAGCGCTTCAGTGATGGCCTGACGCTGCGCTATGAGCAGACGTGGCCGCGCGTGTAAACGTCACTCTGGTTTGAGTGTGTGCTGTTAACGAGTGTGTATGGAGAATAAAAACTAAAGTCCCATAGTTGTGTAGCTGACGGTGCAGAGGCCTGCTGTCACAGCACCACTGACAAAACCTCTAGCCCCGCGGTCTGAGTTAACACGGTAGGCTACAACAAAGTTTATCAACTTGCTCCTGACGCTCGGCTCAACAGCTGATCAACATGTGCACGCGGAGAGAGTAAACAGCAGCGGAGCAGCGTCACCTCGCTAAACCACTAGCTGGCTTCACAGTAGACTACTGTACGTCTGCATCCCTCCGTCTCCCGTCCCCTCTCTCTCAGCGCTCTGCGCCGGTAGTTTGCTTTCACGCTCGCACAACGTGCACATGAGCTCCGCGGGCACACAAGCAGCGTGTAAAGCCCCTACTCCCTCACCTATGTCCGCCTCCTCCTCCTCCTCCTTTCTTCTCCGCTCTTCCCTTACGTAGGTGACGTGAGTCCGTTGTGTCACATTGAAAGTAGTCTGTGCGGCCGCTTTACAGTTAAATTAACGATTCCTCGAGGCAGAAAAAAATCCTCGGACCATTTTTTGTAATCGAGGTACTCGAATTACTCGAGGAATCGTTTCAGCCCTAATTTGTATAGCCCTTTTTCACAAACAGTTTGTCTCAAAGGACTTCACATGACATTGTAACAACATCCTCTGTCCTTAGACCCTCGCATCGACTGAGGAAAAACTCCATAGAAAACCCTTTAACAGGGAAAAATAGGAGAAACCTCAGGGTGAGCAACAGAGGAGGGATCCCTCACCCAGGACGGACAGACGTGCAGTAGATGTTGTTACAGACAAGACAGTTTACAGTTTTACTGTTCCTATGTGGAATTGGAAAACATATTCTTACAAGTTTCCAGACTATATACGGTACTTTTTTAGCATGTTGCTTTTGCATCTTTGGACAGTGGACTCATTGTGAGACATTGCATATCCTTTCTGTGATGACTCTAACCATAACCCACTTGTTGTGTTGGAAGTCAAATCATTTCATCTTCTGCAACTGTGCCTTCTTTGTTAGATGTACACTTGGGTTGTGATTCTAACATCCCTACGGTTGCCCAAGAGCTGATGAAGAAGATGATACGTCAGTTTGCCATGGATTATGCATCTAAGTGTCAACTCCACACCAGTGCAAATGTTATCACAAGGACCTCATCACCTTCGTCAGATGCATCAGACACACCTCTGGACCTCACAGTGAGCCGAACTCAGGAGGAGAAAGAGTGTGAACCAGACCCTGGTAGGGAAAATATTGAACACATTATGAATTCAAAACTACTGAATATTTCCAGCATCTAAAGTCTCTTACATGAAACAGTCAGCCAAATTAACATAATTCATTAAATGGATTTCCAGTGTGCTTAAAAATGGTCAAACTAATACATGAAACATAAACATTTAGGAGAAATTTGAAGTTAAATTTTGCATTTTTTAGCTAGGGCGTCACTGGATTGATTGCCTCCGCGGACAGACAGTGAAAGTGAATGAGAACTACAGACAGACATGGTTAAAAAATGAAACTGTGAAAGCACAGGATGAGAGATGACACAGGGGAGACCACTGCTGTTTTGCTCCATCATGTGACAAAACAGATTAAATGGTTTGTTTTCATTAAATACTATTAAAAAGAAGCTGCACAGCTGCAGCGGCTAGCGGAGCTAATAACAGAGACTCTTCTGCTGATCTCGGCTCCAGCGTCAGTGTGATCGTCTCTTACAGCATGTTTAGATCCAGAGGAAAACCTCCTGTCACATATCGACATATCACAGCGTTACACACACACACACACAGCAGCGATCTGATGTAAACATCGGCTTTGACTGTAGTAACCTCCATCACCAGAGTCTCCCTCATTAACACACTGTCCGACCAAACGGCCCCTCTCATCCACACAGTGTTCACCAAGCTACAGGTTTAGCAGCAGCGTCTACACCATACCACTGTATAACGGGAGATCAGACATAAAATAACGAAGGGAACATGACCTCAAAAAATAATAAAAAGCGACCTGATCCCAGTCCGCCACACATCCTCATCCTCAGCAGAGACACAGCTGATACCTCCGGGAAATATTTCTTACTTTCACTCTGGTGTTATTATTCCTGTTTATCAATTTGCATTGTGTGGGGAAAAAAAGTGCTCCGCTAGCCACCGCAGCCGTGTGGTTCCTTTTTTAGCGGCATTTAATGAAAACAAAACGTTTTTTCTATGTTTTAACACTGTGAAACTCATTGTCATATAAAGGACCTATACAGCAGTGTGTCATCTCTGATCCTGTGCTTTCACAGTTTCATTTTTTACCGTCTATGTCTGTAGTTGTCATTCACTTTCACTGTCTGCCAGTGGAGGCAACCAATCCAGTGACGTCGCACACTAATGAAAAATGCGAAACTAAACTTAAATTTTCTTCTTAATGTTGACGTTTCATGCGTTCGTTTGACCATGTTTAAGTACACTGGGAATCAGTTTAATGAACTGTATTTATTTGGCTGGCTGTTTCATGTCCTCTTTAAGACTATGACACAGGTGTGCCCTGAAGGTACCAGAGCAATTCACCTCCTTAACAAACTTTACATTTTTCCTGTGACAGATGGTGTACTCGACCTCTCTAACAGGAACTCTGCCAGCTCAGCAACTTCATCGTCATCATTATCTAATCACAAAGCCTCCGGGTAAGAGTTTTGTTATTCTGTCATTGTTCATGTTGATAACATTTGTGGCATAATGCACAAGGAAGCTTAATAATTACTGTTAGTTCAAACTGGGGCTCCATATAAAATACAGTAGAAATTTTACAGCATCTTGACATATTTGTTCAAACCCACTATCACTGAAATGTTACGTTGCATGTTCATAAATCCCCGCTAGGAAAAAAACATGGCATTGATGGCCAGCATCAATATAGTATGCAGTCTTACTGCAGTTTTTACCCAAACTGCTTGATTTAGTTCAACTAAATAATGTGTGACAGTGCTTTAGGTCAGTTCATTGTTAGTATTTATGAAGAGTTAGCTTGTGTTTGGTGTTGTGGTTCTATGGGGTTGACTCTTTTATCTCTTGAGCGGTAACGTCACAGCAATGGCTCCGTATTATAACATTTGCCAACAGCTCAGGATTGTACAATGAGGAGAACAATGCAGTACCTCACAACGATTTTACCTCCTTTTTTTACTGATCCAGTTATGAGTTTGATTATTCAACATTGAAGCATGTAGGATTCTCACTGAAGGATATCACAAAACTACAGGGGCTATATGTGAGCGCCAAAGTGACCCCAGCCATTCACAGACTGTCCCACCTGGACGTGAAGAGGCTTTGCCACGCACAAAGAATGTGTGTGCATGAGACACACAGCAGCAGTGTGTGTGAGGGCCCAGAAACAGACTGAAAACAGACAGACATGAAACTTAAAGTCGCAGTGATGTTACCAACACAAGGCATAAAGGAGTGGACCCCTCGCTCTGCACCCCCCTGTCCCCTATGCCAAACTCAAACCCCCTCCATCACCTCCATCCTGACCCTGCTGTTTGGTCCTCCCATCCCTAGGAGGCAGCACAGGCAGAGGGAGGAGTACATTGAAAGGAGCTGGGAGCTGTCTGAGGGGTTGCTGTCCAAGGCCTTGAAGGATATACGTTCAGGAAGGTTGCAGGAGCAGCGGGCTGCGTTGCTTTATGGAATACCTCTTCACACCCTGAGGCAAGGCCTGGAAAGCTGGGCCGAGGGAAGGGTTGGGATGTTGCCCCAGCTCGCACCAGGAAGTAAAGATTTCAGGGATGAAGTGACGTCGTACAATGTGATGTCATCAATGCTGGGTGGTGAAGCTCGTCTTGTTCTACAGAAGGTGGCGGCATGGGCAGAGCGGGCGGAAATTGGAGGAGCAGCAGAGGAGAATGGAGACTTCAGTTTCCCATCATCCTCTCTTACTTTTTATCAGCCACGTAGTCTACAGAAATCCCTCCCCCATTCATTTCCCCAACTCAGGGATGCTCTCCAGCCGCCACCAAGCCCCACTCCCAGTCTGGAACCACCCACGCCCCTGCGTATTCCTCAGGTCCGTTCAATGTCTGACCATAACAGGTCACTTTCAGCTGAGAATTGCAGCATGGCTGAAAACCTACACCAACGTACCTCAACAACAGAGGGTACTGCCAGTTCATCGACAGCTGCTGCCAGGCCTTCATCTCTCTTCAAACCCAGACCTCCTTTCTTAGCCCATGGCTGCCCAGGCAGTGCCAACCAGTCACCTCATCGCCTGGGACCACGTGGGTCCTCACTGGATGATTCGGAGGAAGGTAGCAGGGATAAAGACAAACAACCAAGAAAGAAACGAGGAAGATATCGCCAGTATGACCATGAACTGTTGGAGGAAGCCATCACTATGGTGATGGCAGGTCGCATGAGCGTTTCTAAGGCCCAGGGGGTTTATGGGGTGCCCCATAGCACACTGGAGTATAAAGTCAAAGAGCGCACTGGAACACTGAAGAACCCACCTAAGAAGAAATCTGCCAACTTCTGTTCATCCAATTCCAACTTGTCTGGGTCTGGTACCATGACCAGTCCAACAAACTCAGGGACTCTCGCCTCAGCTGCTGACACAAAGAGGTTCTAGACCACAAAACGCCTCCAAAACTCCTCAACACTTGAACTCATCACCTCTTACAAGACACATGTTTTCTGAAGACACTTGTTAAAACACAACACATGCCTTTACAAAATATATGGATATTATTATTATTATTCAGGTCTTTTGACAATGTGTCTGTAATGTGATAGTCATACTTTTAGCTGTGTTTCTCCAGCTTAGTCCTGGGCTTTAATTAAAGCAGCTATGAGGTGCAGCATTTGTCAAGAGGCAGCGGTGCTCATTGCAGCTGTAGTTTACAGAAGCTGCTCAACTCAACACACTCCTTAGAGCTTCTTAAATTTTAGAAGGATATGTCTTGGATTTTATTTTATCTGTTTACTAACTAATAACATGAAAAGACCAAAACTAAAACTACCGTAAATTTTATCCTGATATTGTATGTGAGGCCAAAGTCTGATATATTGAAATCCTCAACATCCATGCGTGTCACTGTTTTGTCATTTTGACTTTGCTTGACTGCATACTCAGCTTGACTGAATCTAATGCAAATCATACGGGTGTATATTCAATTTTTTATATATATATATATGACAGTTTTAGAAAAAATCAAGTGATAAAAAAAAAATCGGCCACAATTAATCATTCTTGTCATTTTCAAAAAGAATATGACAAAAAAGAGAAATGCAAGATACACTTTGACCTTGTCAAACTGCGCTAATAAATTAGCACTTACAATGTTGTTTCCCGGATATTACAACAATTTCAGACGTTTGATAGACCAAATGATTAATTATTATATGGAGAGCACCTCATTATGAAAATAGTAGTTGCAGCCCTACTTATCAGGGTGAATCCATTGCTGGCTTTGGTCTTGTCAGGGGATTTGTTAGTAAAAAAAAGGACATAATAACACAGACATTATCCTTTAAAGATCTCGAGGAAGTTCTCTCATATTACTATGAATCAATTTTCAAAGAGGAAAAATGATAATGATTGTTGTACACCAGATTGCCCAAGACCAAGTATGAGAAATACAGTTGTGGACCTCTTAAAGCTAAGAAATTAAGTGTGACTCTCATGTTTGCTAGCTGTTAGGTTATTAGGTTATTCAGGTTTGACTCAATTCTTAAAACTCCTTGTGAATGGAGTGATGATGATTGTCATTTGCAGCTTTCTATCTCTCCCTGGGTATCTTACCTGGGCTACAGAAGTGACTTAGAGCCATTGTAACAGATTAAAAACTCATTACTATTGGAAGGAGACCTCTACAAACAGGGAGATTGTACAGTATAAACCGCTGTGGTGGCTACATCTTTATTATGAGTTTCTGTTGAAGAGATTAGCTTATGAAAGCCATTTTTGTGTCCACACAGTTTTCTGCTCTATTTGTGCAAGCTAGTCTGAACCTTGTATCAAGCATAGTTGGAATGCCATTGTGCAGCATGTTTTTAAATGTGCACTGATAAGCTTGGGAAATGTATGTTGTTGTGTACTGTTTGTGAAAGATGTTGTTTTATTATCACATATATTTACTAATTCTGCTACTGTAGCTGTATTACTGTAAACCTCATACATGACTGCTGCTTGAAACTTAAATTTACGGGACTGTTGCCGAGGCACTAAGAAGCGTAGCTACAACAAAAGACCTAGTTTTAACAAATGCGATTCCCAGGTGATAATGCATTGTAATGTGTAAAGCCTAAATGACAGATAGTGTTTAATGGATTGATAGAGTTAATTGTCATTGACGGTTGATTTTGTAGACTACTCAACATTGGTGAAAAGCTGGCAGTGTGTCAGTGACGTGATTTAAAGGAAGGATTACAGGCTTCTTTGTCTTCATCTGGTTAAATGCTAAACACTCCTACCTGCCTCTGAGATGGTTCATCAACAGTGCTACTACCAAAGCAGCAGTTCAGGGTTACCCACACAAAGCTGCTTCAGTTTGTTTTGCTGTGATGTCAGCCTGCCTCTGTCTGTCTTAATGTCTCTTTCTCTCTGTATTTCTAACCTATATACCTCTGAACTTTATCTGCCTATTGCCCAGTGTCAGGTTTCACATGTTATGATACTGAATATGCTGGGGTATGAGCTCTTATTAGCTTAGGGATGCTTATGAGCTCTTTATCTCTCAAGGAAAAACACCCAAGTGTAAATAGATTGCCATCAACAACACTTCAAGTAAATTAGTATAGTCAATCAGCCATTTAGTGGTGTGAAATTATGAAAAAAAAATTGTTTTGAAATGGTTTAAATTTTGCCCTGTGGCATTTATATGAGATTTGCAATGATCTTAGCTAAGTGTTTATGCTGTTGTTTTCTATGTGTTATTTGTAATTTAAAGCTTATTGTAATGCAGTTTAGTTTTTTAAACCTATTGGTCAGATTGCTCAGCATTTATACCTTTCTTTATAACTTATAACTGGTAAAATAGAAATACTGATGTCTCTGCTCCTGAATGTCTCTACTCATAAAAGTACACAGTGCCTGTGTCTGGGGCACCAGCATAGTGCAGTCTGATGTCTCTACTCTGGGAATTATCTGCTATTTATGTCCAAGGGCCAGTTTGTATACAAGCCTTAACACCTCTCGAGAAATGGAAAGCATAACAATTTCATTGCGCAAGTTAAATTGTTGTATATTCTGGGAACACACCTGGGCTTGTTTTCAAATTGAGCTTGAGGGTTTTATTTTTTTTGACTGAGCTGCTGGCAAACTTTTCAAACAACATAAATCTGCTATTTATGCATCAATCAATTATTGCACTATGATTTATAAGAAACATTTTTATTGTAGAAACCTGTTTTGTGTTTTTGCTGCATACTTATTTATTGATTGTGCTTCAGAACTGTGATTTCACTAGTTTAATTGTTGTAGTTCTTGATTTTGTAATGGGGCACTTTGATGCAATGTGAAATGTGTATTGCTACAACTGCATGAACGCTCTTAAATGTTAGCTGATATAATTTATTCTGTCCTGAAGTGACATCCCTGCGTATTGTGATTGTTTGGTGCTTATGTTAAGAATTATTTAAGGGATTTTAAAAAGATTATAATGTGGTTATCGTAACAAACTTAACAGTAACACTACAAAATGTAACAGTCTGACTGCGTCTGACCCTGTGTAACACTGATATGGTCTAGGCACATAGAGCACTTAAATACCAGGAAATACTATCGTATGAATTACTTCCAAAGTTTTCATGTTATTTAAATCAGTGACTTTTACTGTAAAATGTATCGCTCACAAGACCTGATAACTGCTTGTTGACTTGAACATTAGAGGGTCTTTTGAGCTGTTAGTTTGTTGGTTAAAGTGCTGTTGAAAAGAACATTTTGGTTTGAGCGATTCTACAATCATTCCTTCTGCTTTTAGCAGAATGTTATCATTTGCCTTCAGCAACTCATCAATAAAACAGTTCTCTAATCAGTTACCTGTCATCATTTAACTAATATAATGGTTTCTTTCAGGGTCTTGCAGATGATAAATAGTTTACTGGCACCGTTCTCACTTACTTACAACTCAGGGTAAATAATGAGCACTGTAGTTTATTACCTGAGGGGATTGTGGATTGTTTGATTGTTGCTTTAACATTTCTTGTTACTTCTTCACCAGATGACCTTGTCTTCTCATGCTTAGCTTTTGGATTAGGACATAGTTATATTCTGATGATGCTCGGAAATGCAGACAAAGTGAGCAGCAGTTGGCATATGATGCAGGTTACAGCAGCTAGCTTTTACTCAGCAATAAAAAAAGGACAGGACTGCCATGTTTGCCTCATTAAAAAGACCCCAGTATTACAGTACATTTACACATGTGGTTACTGTGTGAGTACTACATTGATTCTGCTATGAATTAAACTTCCTCTTCCTTATTTTTGCCTCTAGCTCCCTTCCGCCACCATTTTCAGAAGAGCTGGGAGACTCGGGACAGCCAGAAAATAAGTGCCGTCAGAGTTCTGCGTTGGACTCCATTCTCCGTTCACTCTGCCCACCACACGGCTCCCTTCTCCACCAGATCTTGAAGCTGGCACACCAAGAAGAAGTGCTGTGTTTGCGTAATCTCAAACCTGCAGGTCAACCTGGATCTTACTGCTGTCACAGTGCTGAGAACACACAGGATAATGCTACCCCCCATGCAGTCGCACTTAGTGAATGTAAAGCCCATAACAACAGTTCATACTCCCCTTTAATGAATTGTGATCACCATGGTCATGACAGTACAGTGTACCATCCAGAAGACTCCAAGTCCAATTGTAGCATCCATCTCTGCCCTTCAAAAGACTGTAAAACTGAAGATTCTTGGGGTTCAACCTGTTATATGCAGAGGTGCAGGATGGAAACCAACTCAGTTCTGTGCCCCAAAAGGCTGCAGTGCACTTCCTGCCAAAGCCTGGCTTTAGTTTGTAGCAACATGGTGTGTTCATTTGCATCCTCACCTTCCCTATCCAAATCCCCTTCACTGTGCAATCCCCCCTCTAGTGTGTGCCCTTCCTCATCGATCTGCTGTATTCAACACCCCCCCCACCCATGTCCTTGTTATTCAAACCATGCCTGTCTGAGTCAGGTCAAAAACAAGGTAGAAAGAGGGTTTGTAGAAGGGGATCCTCCTGTCCTGAAAAGAGAGCAGAGCCCCTCTCCTCCACCTCTTTCCCCTATCCCCTCAGATGTCAGTAAGAAAACGGATGAAAAGCCACCCTCCCTACTTCACCATAGACAAGAGGAGGAAACTAACCTAATCATGAGAAATGGTCCTGTGAATCCAAGCCACCATGAGGATACAGCAAAGGAGCAAGAGGAGCTACAGGGTAGGACCCTAGGAATTTGTGAGGCTGAGCAAAACCCTAGTGGGACTTTGCTGCAGGATGTTGTGAATCGCTTCAGTGAGAAACTGGAGACAATCAAACCTCTAGAAAGGGACCCTCCAGTTTTCACTGTTAATAATGTTTCTGAAAAAGAGCAAGTGCTGTCTCCCTCAACCAGTCAGAACCCACGGTTTCATGCTGATGCTCATCTGACTGAAATAATCACCAAAGTGCTTCACAAAGACAGTGGTAGTGACTACAATCTGAGTGAGCTTTTCAATCGCCATGATAGCAAAGAGCCCAAGTCACCTAATACCCGTGCCAGACGTCGCCAGGAAGTCCTTGCTGCTATAGCAAAACCTGCTGATAACTCCTCAGCCAGAAGGCATACCTTACAAATCAAACGGGAGTTTGCCATGCTGGATGTGTCCTGTAGTAGGAGAAAAGTGTCGCCAGCAAAGAGGGCAAGATTGATAAATGGGAATATTACTGTAACTACATCATGTACTTCATCAGATTCAAACCTAGGTAAAGGGGAGTCCAAAAGCGAAATGGAGGAAGGTGCAAAACTTCTCAAGAATCACAGAGTTGGGCAGGGACCACTGAACATGCTCTCCACAGAAAGTGATAAAGATAAGATACAGACGGTTATAGTAACAGAAGATGTTCAAATCCTTAAAACAGAGGAGAAAGAGAGAGAAATATCCTACGAAGAAAAATATGTCACTCTCTCAAGCACTGAAATGCCCACACCTGAGCTGCAGAGCAAGTTTGGAAAACATGGCTCTAAAGGTGACAGTTCACAAACACAGGTAATAGCAGTGACGGCACAACAGGGTGGCATGCCCTGTAAAGAGGAAAAATTGAGTTGTGGAATTGATAACCATGAAGAGGGCCAAACAGGTGAAAGCCCTGACAGTGACAATAGAACCAGTAATGATAAGAATTGTCATAGACCTACAAGGGAGAGGCAGAAAAACCAATCCAACCACTCCAAGGATGCAAGGAAATCCAGGAGAACCATAGTCCCTCCACAGCGTTTCTCCTCCTATGTCACAGAACCCAGGAAGATGTTCTTTGTTGCATGTTTCTCTGATAGCATCTTTAACCAGCGAGCACAAAAGGACAAGAATTTGACATCTAGCACCTTGGATGCTGAATTCAAAGACCCAGATCCAAATGACATCCAGCTTGAATCAAGAAATGAAGCCCCTCTGTCACCACCTGAGCACACAGGGAAGCCTGCTTTTGAATATTCACAGAGAGAACAATGTGAAGCATCTTGCACAGTGTCAAAGACTGTAGCTGCTAAAGAGAAGAGTCCTGCAAAACACAGCTCGGACATTAGGACAGATGATGAGGACTGTACTGCCAAGCCGTTTGGAAGGCTACGATCATATCCAAAAAGACCACAAGTCTCAAAGGCAGCGTCAAGAATGCCCAGAAACTCATCAGATAGTAATGTCACCATTAAGTTGGAAGGGTCCTCCCAACCTCCCAACTCAGAGGTCCAGTACACTAGTCCAATTAAGCTCATGTTTGTATCACCAGTAAAGGATAAGGAAGGAGTCAGATATAGTCTCAAATCAGCAGGCTCTGGTTCTAGCTCACAAGCAGAAGCATCCTTTGACCCATGTGAAGTGTCTTCATGGTCAGGGACACCTGAAAAACACAGAGGCCAGAGCATTCAGTCTTCTACTTCAAAAGTAAAATCAGTTTCTTCTGTTAAGGCTGCTACCTCACCTGCAAAATCTGCCTGTTCACCAGCAAAGTCTGCATCATCGACACTCAAGCCAGCTTCTTCACCAGCCAAGTCTGCATCCTCAACGCCAAGGTCAGCTTCTTCGCCTGGCAAGTTGGCTTCATCCCCTGGCAAGTCGGCTTCCTCACCTGGCAAGACGGCTTCCTCGCCTGGCAGGTCAGCTTCGTCCCTGGGCAAGTTGGCTTCCTCCCCGGGCAAGACGGCTTCCTCCCCGGGCAAGTCGGCTTCCTCCCCGGGCAAGATGGCTTCCTCCCCGGGCAAGTCAGCTTCCTCCCCGGGCAAGATGGCTTCCTCCCCGGGCAAGTCGGCTTCCTCCCCGGGCAAGTCGGCTTCCTCCCCAGGAAAGTCGGTATTCTTCCCTGGGAAGTCTGCATCTCCACTATCCAAGTCACCCAGGTCAGCTTCCTCATCACCTAAATTAGGTTCCAGAAGATCAGGAGAAGGTACTCCAACTAAGCGTGGTGCTGGAACTGAGAACCAGAGGTCCCCATGTAATTTATCTTTTCATGAATCCACTCCCCCAAAGAGGCGTCCAGGCCGGCCAAAGAAGATGGGACCACAGCTGGAGAAAAAAGTGAAGAGGCCAATTGGTCGACCACGCAAGCAGAAGGCTATGGATTCAGTAGTTGGGGAGAAAACAGTCAGTGGAAAAGCTGTTCTAGAATCTGACACTGAGGAAAATTTAAACAAGAACCTCAAAATAACTGTTGTGTATGGCCGTTCAAGGAGAAACAAACGAATGGTGTCTGAGGGCTTTGACCAGCTACAAACAGAAATCCATCATGCTTGGCAAGCCGTGGGACTTAAAAGTGACTTGGGCATATTAATGCAGAACTCTAAGACCAGCTCAGGTAGTATCGAAACCACCTCAACTGAATTGTCAGAGGAGTTCAGTTTTGTTAGCCCCGTGAAAGAGTCTGCCCCTCAGTTTAGCAGTAACATCAAATGTCAGAAGCGAGATGATTCTGCACCCTCAAGGAAACCAGGAAGACCAGCAAAAGTTAAGATCTCTGGAATCTCAGTCACAGTAACCACAGTGTCTCCTCGGCAACGCAAAATTCAGATAAATAAGGATACTCGTCAGTCCTCTGAAACACTAATTCATAAGCAAGTACCTTTGCCAGAAGTCACATCATCCAAAGAGCCCTGGACAATCAGTCATCAGTCAACAAATAGAGGCAGTCAAACTGAAAAGGGAATAGAATCTGAGCATGAAGATAAAGAACCAAATCAGGCTGTGGCAGTGCGTCACTCAATGAGAGTGAGGAAGCCCTCAATCCACTTTCTCCATGCTGTTGCAACCTCCACTTCCAGATCATACAGTCACAGTAATGCTCTGCTACGGCGCTCCAAACAACTCCTACTGAACAAGGCCAACAATGAAAGGAGGAAAGAGGAGCAACAGAGCAGTATAGAAACATTTAGTGAAAAAAGACAGCACTTTGGTCAGGACAAGAGGAAGAACGTCTCTCAGGACCTGAGCAGACTGGCAGGGGTATCCGTAGACTCCATTTTTACCCAGAAAGAGACACTAAGATGGTGGGCAGCATCAGCTGAGGAGAAGACAATGAGCCAGGAGCTTGCCAAGCGTATACGACATATCTCTGACACCTGGGTCTCAGACACAGTGGAGAACCAAGGAAAAGAAATTGCTCTTGATTCTAGATTAAGTACTAAAGGAGACTACTCATTTACCAGGAAGTCGAAACATTCTTCTGTGGTTAGAACACTGTTTGATTGTCCTCCTAATAAACCAAGGTCTTGTAGCATGCAGCAGCTCTGCTCCTGGTTTATGCAGACTACAGAGACACAGTCTCTGGCTATTGTCAAGAAGGCATGCTCCCGCAATCCTTATGAGCTTAGGCACTTCCCTCGCACAGCGAATAATGCCAATGTTTGCCACAGCCCTCAGGCAGAGCGACTCCGCAAACACATCAAGAAGTTTGCCAAAACTGTGCCAAAAAGTCCTTTGCAACATCAACAAGCTCAAAGAAGATTGATTCAGAGAAATAAGGCACCTCTACCAACACATAATATTAGGCGACAACTTTTCACTCCCAGGTTTACAATAGGCAGGCTCAATCAAGGAGTCCAATGGTGGCGAAACAAAGCATTCAGAAAATATCAGGCCACTCTTTTTAGAGCAAAGACAAGGTTTCTAACCCAAAAAGAAAGGGAGAGGTGGCAAAAGAGACAGAGGAATAAGAAAAACACAAAAGTGGCTACAAGTTGTTTAAATGGACATGCAACTGGACTACAACAAAAACATAAGTCATTACATAGATCAGCAGAAGATCAGTTATTCGACTGTTTGGAGAACAGTTCTGCGACCAGTTCTGTTGACCAAACGCAGGAGCCTGTGGATGTACCCAAAGAGCAGAACCTCTGCTCAAAAGCCTGGAGTCCTGAGACACTGAAGGAGTGCAGAGTGTTTCTGAGGAAGATCAACTCTCCAGACAACGAATCAACTGAAGAAGAGTGGGACTCCTGTACTGTGACACTGGATGATGGGTCACCCTCTGCATACCTATTTGCAGAAAGGGAAAGAGAACTGGTAGGAGTTGTTAAAGCTGTGAAAACTGAAAGGAAAAGGAGCATGAATAGGAGGACTACCTCCAGAGACTTGGCAGGTTCTGCACCTAAATCAGTCCAGGAGCAGGATGAAATGCCAGCGGGGAGGAAGCAAAGCAAATACAAAAGTCCTGGAGTTGTGTCTGTTGAATCGCCACAACTGCCACCAGCGAAAATGTTGAGACAATCGCGCATGAGGGGCCTGACCGGGCCAAGATGGTGTGACTTCGTATTTGGTAACTATCTTGCTCATTTATTGAATATCACACAAGACACATTTATCAAGCTTCTGTATTTACCACAAACTCAACTTGTGCACTCTTTCTTTTCTGACAGAGAACTAAATGAAGCATGAAGCCTCCTCCTTCCTGGGAAAGGGACTGTGGTTTATCGTGGTGCCTTTGGACATTGAGCTGACCACGTAGACTGACCATCTCACTATGGTTCAGTCTTACACTCAGCAATTATGTAGCAGTCTAACTTAACAAAAGCTTGATGTTGCACTATTTTTATCCATGATATGTATGTACAGATGTTTGTTTTTTTTGGTCAACTTGCCTCTGTCTTTCCGAATGTGTTTAGTACATTAATCATTGCAGAGTTTTTATCTGATAAGTGCTTATACAGTGAGTCCTGTCAGAGTGGCTGTATTGGAAGGAAAGACTTGACTGCATTAAGACAGTGCCACCCTAATTTAATCATTTGCTTTGTATTTTGAGTTTTAAAAACTTGCATTGAAATGTAGTGTCATTCTCTAGAGCCAAGCCTTATTTGCTACAGTCACTTCTGTCATAAGCCGGTAGCCAAAAACATACTTTAAATGAAGGAATCTTTTACTCCCCCTCAACAATGTGTATAGGTCCTCTAAAGTGATGTACTAAACTAATTGGCCGTGTAGTCTGTACTAACACCAAATAATTTATGTTTTATGTCTTTTACAATATTTTAAGCACCAAACCACCATTAGCACAGTTGTAAATGTCCTAAATGACAACATATACAGCCCCAAAAAACCACAACATCCAGTGGTATGTGTTAAACAATGAAGAAAGTGGCATTATGCAGTTGTAGAGAGGATATTCTGGTTCACCATTTGGTTTGTGGGATCAGAACTCATCGTTATGTGATGTCTTGTTTTCACCCAAAGCATATATTGTATGTCGTCAGTGTCGGATCTACTTCTTGCACTATTCATCTGAGATTATTAATCCCACTACACAGATTCCTCCCCCATATTTTGCACATCCCATGTCCCACTACCATCCTCTACTGTAAAACTAGAGAATCTATTTGGTGCAATACAAACCCAGATGATTTATCAGTATGTAGTAATTATTTTATTGCTGACAGACGAATGGATGTACTCAAGTACCAATGCCCTGGGATGTTACTTTGGTTGTTTCCATAGCCATGTAATGTGATCTTAAAGAATATTGCTATACATAGTTTTTTTTTCCACCTGCTATAGGCTTCTCTGTCAAGGAGAAAAATAACAGCTCCTTCAATGTTATAATAGAAATAATTTTTATCATGAACATACTAGCATTATTTACTGTTAAAACGCAGGTGGGAAATATGTTGCTGTTAAGGTTTCCCTAGAGCTCCTGTTGTTTCTCAAGTTGCAGCAAGAGATGCCTACCTCCGCTGGGGCTCAGCTGGGCCTACTGCTCTTTTGCTTATCAACCATGTGGTAGACATGGCCAGAGAGGTAAACACTAATATTGGATTGATGTTGGATCCAAGACGTCTGGCTGTAGGTCAAAACTTAAACCTGTAGTGTGTATTGTGTGCCTGACCACCCTTGTATGTATGTCACTATGGTTGCCATTTCAACAGCAAGGAGGTGGGGTGGCCCAGTATTGTGATGAATAACCCTAAGTCCTCTGTTGAAGAACCTGGTGCTAAATATCTGTTGTATATTTTCATGTGTTTTTATACTGTCCATTACAGATGCAACAAATGGGTGTCTGTGATTGGAACAATAAAGAGTCTTTTGAAATAACCAAGTACTGTGAAGACACTGAAATGAAACAACCTTCACTTTAACCTTCGCTATTGTAGATCACATTGATCACCCCCCAACCCATCAGTTTAACATTGACAAATTAAGACCTACAAACTCTTGGGAGTAGTGAAAAAGGTGACAACATACAAAACTAAAACCCTCTTCATTCACTTCTACTACCCTGGTTGAAATAAAAAAGGTGACTGTAGCCAAAAGGTGACCAGTTTGCAGATGTGTAGTGGTGTCTGGTGTCTATACAGAACCAAAAAGATGGGGCCACTGATCTGGTAGCAATAATGAAGCAGGTAGGTTTTTATTCCCACATTTTATTTATTCACATTAAGAGTGACAGTACAGATGACTACAAAGGGTGAACCCATTATGCAGGCTTGAGTTCAGATGTGTGAAGTTCAGTAACATTTAAAGTCGACAAAGAGTATTATGACAAAAATTAGTACTTGAATCCCAGCTAAATGAAAGTTTTGATTTCAAAATAATAATCTGACTTCTATGACACATTGGCCTCCTGGTTGATGAGGGGGTTGAGATCCAGCTTTGTTTTCTCTAGAGCTGCAGTTTTGGCCCTCCGTGAAGGCCGTACTGTAGGAACTGACTCTGGAACATTTTCTCCATCACTGTTGAGAAAAACAAAGCTCAATGTGAAAGTTATAGTGTGGTATAATGTACGACAGTTTCATTCAACATGTTCCCTGATGCATAGATGGGAATAACAGGAAAGACTCACCTTTCCTCTGATGACTCTGCCCTCCTGCTTTGCTTTCTGCCTCCTTTAGCTGCACAGACTCTCCTCTGACCTGTACACACAAACACTCAGGTTACCTCACAGTGCTGAGTCAAGTTCTCCTCTCAGGTAGACAAGAAGAGCTCTAAAAATACACAGGCACCATCAACAACTGCAGTTAGAGTTTGCAGAACCTGCATTACCTCTTTTAGCTCTGACAGCAGATTTAGGGTGATCGTCTGTCACACCGTCTGTGGGAAAAATGAAAGACAGAAAATTTACATTTTTGCTATCTCTCTGCGATTTGTATTTGTTTATTTATAAATAATTTGGCTTAACATCTCCTAGTCTCCCTTTTATAAGGAAAAACATCTTATTTGAATAATGAGGCGTTGCTAAATTTTTCAATTTAGGAGCACATGTAGGTGGAGTGGGACTGTAATCCTAGAGCAAACACTGTGCTAATAAGGCATAATCCTTTTACAGGAGGAGTTGTTGCAAGCGTACGAAGTATAAATCTAGTTGGACACAGACACTAAGAAGCTATCATTGGTCACGGATGCTCAGTGAGATGCCAGGTGGTCTGTTTTATATTACATATTTTTTGGGGAGCCTTTAATGTACAGGAGAGCTGAGAGAGAGAAATGGGGGGGGTGTGACACGTAAGTTAGGGCCACTTGACGTGGGGTTCGAACCAGGGCCAGGACTATAGCCTCAACACATGGGCCTCGCCAGGTGGTCTTTTATACAGTTTTTCACCATGTTTGCATATGTACCCTCTGCATTGGCATCCAGTGGCTGTAGCGCTGTAGCATTCAGGAGTTCGGCCTGTTCTTTTGAGTCCACCAGTTGATTAAGTATTTTCTCCAGAGCACGGAGACAGATCCGATCCTTCACCACCTGAGAAAAAAGGACAACATTAATCACAATGAGATATTTTTCAGAAACTGCAGGACAGTTTTCTGACAGTCTACTGTTCTAATGGCTGTTTTTCACTTTGTGTCAACTAACCTGTACAAGCTGTTGCAGCAGTGTCTGCAGGTCTTTTCTCACAGTTTCCTCCCTGCTGAGTTCCAGGTTGCAAAGAGTCTTGGCGTAGAGACGAACCTCAGGGGCTGTAGGGTCCTTCAGAATTTCTCCACAAATGCGCACCGCAAAATAGTCATGGACACAGACCTCCTAAAGACATGCGTCCAATAAATTCGATTAGTTTTTGCCTTGTTGAAATGTTATCCAATTGTAAACACCTTAGAAAACAACTGTGATAAACATCTCCTTTAATGTGAACTGAAGTATTCATAAGAACAATTTGCAGACCTCATCTGTGCTGGAGAGGTTAATATGCATTTGTGCAAGTAGAGCAATATAATAATATAATGAGTGAGCCGATAAAAACATGACTACTAATAAACAGTAAACAACACGAGTCTCAGTAGACGTTTCTTACCTCTGTGTTAGTAGAAGGTTTAATAAGTGCACTGGGGCGGGTGAGCTCCACCAGCAGCTCGGCTACATTGTTAATATCCACCTCAGCTAGTGGAGAGGTGGCTGGGGCGTTCATCAGAGTCCATACAGTCGGAAGGAAACTCTCCTCCACAACCTCCTGGTGGGCCCTAATACACCCAAAAGGCACAACTCCATATTAGTTTGTATTGCATCGTTAATCACTTCACCGAGGCAAGAGGAGGATTGCTAATACTGGATGGACAGTAAATTAACCACATGGCTCATTGTGTGTGAGAAAAATGTGAGACCTGCTCTCGCGGGCATAGAGCTGGAAGAAGACGCCGAGACAGTGTCGGAGGCGGGTGTCGTCCTCAGTGACTGGGTTGTACCACAGCAGCACTAGACGGGACAACATCTTGGCACTGGAGATTCGGCCAGTGTACATGAGTTTGGCGAGGCCCTCTGCCGTTTCTGTACGCAGCTCAGACACCTGAAATTTTTGAACACACAAATGGCTCCATAAAGCTTCTTTTTTTAACCTCCCAGCAAAACTAAACAGATACTCTGGTTCACAGCTCACCTCGCTGTCCAGGAACTCTGAAAGCATCACAAGGACACTCTGCGCTGTGTCCTCTGACGCCTTCTCCTCAGCTATTGGTGGTGCGTCCTCCTGTCGGTCTGGCGACTGGGGGGGTGGGGCTGTCTGAATGGCAGCTGTTTCAGAGAGCAGCTGGAAGCCAAACAGCAGCAGCAGGTCAATGATGGCCCGCAGAGCACTGAGTCGGATCTTCACCTCATCCAGTTGGGCAATCTGAAACACAAACGCACACAGTTTTAGTACTAGCAGTATGTCTTTTAGGGATTTAGGGTCGGCGAAACCAAAAAATACTGAAACATATTTTCCAACTTGGGCTTTTAAGTACCTACTTAGGCAAGTTTGTTTTTTATTCACAGTTTTACAGGTTAAGACCTCAGCTCTGTGGATCAGTGGTGTCTAGAAAGATGTTGCTGTTGAGTTTATTACGTGCAAATTTCAAGTGTTTCTTTCACTAGTGGTCAGGTATACAACAAGTCTGTGCAGTGCGAATGGCAAAATCTCAGAAACTACTATGAAAACTATTTGTACAGGAAAATACAAACAGTTGTTTTAATTATTATTATTTTTAGGGAAAATAGCAAACTGTTTGAAATATTTGTTGCTTTCTACAAGTATGCTAATTCATTTTCAACCTGTAGCAGAAGGACCATGTGGGCTTTGGCCAGCTCCTTGCTGTGCAGGGTACTTGTTCCCAGACACAACACGGCCATGTTGCGAACCGCAGGGTGAGCATTTGCAATACTGGGCAGGACCTGACAGAGAAAGAGAAAAAGAGAAATAACATCTTGAACCAACCTCTGACCAACTTGATTTCACCAACAGGAAAAAATGATGAAGTGTGAGATGTGGGTATATACCAGTGAGGATATTAAAGCACTTATGGTTGGACCAATTCGAGTCTTCATGTTCAGCTGCTTCAGCAGTTCAGCACACATTGTTAAGCACCTCAGAAGAGTATCTGGGTCATTCTGAAACAGAGTCAACACAAATATACAACTGAGTCAGTTTCTTTCTTCTTCTTTTTTTTTTAAATATCAGAAGGAAAATCGCTTACTACTGAGGTTCAATAACATGGCAACACAGAGGCACTGCTTCCCGTTTGGTTATGTACCTTCTCAGTGCGGACCTCCTTGTCTGCAGGCTGGTTGCTCGCTGCGATTTCCTGGAGGATCAGGTTCCTGTGATTTTCAAGCTCCATGATGGCGTCCTTCAGCTCAGCTGCACGGCTGAACTCCTGGGCAGTGATACAGTCCTCCAGGGTTTGTTTAGCCTCAATGATACGCACCTTCACCTCTGCTAGCTGGAGGGGAGGAGGGGCAGAATAGCGGAGGAGATATAAACAGAAGAAGTGAGAACCATTCCTAAGCTGAAATGCACTCCAGAGGGTTCTTGACTATTGAGACAAACGACTGCACCTTCTCAGGAAAAACAACAACAGCTGAGGCTCTGGGCCAGGTTACAACCCTCTAGAGGACGCTTTGCTGTTACTCACTGAAAAGCGGAGAGAGGGCGAAGGAGAGCAGGTGCACTGGCGGGATGGAAGCTACACACCTAGGCTAATTTTCACTGCATCTGCAGCTGTTTGGTCACCAAGATATTATACTTGGAGGTTAGTTGGAGAGTAGCTGGATCGTTGTCATGAACCTCAAGAATCTCTGAGACAATCCCTACATTTTTTTTGTTCCTCTGTAAGATGCAGAAATAGGTTGGTAAGGAACTGGCTTTCACTGAGGTCAAGTAAGGAAAATGTAGTGAAGAAAACTGATGAAGACAGGAAAAACTAATGAACTTGGATGCACCAAGGAAAGCCCAGATTGGTGTGAATGATGTGCACCTTCCACCCCATGTGTTAAACATATGCTGCTATCCCTCCAAATAGGAACCAGATGGAGGTACAACAGGATGGACAAATAGACACAGACAAGGAAGGAAAATAAATGGAGCACAGAAGATTGTAGATGAGCATAGATCAGAGGAGACATACACCTCAAAAAGATTAGAAAATTATGTTACCTAAGTATCATATAGAAGATAGAGTTTGGCATGTAAAACAAAATAACAAACACTATATATAGACTAAGTATTGATAATACTAAAGTACACAGAAGTATACACATACAGTTATGTTAGTTGAAGAACAAAATGTGCAAGTTTGTTAATATATTCATGGTATGAGAAACCTGAATATCATTTTGTAACAGCTGATATTTGTCACTTTCTACTTGGACTTTTCTAGTGGATGAAAACTAGTGCTGTGCCAGTGTGTAATGTTTTCATCAATACAAAAACCACTGAGGTCATTGGAAGGTATCGCAGAATCTAATTTCCTCTGGGTGATTTCCGTTGGCAGAGTGTTGCCCACCTGGAGCTGCTGCCGGCGGCTCTCGTTCTCATCCACTGGCAGACTGGCCTCCATGATGGGCTCTCTCACATCTGAGATGATTTCTGCCACCTGTGCAACACACAGAGTGTGCTCCTTTAGACATTTCATGGCATGTAATATTTCAATTTTGTAACATTTCACATAAAACATAAATTACATAAATCCATCTTGAAACATAGATAAATAATTTCAGCTTCTCTAACTTCTCTAAGAAAATTCAGAAAGAACTTCAATATATGCAAATTTCCTTTTGTGAGTAACCAAGACATTCAACTATAACATACAATCTGGATACGTCGTTGGTCATCAGAGATGAGGGTCAGGAGCTTCTCAGTGAGCAGGGAGACCAGAGACGAGGGGGTCTGTGGAAGAGCCAGCATCTCCTGCAGAACAGCCAACACACACTTCCTACAAAGACAAACAAAATAATAAACACTATAGCAAACTGGTACAAAAAAAAATTGGACAAGCCTCTTACTGAGTTGGGTGAACGTTTGCTTGCCACAAACCAGCATGCACCCAAAAGGAGTACAAGTCTCATGCACAACTTTCAAGCCCTTCAAAATGGTGTCAGAGAAAGAGAGGTTAACCTAGCACTAAAAAAGGATTGTGCATTCAGAGGACCATGCCCATTTTTGCCCCAACGTACACGGCCAGTGTGCAGTGGTGCGAAGCTTAAAAGAGGCACACTATAAATTGTACCACTATCCCCATATTTACATTTTGTCACATCGTCATGTATTAATTCAACCATCTGTTTATCATTTCACCAGCCCTAATCTTACCTGCCGCCCTCCTCGTTTGTGTCCAAGCATCCGATAAGATGGATGAGCTGCTGAGAGATGAACTCTTTAGTCATGACCAGCTCCAGCTGGTTGAAGTCGGCCCTCTGCTCCTCCGACAGGACGGGTACCGCCTTCAGATATCTACAACAGTCAGAGTCAAGAGTCAAACACCAGACAGGTAACAACAGGCTCACAGGGTAGATTAGATAGTATTCAGCTACAAATATTCAGCAAAAAATAAATTTAGACTGCTCTCATTTGCCCATGTGACACTAAAAAAAACAGAACATCACAACCATATAATATTACAATACTGTGTAGCTGAACACTGCACCTGCACGATTAACAAGCAACCATAACACACAGCTGCACTAGGCACTGATTCATACAAACCTTTTTCAAAGAGAATGATAAATGCACTTAATGAGCAGATATGTGTTAAGCATGCCACTCAAATATAGCCAGTTTATTCACACTGTAGCACTGATATATGAGGTATGATATTGCAAAAACCTTCATGATAAATATATGGCTTTTCAGATCAAATGCAAAAAAAATTGTTACTAGGATAAAACATTACAATGAATTCAAAGTTGTTGCTGTGTGATAAGAGCAAGCAAACTAATGCTCAAAACATCCCCTGGGGCAGTATCACTTGATCACAGCTGTTTTTGAAGAATCTGGCTTTGATCTAGTACATAAAAACACACTGACCTACAAGAGCACTGAGCATCGACATAAGTTGTTTACTTATTTGGCAGGGATGAGGTCCTTCTATTACTTCATAATTAGGTTAAGATTTTAGCCATTAGTTTTCCACACCATCTAAGCAGTTAAGTTAGACTTGAGTTAGCCACACAGTTACATACAGGTGGTGCTCCTCTGAGAACACACGACGTGCCTTCAGACACCTGTTACAACATGGTTATGGCAAGTGAGTTATTCCTCTCAACATCAGCAAAATTACTTAACTTTAAAACTACAGTATATTTAAACCTGCACTAAGTGACTCCTTCGGGCAGAAGAAACATGTTGAAAACATAACACCATCTCCATTTAAGTCAATGTGGCAAACATGTTAGCAAACACTTGCTTAGCTCTGGAAGTAGGAGACATGTCAATCTTTGGCTGCTAAATACGCTGCATAGCTGGACAATGAGATGAAAGTCATAATTTGCAGTCTACTTTGCAATTTGCTTTAATGGAAAACATACAGTTGACAAGAAAACTATATAGAAATGGATATACGATAATCCAGTCAGAATGTTTTGTCTCTCACCCATAGAGGTAGTCGGCGTAAGTGCCAGCGTCTGGCAGCACCTTCTCCAGGATTTCATCACCTTCATCTCCTTTAGCCTTGATAAACTCACACAGTGCTCTCCAGTGAAGCACATTCTCACAGCTCAGAGAGTCCCTTGGGATCAGCTTCCTGTTAAAACACACATTATACAGTACATCTCAAACTTCAGGTATTTTATCAGCTATGTCACATGACAGAATCGTACAAGTGTGCAATCGTACCTGTTGTCGAGCAGCTCTTTGTCTTTCAGCAGTTCCTCAGCAGGTCTGTTTTTGAAGATGGCTTTCAGCGTGTCCAGAGCTGTTTGGGCACAGTTCTCTACATCGAGCCTGTGGAGCAACTCTATCACGTTACCATCCAGCCGAAGCAGCCAGGCTGGCAGTAGACGACAGCAAACCACTTCCCTCACCGCTTCTGCAATGCACACGGCCAAACAGAAGAGCAGACATTTAGAACTGATAAGCAGATTTATTGGCAACCATTTTCAATTATTATTATTTTTTATCTACACCATTTTTCAAGCCAAATTAGTAATATTGTAATTAAGGCTGCATTATTGCAATGTAATAAAAATCGCCCTGGACTGGACATCGTACTGGAAAAAACATAAAAGGGAATACAGGGGGAAACAGAAATCACCATTACCTGAGGTGTCACGAAGACCCTCCTGCAGGAGACTAACTCTCTGTGCAATGGTCAAGGCTTTAATGTGAACCTTTTCAGCCAGAACCTTAAAACAGAGAACAAAGATTAAAAAAAAAATGTTAGAGAAAACCAATATTTAACAAAAAATTGTGTTATCTGTATTGATAAACTTGGCATATGTTTACAGATTAATGTGACAGCATGTGTGGCTACCTGGTAGGCCAGCTTGCGGACAGTTGCTTTGATGTCTCGGGTGCGTTTGAGAACTTTAGGGAGGGTCCATGGGGACATTGCAATGCAGGAGAGAACTGCACGTCGCACCTCAGCGTTGGTATCATTGTCCAGAATCAACATGTATGCTGAAAAGCAGAAAGAATGAGGGGATTTGTTTTAACAAAGAGCATACAAAAACAATCAAACAAAACAAAAGCTCCTTTCCAGGACAAAGACTGAAGTTTAAAGACAAGATTAAAAAAAACAGCGTCCTGAAGTGAGCAGGTGGGCGAGAACACTGTGCCTAGTCAAAAAAAAGTCAATCTCTCATGGTCCCTGAGATTTCCCGTAAAAAGAAAATCATAGAAACTTTTTGCATTTACTTGTTTTTCTGTAAAATTCAAAAAGAAAAAAGAAAAGAAAGCTGGACAGGAAGGGAAAAAACAAACCCTTAATGGTGGGACACTCGGGATCTTGTGGCTGCTGCAGACGGGTCATGGCCAGCGCAGCCTGAATCCTCACATTGGGGAACTTGTCAGTGACACGGATCAGCATGGCTTGGTGGATGTGATCAAAGAGGTCATCGTCAATCTGGGCATTCTCTGCCATACTTCCCAGCAACTTGTTGATCAGCTGGCACACGCGGAAACGCACTGCATGGCTACTGGCTTTATGGTGCTAAAAACAACAACGAAACAACAACAACAAAAAACTGTTAAATAGAAAAGGCAAAAGTTTGGGAGAAGAAGTGGAAAAAGAAGAGCAAAGATGAGCGAGAAAGAGGCAGACAATACAGTCAGAAAACAGAAATGGACATGGATTGAAGGAAAGACACAGCAAGCATAAAGGGGTTGAGTATCAAATTAAGTGTAGGAGATGGAGTCCAGCGAGAAGAGAAGGAAGACAAATGAGACAATCACATCAGGGCTTCTGTATTCACTTAAAGGACCAGTACGGAGGATTTATGTAGCATAACATTAGGAAGTATGTTACATTAGAGTCTGTATTTACTTGGCACACACTCACACAGAATAAAAAATGATATTACCTCCAACAGAAAGTTGAAGATGAAACTTAGAAAAGGATGATCTTCCACGTCGTCTTCTTCCTCGTCCTCCTCCTCCTCTTCCTCCTCCTCCTGTTTAGGTGGAGACTGGAAACTTGTGGCGAACTTCACAACAAACTCAATGACGTTTTCAACGGCAGGTTCACGCTTGTAGACAATCATGGCATACTTCAGGTAGTTGACAAACTCCTCATGGAACAGCGTCTTATCCTCAAGCTGAAGTAGGACATGGAGGTTGTCATTAGGAACAGACAGGGTTCAAACAATACGATGCACTGCTCACCAGTGCCTATTTACAGTCTTTCTTTGCCTGATCTGCAAAGTGAAACCCAAGCAAACCATATAGGCTACGCTTTGGTATTTCTGCATAATCAAGTCAAAGTCAAAAGTCAAAATCATTTATTAGTCTTCCATGGGAGAAATTTCCCTCGGACAGAGAGCAGTGCTGCTTCACAACAAGACAAAAACAATACAAGAAGAGAGCTGCAGTTAAGTAATACTAAAAACGTAACTGCAGCTGTCTTCTTGTATAATGCATTTCAAATAGCTGCACTTAATTTTCAGGGAACGGACTGAACATCTGGGACAAATTGCTGCAGTTTTAGGAAAAGATGAATAAAAATGTTTTATATTAATAAACACTTAATCCATCCTTCATGTCTACCCACAACTATGACCAGTGACCTACCTTGTTGTAGCGGCTCTTCAGGCTCGCGGTCAGCTTTGCCTTGTTATTGTGGCCCCTCTGAGCGCGCTGAAACGCCTCTTTTATGCTTATTTCGTTGTCTGCAGCCATCTTTGCACCTTCGAAAACAAAAACATAAGCACAGGCTCACTCAAGCTGCAAAGGAAGATTTTCACAACTGGGAAAAAAAAAAAACACCAACGGCGACTTGTTTGGCATCAGTGCCTCATTAGCGAGAACCAAAGCCCCACCTCGATACAGCTCCCACTAGGAAAGCACAGGAAAACAACGCAACCAAGCCAAGTCCTATGAGACTAAGTTCCTTAGTGACACTTTACAACATTCTTTATCTGGGCGGTAAACCCGACATTGTATTACAACAAATATTAAAAGTTAAGCCGCGTTTTGTAAAAAATTTACCCTTCTTCCGTTTCGCTCTCGTACACAACACTGCCGCTCGTTTTCAAATTCAACTGTCGTGTCTGTTCTCGCGAGAACTGCTTCTTCTTCCTCTTATGACTTTCCGGAGTTCTAGACACACCACTGCCTCCACAGGGCAGTCTGGGTATCACTTACTGGGCAATTTACCAGTTACCATTCCTAACATAGGGGTTCACGGTAAGTGGGAGAGAGAGAGACCGATTTAACACTTTTTGATATTTTACAGATCAAATAATTTCTTCGATATAATCAAGACAAGATAATCATAACATCAAGAGATTCACATTGATTCTTTCAGATGTTCATAGCATAACATCAAATTATAGAATTTTTGTTATTATTATCATCAGTAATAATAACAATATTAAGAATATTAATATTATTATTAGTAATAATAATAATAATAAGAAGAAGAAGAATCACAGCTTGAAATTAACAACAAATTAAAAAAGAAATCAATTATATCATAACACTAATTGTGATAAGTTTCAGATCATATATCGACACATTATGAACAATTTACACTACTATGCAGCCCCTGCTCATTGTGTGGCAATTGCAGCCATCTCTGCAAATCAATTTGATATAGAGTGTAGCCTACTCTGTTGGGATGTTTGCTGTGGACCTCCGTGCATGGGAGTGAGGGATTATCTGAGAGGGGTATTATCATATCAAATATTCATGCTGGTAGATATAGAGGGGCTAAAAGTCTATCCATTAGTCCATATACCTACTATGTCACAAGCCAAAAAGAGGTTAATAAAATGGCCTCTAGTGCTTTTGTACATCAATATGATGTACGTGTGAAAGCAACCAAATTCTGGTTGTGACCTAGGCGGGATTATCAGTTAGCAGAGCAGGCAAATGCACAGGGCCCAGTGACCTCCATAGCTAAGACCACAATGTTTGTGTGAGTGCAACTGTATTTGTTTATTTGTAACTTGATATTACCACATGCATGTGTCTCAAACAAACAGCTCATATGTGTCAGTTAATAGCATCTAAAGACAAAACTTTTCATAGTTATTCCAAATTTCCATTTCAGTCTTTGTAGCCACAGTAAATCCTTAAAAAGCCAGTCTGGGTGTTGCTGTGCTCCAACGTAGATAGTAAAACTGAAAAAATGAACATCTCTTAAATCTTTCATGCCATTAAATACCTGGCAGCCACTTTGTGATGCAAGCAAGACTGTTGGGTTGTGGTCTCAGAAACTGTTGTGCAGCCAGCATAATCTGAGATTAATTTGTTTATAATCAAAAAACAAAACTGACATCAAGAATCTGGATCTTAACACAGGGTTGGTGTTTGGTTTTCAGAGCTTAATCACTGTCATGCATAATCTACTGTGTATACTGAAACTAAGGAAGACATTGGTGTTTAGATGGGTACAGAAAGTCTGATGAAAAGGTGCTGTTGAGTTGCATTATGGGATGCAGGAACCATTCTACAGGGACCTCTGCTGCTTTGATGATGTTTTTGTTCTCAAACAAATAATTATATAGCCTATGTGTCGGCTTTTTTTCCCCCAAGAAAAAACAAGCTGTTTGTAAACACACCTATAGCACTTTTACAGTCTTACTGAGCACTAATTGCCTGACCAATACTTGCCACATTCAATTAAATCAGCATATAGTACAAGCATTAATAAAACCCAAAAGACGGATGTTTCTGTCTCTGTTGAGCTGATTGTGCTTGTTTATAAATCTGGGTTTGCGTTAAACAGACTCTGGGGGATGCTCAGCTGCTGGGTAACCCTTCTATCTACACAGGGGTTAATCACATCAACAGTCCAAACCTGTTTCCCCCCGCAATCAGCACGCCTGCTTTGCTACCACCATCCATGCTCTCGATTTGTTGCTCTCTGCACTAATTAGCTCAGTGTTAGATTTGCCTGGCTTCACAAACACTTTCTTAGCTACTTCAGTGTGTGTAATCCCTTGAGAAACTTGCAGTTGCTGCACTTCTGCTGCTCTTTCACTGGCCTCACACCCCCCACAGACAATATGTTTCCCTCCACAGTCACAGCACAAATTTCACACTTTCATCATTCATGTGCATGTGCAACTGCCACAACATGCCATTACTTTTGTCATTTAAAACACCCAATATGTATTGGAAAAGTCTCAAATTTTGACATTACAACAGTCAAATATTTAACCATTGAGTCATTTTGGGCATCTTTATGTCAATCTGATTTTACTCATGACCTCTGGAAACAGCAGCGTAATGCTAAAGGATTTGAGAAAGTGAAAGTTCTTGTTACTTTGCTCAGGACGCGTTCCATATATATTTCAAAGAAACAATACACAGACAGTGCAATGGTAATCATGGGCTGCGGTGTGGGTGTCTTCCACCATTCGATTCTGTAGTCTAACAGAGACTGCAGAAACACAAGGAAAGCCAAGAAACGGCAGGAAGGAAGATTCAAGAATGAAAGTCCAGACCCTGCAGGAACCCAGACTTCCACGCTCTGAACATCTCTGGAGAGAGTGGCAGTCCGCTGACAGTCCCCTTCCAACCTGACAGGGCTTGAGAAGATCTGCAGAGAAGACTGGCGGAAAATCCCCAAATCCTGGTGTACAAAGCTTGCATCATGCGCAAGCAGACTTGAGGCTGTAATTCCAAAGGTGCTTCACTTAAGCACAGCGTGAAGACTCCAAACACTTTACCTTTTCAATAAACTGTATATGGAAGCTGTAGGTGCTGGATGACATGACAAAAATGAGAACTGTAATCAGATATGACAGCACAACCAGGCTTTTTTCACTCTTGGATTCGTAATAATGGTTAAATTTCTTCATCCTTTGGTCTCACAGTTTGATAGTTTGCTTTCAAACATTCTGGCCCCATATCTAACAGGCTCCTTTAAAACTCTGGGCACCAAGTTATTGGTGACTAAACTTGTCTGGTGTTTCATCTGATCAGAAAGGTTCATCAGGTCCTGCGTGATGATGAATAGGAGCCTGTATCATTGAAGTAATTTTCACATAGGCTAGCTGTTACATTTAATTTGCAAAAACTGAGTATGATGACAAATTTAATTTGTTTGACTCTGAGATGACATGAGACGGACATGCCTTATCGGTTTAAGTCTTTCCTAATGTTTGACATCAATTTAAAAAAAAACATTCACTAGGGTTCAGAATGGGTTGACTACCATGGGCATTAGGTCAGGATCATAGGTCAGGATGCAGGATGAATAAACAAAAGCCACTGGAACACTGAGTCCAACAATGATTTCTGCTGATAATTTCTCAAATGAAAAAAAAAGGCAAAGATTATGCATCAAAAATAGTCAGGAATGATAGGCCTATTAGTAAGTTATATAATATAGATATTGTCAATGTATTTACACAATTTCTACCATTGTTGTATACATCTTATCACATCTCAAATAGCCCATTCTCAGGGGATATTTATGTAGGCTATAATGAAACATAATAGGGAACATGTCATACGTCTCATCTCCTAGTAGCCTATTGTATTGTGGTAGTTATTAATTAATAATAAATAGGCTATGAAAGTCGCCTATAAGATGATGGGTAGGAGGCTTCTCTGTTACCCAGATGGCCAGTTGTGTTGGTTCTGGGTTGAACGTGTTCTGGCCCACATACCAAACGGTGGGTTTAACCCAGCAGTTGTTTTTTTTAAGTGTGTCACTTTAATAAAAATATAGGCTGTGACTTTGTTTGCCTATGGAGCCCAGTGAAGCTGCTCTGCGCATATTGTGCTTACGGAACCTGAGTGATGGAGTAAAATCACACGACTAGACCCTAGAGACCCCCCTCTCCCTCCCTCCCCACCTCCTCGACACAGTGATCGGCATTGATACAGCAGCGCCGGTAGGGGCGGGGCGGCACTGCAGCAGTGCGCCTCTCGAGCTGTCTCCGGTAATGATCCATAGGATACACACGCCCCTCTCCGCCCCTGCCGCGAGACAGGTGGTTGGACTGTACGCCTTCATCCTCGAGCGCTCCCCCTTCGAGTAGGAAAAAAAAAATCTACTGGCATTGGGGAAAGGTCGGTTGGCGCGAGCGCGTCCCCGATGGACTTCCAGTGTGTGACCTCCGCGATCACCGGGCGGACAGTGGGAGAGGGGGGCAACAACCAGAACGCAGGAGGAGGAGGAGGAGGAGAGCCCCGCCGATCTACTACTAAATGTTTTCTAGCGAGCTGCTGTTTACGGGAGCGGGTCTGCAGACACAGGGATGAGATGCAGGAGTAAAAAGTTGACACGATTTTGGTGGGATTTTTCATCCGAGAGGCGGCAGGATCATTTCTGACTCTCCTCCGGTCCGGGAAGTTCCCCTGGGGGAGCGCGGGGAGTGGGGTGGTGGTGGTGGTGGTGGTGGTGGAGGTTTCATTATGGCTTCAGGCGCCGGTAAGGCTGCACAGCCCCCCGGGCCGGGCTCCTCCGTTAACGGGACTGCGGCAGAGTTCCCTAACATCGAGCAGGAGCTGTACGATTACCAGATGCACAGCAAGATGTGCAAGAAGATCGCTCAGCTCACCAAGGTAAGACCTGCCGGTGACAACGAGGGAGAGAGGGGGGAGGCAGATGCGCCGCCGGGACGCGCTGTCACGGAGTGTGTCAGGCTGATTGGATGATCTGATGGCTACCTGACTATCTATCTGCCATAATTAGGCTACACACTGATAAAGGCGACCTGCATTTTACTAGAAGTAGCCTACACCACTGCAAGAAAATGTTAATGGATCTATAGGATAACATGATGTAGGAGATAAAAAGAACTAGCCCATGTGCAAATATCACAGTTGTGGGCAGCTCACATGGGCTTAATCAACATTAGATATGGGCGCTGTGTTTCAAATCATCATTATTATCTCTTGGGATAACGACTGGGAAACTTGGAGCAGGGTTTAATCGCCTTCGTGACTGACAGTAATCATGCTTCATCACTACGAGCTGTAAGGTGTAGGCTGCAGATAGAGAGCAATTTAACATCCAAACCTACTGAGCAGCAATTAACAGTGATGCAATAATCAGTTGCTTTGTGCACTATCTTCGCCTTGCATCGATTAAAAAAAAAGGAGAAGAAGAGGAAGAAAAAGAACTGCATATTTCATAGCAAGGATTACACAAAATGCCAAAGCCCCAGCATTCTTATTCTTTGTTTGGCAAATACATAAAGCATCCAGATGTAACCTATCAATGAACAGTGATGTAAGATATAACCATCTAGGTGTTTGTAATTATGCAGTAATCAAGATTTCGGCCATCATCATAATCATATCTTTCTCAGTAATCTGCTGTGTGTCTTCCTCCATGCATTTGTGCAGGCAGGGATGCTGGGCAGCTGCAGCAGCAGTGACTGTGTATCTGCTCTGCTTTTTACATACAGTAAGCGTTGCTATATGGGGACTCTCCCTCTCTGTGCTTCACAATAATGCTTACAGAGGCAGGGCATGACCCGTCGCTTGTTGAGCTATGACAATTACTGATGACTGTGCACTTCCCTTCTTCCCTTATGACTTCACCTCTGTGTAGCCCATAGGTGAGTGTGAGTGTGTGTGTGTGTGTGTGTGTGTGTGTCCAAGAACAATGCAATACACACTGCAGTGTTACTGTGTGTGTTGTTCGAACGGCTTCCTCTCATACACATACACAGACAGAGATGACACAGATGAGGGGTCAGCACTTGTGTCTGTCCTTGTTACAGAAATTCTCCAGCCTAGTCCCTCTACATCTCCTGCAACCCCCCCCGCCTCCCCACCCCTACCCGCCCTCCTGCCCCCTCCATCCTAATATCTCTTCTCAGAAGCCTGGACTTGTTCTCTCTCTTGAAACTTTATGCAATGCTCTGCCAACCCGCTTTAGCTCTGCAATGACCACAGCGGAAGTAGCTATAAGAGTCATCAAATCTGATAGGAGGTGTAAGCCCTGGGATGCTGGGCATGTGACACATGGTTTATTTGAGTGTTTTGGGACGGGGTGTGGAGTGGAGAGGAAAAGGGAAATGGGTCAGCTGTAGTAACCTTATATATTTAATAAACCCTACCATCTCACACACACACATTGCACTTGCAGTCTGTCTGTCCTGCACTTCTCTGCTCACCCATCCACACTCATGCAGCCTATGCTTCCCTAACACAGCTCGCCAGCCCACCCTCCCTCTACACCCCCCACCCCCTTCGCTCTCCCTCCCTTCCAGTGAGCGTGGTCTGCCCTGGTTGAATGGGTGCTGCTAAAGATAAACCAGTAGCACATCAGAGTGTGTTTACATGGCGGAACAGGCCAATGGGAAGAAAGCGAGAGCTGACCATGTCAGGCCAGCTGTTGTGAATGTTCACATAAGCTTGTGCGCGAAGAGACACACACACACACCCACATGAATGCAGAAGAGAAGTCTTTTTTCACATGACTCACAAAGACCAACAGCAGCATGATGTGTGTGTGTGTGTGTGTGTGTGTGTGTGTGTGTGTGTGTGTGTGTGTGTGCATGGATGAACTCTTTTGATTGGCAGCTCTAATTCTGTCTATGTGATTTCCTGTACTTATCTAGCTTACACTGTCACAATGTTCCCTGCTTTGTAATCCACCACACCCGCTACCCTCTTTGATATCCGTGGAGGTGTGTGTGTGTGTGTGTGTGTGTGTGTGTGGGAGAGAGGGCTGATGTAAGAGAAAGTGTGTGTGCATGCGTGCTTGTCTCTTTGCCTAACCTCTCCTCTGTGCACCAACCATTCACTCTACATCTCACTCCTGTTTCAACAGCGTTGTGTCGGCTCTCCTTTACACTGTAGACAGAATATTAATTTCATGCTTTGCTGACTATGAAGTTATTGTCAATAAGCACGGGCACTGGCTTGTGAGGATACATGAATAGCATTATCGACTGCTAGGATCAATATGGGGATCTTGAGGCAGGATTTACAGTAGCGAGAGGCTCTCGCCACTCTCTGACCAAGCTGCCATGCCAAGTGTCTTAAGAATTTACACCCAGAAAGCTGAATCAAAGTGACGCACTGCATTTAATCCCAATCGTTATCACACTGAAATCTGAAGTCACACCAAAGTTCCACAAACCTCAACATGGATCTATATATAGTGTTTAGTCTGTTGACGGTGTAGTGTCTAACACTTACTTCTTATTTGCTCTTTTACCTCGTGACAACAGTCTTCAAATTGCCATATTTCAAAAAATGTTCCCATACAGAAAACCATAGGTCTAATAAAGTTATAGTTCAGGTTTTGCACGGGGTGCCACTGAAAAAAAAGGGGTTTAGACACTGACAATAACACAATCCAACTTCCATTTTATTCAGAAACCAGTGCAGTGCAGTGTGCTTCATACTGTAGGTGTACTTGTGAGTAGGGATTGTAGTAGCTGAAAGAATAAATTGCCAAATGTGCTGTTTTCACAGAAGGACAAAAACAGCAGAAACATCTACATAACACGTAAACAGATTTAAACAGATTGTACTGGGCAGTTTTAATACCTGTTCTGTGTGGCGACACACAAGTGCACCAAGTCAGATCTGCTAACTGAGAGCACACTGCTCAGGATCTAATGGAGATAATGCATGACCACTGCAATACCGAACCCTTTATAAAAATCATTTTCAACCCTATCCATCACCTTCGGGATGAATTGGTACATCAGTGAAGCCAGGACGGATGACCTGACATCAGCACCTCACATTGCAGATGTGCTGAATCCGATCTTTGTGGAAGAGTGGTCCCAGAGGAGTGGAGCTGGTGGAGCAGCAATATTAATGCCCATGGCTTTGGAATAAAATGATTCACATAATGTAATGTTAAAGCGTGTGCACGATGTTGGCCATGGAGTGTAATGTTGTTGTAGGTCGTGTACACTACATGGCCTACAGTATCTGGCTCCAGGGGGTCCTTGACCTCCAGGTTTGGGGACCATGGGTGTCGATCTAAATATGTTTTGTTTTTTCCGCCTTCCCTCCTCACTTGCACTTGTAAACTAGCCAAAGGGGACAGCCAAGAACAGCGCGCACACACAAACACAGAGCCTGCCCTCGATTCAGAGTCACCTTCCTTCCTCTGAGTCACGAGTCATAGTTCGGGAGCCAAAGTTCATGCAGTGTGACGTGATTGAATAGTCAGCGTGACATACAGTACAAGTGCTTGACTGACAGGAGAGAGATAGGTGGGTTTGTGATCAGGATTTGAGAAGATGTCATATCCATCATCAATAAGGTGTTGGATTATAGGAGATACGTCGTAGATTTCTGGCAACTGATAACATTGAGGCCATTCAAGAGAGAGGTAATACACACTCTCTCTGTTTCTCTCTCTCTGAGGGAATGTCCGACAGTTCTGTGCCAGCTGTGTGCTGCAGACAGAGAGGCGTCTGGGTAAAATATGAGCCCGTGTGTCCCCTGCTTACACCCATGCTCATGCACACACACACAAACACACACGCCAGTGGGTAAGTGAGACGTCAGGGTCAGGGGGAGTGGTTGATGACACTGTAGACATGGCGTAGAGGGTGAAGTGAATAGTGGGGTGAAACAGACCATATTTCATGTGTTAGTCACAGTCTAAATAGGGAAGAGGGACAGAGAAGCCACACATGTTGTCAGGCAGGAGAAACACTGCATGAAGCCAGAGTATATATATATATTTATATATATATATTCCTTCTCTGGCCTTTTGATAGCGTTGTCGCTTAGCTGTGTTTGGAGATGATTGTGTTTCCACATCAGTCAGATTCTGTTTAACATTTATTATCTGCTCTAAATATCAGCTCTGTAATTTCTGTTTTTGTGGAGTCAGTTTTCATGTTGTTTGTGGTGTATCTCAGATGCATCAGGAAACAAACCCTGTGCAGTAAATCACCTGTATCCAAGAGGTTGTTAACTGTGAAAGATTTTTTTTTCTATAGAAGGACCTGAAATCAACTCTGAGACAAACTTTCCACCACATAATAGAGTTGTTTGAATCCTGTCAGTCACATAAAAGAATAAGAAAAGTGAAATTGTGCACAGAGCTCAAATATAATCAACAAGAGAACAGTTTTATATTCTGTCTTCAGACTGAAATGGCAGGTTTATCTGCCAATTTAAATCTTATCTGTGGGAAACTGTGTGTGGAATTTGTCTACTAGTTCACTGAAACTAAAAAAGAGAACTGTTTTGGCTTTGATTTATTCTGAAAATGGAGGAAATGCTACGTAAAAGCACATTTTCCTCAATCACTTTACAGACAGAAAACCACAGCGAAGGAGGCAGAATGTCTTCATAATATACACAGCAGTTACTCCCAGCTAGGCGCAGCAGGCCAAACCAAGCACACAACGCTTAATGATGAACAGATGAGTAATTAATGAACATTAGAACACTGTGATCCACAGTTTCTGGGGCACATAGACTGTAGGACGTACATCAATATGAGATATTGTCATAATCCAGCGTTAGTCGAGGACACTCCCTGTATAGCTGCAAAAGAAAAGATCCTGAACCTCAATCGCATTTTTTCAAAATCCACTTCTTTAGGGCAAAAAAAACACCAACGCCTGTTAATTCTCTCTCCGTCTGTTGTTGACACTCTGCAGGTGATTTACTCTCTGAACATGAAGAATGAGGAGCAAGAGGCGGCCCTGCTGGCCTTGAGCCAAGCCCATCACGAGGAGCTGCACCGCATCCTGATGGATACGTGTCATGAAGGGGATGGGTCAGTGCTAAGGACACGCCTCCTTGAGCTGCAGGAGTCTCTGGATGAGCAGCAGAGAGTCGGGGCACAGGTGAGTGCGTGTGTGTGTCCATCTGTGTGTGTGCATGTGTGCATTCTTATCTCCCTGATCATGAGATGAGCCGACCTCATTGAAGTGCATGTTGTATTGCTGTAATTTGATGTGTTAACTCCCAGCAGGAGCAGCAAATCAAACCTGGCCCTAATGTGACCTACAACAGTCAACCCAGTTTAGACTTTATCCAGTCCTCATGCTCTTAATGCCTAATTTACATGCTGTGCACCATTATAAAACATCAACATGAATCATAAATACCCGCATGGTTTTCTTATGAGCTCTTTGGAAGAAAAAAAAAGATGCATCTTAGCAAGTAAAGAGATTTTAAAAAATGTACAGAGACCATGAACCTTTATTTTGAAATAATGCTCATTGTTTGGATTGTTTGTTGTCTGGGAAATGTTTTCCTCTTTGTTTTTGTTTTTGGTACAGATTCATAACAGATAGACAAGTGTGCATAAAGTGTGTTTTAAGGAAACAACTGTAAACACAGACTAGCAAATACATGAATAGTCATTTAATGACTGAAGCCTGTGGGCTCTGCACAGACAAGAATGGCCAAACAGCTTTTGTTTTTTTGGTGAGTAAACACAGTGGAAAATGGGCCAGACAAGATGAATACATTAACACAAGGAGGAATACACTGTCAGAGTCAGAGTGCAGTCAGGGAAGAGATTACGTTGAACCATATCAGCACAACAACACACTCAGAAGTGCACAGATATAAAAAAAAGTCACAAACTTGTGATTTCTGAATAATATTCTAATATATTGATACTGATTATAAGGAGACAGTGTTTCTTCACTTCCAATTAATTACTTAATCACTTATTCCTTATTGTGGGATACTCAGTGGTGAGCAGGTCAGCACCAAAATATTGTACTCGTACAATTCAAATTACACTAAGAATGAAGCTTACAGTAATGACTCAATGATACCTGGCTGACTACACAACTATTGTATTTTCCTTATAATTACAAGAACAAAAGCCTAAGAAACCTCAGTGGGAGATATCATAGACTGACAAGATATGATGTTTAAAAACATCTCCCTGTCTTTCATTTCCAGGAGACCTTGTTTAATATTTAAAGCTACTTTTGAATTCTGTTTCAATTTTGTGGCAAGCTGAAAAATAGTTATCGTCTTTAGAAATGAACGTGTGGCCCAGACAGTGTAGCACTGCTAATGATGTTATGTCTCATACTGAGTATTGTTTGAATGTCAAACACTGAAGCTAATTTGCTTTTTGCCCTCACTGTTCACTCCAGCGATCCGAGCAGCCTCTAAACCTGAGAGCAACGTTTTTAAGGCACAGTGGTGCAGGACAGTCCGTGCCCTCTTGAAAGACCTGAGCTGTGGGATTGCATGGCACAGACTATTGTTTTTAGGAGAAATACAGTACCATAATTTATATGAATCAATACTTTGGTTCATTTAGGCCGTCCTAACAGAGAAGTGTGTCTTACACAGTTACAGGGGTGTTCACTCATTTCAGTCATTTCATCAGTTTGTGTAAAAGTGCAGCGAAGGAACGTGTCATCCTCTGTGCCCCCAGGTGCAGGCAGACTTCGAGTGCTTCCGCATCCTGGCAGAGGAGAGGGAGCGGGAAACCGAGGTGGAGCTGAGGAAAAGGTTTGAGGAGCGTCTCCAAGCGGCGGAGGAAGAGCTCCAGGAGGCCAGGGCCCAGAACAGTGCTACGCAGGAGGAGAGCCTGAGGTTGAGCATGGAACTGGAGGACGCCAAGGAGCAGATCCAGACGCTGGATGCCAAATGTGACGAGCTGCAGAAAGCTGCAGATGAGGATAAGGAAAGGAAAGAGGAGGAGGACAGGGACAACAAGAAAGACGAGGAGGAGAAACAAACGGAGGAGCGCAAGGACTTGGAAAGAGTAAAAGCACTCCTACTGGAGGTGAAGGCCCTGAAGGAGGAGAAGGATCGAGCAGAGGAGAGGAAGAGGCAAGCGGTGAAGGAGGAGCGGGAGCAATGGGAGCAAAAGGTGAACAATCTGAACGAGGAGAACGAGGACGAGAGGAAGAAGATGGAGGCAGAGTGGAGGGAGGAGCGGCAGAGATGGGAGGAGAGGGAAGAGGAGGAGAAGAAGGGAATGCACAGCGCTCTGAGAGAGAGAGTGAAGAGGGCAGAGGCCGAGGTGGAAAGTCACCTGGAGAGGCTGGCTGAGAGCAAGAGGAACACGGTGAAGCTGCAGGAGCGAATACAGGTAAACACATACTCACTTTCTAATGTCTCCACTCACGCTAAAAACCATAAAAGGGGACTGACTGGGGAAGGAGGTTGATGTGCCCAGCCGAGGGTGGTGTTTGATGGGAAAGGAGGGAGGGGAGGTAGAAGCAGAGAAAGAGAGAAGGGGGTATCTTGCTTGTCTAACCACAGGCTTGCCCTCTGAGTGCTATTCCCACTGCCAACTATCTGCTAATGAGTAGTTTGAGCAGGGTAGAGTCGCTGCACCACCACCATTACCACCTCACGCATGAGCATTAAGAAGCCCTACGAGAGCTGGCACAGAGCTGACATAAGCCCTCACAGCGGACCATTAAAGGCTCACAGCTGGGCCAGATAGCTTCCTGACTCACCACATTTCATCCCCCTTTTTTTTTGTTCTATTTCGCTCCCTCTCCCTGACTTGTGTTCTTTCTCTTCTTCCACCTTATCTGTGTCAATTTTGCTGTCAGCTTCTCTCTCCCTCTCTCCCTCATCTGTCTTTTCTCCCTTATTCTATTCCCCCGTGGTTCTTTGCTAACTCACAATACTTCCTCTGCGTCGCCCTCCTTACCTATACCCTCGCTCCACACTCCCTCCCTCCATCTCTCCCTTCCTCCCTCCCTCCCGGCCCCTCGTGCCTCCCTCCAGGACCTGGAGGAGGAGCTGGAGCTGGATCGGAGGCGCGTGTCCGAGGCCGAGGGCGTGGCCAAACGGGCGGAGGAGGAGCTGGCGGTTGCCAAGGAGAGGCTGCTGCTGCAGGAAGACGAGCTGCAGAGCAGAGCAGGTAGTCGTCCAGTCTGCCTCTCGCCGTCTGTGCCCACCTGTCGTCCCCACCTGTCCGCTGGAGAAAGATCACGTCGCTGAGATTCAGCTGAGCTCAGTGCATTACCATTATCCATGCTGACTCAGCATTAATCAAGTTTTTACCTCACGCCAATATAATATATATATGGAAAATGCAACAAACACACATTATTCATCCTCCGCAAAGGCAAACAGTTTCATCAAAGTGTCATCGTACACAGTCAGCAAAAACAGCCTGAATTTTATTTATTGCATGAGAATGAGTTTTGTTTTTGGCCTTTCCTCAGTCCGTATCGGTCTGCAGTTCTTCCATTCTGCCTCTCCCCTGTTGTGCATAATCAATCAATACATACTTGTGCATGTTTTGTGTGTGTGTTTGTGTTTGTGTTTACATGGGGGCATTTGCTGGTGTTAATTTGGTGTGTGCCGTGTGTGTTCTCTGCGTGTTAGAGGAGCTGTTGAACCGTGGAGGCTGTGAGGTGTGTGTGTGCTCCGAGGTGGAGGAACTGAGGAGCCAGGTGAGTCGTCTGCAGAGCAGGAACAGAGAGCTGGAGCTGCAGAGCAGCGGCAGAAACAGCGACCACGCCCGGCAGATTCGCCAGGTAACAGCCCAGTATGAGTGTCTAAAACTGGAAAATGCACAGTTTGAGGCTGACCTGTTATGCCAAACAGTTGTACATTATAAAGTGGGCACTGAGTGTGTGTGTGTGTGTTGTGTGTTTATAGCACGCTGAGGCCCTGTCCAGTTTGCGCTCAGAGATGGTGAGAGCTCAGACAGAGGAGCTGCGTCGCATCCAGAAGCACGCAGACGACGAGAGGGACAAACTGCAGAAGGAAATTGACAAAGAAAGAGAGAGCCTGCAGAGGGAGAGGGATCAGTTTGAGAAGGACAGGAACACGCTGCGCAGGGAGAGAGAGGAGGAGAAGGAAGGGCTGCACAAGGAGGTGGAGGAGACCAAGGAGCGCCTGCGAAGGGAAAAGGAGGAAGAGGTGGAGCGGCAGCGCAAAGAGCTGGAGGTCGAGAGGGTTCGCGTCCGGTCCCAGTTGGACAAGAACATCGAGCAGGTGGAGGCGGAGAGAGCCAACGTGCAGCAGAAGCTGGAAGAGGAGAAGAAGAGGTTGGTGGAGAAGGCCGAGGAGGACAGGAAGCGGCTGAAGGAGCAGGTACGGAAGGCGATCGAGGAGGTGATGAGGAGACACGCGGCCGAACTGCACAGCGTCCAAGAAGCTCTGAGTTCAGAGAAGAAGACCAACCAAGAGGTCAGCATCTGTCAGGGGGGGCGGAGTTTCATTCAACTAATAACCTTAGAAAAGCATCTACCACCTATTTCTATAGCCTCTATGTTTACATGCACAATAGAGTCCAGATCAGGAAAAATCAGGTCATGCACAGTTAATTATTATTGATTAATTATTAATTGACCCTGTATGTTTGTGGTTAATCCCCAGACTGTGTTCAGTATATGAGTATTTGTGATTTGATATCCGCACCTTCCTTCTTTCTTCCTGTGGACTGACGGTGCAGTGAGAGCACAGGCTCTGTAGCAAAAGAGGACAGTTTTGCCGTAGTGTGCACACTTGTATCAGAATTTTAAAAATAGCCTGCTGTTCAGCTGTGGCAGCGAGCTCATACAGGCTTAATTATTTTAGTTTCACTTTCAGTCAGACTGTGTAATTATTTTGGATACAGACATGAACTGCTGTGAGTCCTGTCACACAGCTGCGGCAGTAAAAACTTCCCCTGCTCTGAATCTGTGCGATGCACTAATGATATGCTCATTTAGAAAAAGCCTTGTTGAACAAACTAAGAAATTAAACTCGTCCAGCTGTTTTAATCTGATTTTTCTTCACTCATAAACCTGAGAAAAGAAACGTATTCCTAAATTTAAAGAAATCAGGCTACAGCAGGAGGGGATCAGTCATCAAGCTGCTGTGGCTTTCTCTAAACATTTTGAGCTTATGACCCCATAAAAGCAAAAAAGCAACATCTATTCATGTCACTTGTCAGTAGCTGCATATGTTTATGACCATGTCACCCAAAGACTTGTTTCTTTTTCTCCTTTTGAATGTTTTAAAGGCCTAAAGGTGAAAATGATACAGTCTTTAGTGATATTCAACAAAAATGTACTTGATAAAGGTTCTGATATACTGTCCTGTTAATTATCTCGAGACCCCATGTGGGCGGGAGGGTGAGATTAATGAAAATCTTTTGCTCTCAGTATACATGTAGAAATATAAAGAGATTCTATCACATAATTGTCTGCCCTTTGAGCCTCTAATAATGTGCACTTCATCATGACTAATTATTAACTAGGCGTAGTAATAATGAAATGATAGTGCGGTGGGGTGAAAGTGATAAAAGGAGGATAAACTGTTAATGCAATAATGGTTTTGATGGGGATGAATATTCTTTCAAGGTATGTGCACGTTTGGAGGAGGAGAGGAGAGCTGGTGAGGAGCTACGCAGCGAGCTAGAGAAAGAGCGAGAGGAGCTGAGGACAAAACTCAAAGATGCTACTAATGAGGTCAGAGGTCAAATGTGCTCAAATAAAATCGTATGAAGCTGTTTTTAGTTTTCTAACACTGGCAGTATGTGAATTGTTTCTGTGTTCTCAGATTTGTCGGCTGGAGTCAGCCATCCAACAGCAAGAGAAGAAAGACAAGGCGGCGCCCGAAGCCGCGGCCTCGTGTGGGCCGCACTGCTCTCGTCTGGAGGAAGAGCTTCATCAGACTCGGAGTCGACTGGCTCGGGTCCAGGAGGACGCAGAGAAGCAGTGGGACAGGCAGCAGAGAGAGATAGCCTCCCTGAGAGCTGACAAACACCGGCTGGAGGAGAAAGTCCTGGAACAGAGCCGACTGAACACGGAGAGGAGCCTTCTAGAGCAGAGCCAGCGGCACACCGAGGACCGGATCAGGTAGCGGAGTAAACACGGACCTGCCAGAACCGCTTAGGCTTACATTACAGAGCCTTGACTCTGCTTGTGATCTCCCCCTGCCCTCCGCCTCCTAAGTGATCACTGGAGAAGATCAAAGTTGAGAGGCGAATCATTGAAATTGCAGCTCACAGCAACCTACAGCATGTTTTCCTCGCTTCAATTCGATACAGTTTAATTTGAATGAGCTTCGTGTGGTGAAATGTGTGTTGGCAAGAACAGATGAAAAATTTGGATTAAAATTAAATCCATACAGCAACCCGAGTAAACATTTGCTTTAAAGGCAATGAGCTATTCGTAGGCTCATATGGTGAAACACAAATATACATTCACATCTACATTTTAAAGCAGCACATTAATTTTATTGTGTCAAAAATTCTCAGTAAGTTTTGACTGGAAATTCAGAGGCACATATTTATAAAGACTCCAGCTAAAGGTGTACAGGTTTCTTTTCCTGAAATACAATTGGGGACTTTAGTAGGACAAGGACAAAACGAAACAAAAGTTTTACACAGGTAGGCAAGAAATAATCATGGTAGTATTGTGCACAGGCTGTCCACTAGACATAAAACTTTCAAAATGAAGAGGAAGCAAAAGAAAACCAGCCATCATGAAAATGACTACACCGCTCAAGCACAGCCAAACAGTACAGTGTGGTAAGAAATAAATAGCAATTCTGCATGTAGGTTAACTCGCCTCCCGTCTCCTTCTGATGCATACCTTCAGGGCGGAGTGTGAGGATCGTCTCAGAGCAGAGTTCAGGATAGAGATGAATGCTGCAGTTGCAGAGAGCGAACAGAGATGGCAGAACCGAGAGCAGGAGATGCAGACCCAAATGTCCGAGCTGCAGGGTCAACTGGACGAGGTGAGTCTCTTAAATAAAAAAGAGCATTGGTCTTTTGATCTTTCTTTTAGGAATGTAATTGTAGCTTGATAATCATATTGATTGACCATTTTGACTTTACTTTCTTGTAACTGCTCAAATGGTCTAAAACGTGAGTGTGAATCACATAATGAAAGTTCATTCAGTTCACTTCAATTGATTTTTAAAAATTTTATTTATACAGCACCAGGTCACAACACACATTGCTTCAGGGCACTTTGCAAAGTGAGGTCTAAACATTACAATGTTATAGAGAAACCTAATAGTCAGCTGGATGAAACTCCTGTCGTTGGTTAGTTGTGGACTACAGCAAATGGTTGCTATGTAATAATCATTTGATCTAAGTATATTTTTTTTGGCTTTTTGCCTTTATTTGATAGCACACAGTAGAGATAGACAGGAAAGGGGGAGGCAGAGAGAGAGGGAATGACATGCAGGAAAGGGCTACCCGCCGTGGGATTTGAACCGGGGCCGTCTGCAGTGAGGGCTATAGCCTCTACATGGGGCGGTTGCCCTACCCACTGCGCCACGCACGCCACGCACCGCCCCGAGGGTTGGATCTTTTTCCTTTATATCTTCGTCTGTCAAACCGACACTCTAGGACCCAAAGACATCCAGTTTACTATCAGAGGTGAACAGCCAACTCTCACTTTTAAGAAGCTTCAATAAGCAAGTATTTGGCGTCTTTCCTCAAAGAATGACTGAAACGATTAACAGACTAACAAATACTGTTGCCAAATGGCTGTCAGAATGACAGGTTGAGGATGCGATACATACAGTTCTCTACATTTGGCTGCCTTCTAATAACTGTGCCACCTTAATTTGGGTTGTAAAGTTATGTGTCAAAAACTGATGGCAAAACAGATTTTACACATCAGTATCAGTTTATTTTGTGACAAGTACTTGTCAGCCGGTGGAAACTCTGATAAAACGACCTTAATTGCGGTATATCACCTGGATGTCTGGGCTTTGTCTGGGAGACATTTTAACAGAATAAAATCAGCCTCCTCTGTGTTCCCCAGTGTTATGGAAATGCAATATTAAATCGCTGGAGTGCTCTTTTAATTAGTTTCGTAGGCCCGCTTTGAGTCCACAAATGAATCCTTTGTTTTATTTATTTATTTTAGGAAAGCTGTCGGAGTCTGCACATTCTAAAACAAAAGTATCATCTCACACTTAATTCAATGCCTGCGGCAAATTCATCGTCTCAGGATTACTCTGACGTCACGTGCGGACTTCAAATCCCTGGCTCACAATTTCTCACAAATGCAGGTGGAGGAAAAGAAGGCGTGCCAGGGAGACGATTGCCATGGCAACACCGAAATTGACAGGCTGAGGAAGGAGGTCCAGGAGACCAAAGAGATAAACAAAAAGCTGAGGGATCTGCTGCAGGTACACAAGAACTGCACACACATTTTTTGTGTACTCCTTCACAGGTTTTCTCTGTACTGAATAATTTAGCAGCTTTGATGATAGCGCTGGAGAGCTCAGAGAGGAGAGGCAACGTAGTGTTATTCTACGAGTGTGTGCTCATTTATCTGTGATCCTACTGTATGTGCGTGTCTGGCAGAAGTCTTAGTGTACAGACAAGGCTTTTTGTGAGTCTAAAGAATGCAGCTTTTGTACGTAAATGTGTGTTAATGTGTTGGAGGAGCCCCAATCCCAGTCTTTAGCTGAGGAGAGACACAGTCACACCATGGCTCTGCAGACGTTAGAAAAAAAAGCGAAAGAAGATGTGCTGTCTGAGAGGAACAGACTACTGACAATGCACCACCTGGAGCTAGGTAACGCACACAAACACACACACATGCATGAGAATCAGCATAAACACACACAGGCACTAACACATGTGCAGACACATACAGCATGTACAAATGAGCAACCACACACACACACACACACACACACAGACACATCACACACTGATGTACACATGGAGATTTTAAATTCGACAGTGAACTTGCTATTGCCATGGATACACTTCACCATGGCAACAGCAGAAGGGTACCTGTAACAGTGGGCCAAATTGATTTTGTTTTCTGTATGTGTTTTTGTTGTGTGTGCGTGCATGTGTGCACGTGTGTGCGTGTGTGTGGTGTATCAGATAAGCAGCGTGCAGAGTTGACCCAGCAGCACACAGAGTGGAGCAGACAGATGACCCAGAGACACATGCAGCAGATAGAGGACCTCCAGGCCCAGCTGCAAGCACACACACAGATGATGGCTCTGCAACAGGTGAGACACACACACACTCACATACAAACACACAGCAACGGCCGCACTGTTAAATATAAATGAGACAGAAGTGATGAAATAAACCAATACCTCTCATTCTGTTTTTGGTGCATTATACTGTAGCTGGTCTCTCACTTAGTTTACTTGTCTCCCACACACAGCCTGCACCATGCACACTGACAATGTTTATTCATTATGTGCATGCTTGTGTGTGTGTGTGTGTGTGTGTGTGTGTGTGTGTGTGTGTGTGTGTGTGTGTGTGTGTGTGTGTGTGTGTGTGTGTGTGTGTGCAGGATCTGAAGCAGCAGAACCAGAACCAGGTGTTTGAGCGGCAGCTGGATGAGAGTCGTTGTGCCATGCTGGAGCTGCAGAGAGAGAATGCAACTCTCAAGAAACAATTGAAGGAAAAGTAAGGAAAGAAGTGCAGGGATGTGAAGAAGATCTCAGCTCTAATCATGTCCTGTTCGACTGCAACTAATGATTTCATTCATCAGTTATTCTGCTGATGTTTTTTTTCCACTTAATGTCAAAAAAAGCTAGAGAAAGAACGAAAGCTAGAGAGAACACTGAAATACCAAAGTGTAGAGTTATTTAAGTGTAGAGTGAGTGATTCTGTGGCCATTAACATCCCTTTGTTTCTATAACTACCTTGCCTTCACCAGAACAATACAGAAGAATGTCGAAACTGAGGAGAAAGAGGAGGAAAGTGCAGAACTGAGGAAGAAGCGAGACGCCCAACTGGAGGAAGAAGCACAACGTCTGAAGGAGGAAGTGGAGAAACTGAGGGTGGAGATGGAGAAACTGGAGGAGTCACAGAAACACTGGGAGGAGAGGAAAGAGGAAGACGTAAAAGAGGAGGAGGAGGACGAGGAGAAAAAGAAGGAGCGGGAGGAGGACAAGAGGAGGGAGGAGGTGGAGAAGATCAGGAGGGAGCACAAGAAGGAGATGCAGAGTTTGGTGTCCGAGTACAGCAGCGCCCAGACGCACCTGCAGGCGCGAATAGTGGCCTTGGAGAACGAGTGAGTAAAGAGCAGACGCGTCGAAAACTAAAAACAGCATGGGTTGAAATTGGACAAACGGCGTTGAGTGCAGGTATGTGAGAAAGTGTGTGTGTTTGTGTATATGATTTAACTGCAGGCTGCGTGAGCGGGAGGAACGGTGCAGGAGGAGGGAGCCGCGCTGTGACGACCTGCAGCTGGGGAGACTCCAGGAGAGACTGACCGAGAGAGACCAGCTCATTAAACGACTGGTGGTGAGAACACACGACAGCACGGGACCGCTCGTCTGAAGGAGACATCTCACTTTTTTCTTATCGTCAACAAATCCGCCACAATTAATTGATTCAAAGCCTGGTGTACAGTAGCTTAATCCTCTAAAAGCACCGAGCAGTGAGTCACACTGGGCGACTCATCTCTATTATGATGAACATAAACCGACAGCATTATTAATACACCATGATTTTATTTTCTCTTTCCACTGTGGCTCTGGGATTTTTTTAATAAAGTTTAAGAAATAAATATTTTGTTCAAGATTTTATGGTGAAATGAGCCAAAAATCATGATATCTGTTCTTGGCAAAATGCTCCAACTGTTTTAAAAGCAGTCGCTTCTTTCAGCCATTTTTCAAGCTCCACAACAATCTATGGTTGTTGCCTCTGCTGATTTTCTCTGTTTTCTGTTTTATCTTGTGGTTTTGTACTTGAACAAAACAACTGAAGGACAGATTTTAGTCACATTTAAAAAGAAATGTGTTAGTTGGAGGTCCCATTCCAGGGCCTCTCATGCATGTGGCGTCCCTGTGGCCATGAGGTCAAGACGCGTAACATTAACCCGCTTTGTCCTTGCTGTCACTCTCATCAGGGAGCTTTGTTGTTAAACCTCTCTCTCTCTGTCCTCCACCTTTTCTGCGACATACATAAACAATCCTTCAGAAAGAAAAAGAGTGCTAGCTGAAAACTGTGTCTTATAAAACCTAGCAACTAAAGTTGAGATCAGCATTGTGCCAAGTCATAGCAATTCCTAGAGTAACCAGGGCAAATGAATAAAATGCCGTTCCTCAAACCCAGTCAAATCAAAGTGTCGTCAGTGATCATCCGCATAGGACAGGATTGCATTTTCCAAAGTGTCCTCTGCCAGAGTGCTGTGTCTACCATCTGTGTGGCGTGAGGCAGCTCAGCAAACAAGTACACCCTCCAGATACAACTCTAATACAACAACAACAACACCAACTGTGAATAAGGCCAATGAAAGTCCTTCCTTGTCCTCCTTCCCTCTAGGAAGAGAGGCATCAGCTGCAGCTCCACCCTCCCGTTGCCGGGGACAGCAGTACCCTCAGGCTCCGTGACAGCAAGTCCCGCCCCGGGAGCGTCACGCCAACCATGAGGGTGAGTTTGTCTGTTCAGCTCATGCACATTATGTATTCATCAAAACGAGCCTCCTTCCAGCCAGAAGGGCTCGCTGGGCCGAGGCCAACTTCTGTCTCTGCAGCACGAGGCAGTGAAATGTTCCAGTTCACCCAGTGGACAGATCACCAGAGTGTCCCCTCCACGTCCATCACACTGCACACAATTACATAACATCTGGCCAACAAAGACACAGACCTGTGTGAAGTATTTCTTTGAAGGGTTAGGGTTAATCTCAATGAAGTATAACGTATTAATTTAATATATAATTTATTCTCACTGTGGATAATATCCTAAATAAGATCCAGTGTGCCTACAGTACATTATAGTGTTGGATGTCAGTTCTGGTGAAATGATCAGTGAACAGCTGGGATGGTAAATCTTCTGTTTACTGACACGATTTGAAATGATACTCCCCCCACAATGTTTTTGATATCAAACAAGCACCGTCTGTCGACTTGAGAGGCGGCTGCACTCACATTTTCAACACAGTCATCTAGCAGTAACGCATAGAAGAAAAGACAATGTCTATATCCTTTCAGATAACATTTATGTTCAAAAATGCATAGAAATTAATTTACAGGTTATATTTTCTGACTATAAGCTGACTATATTTATAATTCAGCTTGAACATTTATTTAATCCTCTTTTTTCCTTCCTGACATAATTATCACTTTCAACTGTGAAATCTCCACAGGGATCAATAGATGAATAGCTAATATCTAATCCTCATACATAAAATATAGAAATACGGTAAGGATTATAATTGTCAGTGCTCATGGGTTTGGTTTAATAACGTTAATTTCATTGTGTGCTTTGTGATTCATGTCATTCCAATGAAAAGGTCCAAACCTCCAACATAAACTCACCTGTTTGTTCTTCTGACAGAGGAAGCGTGTGGAGTCTCCTCCTCGTGTCACCAGCAATCCCAGCGCCGGTACTTACGACAGGAGCATCTTCCTCCCCCAGTCCTCTTCCTCATCTTCCTCTTCCTCCTCTGTCCATCAGCACTCCTCCTCCACCCTGCCCCACCAGTCCAGCTCCCATCCCCAGACCTCGGCCCACTACTCCACCTCCTCTCTTCCACACAAGCACACCTCCCTCTCCCTCAGCCAACATTCCTCCCCCTCCCTCTCTCGCTCCACCAGATCCCGCACCTCCTGCATCCCTCCGACCCCGGCGCCCACCGCCCCGCTGCCCGTCTGCCCGTCACCGCAGACCGGTATCCGATACGTGTCCCCCTCCTGCCAGGAGCCCCATGCACACCTGCAGGCCCAATCAATCAGGTACGGACACTTTGATATTAACTTGGCTGTAATGATACACATTTAAAAAGAAGGAAAAGATGAACTTTCATTAGTCTGATGCATTATTTCAAATTATCAAGACAATATTCAGACATTTCAGCAAATTTCTGTCTACAGAGTTAAGAGTTTTCATGTAGTTTTGCCTTTAATTTGTAATTTTTTGATGTGTTTTTTCACCCCAGATAGAAATCGAATAGATTTTCAGAATTAATTTAATTTTTTAAAGTTTGAACTCTAATCAGATTACAATTAAAGCTTCATAGAGATATTTTGATAATAGCAATAGCATGCCATTTAGTATGTTTCATGTGCATGCCTTGCAAAGTATGAAATTATGAATTTAGAATTTTTTATACTTAACTGTATTATGCAATTTTTTCTATTTTTTTCTTGCATTATATAACTTTAATCTTCACAAGATATATTTATTAAAATGATGTAACCCATCTGAGGTGAGCTACATAAAATGGATGGCTTTGTTAGGTTAAAAATGATAAATTCTTTGCGTTATTTTGTGTTTTTGCTGAATCCAACACGACGAGCCTGGCTGGCGCCGTAGCAGCGATAGTGACAGTGTTTGCTGCAGGTCTGACGGTGCTGACTGAAACTTCACACAACATGATTTAACAGCCTCCTGCAGCACAATCCACTGTCGCGCCAATCTCACTTTTAGTTTAAAGATGTAAAATGTCTCCTGACATCCTGCAATCAGCAACAAGAAGAAGTTATAACTAGTGTTACTGTCAACAGCAGAAAAAACTCCCAAGACTTTTTATAACTGACGACGGATTGAAGCTGAGTCTTTCTCAGACATGTCAGATTGGATGTAATAACCCTTTTTTGAACCAGACTTTGCAGGTGAATTTGCAGAGTCTATAGAATTGATGTCCGCTCACTGTTTTATCCATTCTGTCTTTTTTTCAAGAGTATACTTTAGTGCTTTACTGAGGCCATTTTTAAACATCATTTTTTAATGTTAAGTTAAACATAAGTAATATTGGCCAGTCAATCAGTTATCGATGATAACGGAGTGCCAAAAATCCCATATTGGTCCTGGCCTTACTCTATGAAATACATTTTGGAGACATTCACTTATGATTACTATAGTAGTTTTATGGTAGTTAGATTTTTTTATGAACATATCCTTAAATTAACCTTTGATTATTTGCTTGGATTTGAGTCTTGAGTTATCAGTGTAGTTTTCTACAGTTTTCAATTGTGTTTTTTAATCAATTAAGAGTAAATACAATGTAATATTTAACTGTAAGCTGTGTGTTTTGTGTGTTGTAGGGGCCCATATCTGGAACCGAGGGGGACAGAGGGGCTGAGGCAGGAGTGGTTCACCAAATACTTCTCCTTCTGAGCACAACCACACACACACACACACACGCACACAAACACACGCACACACAGCAGCTGCAAGTACATCTCCTCGTATACAGTTCATTGCTTTTTACACATCTGTTTGCCTCCACATTCACTCAAACACAGATGAACACACACACATACGCACACACAGACATAACAACATTAACAAACATATGGGCTCATCACCAGCAAGGCCATCTCAAACGTCACCTCAAAGCTCAACCAAAAAGTGCTTCTCGAACACATGCCTGACCTCTTCTCAGAACATAGGCCTGCCGGATCTTGTTTGTATAGTTGGGAATGTCTCCATATGTGTTTTTTTTAAAGCAGTCTTCCTTTTTTAATGCAACTTTTGCTCTGATCTCATCACATGGTTATTCCAGGCAAGTGTACATTTCTTAAAATCTACAACCAAGTGTGTCTTTGAGTATGGAAGCATTCGACATATTCAATCAAGATCCTCGTCAAGACGGACACACATGACTCACCATACCAAAATGAAGCTTGTTTCAATGCAAAAATGTATAAAAATCTTAATGAACAAATTGAATAAAATATTTTGTTTTTGTAAGCATCTCCTCTTTGTATGTATCTTAACTAAGAGCAAAAGGGAACAAAAATCAATGTCTGTGTATGTTACCTACAGTATGGTTGAGGTGGGTGGTATGGATATGACAATGTATATGGCGTAGAAATATTTATTGAAAACTGATTGACACAGTTTATTTATAAGCAGGGGTTCTGATTTTAGAAAGGAGGGGCAGCTGAAACTGAGACCTCCAAATAAATATTAAGAACATTTTTGCGTTGACATTTATATTGTTACTGTATGTAGAAATATAACTAATTCATTAACATAACCTTGACCTAGGTCTGGATCACTGCAGGCAATTTTTGCAAGTGACAATTAAATGTTGTGTTTGCAAGTCAAAGATCTCCATTAATAGGCAACAAGGACAAAAGTATCTGAAAGAGACACGAAAACAGCACCGCTCCCTCAGCCTGAAAGGGGCCTTTATTTGGCGTGTGGGGCTTTTTACTCATCTATGCAAATTGAACCTGTGTCATGAGCTGTCAGCGTTTGGACCCAGATGAGCAGCAGAAAATTGATGAAAGCATCAACAAGTTAAAAATGAAAATGTATGAACAAAATTATTGTAACTGTTATATACTATAAGCTTCATCTACACGTGTTCATGAGTCATTGGGTTTCCTATTTACTGTCATCTGACGGATATAACCAATGTTACCGTTTACCTCAGATAAGTAAAATACACAAAACGGAATAAAGAGTCTTATGAGATTTTTCCAAAACCTGCAGCCAGAAATGTCTCTTTTTGGTTGATTCAGCACATTAAATACCAGACAAATTGAACTATTTGATGAACACAAATGCCATACAGTATGTGATAGTCTGAATAGACCTCTAAGGTTTTAGAATTCGAATGATATATTGGCCAATATCCTTGTATTTTGAATCTCAGAAAGTAATGCACATTACCGTCAGGGCCCAAGGTGACAACTTCAATACCTCATTCAACTGACAGCAGGGACCATAAAGACACTCAGTTTACAAAGAACTATATGAGTCCTATGCAACGCTGCAAATCCTCACATCTGACCACATAGACTAAGGTCTTTTTTTTTTAAATACACAAAGGTGAGTTGTTGATTAATTTAAAACAGACTGGGGAGTGCAGAAATTGCAAGCACACTATCACATAAAGACAGTGTTAAAATTTATTAAAACATTATTTTTAAAAGTCAAACGAGTTTAAAAACATGTGCAGCCTATTGGTATAAACAGCTCCATTAACAACACATGAATACATCATTTTCACATTGTTATTTTAATAACCTTTGTCAACTGACCGTTCTGCAGACTCTGTACATTAAGTGACCTCCATCTCTGTCATTGCGTTACAAGGGAATCAATAACCGTCTTTACATATCAATATCAGAGGTCATGGGACGGGGGGCGGGGCGCGACCGGCCAACTGCTGACTAATGGAAGTCGACTTAACCCTCACACATTGTGCCTCCTTCATACTAATATCAGACTCTAGCTGGGCTTCTTTACATACTACTGAAACATGGGGCAGTTTTTCAGCACCTCAGTGGCAGAGCTGTACTGGAGGACGTTGTCATAGAAACGAGTGAGCTCCTCTCGCACGTCCTTGGCACCCCTCCCTCCTGAGCTACGGTACTTCATGGAAAGCAGCTTGGAGCACAGGTAGTGAAGCCACAGCACGTTGGTGTGGGGGTGGAAGTCACTCCAGTTGTTTCTGCCACAGACAAAGAACAAAAAAAAAATCATTAGGGGATCCTGAATCTGAGATGTTAACCTGTTATAGCTGCAGTTTAATACCAATCAGATAGATGTGAGAGTGGCATTGATCCTCTCTGCACCAATAATTTATATTGTCTGGATGAAAATGCAGTCCATCATACAAACCACAGATCCATCTTATCAAAAGCCTAACCCAAAAGAGGGGCCCACTTACTTTATTAATAATAATAATAATAATAATAATAATAATAATAATAATAATGTTTTTTTTCTCTTTCATATATTTACTTACTATATATTTGAATATCGGATACAACCATGTCTTTGTTTATATGAATTATTCTTTTCTTGGTTCTTTGTCTTTCTTTATTGTTATCATGGCTTTTGTTTTCATAAATATGCACTAGACTCAGAATAATCAATTCATATTCCTGAACGCTACCTGATCAAAGTGAAAATCTGTGCCTGTGTATTTCATAACCTAACCCTAAAAGATGTATTATAAGAAAAGTCTCATTATTTGAAAACTCTAATCAGCTGCTTTGACTTTCAAGGCTTCATGTTGATTTCCAATCAATACATCTTCTGTCTCCGTTATCCCTCTTGTTTTATTTGTTTTAGTTGTTTTATTTGTTAGGATCCCCATTAGCTGCGCTCTAGAACAGGATAAAGTTGTGTGTCACCTGTGCAGTGCAGAGACACTCCTGTTAAATGTCCCTGACAGTCAGTGAGTGTTTCCGAATTAGTCAATGACACAAATATACTGACCCATTCTCCTGCCTCATCAGTCTGTAGATATCAAACTGGTAATCTCCTTGACCCATGAAGAGCTCCTCGTCCTTCGAGATGTCACAGGACACCGTCAGATCATCTGGAGGCAACAACAAAACATGTGCTGACTTGAGTATTCATTATTTAAACAGCACAAGTCATTCAAAATGTGGCAGTGAGTGGAAACGAGGAAGGGGGGGAAATATCTGACCAATCTCTAGTCTGGAGAGAGAGTAGTCAATGATGCGGACCAGCACCCCTTTAGTTTCAACAGAGTGAGCAGTTCCATTCAGGAGGAAGCTCCCCGTCTTCTGCTTGGTTGTTTTCACCAGCACATTTCCCCAGTGGAGGTCCCTGTAATAAACAGCACAGGGGGGATAAAGGTTCAGTTACAGGACACCATCAAATTATCCATTACACCGACACCACGCACACAGCACGTGTCACTGAGTTGGCTTCGATACCGAATGCCACATTTCACACTTGCTGGGGCAGCTGGAGTTTCAGTTGATCAAATTTAACGTGCACAACTGAAAGAAAGTTGCACAGCATTCTGGTTGTATAGTGTAAATCAAATATTAATCATTTAATCAGCGTAATGGAAGCTGCATTATGTGTAATTGTTCAATAATTACACCGAAGTGGATAGTCGCTCGATCATTCAGGCCGGGTCGAGTCTTTTTTTTTGTTTGTTTGTTTGAATGATCTTTTGCTGCATTGCACTGCATGTGGAGCCTGAATGTTACATTTCTCACCTGACCCCTGATGGCCCTGTCTGTTGTCTTGTTATGTCTGTTTTGGTTGTACTGTGTCTACTAAAACAAAATAAAAAAATAAAAAAGCCCCCCAGCTCATCATTTTTGCTGATAATTTACAGGTGTCCATAAGACTGTTGCCTGGGCAGGTCTTAATCTACCAAGATAATATAACCTATGTATGATGCGTGAAATGCCAGCCAGCTTCATTATTACAGTGGTCAGTGTCTTGTTTATATAGGATATTTGAATTTTCCTCTACGTTTCCGATTCCACAATCTCAATATTCTAGTCGAAAGTTAATTGCTCAAAATTATTCTATCCTTGCTTTCCTCATTCCAGATGACAAAACACAGTTAATTGTTCTTTGAAATTATGGAATGGCATAAAATAAGCTGAAATATGCAAAAGATGGGTCGGGGGAGCCTTAATGCATTTAAAAAAAATAGCCATCTAGTTTCTTGCTCTGTTATTGTTGTGATCCAAGACGGCCCATTCCAGATGACAAAACACAGAGCTCGGAGATTCACACTTACATTTTGGTGGGTTAAACATAACTTTTCCCTATAAGACCTGATGAGTGCATACTATCACAACAGCCTGAGTTCTAGTTCTGAATGTGTAAGTGTGTGTGTGTGTGTGTGTGTGTGTGTGTGTGTGTGTGTGTGTGTGTGATGTGAGAGCTCCACCTGTGTTCAAAGTGTAGCTCCTCCTCAGCCACAGCCAGGGCAGCAGTAACCTGATGAAGGATGCTTTTTGCCACCAGCAAAGATGACAGCTTGATGACACAGGAGAGAGCCTTGATTTATAAACTGCATTTTTATTTCAACAGGGCAAGCAATCAAACGAGCAAATCAGATAATGATAAACTTAGAACATAGAATATACATATTTCACTGTTGTTCTTCTGTTAATAGATTAAGATAGTGTTTGTGTGTTTGCAAAAGCTGAACATCATCTCTAGCATACTGTACATATTTAAATGTCTACTTGACGCTAAGTTGTAATGACTGTATTCAGGACACTTTTAATTTTATGCCTGCAGTCTCTTCATGAATGTTTAAGCACATCTTTGCAACTCACAAGCAAGAGTAATGAGCTCAAGCTGGTGTAATGACAGAGCAGTGTGGAGTCTAATGCTTCTGTTTGAAGACAGTAGCTGAAATTCTGGCTGATTTGAGGAGTGATCGTCGTGACTAACAAACTTAAACATAACAACAAAACACCATGTGCTGCACAGCAGAGGTATTAAATAGTTGTCATTGTGATGTGGTGTGCTTACTGTTCCGTTGCTGTTCTCCAGATCGCTGCCACCGAACTCAAACTCCAAAATTATGAATAACTGGTCCTCTTCAAAGAAATCTGTGCAAGATAGAAGATAAACAAACTGGTTCTATAATATGTTGCGCTGAACAATGTTGGTAATGGTCTTCATGGGGATTACAAAATGTATTTTAATCACAAACTGCCCCATAATGTACAGTCTTAAAAAAATAAATGTGTTTTTGAGTTTCACGAGTCACTGCAACCTCAAAGATGTGCTGTGTAAATGAAATGTGAAACAAATGTTTATATGCTTTTGTCTCGCTGACCTGGTCTGTCATTCTCAGATCCTTTCTTCTGGTCAAACGCGTCCCAAGCTTTCAGGAAATCTGGAGGGTAGCCGCCTCGAACGCAGTGGAGACTGCAAGGGGAACAACACATCAAGTCACATTAATACTCAGAACCGCTGAGACGCTAGCAGACAAAAAGACAAAGGACCAGAGGGAGTGCTTACTCATTGAGTCCAATAAAGCTGTGAGTCTGGTTGTGCTGCTTCTCTTTCAGGCTGCTCAGCTCCCTGGAAGGAAAAAATAGAGAGTGTACTCCCTGGTTAGCAAGGCTCTGGCATCACCAGATTAAATCATCCAGACCTCCACCTCTGTTTTCACAGCTCCCTCCAGACATACTATGTGCTCGTGGCTATTGAAACAAATGAAGCAGATTGAGATGCAGTCTTAGTTTGCACTCCTTCCACTTACTTTGAGATGATAATCTCATGGAGAATCTCTCCAAAGGTCTTCTGCTCCTCTCCATTCACCTTCTCACTGCCCTCTACTGGAATTATCTGTCAAGACAAGACCCACTGTTTGACTGCAGAATAGACACAAACAAGTTCTTAGCTTTTACCGTTACAAACACACGTACTTTGAGAGCAACCGTGTCTCCTGAGGCGCCGGTGGTGGAGAAGACCTCCCCAAAGGTCCCCTCCCCGATCTTAACACACCGTTTCATACGGTGAGGGAGAATACACTCCTCCCAGGCCAGAGGCTGCTGCTGGCAACACTCAGCATACACCTTCTCTGCATCTGGCAGATCTGCATCCTCACACACAGCCTGTGACAAAAGACAGGAGATGTGCATTAACACTTCCATCAGTATATAGAAAGGAGGGATAGAAACTCTGTGTTACGCATTTGTTACATAACATACTTATTTTAGTGGTCTGTCTCAGGAAGATGTGTTTCAGTTTTACTACCTGCACAACCAGTGTGCACAAACTAAGTGCTGCAATACTAAATGTAATTGGTCAGTAAACTGCAAATTCTAAAAACTGATATTAGTAAACTTCGAATTCAGTGGCCAGGTATAGTTTGCTAAAAACAGAAGTTGCATTGTGTTGTGGTATAATGTGTCCACACCATTTATATCAACGAGGGTACGCTAAACAACAGAAAGCCCCTTTTTTGTATAATACAGGTTCATTAGGTATACGCTTCTCTATTGGTTCCCTAATAGTTGTAGATATAAACTGTGTTGTACCGGAAAACTCTGGTGCAGCTGTGACTGAAGGCGTTTGCTGAGTGGCGTCCGCCGAGGTGTGGCAAAGAGATCCTGGCTGAGGTCTAGCGTCGTCCTTCCCGGAGAGTCAGACAGGTGTAAACCCCTCGGAGTGAGCAGCACTAAAGAGAGGGAAGGACAGACAAGAGAAAGAGGAAATCAGCCAAAGGCTGCACTTGGGTACAGCTGCACCCCCTTGGAGGGAGTTGAATTGAGTTTGGACTGAATTACAAAATGGTTAAAACCCTGAACAAGTCAGCGACGAATTACACCTTGACGAGGCGAGAGTGTGTGCGTTACAACGTGCCTTTGCGGTGAACAGAGAGCGCGGCCTTGAGCCGGCTCCAGGTATGTGTGTTTGGCGTGAACTCAGCCATCAGGGACGAGAGGTTGAGCGGACTCGCTCTCAACGGAGTGGAGAAATTCTTGGTTGTTCCAGGCTCCTGCACACAGAGAGGCAGAGAGATGGCTTAGCTCCACATGTGGAACATTTTGTTTGTTGAATGACACATTGCATTAACGTCTTTTGACATGTTGTCTCTTGTGACACAGCGAGTTGCTTTTTGCATGAAACGTGCTCTATGAAAAAACAGTCATCCTCATTTCAAACCCCTCTCAACAATTAAAGGATAACTTTCGTTTTTTACAACCTGGACCTTATTTCTAGCATCAAATACGATCATTTAATCACCCTGACAAGTTTGGTGTCATTTGGAGTCGTTTTGACGAAATTAGCCCCAATTGAGCGGCGCGTATATCCGTATAATGCGAGAACACGGGGCACCCAATGCAGCCTCTAAATAACACATTATCCGCCGCAAAATTTGTTCATTTCGCCAATATTTTGTGATGATACACTAGTGTTATTCCCCTCCGAGCCCGTGGTGGCATGTTATCAACATCCGGCTCCTCCAGGCTTACTAACCTCTGATCTGGATGATGTCATCTCCGACCGGTGCCCGGCTCGTTCTGATAATAATCATTCCGCTTCGGCATTTGGGTCCTTTTTAGCTCAACTAGCCAGAGCTGTAGTGAGGATCCAGGCTGAGGAGAGGAAGCCTGTGGAAGCTGAACTTCATCCAGCTGCTCATTTTGTTCTGACGAGTCAGAAACATGCAGAAATGGACCATAGCATTAGCGACATCATCCAGGTCAGAGGTTAGTAGGTCAGCCTGGAGGAGCCGGATGTTGCCAACATGCCACCACGGGCTCGGAGGGGAATAACACGAGTGTATCATCACAAAATATTGGCAAAATGAACGAGTTTTGCGGCGGATAATGTGTTATTTAGAGGCTGCATTGCGTGCCCCGTGTTCTCGCATTATACGGATATACGCGCCGCTCGATTGGGGCTAATTTCGTCAAAACGACTCCAAATGACACCAAACTTGTCAGGGTGATTAAATGATCGTATTTGATGCTAGAAATAAGGTCCAGGTTGTAAAAAACGAAAGTTATCCTTTAACCTTTCATTACAGTTGGTTGGGAATGTACTTTCTTAGTTGAAACCTGATGAATTTGATTGTAGGCATCAAAAGACTCAAGTGCTAAAAAAATAAACATATGGTGATTAAGTTTCTTTTATCAAATGAAGAGAACCGTAGAAGTTTCCCACAGCTAAAATCTGAATTCAATCACTGTTCATTTTGTCTGAAAGTGGCAAAGAAATGATCAAAACAGTGCTTGGATATACTGTATTTGTTATAGTAAAGGACAAAGATGCAGCAGTACTGTGTTCACCTTTGTCTGTTTGTGTTGTGTGTGGGGGATCAGCTCATTGATGCTGCAGTCCGCCGCCTTGTGGCGACCCGTCCACCCGCTCCTGCTGACGCTGCTTGTGTTCTTCCAGCGACTCACACTCAGACCGCTCACACAGGCCCTCCTGGTTGTCCCAGGTCTTTCTGAAGACACGCTCCTCCTCTTCTTTTCTTTTGGAGCCAGTGTCTTTTTTCTTTTGGACGGAACGTCACACAAGCTCCTGACAACTTCTTCCTTGTCTGAGGCGATTTTACCCTCAGAGCTGCTCAAGCGCCTCTTTTTCATGACTTTGACAGACGTTTCTCCTTCACAGTGATCGGAGTCGCTCTCAGACTGGTGGTCATTCTCCGTGTGTTCATCACTGGCTGAGTCTGACACAAGTATGGGAGATTCAAGCTTTTTCACTTTGAGCTGCGGAGTTTCTTTCAACTGTGCTGGAGTTAATCTCTTTATCTCAACAGTAGACTGTGCAGATCGACATTTCTCCTTCAGCGCCATTTCGAGCGCCGCTGCCTTTCCTTCTGTTTCTGGATCACTGAACTGTGTCTGTGATACTGGACTGCTGCTGTTTACTGACCTTCTAACAGACAGCGTCATTCCCTCGGTGGTTTCTCCTGAACGTGTGAAATCTTCCAGGTTGTCAACATCGTGCGTGTGCTCGTTTTCAGACTTGCCCGCATCTGCACTGACGGACGCGTCGTCACAAATCGCACGTGCATTTTTATCCTTTGTGAACCCTTTGAGTTGTTCGACAGTCAGTTGTGACAAGGACATTTTTTGGAGCTGAACGGTGCATTTCTTATCAAGACATTTGTCTTGTACTGCAGCAACTTGTTTTTGCACAGGGCTGGTGGCTGGCACATGTGTGCTCATGATAAAATCAACACGGCTCTCTGTGTGGTGGGTCGATTCGTCATAAAACTCTGATTCTGATGATGGTGAACTGTCAGTCGCTGAAGCGGCCTGTTTAGATGCCTCAAAACTGTTTGTTTTATTGGTTGTCATAGATAAATAAAAATTAAGTGATGGATCTGGAGACTGCGGTGGGTCAGCAGTTTGACTGCTGTCCACAGACAGTAGGTGCTTATTTGTTTGCTGGCTGTGAAATGAGCTTGACAGTCCCAAACAGGATGAGTAGGTTGTTTGACTGCAAAGCTGAGTCACAGTGAGGCTGTCTAATCTCTCCAGCTGCACTGTGCAGGGCTCGGTCAGACATTTCTCCTTCAGAGTCTCTATCAGCCACTCTAACCCTCCAGCTGCTGACACAAAATCGCTACTGCTTTCAGCGTCCGTAGAGAGCAGATTTAGACTTGGTGATTTCCCACCATTCTTTGTCTTTGAGTCTCCACTGTGGCTCTTGGCTTCCTCGCTACAGCTGCTTCTCCAGTTCGACCCCTCAGGCTTCATAAATATATCGCCAGAGGGTTCTTCATGGTGATGCAATTCTGACTCTTGCTCACCAAGACTTGACTGCAGCTTATCAGCAGAGAGGGGGCCAATACAGCTCACCGACATGTACGTAGAGGAGGAGGATTTGTTGATGGGGAGGAGGTTGAGTTGCAGACGTTTACTGAAGGAGCCTGCTGAGGGCGTAGAGCAAAATATTGGTTTCCTGAGGCAGGGTCCGAGGCTGCGATCCGCTGACTCATTGAGGGATACCTCTCGAAGGGGGTGGGTTGTAAAGCTGGCAGTCCCTGCAGCATTCACCGAGTTCTCTGCACTGGAAACCAAAAGTGCTGCGGGGAGCCTCCTCCTCTTCCTCTTCATCCTCCTACTGGAAGACTGAAGAACCCCTTTGGTACACAGGCCTCCTGAAGTAAAGTCATCGGAGGAGTTGAGTATACTGATTAATGCTTGAGGGAGTTTGGGTTTGGCAGAAGTCCCACGTCTGCGGCGGGTTACGAAGCGGCCCACAGAAGGAGCACTAAGGACATCAAGCAGAAAAGAACGCCGGTTACAGAAACTGAAATACGGTCACCTCGCATTTCTATTAAGATAAAATTACATTAGATACTCTGTAAATCATTTCAACATATTTTTCTGCATGTTTTAACGGTTTTGATACTGACGACACCTTACCAGCTAATAGACACGAGCTGTGAAAATGACGTTATGTTACATGTTATCCTCAAATGAGGAGCCTCACATCCTATGTAGAAAACAGTAGAAAACCACAGCCAACCACCTAAATTATGTACTATATGTGCATCATGAAGCCACAATATCTTAGAATTATTACTTCAGTTTTTGTCCTATCCATATTGCAGTGGATTGTGGGTAATTTCTCAAGCAAAGTCCAATAAAGCCTGCAGACCAGGCAGACTCTTCAGGAGAGTCCACTTGTGGACGGCACTCATGAAGGTCCTGGGAACGCTCCCATTATATCTGTCAGTTTGAAGAGAAGAGTGTTTACTGAGGCTGAATCAAAGTGTCCAGACTCCTCCACACTCACTGAGAACTTACTTCGAGTCTGTCTTCATTTGAAATGGTTTTTTGTGATTTTCTGGAGCAGCCGTTGATTCCCCCTCACTCTTGCTGGTCATTAGAACCTGTCGTCCTGTCGGAGCCATCGAAGCCTCTGGAGCAGATATAATCCGGCTTTTCCTGTTGGAGTGAAAAAACAAACAAACACACAAAATCTTTTCAGAAACATACATTTCACATTTCAGGTGAGAGAAACACATTATATTGCTTAAGTTTTGTTAAGCAAACAATGTCTTTCGTATTCCAGCTTCGTCAGGTTCACCCAATTAACTGTTCATTGCAGGTGTAATAATTATACAGGTGTGCTAAATAGCCTACTTCTCCGTCTAGTGACCAGTCACCACACTACACATTACTATATTCAAGTTTTACAAACACACATGATACAATAAATATATTATATATGGTAAATTATGTGTACACACTGTTGGAGCCACCGGGGTCTGTATTTATTAACATTATATTGCAGCTTTGTGAAATTTGTTTTTGTACATTATATTGTCTACATTATTTAAAAAAGAAAGAAAAGAAAATGGCACTTTTGCATCACATCAAAAACAATAGACAAAATGAGCTTGAGCCCAACTACTGAAGGGAATTTGTCAATATTTACAATATTTATTATTAATTTGAACTGATCATACCACTTAGTTATAGATTATACATCTAAAACATAAATGCTCAGATTTTTAGAAAGGCCAACCTGACAGAGTAGAGACAAGTAAACTATTGTGTCAGCATAGAGGTTTTTATTCCCTGGAGTTACTGCTACAGTGGTGAGTCTGGTGATGACTCAACAATATTTTGGACCAGGAAATCCTGCTAAACTTTGACACAGCAATATTTAAGATTGAGACAAATCATGGAAAGCTGTCTATAACTTGCATCCCTTAGGATGACCACAGAAGCAGAGGGTTACAAGAGAAAGTCAGAGAAGAGCTTTGAGATTTTGCAGATCTGTGCCAGAGTTGCACTTTGTAGTCTCTGTTATCAGGAATAAAGTTTTTGCGATTTCATATCAAGTTGTAGAGGTAGGTTTCCTGTACTTCTGTGCCTTTGATTCAGTTCTAACAAACCTCGAAAAAGGTTGTTTGATTAAACGTAAAAAGAGGAGGGAGGGCTCCAGCAATCCAAATTCAATCTGGAAGCAATGGAAAATGTACATTTCCCTGAAACGCCCTTCCTTTGTTTAACCTTTTTTTTTTCTATAACAAGTTGTACTTGATTGGTTAATTACTTTGCTATAATATTGTGACAGGAAACGCCCCATGTTCATGTTGTGTTGTGTTACTTTGTGAAATGCTTTGTAAAAGGAAAAACAATAAATACAAAAAAAAAAGAAAAAAAAAGAGGAGGGAGAAAATCAGCAACAAAGCCAGTGGTTAAACATTATAGCATTCACAAGTGAAACTTGGTGCTGAATGAGACTTTGCAAATAGTCATTCTAAAATGGATAGTCAGATGTCTGTGTTTATAGACAAAGCCATGCAGTGTGACAAAACTCCTCGATTTGTGTTTGCGTAATGTGATATGATGTGATCATGCTTGGCTGTACACAGACCTGGTGGTCTTGCTCTGCTGGCTGGGCTGAGGGCATGGAGGAGAGGGTCTGCTGATGTTCTCCTCATCACTACTGTTTTCCGTCAGACACAAGGGAACTTTTCTCTTGGCAGGACGGACCAATCTAACACTGGACCGCCTCACTCTAATGGAATAAATTAAAAACAACAAATAAGCACATTCATTAAGCAAGAATATACTGTAAGTGCTATGGAGGAAAAATAAGAAAGACATTCAATGAGCCCTATTTTACAAAATAATTCAAACTGTAATATAAGTATCTCAGTAACTGTCATGTTTAGGATCTAAAATTGGTAAATTATTACAAGTGTATGTTAAAATGCACATGATGAAGTAATGACAAGGACGCTCTGAATTGACAGGTGTATGTTTAAAGACCTTGCTGTCTTGCTCTGCTGAGGAGGCGGAGGACAGGGATGAGAGAAGTTGATGTTCTCTTCATCGCTGACATTCTCCACATCACTGCTCTTCTCTGTCAGACATCGCTTGGCCTTTCTCTTTGCAGGACGTGTTGCTCTAGTTCTAGATGAAGACATAAGAGACAGTCAAGACATGATGAATGAAGTAAATCTTGGGTGTTTTTGTTGATAAGTTGGTTCATTGTGTGGTTCTGTTATATGACATACAGTAAAGTAGCATATTAGTAGCTGACTAATAGCAATATACACATTCAAAGTACACAATAGAAAATACAATGTATTGTGACTGATAAGGAGCCTACTGCTCAGTTTAAATTTTATGATTATTTTAGCGGCTGCAGTATACTACCCGCATTGAAGGGGTGGAAACAAAAACTGAAACTCAATCATGAAGCCTGACTTTAATCATGTTCTTTCTTAAATGAGATTATGTGTTCCCTTTAATGTATTAAATGGTTGAATTAACCCAAAACCAAAGTGATTGACACACCTCATGAGATCTAACAAGCACTAATAACGAGACAACAGGATGCCGACCAGGGGACAGGACCCCCGGTCTCGCGACCTGTGAACGTGAACGTACCTTTTCCCCGCAGGTTTTTTCTTTGCGGGTTCAAACACGGAGACGTCGCCGTCCGTGGAGAGGGTGCTGTCAAAGGCCTGTTTGCGGTTATCGGGAGAGATCCAGGCGGAGAGCTGCCTCTTCTGTTTACCGTACGTCTTCATAAGAACCGGCTTCATTGACTTCATGGTTATAATTACAGCTGCACACACACCTAATGTTTCTAGTTTTTCTCCGAAAGCAGAGGAAACCAAAGTTGCTAAGGTTATGCTAGCGACAGCTGTTCACTGTGATAAAAACAAAACAATGTCAGCGCATTTACACAACGTTAACAGTGACCGCATACACTAATTGTATCTTCTTCCAGCTAAATAACTGTTTAACGCGTCTCCATGATTAACAGAATAATGTCTTTTCTTTCTCCATCGTGAATCAACTGGACCCGCTTCGTGTTCAAACTGCAGTACTCTCCGCTGATTGGTCAACATGCGGTGGCCACTATGGGTGTCCATGACAACACAGCGCCACCAGGCGGATTGGAGTAATAATAGTTTGCTGCGTTTGTGCATTTTTTACATCCATGATCTTTATTATAGCGGTAAATAACGGTGGCTCAGAAGTAACGTAGTCTACTGACAGAAATACGCAAATTAATGTAGAAAAGAATTAATAAATATTAATAGAATGAATGTATTTGTATTCACTTTCTCCCTTCCTTATATTTTACAATTTTTGTAACCACTTCATAGCCTAGACGCAAAAACCATACCACGGATGCAAAAGCCAAAGGACAAGGCTATGTAGGCTACACACAAAGTTCTACAATGAAGAAGTGTTGACCATAGCTTGAACGCCATCCTCTCTCTGGTTGGGAGACGTGAAAAGGACCCTACACTCCACCAGGTGTCATTATTCTATCAGGCTGTGGTCTTGTATACAGTCCACATACTTGTGATGTTGAAATTGTATCATAATGTATATTTTTTCTGGATAAATAACGTTTAAATAAATATACGCACACTAAAATTAATGTTTTCATAAATAGGACAGAATATTGAACACAGTGGACAATCAGTCTCCCCATTTCAATCAGTGGGCACTTATGAAATAAGTCAAGTTAGCCTATGATATCAGCCCCACGTTGCTGAAATGTATTTGCCTTCATAACATGCTTAAGCAGTATTTTCCAGTACAGCTGAGACAGTATTATTTTTGTACTTTGTCATGAATTTTAGTGATGGACAAGTAGCCTACAAATTTTCACCAGGTGATGGCACTGGATTAAAAGTCAAAACCATGCCAATAAGGATTCAGTCAAGGACTACAAAGATGGCAGTCTAGGATATTTCACTCAGTGTTCAGGCCAAAAAAGGCAATGTTGGATTTGTCTCACAGTTATTGTTTAATACTTATTTGTGTTGGCCCAGCTGCCCCTCTTTGTCTCCAGACCAAATAGGACACATTTAAATGATAATTACTTTGTGGTTTTGCTGTATAACTACAATGCATGCATACATGCCAATTATTTTTCAAAGTAGAGGCATAGCTTACAATTTGTTTGATCACCTTAATACCTCCCAGGCACCAATGACTCTTCATTGATTTTTTTTTTTAATGTTATGAAAATCCTTTTGCACAAACTTGAAAGTTGCTTGAAGGTAATAGTCTTCCAACTCCAGAGGGGTCAATGACAAAACAGCCTACTATTCACTACAAAATCACCTATATATCCTGCTCTGTTTTCAGGACAAAGATGGACAAATGCATGTTCCACAGGAACATCCACCATATTTGCATGATGGATTCCCGCAATACCTCTAGTCTCACCTCAAACATATTCAAAAATATTTACACTATTGGAGGTACCAACCATATTCAAGGAAAATTATGATTTCTTCTTTCTACACTGTTATGATAATTGCTATTTTAGTTGTTCCGTGCTAAATTTCACAAGTTGTACCAAATACTGATGCAGGTCCTGCCATCTACTGTATTATTCAGCTACTGGCTGTAGCCATGCAGGGACACGGGAGAAATCAAAATGTTGCTTTATTACTCATTAAGTACAGTACAATGACATACAGTAAAAGAAATCTAAAACAGCAGAATAAAAAATTAAAAAAAAAAAAATTTAAATAGTAATTTTTTTCTAGGCTGAGCACTGGTTATTTTGCTTCTATTTATCTGCAGGCTATGCACTGTTTGTGCCTTTTGAACTGTTACAATTACAAATTCTACCTATGCAATGCATCTATGCATACATTTCTCTGCTTACCTTCTATTTGTTTATTGTACTATGATGAATTTGTATTGTTTTATATGTAGGCCTATTTCATGTGCTGTGAAGGTTGCTCCAAATGTGCTCTTATAGATCAATCCTCTTCTTTTTTGCGTAACAATTTCTTTAGCTTGTATACAACTTTGTCAATGAGTATATTTCACATAGACCAGCCAAACCTTTAATAGTACTGTTATAAACCTACATTTTACATATGCATGCATTTATCTGCTTGCCTTGTTTCATTTGTTGTCTATTTGTGATGTTTTATTGGCTATGTGCTTCTGCTGTGAAGTTACTGTCTGTACAGTATGAAATGTGCTCTTAGATTAATCTTCTAAATTTGCATAACCTGTTACATTTTGTTCATGGCATGTCTATAGCCCACTTGACTACAACTCCGTATACGATTAGCCTCTGGTGCATCATTGTTGATTTAAAAATATATATCACACTGTGTGTGTGTGTAAGATAGCTAAAATAATAGACTGTTAAAAAAAGAAACACAAAATGAACGTTTGCTTCCGGAGCAGCGTCCCCCGGTTCCCCCTGTCGGAGAACAGCGGCATCTGGGAGGGAGGAGAAAAGAAACAAGCGGAGAGAGAGAAGCAGCGGAGGGGAGGAGAAAGCAGACCAGAGCAGTGAGAGCAGCCAGAAGGACGTGAACACGCTGGAGAGGAGGTGAGTGATGTGGTAGCAGTCTATGCCGAGAATATTTTCGCTGTAATACTGGGAGTTTGTGGTCGCGCCGGTGCCGATACCCTTCACTTCCTCGGCCCCTTTGTCTAATTGAAACGCCTGGAAACGTGAGGAACTTTCCATGTTGTTGTGACGGGCGGCGCATCGCTGTGGGCCCGCTGCTCCTGCTGCTGCTGCTGCTGCTGCTGCTGCAAACAAGTCGGGGAGGTGGGGGAGAGGAGACGGGCAGGCTGCGGCGGCGGAGACATGAAGGCAGTGGAGGGGGGCTTTAACAGCAGCACGGCGGGTGTGTGCTTTTGTGTGAGTTTGTTGTCATATTTGTGTCGTGTCGGTGACGGCCGTTGTGTCGGGGAATGCAGCGGCTGTTTATGGAAGCAGCCGTGTTGTCGCGAGGCGAGCCGCCAGCCGTTGAGCAGGTTAGCTCTCGAGGACTTGAACCCCACTTGCTTACGTTGGGCATTTAAAGGTGGAAAAACGCTTTGAAAACATTTATTGACACCTCAACATGGGCTGTCATTACAGAGAGAGATGGGCCTAACGACTAAGTGGCTGGTAAATGGATAAGCAGTTGGCCATTTATCAAAAAGTTAACCACCAGACAAGAAAATCTTTAAAACCCTAATGTTCAGTATTTACCCATACTTCCAAGTAGGATATCTAGAGAAATCTAACATACTATGGTTTAATAATGCATGTAAAAAAAAAAGAATAAAAAAAAGGGATAGGTGGTGATGACCTTCCACCAGTGAGCTGAACTTAGTTATTCTGTTTTTGACAACTCTTCCTTGGCAGATTAGCCTGCTGTATAGAGATCTATGAGACTGGACAGGATGGTGACACAATGACTTCTTACTAACGTTTATTAGGCCAGTTCTAAAAGAGCCTTGAAAATATATTGATATGATACAACCTACTATCATAGCCTATCATATCACCCCCCTGTCTACAGACAGACATGCAAATTAGGTCCACTGGTGACTCGTAAGTGTGAATATGAGCGTATGAGGTTGATTGTCTCAATCCTGTGAAGTACCCCCACACGCTCCCAACCCACAACCACAATGGACTGTGGTTACAAGGACAAGTAAATACATGAAGGGATGTCACAGACTCCCAGAGCCCATTGTGGCATTACTTGTTTTGTCTTACCGACACTCCAAAACCAAAAGTGATATGAAAATGAAGCAAAACAGTAAATCCTCACATTTGTGTGAAGCAACTGCAAGAGAATCATTTTCTTTTTTCTTGGTATATGATCTTGATGATTTTGCTTACAAAAGCAGTAAGTTAGAAGAAGACAAAGAAGCCTGTCAGGTCAGTTTAACATGTCCTTTTGTTTCTATCCAAAGATGCTCCACCTCCTGAGTCATGTCCTCTGCCTTGCACTATGTTGGTTTCTGCGTTGAGCTATAATTAAAGTAATAAAGAGGGTCATTGTGTGAAACAAACAGGCATAAAGGATGGTATTCTTTAAACTTGTGCACATTACATGGAATGGCTTGAGGGCGATAGGCCATGCAGGCCCCAAGGGGATGAGGTCGAGGTTTGTTGGTGCATGGTGTGGCCCGACACAGCAAGCTAATCGTTTCCAGCTTTCCTCTGGTAGTTTTTCTCTTGCCAGGCCTGTGAGATAATTCGCCTGCTTGTTTTATACAAACATGGAGCCACTTAATTGCTTGTTTATGTTTTGCAAGTTAAAGAATCTGATGAATGGCGTGAATACATTTCCTGTTTAATCATCTTGCAGGCACAGGGGGCAGAGACAGGGCATCGGGACTAAGGGGAGGAATTATTATTGACTTCTTTCAAAATCCTTTGAACTTGTGAAATTGTTCATGGCACATGTATGTGTTTTTGTCGAGGCAGGAAGAACTGTGAAGTTGTTGACAACAACATGAATCACCAAAGGACTTGCCTTCTGTTTTTTGACAGCACCTCCCACCCCTCCACCACCCCCACCTCCCTGCCAACCCCTCCTGGTGATGCTGACTCTCAATGCATTCGTTTTGCGTCACATATTTTGCACCAGTGCTTTCTTGTGTGTGTAGGCTACTCTCGGGATGTGTATTCATAAAGTGTAGTATTTTAAAACATGTAGTGTTTTCAATTTAATGTGTGTTGTATACTTTTGCGATAAACAGCCTGTCCTTCTTATTAATAGGCAGTTGGTTGTGGTGAGTTTTTTTTTTAATATGGTTTGTGCTGTGGTGTCGGCTCAGTGAGTTAATTAGTGCAAGCTGCAAAAATGAATGTGTCACTGACCGTACCACCATAGTAGAAATGGTGCACCGTCATCCTCTCTCCCTCTCTGTCACTGCCTGCCTCTCTACCTCGCCTCCCTCCCTCCCTCCCTCCCTCCCTCCCTCCCTCCCTCCCAACCCTCCTTGCCCTGCTGGCTTGCTCCTCATCCAGACCTGTCCCTGGTCTGCAGTGTGCGCGCAGGAACATGATGTCATTGCTAATTGCCTAGGGCTCCTGGGATGTTAAGTTGGTTTATATTTTTCCCCTCTCCTCCTGCTCTTTCCTGCTCCCTCTCTTCACTTCATACCTCTCCCCCCTCCTCGTTTACTTTCCCTCCTTCTCCGCTGAAACATTTCTATACCACATCAGGACTTGCTGAGTATGGAAAAAGTGACTTGGACATTTATGGGCTGAGTTTTTTTTTCTTCAGCCAGTCCCTGTATGCGTGTTTGTTTAGCTTGGTGCCTTACTTTAAAGATGGCTTCTCTTTCTGCGAAGGTACCTTACATTCTTATACACATTGCACATGGACAGAAATAGCAGTCAGTCAGTAATGGAAGTCGTCACCTTGCGAAGCTGTGAGCATGTCCCCAAAAATATGATCTTAGCTAGTGCTCGGTAATTATGTCGTCTGTGTGTGTGTGTGGTGTTGGGACTTTCTTGCCTTGCAGCACCTGTTCGTCAAAACCTGTTGGTCTGTGTGTGGTCGAGGTCATGCACAACAGCTGATTAGAAAGGATGGTGAAAGTGTGCATGTGTGTACATGCTCCGGTGGAAGAGTGCATGTTTCTCTGTGGTGGCTGTTGTGTGAGCAATCAGATAAAGACTTTGGAGATCTGGTATCACCACCCTGCTTCCCCTGTGAAACAATACCACTAGTCCGCCCTTGACCAGTGGTATTGTGTGCGGGCCAGGCATGTGCATACTGTGTGTGTGTGTGCGTCTAGAATCGGACCAGATTGGACAGATGAATGATGAATTAAGGACAGCAGAGTGAAGATTCATCCCAGGCTGTCAAGTTGGCAAGATAACCACGCTGCAGTTTATTTTTGTGTATTATGTTGGGTGCATGTGAGTATTTTGTGTGCGTATTATGTGTGTGTGTGTGTTGTCAGTCTTTTCCTCGATCTCATTCTCTTCACTTTCTCTTTCAGCCCCCTATCGATGCCTCTCAATAGGGTTATTGTGCCCACTGTCAAACTGGCTGCAGTGTGTGTGTGTGTGTGTGTGTGTGTATCTGTGCATTGTTGTTGCAGGGAGCAGACAGCCGTGAGGTGTGTTTGAACAGAGAAGGAGCACAGAGGCCCTGTTCATCCTGTAGGGTGTGAAACTGAATGATGGGGCCCCCTTTCTCTCTTTCCATCTGTCCCTCTGTCTATCTGCCTGCCTCACTCTCTCTGACAGTTTTTCACCCACATGCTTGTTCCCCACTGTCTTCTTTTTGCTCAGTTTTACTCGCCGTCTTTGTTTTCTTTCTTTCTTGATCCGTGTGCGTTTGTGTGTGTGTGTCTGTCTGTGTGTGTGCGCGCATGGTGCTGTGTAATGTGTCAGCTTCTGGCAGGCCTCACTGATCGGCTGTCTTCTTGCTGTCAAGTCTGCCTTGTGATTGGGTTGTCAGTATGCATGTTATTCTGCCTACAAATTACCTGTGGAAGCAGAGCAGACGAGGGCAGACAAGTCTCCCACATTTAAAGGAAACCTCACGCACACACAGGCTCAAATTGACGCCTGCGCTCGCACGCCGGGTGCACATGTACACATACTTTCCCCGCTCTTTTGTTTATATGTTTCTGTTTCTGATGTTGTCTTTTCCACATTGCTGCACTTTCACACGTATGCCCCCATCACTCCCAGTTCAGCTGCATAGGGGCTTTCTGCCTCTCTCTCTCTCTCTTTAACACCCCTGACTTTCAAACACGTCGTCATGCAACATGAAAGCCAGAATATGATAAAAGAGGCCGTGAGGGCTAAGAGATCCAGATGCCTCTGTAAATTGGTCTACTGCAGTTCAAAATAAGGATTAACTCAGAGTTGGTAGTCTGTACCTCACTCCTGTGATTCTCCGTTCTTGCTACAAGGAACACTTGAGTAGATAAAGTTCACTTCTTAACAGGCTCCATGCCAAGTAAATATTTACAGTACACTGAGATTTAGAAAGAATTTAGTATTGCTATTCAAAACACCTCACATAGCCTACTATTCATGTAATGATGTCAGGGATGATTATGTAATAGTTAAAATTCATCTGTATACCACTGACATAGGACAATAATTAAAGCCAAAACACATTAGACTCTCATTGTTCCCATGTCGCCTCAAAAACACCATTAAACCATTTACAACGAGTTCTGCTTTCACTTATCACTGCCATGTGCTTGTAGTCTGTAGCTTGTCTGGAAGGTATCGTAAGACGTATTTGACAATGATGATGTTCATTGGTGATATTTGGAATAACTCGACCTATGTTTTTCTTCAGGGCCGATACCGATACAGATTATCAAGGAAACCGATAACTGATGTGATATAAAGAAAATTTTGGTGTCAAAATTTAGAATGGCATACCTGGGATTACTATTTGTTCGTTTTTTGCACACTGTGAAAATAAAATTTGTGCTTAAAAGACCTTAAATGTTTGTAGAATAACACAAACTCCAACAGAAATTTTGGTTCAGAGGGGGCTGTGGGTAGGACATTGTTACACAGCCAATAGTGGTGACTTCAAGCAGAGAGACGGCTGCGTCAGAGCCAAAGTGCATTTCAAAATAAATGTATTTTATCGGCTATCGCTGAAAAAACGGCCAATTCCGATTATCATAAAAAATGCGGAATATGGGCCAATATTATCGGCCATGCCGCTAATCGGTTGCTGCCCAACCAGCTTACCGATTTTTAAGGCCATCGATAGGCCTACTTGCTTATTCAGTTTAGTTTTAAGAAATAGGTGATTGGATCATACATAACAGTAAAGCCCTTTCCAATACATTGTTGACAGACACCCTGGCATTAATGCAGATTGCAGCTTTCTTTGCTGCATACATTTTAACTCAGGTTCTGTTGTGCTTTTTGCCACGTCAGCCTTTCTTTCACTTTATGGCTTTTACATTTGAAAGGCAGCACATGCATACACGGTGTTTTCCCCACATTCAGTCAGCAGCAGTGCACTACCATCACTAGATTATGAACGCTGCAGCTAAAATTCCACATGACCATTAATATCTACGGGCTACACCCAACATTACCTAGGAGGAAATGTCTCCAGACATCAACAAATGCATCAAATCCTCCTGGAAGTGAGTGGCAGAAGATGGTGGAGAGGTGAAAGCTGAAAAAAAAAAAAGACTTGGAGTGCAAGTGAGGGCAGATGAGGAGGAGAGTGACAGGAGAGAGAGGGTGCAGTGCCAGTGGTAGGTCATGTGCAAGCTGTCATATGAAGCTGAGACTCAATGACATATTTCTCAGACTGTCTGTCATCTCACTGTGTGGATCTCACTCACTGACATGAGTCACAATGAGTCTGTATGTCACATTGTGTGACCAGTGGAAAGGTTAGAAGAATTGCACAGGTTAAAACAAAACCCACTAATTCTTAGTAATTCATGTTATCAGTGTGGATGTGGATCGGGACAGCATCTAGGTTTGTTATTTGATTGTTTGCCCGAGATTGGGCAGGGCTGGGCCAAGACGTCCAGGATTAGTCTGGGTACTGGAGAGTAAGCTATCAGAAATGTTATATTTATATTTTATGTGCTCAAGTAGGGTCAGGCTGGCTTTTGGGCCTGATCTCCGGAGTGTCATCCACCTGTTAGTGGCCACAGCCGGCACTTATGTTATGTTATACCAGGGAGAAAACAGTCATTGTCAGTTGCACAGTGCAATGGTGCAGAAGAATTGCCATTTTATCCGGATGTAAAACTACAGCATAAAGTTTATCACAACATTATGTGGTATTGTATCAATGCACAGACCTGCTGATTTCCAGTGTCAGAGACATGGCTGCAACTGAATCCGAACTAGAACTGTACTTCTTATATAGTTAAAAGATTTAATGAAGAATGTAACTGAAAGCCTGACATGTGTTGGAGCACAGAGTCAACTCCTGCCGTGGTAAAGCTGACCAAGGTTTTCCTCAGGAAATTGTTCAACAGATGTGGAGGCAATTTGACTTAACTTATTGGACCGCTGCCAAAACAATAGACAGACATGATATATGTAACGTTTTCTGTGTGAAATGGCACCCCTGTTGCTTTCCCTGAAATATTATTGTTTTATCTGACAAAGTTCGTCCAGTTGTTTGTGTTAGCAGAGGTGGTCTGTGTTTTAGGAGAGGTGGCCCACCTCCTCTATAAAACAAGCTTTGGAACAAGCCTACAGCTCACTGTAGCGTTCGCAGCCTAACAATCGTCTGCACTTCTGTTGAAACAATTAACCTTCACGCGCCCAGAGTGTGTGAACAGTATGAAACAAATTCCTGTGTGATGAATGCACAGGATGACAGGTGATAGGAATGTTGAATCATGATCACAGTCATTGTGATGAATTGGGTTTCTTACCAGATTTAGTTTCTTGCTTTTTACATCATATCCTGTGGTGGGAGTATAATAATAAGTGAACATCTGTGGCAAGCATTGTGAAGAGATGCCAACCTGGTCTTAATGTTGTTGACGGTGATTCATAAAACCACATTAACACAAAGAGTTTTATAGGCTAGAATTGAAATTAATTGAGCAGTGTAACTTTGATAAACCACGCAGTGGAATTTGCCTCTTGGCTTTGCATTGACTTGGCAAAACAAGTGGAGAGGCGTTCTTGGTCTGGTGCGTGTGTGTTTGCTCCAAACAGCGGCGGGCCGGCGGCGCAGTGCTGGTGCACCAGCCGTGGTCAGCTCGCTGTGTCATCCCCATCCAAAACCAGAGTCCTGTCCGAGAAGAACGCTCTGCTAATTTTGGGAAACGGCAACGATAACTTTGCATTGGTGGGAAGGGAGAGGGACTGAGGGAGAAAGAGGCAGCCATTGTGTAAGAGGAAGAGACGGCGAGTGAGGGAGGGGATGATTTAAAGTGTTGGAGAGGGAGCGATCGTTGCAGCGGTGTCTGTTTGGCAGGGACGGGACATTCCTTTTCTGATGAGTCACTCTCTCTTTCTGATCCGTTTCTTTCCTGACATCTCTTGCTCTTAACGCTGGGACCCTTTCCCCCCCTCCTGTCTCATTTTTCAAGTGTCTCTTCTTCTTTCCGCCGTTCTCCTCCTCCCTGACATGTTTTTCTTTTTGCTAATAAGCCAACACTTTCAGCCAGTAAGATCAGACTAGGCTGTGCTATCAGTAGTCTTGTGACATTATCATGGAGTGGCTTGCCACAGTCGTTCTAATGAAATGTGAGAGAACAAGGCCATGTTGAACTCACACATACACACACTTTGAGCGGGAGCTATGTCGTTTGTGTCTAGACTTCCCTGTCCTCTCGGATGTCCTGTCACATCTCAGCTATATATAGGATACGCAGTCGGCTCTCACCACAGATCTAACGAGCCCTCTCTGCATGTGCACGTCTGTCTGTCCGCCTGTCTGTCTATTTTCAATGAGAGAGAGCGAATGTGTTTTAATATATGATTTGCCTCCATGTCTGCTGAGAGAGACAAAAAGAAGCGTGTGCTTGCAATCAAGCAGAAGATAAGGGATGGATGCATTGTGTCAGGAGACGTTTCTTTGCTGATAAAAAGAAACTGAAGCTTCCTTTCCAGCGGTAAAAGAAATATACCGCAACCATATTCAAAAGTACTGCTAATAGTTTCCTTATCAAGCATTTAACATGTTGATACTATGCTTCAGACTGAGGAGAAATGACAAGTGTGTGTTGGGGTGAGGAATTTATGATCTGCTTTCAAATGCATTATTACCAGTGCTTAACCAAGCTGTAAGAGGTCAGAGTTGTGTTTGTCGACCATAGATCTCCCTCAAACAAATATACTCAACTGTCACAGGTCGGTCTTCTTAATGGACTATAGGTCAAGGCACCAAACGTAGCCTAAACTCTTGGCTTGTGTCTGATTGGTGTGCTCCTTGCGTTGGCCATGTCTGGGTGCTTGACACTCCTGAAACGTCTTGCATGATATGAATGTTGTCATGGATCGACTATTTGAATCTACCAGTACAAAATAGAACTTGATGGTCACTCTAGCTGAGCTCCTGAGTAGAGATGACTTGAACATAAGCTGCTTGGAGTTTGCAAATAAGGCTAGTAAAGGACTCCAAGACTGTGAGTAACAATGCTCTCCTCAGTTCTGGAGGTAACCAGCCAATGCTCATCATCTGTCCGATACTATCCCAGTGGTGAAGCCTGCATGGTGCTGGTGTCCTCATGGGTCCAGAGCCCTCACAATCTCATACCAGCTTTAAGCTTCACTTTTCAGGACAATTATCCCGAGCAGTCAACCAAGACAACACAGGACTACTGTAGCTTTGGGACAACTCTGCCTGTGTCCTTATGTGGCCCAACCTTGAATCAAAAGAAATTCTCTAGAGAGACCTTTAAGTGACTGTCCACAGCTTGTCACTATTCAAGCTGACAGAGCTTTAGAGGATCTGCTGAGAAGAATGACAGAAAAAAACCCCAAATCCAAATGTGCAGAGCTAGTGTAATACACAAAAAGGTGTTTCAACTAAGCATTGACTAAAGGCTCTGCATCTGATCTTTTTTTCTTCTTAATCTGATGATCATTTCTAAATTCTATTGAGATAAATCCATTCCATCCAGGAGTAGTCAGGGCTGCCCCCTAAACATTGATCATTTTAGTCATCATGAGATATTAGACAGTGAGTATACCTCGAGTCTACTCAAAGTCTGCCGTTTGCTCTCAGACCTCATGTGACCCAGATGCTGGTACAATCCTATCTGCTTTTATTCAGCGTAAGTGACTCTTTGGGAGGTGGTGCCGTCATCAGCAAGAGAGCTGTTATGATTTTTATACAACAGAACTGGGACCAGGAAGCAAATGTATTATTATATTTCTCCAACTGTGTGGAAATCTGAAATTTGAATTCACGGATGATGTTCAAAGGCATCAAAATATGAGTCTCGTAGGAAAAACAATTGCAGGTGAGGAGGTGGAAAAAAAACTGCACATGAAAACAGAAAAGAATATTCATAGATAAGAAAAAGCAGGAACCACCAGCGCATGACAAACTTAAATGCAGATGTGGCTTTCATTGTTGTTCTCTGACTCTACTCCTGGCACGGCTTATTGACTTCAGCGTTGTGTCCAGGAAAGAGCTGTGGTCTCATTATGGCGAAGTGGCGAAGTCACGCTGACTGCACGGCCGGCTCATGTGTGTTCCACGGAGAGGGAGCAGAGGCTTCAGGGTCTGAAATGGGACTTCCCTCCTCCTTCCTCGCTGTGTTGAGCTTGGTGTCGCTGTGTCGGTGGTGTGCTCCCAACCTCCCCTCACCCACAGGAAAAAGAGAGGCTGGGGAGGAAAAGGGGTGGGGGGATATCTCGGGGATCGGGGGGGGGAGGGGTTACAGCCACAGTGCACTCACTCCCAAGTTTCCCAAATCCAGGAAATCATCTCTTGGCTTCTGTTTCCTTCTGACATGTTTCTTTTTTCCACGTCACAGGATTTCAACGTCTGTGAATGTGAGTGCGGGATGAGATTTCTGAGACTGTTAGAAAACTCTTTGACCTCTTTCACCTTCGGTAGCGCCTTGACCGAGTTAGCCGGAGTCGACCCACTGAGGAACGGAGTAATCAGCGGGTGACCTCACTGCTCTGCCTTTTACCCCGCCACATCCTGTTTCACCGTCAGGGAGCCCTTGATTGTTGCAGGTTAATTTGTAACCTCATTGTTGTATTCTCTCTCGTCGGTGAAACGTGTTCATTCAGTCGTTCCCTTTTGTTGCAGATCCTATAGTTTGCTCAGGGTCAGTGAATGGTACATGCACACACATGCGCTCGCAAATGGTCATCTTTTATCTTCACTCCTGAGGGGTGTGGGTGTGAGCATGTGTAACTGTGTTTTGTCTTCTTCTTTTGTTGACCAATTAGATGAGTTTTTTTTGCCCCCCAGCCACTCTGACCCCCCCCACCAAAAAAAAAAGAGACATGCCTGAGATTCTTTGGCACACCCTGAAAATTCCTCACTTGCTTGCTTTCTTTTCCTTTTCTTCTAGCGGTTTCCTGCTCATGAAAACTGATACTTCAGCTGTATGTATACAGTACATTGAGACATTCATAAATTCACACGAGCTACAGTAACAGTGAGACTCGGCCTTACAGCGTTCTTTAAACTCTGAAGTTTGTTTGTTTAGTTTAGTTTATTTCGGTCGATACGTTTCATTAAAAAATATATATATATTTTTTTACAATCAAAAGGAAAATAATAATACAAAGAACATCAAAATACAGTAAGACAATAATGTACAAAAGAAAAACAAGAGAAGAAAAATAAATAAATAAATCAAAGAAAATAATTGGACCGAAAAGGAATAGGCTGAAGCATAGCTTATAATGCCTACCCTGTTACAACTCTTACTTTAAGTTACTTTAAGCATTTTAAGTGTACAATTTGTTATTTGAAGAGAGAGTGTGAAATTATAGTGGAGCTATTTCTGTCTGTCCTTCACACTCACTGTACACTGCTGCTGTAAGGACGATGTATGGCCGTGGGAGCACGCTCAAACCCTCAAACCCTCAAACCACAGAGCTCCAGTGTGTGTACGTGAGTGAGTGTGTGCGTGTGAGTTTGTTTGTCTGTACACAATATTGTTTGTTTTGGCTGCAGTCTCGGTCAAAGTGTTACTTTGTCTCTGTTATTTCCCTTTATTGACAATTCAAGGATACACACACACATGCATGCACACACACACCTTGCTCTTCCGCTGTTATTCTGGATAGGCTATTGTTTTATTCCCTGCTCGCTTCCCTCCTTCTTTTTGTGGACTTTTATCCGGGAACCCGGAAAATGTAGCACCAGACTGGTCCAGTCATCATCCATCTGTTGGCATAGAGGAGGCCTGATATTTCTTTTTTTGGTGTGTTATTCCACTGACTACAGCAACATTCATTCATCATGAATCTGCTTCGAGCTGCAAAATATTTAGCCATGGCATACTCTTTATTTTAGATAACTGAGAATAACCCCAAATAAATATACCACGTGTAAAAACTTCTGCATGAATATAGCTCAGAGTATTACAAAAAAGAAAAACAGACACAAGAAAATTACATAAGCCATTTTTGTTAGGAAAAGTGAAGTGGTGATAAAGGTATAGAGAAGCAGCTGAAAAACTAATTGAAAATTATAAAATGCTTTTTTAAAATTATTATTTTTATTTTATTCCGCAGCTTGCAGGATAATTTGAAGTTCTGGCCATTGGAAAAAAATCACCCAAATTGCGGTTCAGATCATAGAAGCATATAAAACAACAGGGAGTCTGCAATGCTGCATTGCAGTTCCAAGCCATTTAGAGGTTTTTTCTTTACAATCAAAAATCAAAATTGTTGCTCACCCTATTTTTCCCTGTTAAAGGGTTTTCTATGGAGTTTTTCCTCAGAAATGATGTCATGTGAAGTCCTTTGAGACAAACTGTTTGTGATTCAAAATGAAATTGACAGGAAATCAAAATGATACAGGAAGTCAATGTAACTGAGTTAAACATTGGCTCTGCTTCTAGTTTGATCAGGAGTCTTGTAAACTAAACACTAAAAACAGTTCATGCCTCACAAAAGTGAATCGGATTACATAAAAGAGTATAAGCTTGAAATAGTGGTTGGAATGTGAAAGCTCTGTCCAGTGATAGTTATGCTATATGTCTTTGGTGGCGCAACCTCCTCGCCTTATAGTGGAGGAAGTTAGCAGCTAAATGTGGTGGACTTCTCCGCAGCCAATCAAAATGAAGCCAAGAAAGATCTGGGAAGATTGCCTGGTATTGTGCAGCTGTCTTACAAGTTCACGTCCTAATCCAAAAGTTAGAAAAACACCCAGTTGCGTTTTCCATTCTGCATGCTTTGCTTTGTTGACATGAATCCATCCATTTTGTTTTTCGATGACTGGGCCTCTAGCTGCGACAGTTTTGCTTTCTTGTCAAGTCTTTTTTGGTAACAGATGGGGTTTCTCACGAGCAGAGGGGGAGAGCAGAAGAGGAGGGGAAGAGTGGCTGTAAATCAGGGTTGTAGAGAGAAACGGGTGGTTTTATGAGAGTTTACAGACCTTCTTCACTTTTAATGAGAAAAGACAGCAATTCTCTTGTAGACAAAGGAAGAGAGGGAGAGGAAGAGGGGTTATAGCTACAAGAAGAATCGGGCGGAGGGAGGAGAGGAGAAGAGAGGAAACGGGGAAAGAAAACGGGATAAAGGAAAGAGGTAAAAGTCAAGCGGGATTAGCAAAGGAACTGGAATTGCGAGAAACCTTGAGAGGGATGGGCAGGAAGGAGGGATGAGAGACCTATCAAAGTGTTGGCAGGCGTCCACTTGGCATATGAATTTAAAAAGCAATCTGTCTCTGGCTCGCTCAGACCAGTGTCTGGTGTACGCCAATGGTTACACACAGCACACGCACAAAGACACAGAGAGAGGTGGACTGTGTGCAGCAGCTGCTTCCTTCATTCTTTCAGGAGCCAGACCCCCCAGCATACATATGGCACTTATGTTGAGGGGGGGCGGGAGGGGGGTCTGGCATATACGACACTTGTGCATGCACGCTAACAACACACACACATGCAGCAGCACAAACTCAGACTTAGCCAGTGGGTCAGAGGTCAAAGGTCACTGTCATGCTGTGACACATCCTAGATCTTATTACGTCCCCCTCCCTGTGTCTGTGTGTGTGTCAGTGGGTGTGTATTCAGGGCTCCAGACATGGGGGCATTTTGCCCCTAAAATTTTAGGCAATGCAAGTAAAATTGCCAACTACTCGCGCATGTGCAACCAGTAGATTTTCTGCTTGTACTCCTAAAATTTTAAGTCAGGGGCCACATGTGCACTCCTAGTAAAAATAGTTAGTCTGGAGCCTTGGTATGGCTGTGATTGTGAGTCTTAAACATGATGGGTCTGCCTGTCTGTCTCTGTGTCTGTGCATTTAACTGTTTACATGGAGGGCCATGAGGAAGGTTCACCCTCATATTTACTATTTATGTTGAGAACAAGTGTTAGTCTCTCTGTGTGTCAGTGCCAGTGCTGCCCTGCCCACAGAGGGGCCCTGTAATTATGCGCAGACCCCCTCATCCACAGCAGAGGCCTGCAGGGAGCCCTTCATGGGCGCTGAGGCCCGACCCAGAACATCACAGCTGCTGCTATCGCTGTCATTGTGTCCAATTTGAAACCAAAAGTTAGTTATTGTGCATACTGTGCTGCTGCTGAGCTGTAGCTCCACCCAAGTGTGGATACTTTACATTTTGCGCTTTTTTACATCTGTCTGCAGGCCAAAGAAATGATATGGCATCTAAAGCGCAGTCTGTAGTTAGTGTTTGGTCGGTAACACTTTTTTGTTGTTTTGGCTGTACTCCAGTGTGCAAGGAAACAATCACTATGAGGTCAGCGCGGTAACGAACCGCCATGATTTATGCATCAAAATGCGTTTGCAGGTCTCAGGGAGGAGTAGTGCACATGTGAAAGCTGTTTCTGAGTCTTCAGAGGGTGGTGTGTGAAATCTGAAAAACCAACAGAGCAACAGACTGGAGGTTTCAAAGTTAGAACAATCCAGAGTTGTGGAGTTTTAAAAAAGGCGATCTTCACAGAGGAGATGCCCTGATAATCCCCATGTGAGGTTGATCAATCCACAGCCGATATGATCGTTCTTAACGTATTGCAGATTGCGATTCAGCTCATACACTTTGTTCCACATGGCCGACATGTTGTCTAGTGGCCTGTTGGAGAACAAGGTACAGGAAACAGCACAGTGTTTTTTCTTGTTTGCAGCCACTTGAGTCTTAACTACAGGTGATCCATTTTAAGGTAATTCTCATCCCTGATGATGTATTTGTAATGAAAATTGCCCAGTAATGATCAGTGGTTAATCAGTCAGGTCATCCGTACTTCACAGATCACTCCTTAACTCTGGCTTTCAGATCAAGGCCGCATTACGTGCTAGTATGAATGTGAAGAGCCTCTGAGGTGCAGGAATGTTGAGGTATGTCATAATCAGAGAGATTAAAAATGCAGCCAGCGTCACATCGTGGACACCACTGACTTTGTTTATCCAAAGTTGGAGCAGTGAAAATGAATTACTAATAATAACTTCTTAAGTAATCTTTGATATGAACTCTGATTTCCTGTGAAGGGAGACGGCAGTCATTTTTCATGGTAGATGAGTCACACATTTCTTTACTGAAGACACCCCTCCATACAAATACTTTCTGACGCATACACACATTCCCTGGTATGTAGACTTGTTGCAGCAAGAGTCGAGGAACTAACATGCCATGTAATCTTAATCCCAGAATGCAACATTTTGATTGCTATTTTTATGATTTTTTTTATTTTTATCCAGAGCGAGAATAAAACCTTGCTCTATGGAGTTTTAAACCATTAGTGAAGACATTACAGTATGTACAGCTGGTCTGGGGTTCAAATTATGCAGCTCAGATGGTTTACTTCTTTCATACCACTGTGTAACACCTTGTTTTTAGACAAACCAGATGTTGTTGGTCTGCTGTTATGTTTGTGAGCACTATTGGCTGAGTACAGGACTGTATAGTGTTAGATCAAGTATCACCAGTGCTTCAGGGAGTCAGGTGATTCAGCAGAGGCTGTGACTTATATAAACCTTGGTTTAAAATAAAAAAATAAATCTGAAAGTTATATAATCCTGGGCATTCATTGTGCATTTGTTGTACCTTTGTACATTTTCAGAAGTTAGGAAGAAAAACAAAGGAAACTTTGATTCTTATTTCCAAATTCCCATATGTTGACTACAATACAATTTTCATTTGCCCCCAGAGCTTCAAACAAAATGTTGTTTTCAACTTCCTGGACTCAAAATGTTGACTTAAGTGGCCTTCGCTGCTAGAAATCAAAACACACCACTGTACTTGCTCAGTTTAGTTATGAAGTGGTGTGACAGATGTGTTACTTTGTTGAAAAGAGACTCTCACATTGTGACTGAGCAATGAAAAAGGCCAAAAAATATAAAGCTATTAGACTAATTACATATCAATAGTGTTACTTACTGAAGGTGACAGACTGTAAACTATCCAGTCAGGAACAACAACTCACTACCCATACATTTAGTACTAAGATTTCTCTGTGCAGAGTATTGCTGTCCACTGACTGAGTTCACAGCTGTATTATTGTCCTCCCGTTGTCATACAGATCACAGCATGCACCACATCTGCTGCAAGCTCTATGGCCCTCATGTATATTGAGAATTATGCGAGAATGTGTTTGTCAGATCAAACTAATGTACTGAGCCTAAGTGCATTAGGTACAAGTAAGTGCACAAGACATCACTAAAAATCTGCAGTTGGTTGTGTGTGCCCATAAGTCTGTTCATCATCCTTCAAGACTGCAAAAAAAGCATTCAAGGCTGAAGATGAAGTCATAAAAGGAAAAGCCGAGGGAGTGAAAGAGCCTTGCCAGCAAAAGTAGTAGTGGTTTAGTCCTTATGTTGGCAGTTGAGGACAAAATCTGCAGTGAATTTTGTCATTGTGTAGACAAATGAGAGGAATTAACGCAGAGTGAAGTGAACTTAAAGAAGGAGAACTCTCCAAATGGCTGCCTTTAAAGCATCACACTGATCAGCCAGCTGCAGTATCTAGGCCAGTAACTTTGAAAACCCACTGGCTATTACTACCATTTGAAGATTTGCCTGATTACCATCTCCTGATGATGGCTTATTGCCGACCATCATGGATTTAAAAATGTCAGACTGTTTTTGCAACCATGAGTGCACTTTTGACTTCATCCCTGCAGCTAAGACTTGTTGCAGGGCATTGTCTCATACTCATCACCGTCAAGGAGGATGAAGAAGTGCCAGTGATTTGGAATTAACTCATAGCAAGCAAGGGCCACCATCAACTGTTAGTTGAGTTAGCTGTGTCCATTGTTCCAACAATTTTATTCCCCCAAAACCATTCCAGGTGTTTTTTCCAGTCTCCGAGCCAGGGATAAGTGGGACTTTATGGTCCAATCGAACTAAGCTCATTTTCTTTTTCTCCACTTCTTGTAGAGGTTGCATATTGGTGAGAACTGTCCACAAGTCTTGACTGCATTATGCAGTAATGTGTGTGTGCGCTTGTGTGCTTGTGTGTGTTTATGTGTGTTGGAAAGCGGAGTAGAGGGAGTTTACAAGTCTCCTGTGGCATTAAGTTTATGATGGTTCCAGTCAGTGAAGAGTTGGCAAAGACTGCACCAAAGAAAGAAATATGAGTGCTACACAATACGAGCCTTATGTTCTCTCTCTCACACATACAAACACACGTACCTTGTGTATTAATGTTTGATCAAGGTTGTGAATAATTGATGCGTCCTTATTATTTGTCCCTCTGGTGTCCTGCAGTCCTCTTTCCCTCTCTGACCACCCCTCCCTCTCTCCATCTCATTAATCCTACTTTATGTTTGTCTCTCCCTCAGGACGCTGCTGCTTCACTACAGCCCTCCTGATTGGATGAAGAGAGAACCACTGACTACCAGTATGGATGCACTCATCTGTAGTTCTCTGGTAAGGCTTGTAAACCCTGCAAGTTTTTTTTTTTTTTTTTTTTTTGAAATTGTTGTTCCCCCAGGCATCTCTGAAAATATGGGTCTGGTTCTTCCGTCAGATTTTTTAAACCTTTGCTTCAAATATAAGATGATATTAAGTTATTGTAAAGGGATGGTCTATAGGATAGATTTAGAGCATCCTTTTACTTCAGCCTCAAGCATCAACTAAGCTATGATGGCATACACTTGGATAACCAGTGGCTATAGCTCAACAACATGTGTAAATGCCATGCTTGTTTGAGGTAATTAAGCAGCGTTTTCTCTTTCATATTAACAGAGTTTATGCATAGTCAGTGTTGTGTGGTAAGGCACTGGTGGATGTTGCAAAGCATGTGTAGTGATATTTTGAGCATAACAGAGGCCAAAGTCATGGTTTAAAAGTTCTGCCCCCATTACTTTGCTGTTTAACTTCAGTGAATTGCAGCCAGCAGGAGGAGAGCGAGGTCCTGGTTGCACATATTTTTCTCAGGTCTTCTCCTGTGGTAGCACTCGGGGACCTAGAGTTGTAGAGCGTTACTCCTGAATACTCGCTGAATACTCCTTTAATATCACATCCAGGCGAGCAACACTTCTCTGTGTGCCATACTGTCTTTACCACCATAGCAACTTTGTAAAACAGTGAAGGTAATGATAGTGAGTGTTGGATCTGTTAACATCAGTGTTTACATCCATTTACATCCTGATCTCCAGCAGCCTCCTAACATTATGTTGAACTGGTGTGGTCGTGCCTGGTCATGTTAATAGGGGAGGATTGTGTACATTCAGTGCATTCATTTACATTACAAAGGTTGCAGTGTTTTGTGGTCCGTCTGTCCTCTTCGGTCCGTCCTGCTCTGCTCTGCTCAGTGTCTGGGTGATTGTGTAGGACGTGAGGGACAGTGAATCAAAGAACCAGCGCACGTTCTATGATTTTATTCCTATAGCGTTTTCTGTCGCCTTTGCTACTTCACAGTATGGTGTTGTCTCCATAGAAACCAGCTGCTGTTATTGGGTTCCACATGGATGAATGTGGTCTCCGTGGGCAACCCAAGAAGTACTCAGGATTCTTTACATTCCTCTTCTTCTCATCATTCTTGTACTTTTTTTCTTCCTGTTGTGTTCAGATCTGCAGCTGAGCCGACTGAACCTGAACTGTGACCAGTGCCAGTCTACGACTGACGACCTGTCAGGTAGAAAACCACACAGACACACATGCCCACACACACTTGAAAACATGCTGTGCTTGTGCTTGTTTAGTGGGCTACCCCTTCATGCTCCTAGCTGGTTGTTTTGAAAATCCATGGTGATATCGTTCAAGATTGAAGAAAATAAGCCTGGCAATATTCTCCATGTTTGTTATCATCAACAAATAATAATAACAAAACCAACCATCTGTTGAAGCCACTCTCAAAATGCTCTTTCCTGTTGGTAGCTCTCTTAAAATAGCTGCACACTGTAGTTTCAGCAAAAATTACTCACCGGTAATTGTAGAGGATTTGTTGGTCACTACTTTCAGACACAAATAACCTGAAATAACCTGATGCAACTGTGTTTGTCGACTACATTTGGTTATGAATGCACAGGCACCAATTCTCAGTAGGACCAGTCCGTTCTGGTCATGTCCATGTCCATGTTATTTTTATTTTTTAAATATGTTTTGGGGGCTTTTTCACCTTTAATGGATAGGAAAGTTCAGAGAGAGACAAGAAATGGGAGGCAGAGAGGGGGAGGGGATGACATGCAGCGTACTTTAGGGCCACTCGGTGCAGGATTCGAACCGGGGCTGCCTGCAGTGAGGACCATAGCCTCAGCACATGGGGCTGAGCTAACCGTATCTTCATGTTATTTATGGGCGACAGGAAAACTACAGGAGGTTTTAATGCATTCAGTGCACTTGAGATGACCTGTGTGTGTGTGTGTGTGTGTGATTAAAGCTTCAGAGTGGTTGCATTTCTTTGGGCAGGACTTGAATTTTTCAGCGAGGGAGTGTTGGTATTGCACACTATTTCATTGTTTCTTACAGTCTGGGATATTCCAGCATATATTTACAGCAACGTTTAATAATAAGGCAACGTTTGTGCCAGTGCTGAATGTGAGACAGCTCATTTCAGCTCTGCATTAGACAGGTCAACACACTTTGCAGATTCTCTCTCCCTCTCTCTGCAAGGCTACAAGCCCCCTCTGCTGTTGCAGCATAGACAGACAGGTTCCAGTGAAATGAACTTGAAGGCCTTCTGGCTATAGCACAAATGCACATCATCTGAAGTGGAAGTCGCTCAGAGAAGAACACTGGAAACTGAAAGGACTTGCACAAGTTGCAGTGTCAGTGATGTCAAGTTAACAGTGTCAATCCCCAGGCAGGTAACAGGGAAGCAGTCCAAAGACAAGTCTCAGGCTAACTGACGCATAATAAAACTTAACAATGGTGAAATGAGTGATTTAACAAGAATACGGTGCTGCACCTTTTACCGGCCAATGTTACAACACATCAACTTTTACAGATGGCTTTTCTCATACAGCAGCATTGTAAAGAAACTGCGAGGCAGAAAGAGATTCAGCATACAAGCCTCAGATAAAAACTAAATTCACTATGTAACACAAATCTCACTTATCTGATACTCATTTCAGAGCTTTTAGCAAATGTTTAATGTGAACAAAGTCAAAAGAGCCAGTACTGGGAAAGAACAGAGCATGGAGATGAGAAATACAGACTAAAGATGCTGCCGCACCTCAAAGAGATGATCTGATATTTAATTTTTCCAGGCCCTGGTGACAGTTGAAACCAAATCAGAAGAATATCATCCTAGATTAGTACACATGTTTTGCATGCTGGTACATATTTCCACCACGAGGCATTTCCCACCTACATAGCACCACTGTTTTACATTACAGTATGAGAGTAGTTGTTACGATAGAAAAAAGAAGTTAACTGTGCTACCCTGTGTTATTCTTTCAGGTGATCCATCTTGTACCATGATGATGTCAGTAGATGTGACCAATCGTAATGGCCCTGCTGCCACACCTCCCACCTCCCTCAGCCTCCGCTCCTCACACAATCAGCTCCTCAGCAGCGACGTCATCAAACAGGGCTCCGCCACGCCTCCCAAATGTCGCAAAAAGTATGCACTTACCAGTATCCAGGCTGCCATGGGCCTTGGAGAAGCGGTGCCATCTTCACCATCACCATCATCATCACCATCGCAGTCTTCAACCCCCAACAATCCCAAACTAGCCAAGAACGGGGTCAACCAGCTTCGTAAAGCCGGCCAGGACCACAACAAAAACACGACCGGCCCCGAGCCGGTAGATCTGGAGTGTAATTCAGAGACTATAGCGGATGATCTCAACGTCAACACAGCAGAGGAACACGACAGTCACACTCTGACCAATAACGACCGAGAGGATGATGTGATTAAGTTAGATGTGGAATTGCATCCGAACGCCAACACTGACGCAGAGCCCGAGCAGAAAACGGAATCAGACATAGACTGTAACATTAACACGACAGCGGAGCTCAAACTGAACGGCAACACAACAGATCTGGGCTTTGACGTGAACATCGAAACGGAGGAGAGCGATGACATCAGCATTTTGTCTGAAAAGGAAATAATGTCAAAGATGAAGATCGGGGAAGATGCGGACGAGGCAGTGGAGGGGGAGCCGGAAGACGAGGAGAAGAAGCCTTTACTGACGATCCAGAGCGAGTCCCCCGTGAAGAACCACAAAGTCCCCGCAGACCTCGAACTCATCTCCGACCTCCAGTCCAACATCAAGCTCCTGAAAACAGGCAAGGACTCTTCGGTACCTCCTCCTCCCTCCCCGCCACGGCAAGCCAGTCCAGAGGACACGCCCCTGCTCTCTGTGGCCTCCTGCTCCTCCTCTTCCTCCTCCTCCCCAGAGACGAAGAAGGACAGGAGGACCGGCGCAAAGACAGACTGTGCTTTGAACCGCATCCAGAATCTAAACCCCAGTGACGAAGAGCTGAGTTGGACCACCCTGTCCCAGGAGAGCAACTCCCCAGAGGAGACAGGTACACAAATGCACACATAAAAAACATACTGAAAAGAGCTTGTTGTCATTTGCTGATACTTGTCATAGTTTGCATGTGCGTGTATGCAAGTCACTCCAGTTTTTTTGTTGTTTTTTTTCAATTCTCCTGTGCGCTATGTAGTGGTTACACTGTCCTCTCTGCTGATGACATGTTTCCATTTAGGGTGAGCGAGTGGTCATGCATGTGTGTGTGTGTGTGTGTGTGTGCATAAGCTGAACTCAGACATTGCTGGAACAGAATAACAATCACTCCATCCTCCAGTAAATCTCCCAGAGTCCCAGAGTCTGGGACAGGAAATGCCCTTGTAACCTCATGGGTGGTTAGCAAGCTAGTTCAGCTGCATCCAGTTTCAAGCTGTGTCCTGGGCGTGTGTGTGTGTGTGTAATCGTGTGTGTGTTTGGATAGGACTTACAATGCTATTGATGAATTTATACAAAATCTGGAGCTGCTATTGTCTTGGCTTCAGCAATACATTTTTCTCTACTGTCCCCTCCCATCCTCAGTTTGCAATCATTCTTTTTCTGAGGATGTGGATATTTGTGCTCTGTGGATAATAGTAAATGTAATTGGAGCAGCTGAGACACACGCATACAAACAAATGGAGGACGGTTGTCATGAAAAGAGCTTTAGTTTTTATCCCCTCTTGATGCACAGGTCTGTTGGTACAACAGAGAGCAGGCTGACGATTTCTTCACTTCATTCATCTTGTGTTTATAGTCCAGTTGTATGTTTTTGTCAGATCGTGAAGATGTGGTCTCTGACTGCCTATTTACCTCCAACTTTTCATGATCAAGTCATCTGCAGATCTTTTGCACAACAAATCATTTAAACTTTATGTTTTAGAATATAGTTATTGTGCAATTAGGAGTTTGGTTTTTATTTTTATGTTTTATCATCCAAACATCCCTTAACTGAAAATGCTTAAATAATGCTTTTATATTTAAATGGTTTGCAGTCTTTCTTGAATATATTATTTCTTATTAGCATACAAATTTATCAATGTCAGTGCATGTCATGTCATGTCAACACATCCAGCAGTTTCTCCTGTTTTGTATCACAGTACATAAGGTGGATCTTGAGTTAGAGGCAGATTTTGTAATCTAATTTAAGAAACTTCTGAGTCATTGCCTCTGTCATAGGTCCTTACTTTCTTAAACCCGCTTGTTGCCAACCTCTGCAGATGTCATTGTATTTTTCCGTCAGCGTTATGTTAAAGATCTGGCTCTTCATTTTAGGTCCCTGCCTGGTGCATTTTTTTTTGTTAAATCACATGAGGCATCCATCCTGTCGAGAGCATAAGTACCAATCTCTAACATGAGCTCAGCTGTAAACCATCCTCTCTCAGTCTGTGAGAGTTGCACTGCTCTGAGCTGCTGAGTCTTTTTGCTGCTTTATTTCTCCCATAATGACTCTCTCCCAGCTCTCTGATGACTCACTGTCGAGGTGAAGGCTCTGAGCATCTGTGTATTTCATTTCTCTACAAGTATTAGAGGAGAATTTACTTTCCATGTGCTCTTTTGTCCGTGATTTCCTTTTGCTTGGTTTGAAACTCATCTTGGCTTCTCTGCAGTGTCATTTCAAAGTGACAACTCTCTCGTGGGGAGGTGGTCCAATGTTTTGCATAGATCAGTGTGTAAATGTGGGCATCCTGTGAGCAGAGGAGGGGGTAGTCTCTCTGCTTCACATTATTGTCCCTGGAAGTTTTGCTGAAGAGTCGATAATCATGAGACGTGCATCATTCATGCAGATTAATGGAGAACTGGGAGTTGTAGTCGTCCATACTGCTGTGTCCTGTCTGCCCCCCACCCCTCTTATTGACAAAGCCATGTTGTTTTCCCAGGTGTGTGTCAGATTCCTCTGTAGATGTTGTGGGTTAGAGGGCCACTACCACACTGCTTTCACACAGAGCAGCCAAAACACACACACACACACACACACACAGATTTGACGAAGAGTGTGGATGGATGCAGAGACAGCAACATGTGATGTAGTCAGTGTGATTTCAGACTTTTTCACCCTTTCTTCGCGTCACCCGTTTATTGAAACATATTTCCATATTTCCACCATCAGCGTCCTCCTGTCTGCCATTTTTTTTCCTCCTTTGAGCAGTTATGTCTCCAAAGTGTGTCTCCCTCTGTCTCTGCTCCTCCTCCTTGCACCCTTTCTGGTTATAATACTGAATGGAAGATGATCTAGGGGTTGCCAGGACAACGACAGAGGCTAAAGAAGAGGTGGAAAGGAGGGAGAAAATGATAAATATAGGCATTTGCTGAGGGATGAGTTGACCAAATCTTTGTTGTTGTTGTTTTTTTTTCTCCATGAGTCCATGTGGATGTTTGTTTTAGGACAGGAAAGGGAGGGCAGGCTTATTTGAGCTGTTGATGTTGTTGATGCTCCAGATTGAGGAAGGAGAAACGACAACAGCAAACACGGCTCAGCTGCAGGGAATACACAGTCTCTCTCTCTTTTTACATCTTCTGTCTTGTCTCTCCGTTTATCTTTCTCTCCCTTCACCCCCTCCTTCTCTGTCTCCCTTCCCACGTCGTGTTTTCCCTGCCTCTCTGCCTCGATGTGTCTCCACGTCCCTTCCTCTCTCTCCTCTCTCTTTCTCCTCACCCCGTCCCTTGCAGTGTCCCCCCTCTCTCTCTCCTTCCTCCTCACTCTACCTCACCCTCTCTCTGTCTGGGGTTCTCTCTGTGGTTACAGTACTGGGTTTTGCTGTATGAGAGAAGGCTAGCTAACTATGATGCTGGGGAAAGACTACATGCTGGCCATTGTGATTGTCAATTACGAGGGTAGGTGCATCTGTTGGAGTCGGCTGGAAACTAACACTGTGTGGGTTAGAGTTTGAAACGTGTGTGTCCATCCGTCTGTGTGCGTGTAGCCTACAGTAAGTGTGTGTGTCTGTGCACAAGCATGGGTTTATGCGTGTCTCCTCCAACGCAGGGATGAAGTTTGTAATGATATCGTTCTCTAAATATCTGCCATTGGAGTCAGCGGACCGTGCGTGCTGTATTTCTGACTGTGGTGTCAGTGTTTGTGTGTGTGCCGATCTATCCGTGTCATGATGGGAGGGGTGTGTATGTGTGATGTCGTTTGTCAGGGAGAACATGTGTACGTGTGTGTGTGTGTGTTTTGCTCCAGAAGCTCACTGCTCTCCCCTCCCCCCCTCTGCTCAACTCTGCTCTGGCATGGAGCTGCATGCTAACAGAGGCTATGGCAGGCTAACTGCTACGTAGCTCGGCTGTGGCACGTTTCCACCAGCTGCAAAGGGGCAGAGGTAGAAAAGATGATCTGACTAGAGTCGGTGTCAACATGCTAAGACTTTTCATCACTAGTTTCACAACTGCCACAGTGTTTGCAGCGTGACTCTGTTCACTCTCAGGCATGACAGAGCCCTCGAACCAAACTATCTCTGTCTCTCCTCTTTTGTTCATATGTGCTCCAGTCCATCCAGCACGCTGTTCGTCTCACGCTGGCACACATTCTGAGTCACCATCCCTGCCTCTTTCTCATAGCAGAGACATTCAGGATTTCTTAGTTGTAGTTTTATTGGGTCTGACCTATTTTATTTTCTCACGAAAGACCGCAAGTCCCAGAAGGCACTGCTTCACAGCTCCCTGCTCCAAAGCTGAATCTTAAGCCCAAGGGACGTCTGCTTGGGCGTTTTTGCAAAGCTTTCTGCAATTTCTGTTGCATTAAATGAAGTGAAGCCTTAATAACTCATCTGTCTGTGTGTGCGCGTGTGCGTGTGCGTCTACATCTGAATTCCATCTCAATCTGGACCGACCCAGTCGTCATTATGACATATGGCCTGCTGTCATGGCGACGGGCCCATAGGCTGTGTTTCATCAGCATGGTCAGCACTTCGAGAACTCTTTGCGTAATCACACACACACACACACACACACACACAGACACACACACACACAGACAAATACGCAAACTCACACAAACACACACAGCACCACCAGCTGACCAGTCCTTCAGAGCTTATATCACCTTTATGAGTTGCTACACCACCAAATGCAGTTTCAGATCATCTTTACTACCTCTGCACACTACATCAACTTCACACACACAAAGATGCCATCAATTGTGTGTCTGTGTGTGTGTGTGTGTGTGTGCGTGTTTCAGGTGGCTTGACTGCCAGGAAACGCAGCCTTCAGATGACATGACATTCGGTACAAGAGTGAGAGAAGAAAGGGTGATATAAGTACGATGTGATTCCATATATGCACAGGGTGTGTGTCTGTCTGTGTGTGTGTGTTAACATGAGTGTATTTTCAAGGTAGCTGCGGTATTTTCTCCAAATGTATCACTGTCAAATAAATTACAGTGATAGCCATCTGCTCTGTGTGGTGTGGCTGTGCTCTGTTTGGGGAGGGATCTTTAAATTTCATGTGCCTCCATATACACTGAGCCAGAACGTCTAAATCTAACAACCCATACTTTTTTTTTTCCTTCTGTTGAATTATGTGAAATGTGTCCTAGTTTTAAGATTATTATTCATTGTTCTTTATAACTTTCAAGGAGAACAAAAATCAGGATTGAGCATGTCACCACCACCCACGCTGCTAATAGTGAGTCATACTGTATCCATTTGGACTGCTAATGCTTTCATTGCCATCATTGGCGTTGTGTGTGAGATTAGCCTGTAATGTACAGAAACTATAAGTAGGAGGTTTGGTGTGGGATGGTTAGTGATCTTGGATGCAATGTGTGTTATGTTTGTGGGTTTGTTCTTGCTGGTGGTGGACAGCATGTTGAAACAGTACAGCAGGGTGGGTTGAATAATGCTGGTGTACAGTAGTGACAGGAGGGCAACAGAGAGGGCACTGAGTTTATGGATGACATGCAGTATCTTTTGTGAATGTCAGTGACGTGTTGGTCAAATGTTAGTTTATTGTCAACCCGTTCAACTGTTTGTTTGTGTCCACGTTCAGTTCCAGGAAGTTGTTGGTACACCACTGGGTGAAATGAGAAACAGACAATTGGTAGAATGGCAGTGTCATCAGTACTTGAGTACTTGTAGTTATGCGGTGACTGGTGAGATCGAGTCAGATATTGTGAAGTTCAGACTTGGTTACTCAAAGACCATTGTAGATCTGGTGCACACTGAGCTTGAAGAAAAGAAATTGGTGGTCTTCCAGACATGTCTCTGACTTGATCTTCGACTGAACTTTGGACTCGGCATAGAGATATTTTTTGTTTTAAGGGGAGTTGTTTTTGTAGCTCATTAATGTACTCGTGTCAAATCGCCATGAGTATTGAGACAATCCGGTTTGTGGTGTCATTGTGGGCAGCTGGTGATCCACCTGTTTCCAGATTATGAATCAGTTATTTAGGACATCAATTTGAATTGTGAGTTGATTAAATAACAAAAGCTTAAAAAAAATCTCCACTGGATCGCACACCCATGGAAATTAAAGAGCATGTTGTTTATGACAATGATTCTGAGAAGAGGGTAATACAATTGCGAGGGCCAGAGAATGATAATAAGTCCCTGTTTGTGTCATGTTCAATAAAACTTAATTTGTTTAAATTGTACTTCGGGCTAGCTCATTGAGCCTGCATAGAGCTCTAAAAGTGAGAGACATGTTCATGACAGTATATTTCAAGGTTGTTCATTACCTTGGTTAAATCTGGAATTTCAAATTGTTTCAGCTATGTGCTTGAGTTAGAAAAACACAGAGTGTTCAACAAGTTTTACTCAGTTATTATCTGTGTAAGGTCAAAGCCTGTTAAATGACAGCTGCAGCAGATGCTTATAATCCTCGTCAGCTGTTGATATTACTCATTGTTTTGAGCCTGGGAGGGTGAACTCCCATTTAAGAGATGCCATTTTATCTTTTATATATATTTATTTATTTATAGTATGTACTATATATATACATACATGCATGCATGCAGTTCTGAGCAAGTATGAAGTCTGTCATTTAAAAGACTTGTGTTTCCTGTGTGTGTTCACCAGATATCTGGAGTGAGCAGTCTTTCCAGACAGACCCTGACCTGCCTCCAGGATGGAAGAAGATCACAGACATGGCCGGTATCTACTACTGGCACATTCCTACAGGCACCACCCAGTGGGAGAGGCCAGCCGCCCGTCAAGCACCGCCTGGTCAGACGGAGCCCCCGGCTTTGGGTGACCAGGCAGTCTCAACACCACGTAAACACTCTCTGGGCTCGCTCAGCCCCTCTCCCACTTCGGACCATGAGGTGAGAGAAAGAGACTGAATTGTTCACATTTTTTCATGAATCTTACCTTTTTGTCTGTTAACTGTGGATACACCAGCAACTCTGTATGAATGTGATCACCCAGGCGAAGCAATGACAAGTTATAAGTGCCTTTTGGCAGCGGTCAGGCTCAAACTGTGATTGGACATTCATCCACAATGTAGAAGGGCGAGAAGCAACAATGGGAAAATGATGATTAAAGATGATTAAAGTACAAACATATGCAGCTTTATGACTGCATTGCAGTGAAGTTGAAAAATATAGTTCTGATCAATAGTCTAGATAAATGTCATTATGAAAAACTTTATTTGAAGCCTCTTGGTATTAACAAACTTGCAAATATTAGAGAATAAATGACAGCTGTAATGCAACACAAATATTGACATATGTTAGACATGCAGCTCAGTGCTCTTCTTCCACCAGATGCTTTTCTCTATAATTTAAAAAGGTTATTGTTCCTGCTGCATTTATAACAACCTCTAACCTATTTTGATGCAGAACTGACATTATAGATAAAATTTATATGCCCATGTAAGTACATCACACCTGCAGAAGACATTTCCTGACCTTGGGATTATGACGATACTTACAATTTTCTGAACAAGTGAAATGACTACTGTCTGCATCTGTGTGTGTGTGTGTGTGTGTGTGCATACAGTCGTGCCAGGCGGAGATCTTCTACAGGGCATCAACTCGCTCAGGCAGCACCACTTCTGACAGTTCAGTGGAGCCCCTCTCCTCTCATGAGCCCACCCTCCCCACATGTGGATTTGTCAACAGCTGCTACTTTGTAAGTGACAAGGAAGTCCTGTTTTTCTGTGTCTCTGTACCATAATCTGCGTGCGTTAATCTTTTTTGTACAAGCTGGGTCATGTGGCCTCCATGTGGAATTTAGGACATCACAACGTATTCGTCAGATGGTCTTATTTAGTTCTATATTAGTGGAAGAGTGTCAGAAATATGAAACAAGAAAAGCTGGCAAAGACAGAGAGCGGACCGTCACTCTAGTTTATTTCTGGGACACAGCAAAGCAAGAACACAGAGTCAATCAATCAGTCAATCATGCAGAATGATGGAGGGAAACGGAGAGAGGAAAGGAGATTTATAGACAGGAGCGTGGTGTAGATAAAATATTGATCTAGTGAGAATGAACTGATGTTGACAGATAGACGTGCCAGAATCTCATCCTGGCACATCTATCTGGAGTGAGTGACCCTGCAGCCGAAGTGGCAGACAGACAAATGTGGCGGTGTAAATGCGTCCTCTAAATTCTCACTATGTAGACTGGAGTCACTTTTAATGCTTAATCTCTCTCATTCTCTCTATATCTCACTTCAGCCTCGCTCCACATCTCTTCAGGGGGCACCTGATCAAGAGTGTCGCTCTCTGCATCAAGACGACGAGGACAAGGTGGGGGATTTTAAAACTTTCTCACACTCTTTCTCACCTGTAACCAGTTGTGTGTAAAATTGTGTGTGTGTTAGGCATAGTGAGAAGGAGAATGATACTACAGTATCTGTATGTGTGTGTGTGTATGTATTAGTGTATACGGTATAGGATATACAGTGACATGTATTTATTTGTTTTTGCTCTTTTTGCTTCAAATTTCACTCATTATCTACTCACCCTCATGTCGACTAAGAGCTGGGAGTCCTCTGTTCCTTCTCTGAGTTACGGGGGGGTCCGCGCAGCAGTATTTGTCCATATAATGGTTGTCAATGGACACCAGGTTTCTTTATCCAAAAAGACACACCAAAAAACATCCAAATACCTCCATACTGCTCATCTGTAATGTCCCTCTTGTATTGAAGCCCTGACATGAGAAATTGTCCGAGCTTAAAATATAGACTTATTTAATTTAGTTCGGAACAATTTCTCATGTCCGGGCTTCAATACAAGAGGGACATTACAGACAAGCAGTATGGAGGTATTTGGATGTTTTTTGGTGTATCTTTTTGGACAAAGAAATCTGGTGTCCATTGACAACCATTATATGGACAAATACTGCTGCGCGGACCCCCCGTAACTCAGAGAAGGAACGGAGGACTCTGAAACATCTCACAGCTCTTAGTTGACATGAGGGTGAGTAGATAATGAGATTTGAATTTTGAGTGAACTATCCCTTTAAGTGGATTTGATGTGAAATAGAGCAGTGAGTTTGAGGTTACACTGACACTGGTGCCAAACACACACCAGGGACCAAGTGCATTAAACATGTACAACCACACAGCAGATTGTGAGCATTCATAGAGAAAGACAGTGACATCACATGGGACACAACAAACTACTAAGGCTAGAGTGCAATCTATTCACAACCTCACACTCTCCAGTCTGTGTTTAATTTTAATAGTTAATATTTTTTTAATTTATTTTCCACATTCATCCTGTTAAAGCAAATAAGTGTCACTGTTCAGATTTGCATTAGTCTCTGTTTTATCCATATTTTACTAATAAAGAATCAGTAGATTCTCATTGTCGAGGTGTTTATGTTCAATGGGAGCAAAAAACATTGGAGAAAATATTTTGCAGTCTTGATTAACATCCTCTCATTTAAGAAAAGTGTTTTGCTCCGTTGCTTCTCATTGCAACAGACTCTCAGTGTGGAGTGAGCTAGTTAGCTAACAGCCTTGTTCTGTCTTTCTTCTCCTCACCCCCCCCTCCCGCTGTCGAACCCCCCTCAATCCTCGACCCACCACTATGTGTGTGCGTGTGTGTTTTAACGCTGTTATGTAGAAACAGGTGTGGAGTGATTTTGGCGGAAAGATTGATAGTGAGGTGTGGAAGGCAAGTATAATGCACTCAAGAGTCAACGAGTCTTGTTCTTGGTCTAACCTCACCCACTCTTTGACTGCGTGCATTTATGCATTATGCGCTACGAATTCACTGCCTGCGCAAAAGCATGTGTGGCTGATGCTTCAACATAAATGTAACAGCAACGACCACAGCATCTTGTCATGTCTGATATGTCCAAACATTTCTGTCGTTTGGCTGCAACAACATACTCAGCAGTTTCATTCTTTACTCGTGTTGCTAAAATATTTTCATCTTTCCTTCCTGCTGGCACAGATCTGAATGTGTTTGCACACTTGAGTGTGTGTACATACTATGCGCGACCTTCCTTTCCTTGATGCAGCACACCCCATTACACATAACACACCAGTGCCATTTCTCCATCCAGCAAGGGGATTCTGCCCACACTTGGATGCATGCTCGCATATGTTACACTGGGGTCATAATACTGTAATTACATTTCTGCCAGGCTTGTGTCTTTAGTTTTTAGCCCCTCTCCCACCTGTTCTGTAACCCATGAATGTTATGGCAGTTAAACATGTGGGTGTCGTGTTCGAACATGAGTTGCAGTGATTTATGTTTTAGATGCAGTGAGGTGGTTCACGTCCTGGTAAGATTTCTGGATGTCTGCCACAGCTCTAGTTGGAGCAGAAGCAAAACATATTCTCAGGAAAATTACTCAGTTCTTTCAGGGGTTAAAATGTCATGTGTGCTGTTTGAACATAGTAAGAAATTGAGTCATAATAAGACAGTGGAGGCTTATGTATCAGGACACATCTGAAAATACCAAACATCTGTGTTCACCAGCAATGTGGTTGGGGAAGAAAAACCTAAAAGGCTCTGAATTTGATGTGTTCCTGCAGTAATAAAGGGTTATTTAAATACTTCTGAATCACTTTGAACTACGTTATCACAAAACTATAAAGCAACTAAAAATAAAACCAAGTTCTGGAGATGACAAAGCTCTTTCTGAATGTCTGACATCCTGTGGGATCAGACTTGACCTGAGTTTTTCTTCATTCAGACACTTATATGTGAATAGTGATAATAATAACCTCATAATATTGATGTCTTAATATGTTCAGCAACTTGCATGCAAAGATGCCATAGGTCCATTATTGACAAGAATCAAAACGAGGTCAAAACTAGATCATGAAAAAAATAAAGCATGACAAGTTTAAAAATAATACCTGAAATTAAAAGTCAAACTAAGATAGTCCATCAACTTCTTTTGAAAATACCAAGGTAGTCAAGGCCATGACCACAGAAAGCAGTCAGGTCAGAATGGCTGATCTTACAGGTTACATGTGTGAAAGGGGCTTGAAGGTATAGATGACATAGGAGTATTTTGGTGTCATTTTACACTCTAATGATGTCACCTCTGTGCACCAGGATCTGCAGGCAGCCACGGTGAACCCTGACCCCAGCCTGAAGGAGTTTGAGGGTGCAACGCTTCGCTATGCATCACTCAAGCTAAGGTAAAATACCCTACCTCTGCACATGGACCTGTGTGAGCTACCACAGTCAGAATAGGCTTTATGCACAGCTCCACTACTTCCTGATCTTAAGCCAACTCCTTTATTTCCTGTCGTACATTATCGGACAAATTATTGACTTTATTGGACAAACTGATTAATCCAGGTGTGTCCGACCATTGTTGTGAGGTCAGACACACCTGGATTAATCCGTTTGTTCAATAATGTAAGACAGGAAATAAAGGAGCTGGCTAAAGTTCAGGCAGTAGTGGAGCTGTGCATAAAGCCTATTGGCCATGAAAAGTTTTTCTGTCCCTTTTACCTTCCTTGCTGTCCACTGGCAGCAGCTCTCTTGCTCTCATGCTCTTGGCCTCTGTCCGAGTGCTGTGTAGTTAGTTTCTCTAATCTTGTGTTGAATCAGTGTTAGAGTTAAATAACATCAGAACAAGCAGGAAGTTAGTTTTTCTACTCAGGAAATGGCTCCATGTTCTCTATTAGTGTAATGACTACCCTTAGCTTTGGTAAGTTCACACACAGGACAGGAACCTTGTTAACAAAGCAGCAAATGGTTGTTGTTACGTGTATAGGCAAACAGATAACTCTAGAAGTGTATAAGCATCCTGTATTTAACTTTTCCACGATTTTACCCCCAGGAACCGTCCAGCAGCAGAAGAGGAGGAGTCTAGCAGTATCAACAGTGACCCAGAAGCAAAGGTAAGGAACATTTACCTTGGCCTTAATTCAGCCTTTAAAGCCGCACGCAGCATTCTGCTTTGCAACTTCTTCATCCTGTGTCAAAATAAACTTTATGTATAATGGTGTGTAGTTGGTGCAGTATTTATATGCATCTGTTTGTAGTTATATCATCTTCTGCAGAAGTTGCATAATACATGTGTTGTTTTGTGAACACTGGAATTGAGTCAACATCCTCAAGCAGACATGGCTTCTTGTTTGTATGTATGTTTTAGTCTGTTGATGTCTTTAGCCTCTTGGGTTACTGACACTGTTTATGTTGGTCATGCAGGCTGTTCATGTACCTCGGAGGGAAGCGAGAATTAAACAAAACTACCCCCCAGTGGTGAGACAGAGAAGTTCAGTTCCCTGCTGCATATTGGTGCATTAATTACTGTGGCCTCTTTAAAATCAAAATCCAAGATTCAAATGAGACATTTAAGTGTTTTAATCAAGGATCAGGCTCAATACAACATATTGCTCAGTAGAATGTCAAACAGACCGATACTGTTACCAGCAAATGTCAGCTTCAGCGTGTAAAGTTCAGTTAAGAATCCAACTAATTGAGCTAATACATACAGAGTACAGATACAGAGTGACTTCACTGCATGGCACAGCATATTGCAGGATGGCAAAAATACATTTAAAGGAGAGAGTGTGTGTGTCTGTGTGTTGTTTTTCCACAGATGGTTGAATAGATCTAAAGCATCACAGATTAGAGTTTAAAGCCAGCACTCGGCTTGTCGACGTGGTGCTGATTTGGATGTCTGGTGTTTGTTTCTCTCTGTGTGTTTGTCTGGCAGAAACTTACAATCCTTAGCAACAGTGACATTGTGATGAATACCAGACACAAACACAGACGTACAGTCAGGGCATCTGGACGGGTAGCGCACTCTGACACATACACCAGTGGCAGCAAACAGCCCACTGCAGTATCAAGATTGGAACGGTGCCTTTCTACCTAGTAAGGGAGTTAAATCCAACCAGGACCTCATTCAACAACAATTTGTATCTACCAAAGGCCAAAAAACCTCAGTAAACACAATCTGCCATATAACTAAACTAACCTGAAGTAGTTGAGATGAAATCATTGTACTAATTAGTCCCTGTAAGAAAGAAAACCAAACTAAGAATCAGACAAACACATTTTTTATATTTCACATGAGAGATTATCACAGCTGCATCATGTGTGCATTGTGCAGCTGCTACCACATGCTGGTCTGGATCAGTGTCACAGCTTTGGTCACAGCTTTCCATGTGGTAACATGGAGAGAGGTACTTTGGGATCATTTGTATATTTTAATATGGAGAGCTCACAGATCCTGTCTTAAATCTCTTAAAACTGCTCACAGGCTCCAGTCACACCGATGATGTCAAACAGATTTGACATTTCACAGTCAAAATGAAAATGATTACATCAGTCCCAGAGCAGCTGACGGTGTTGCCAAGCAAACAGTAAACATTTTCTCCCTTTAGGCCAATGTTTACTGGCATACTCAATTATCTGTTGACAGATATTAAAACCGACTTTGATAAAATCTTACCTCCAGTTCTCACTGGACAATTATAAATAGACAAATACTTCCCTGTGGAACCATGTGAGATCATGTGAGTTTCTCCTTATGTGCGTGATGCAACTATAGTTTATGAGAGAAGGAAAACTTGGGTATCTCTCTGATTTCAACAGCACTTGAACATACTTCAAGTGATCTTTTTAACACGCACATTTGGATGTTTTCCCCTTCTCTGACCTCTTTCATCCGCTTTCTCTCGGGAGTGTTGTCTGAATGGACTTCAGAACTCAAATTAATAGTTGATGAGGACAGATGGATTGGTCTCTCTTCTTCCTCTCTACCAACATACTTTGTTGTCTTCATCTGTTTGCCTATCTCTTTGTGTTTTTTGGAGTTCAAACTTTTTGGCTTTGGCAGGTTCAAAACTGAGTCTATTTAAACAAAATGGCTTCGCTTTTAAAGCTGCAGTCGGTAAGTCGACCAAAGTGCTCTGCCATTGCAACAAGCTGATACAGTAGGGAGTTGCACAAGCTGTGATTGGCTGCTCCTCCTGCCCCTCTACCTGACTGGTGGATCAGCACCAGGTGTGGTGGATTTTGGCAAATACGATTACAGGCTGTAGGTGGAGCCGGCTAACACCAGACCTCATCTCAATGTAGATTGAGATTCGACCTGCAGAACGAAAAATAAAAAAACGCACGCAAGGCAGCATGGGTATACCCAGGCTACTTTTCATGTACTACTATCAGAAGAGAGTGACACTTCCAGCAAATATGACTGAATAATTGTTACCAACTGAAGCTTTAAAGTCACTCTCAAAAAAGATATTAAAGTCTGCAAACAAAGAAACAGCCACTTAACTGAGTGATAAAACTTGATATATCTTTAGATACTGTGTTGTACGTAGCAGTGTCATCACTTACAAATCATGTCCAAACCTTCTGTAACCTTCCCTGTTTTTTATTGTTTGGGGACTACGGATGAAATTTAGCAGCAGTGCTAAGTCTGAAATCAATATGCGCTGTCCCGTCTAAATAAACAAAATAAATGAATAAACTTGTGTGTCTGTTTCCCTCAGTGTTTTGCCGTACGCTCTCTTGGATGGGTGGAGATGGCGGAGGAGGACCTGGCCCCTGGAAAGAGCAGTGTTGCTGTCAACAATTGCATCAGACAGCTGTCCTACTGCAAGAACGACATCCGAGACACCGTCGGCATCTGGGGAGAGGTGAGAGAGGGAGAGTGTGGTCATGCATGCAATATGTATTTTATTTACTGCTCAAATAAAGCGGGACACGTTCGTAGTTGTTGGAGGTTAAAGATCTGGAGGGGAGGAGTACTTGTACAGACTGAAGAAGATGAATAAAGAGTGAGGGAGGAGCAAAGGAAAGAGCAACAGAAGTTTGAAGGGGGGCGACAGTCTTCTGAAATGTATGTCAAGACGTGGAGGGTGGAGGGAGAAAAGTAGAGCAATGATATGAAGGCTTTTCCCTCTCGCTGCAGTGGTTGCGTTTAATGTGAAGCGACAGAACAGAGAGAGCACCTGTCTCTCTATAACCTTTTATCTCCCACCCCCTCTTTTTTTTTAGGGTTTGATAATTTATTTAGAGGTCTTCTTCACCAAATCACCCACACATACACACGCACACTTTTATGCACACGCAGGCAGATATACTTTATAGGCAAGCAAAAAGAAAAGCACCTGACCTTTAAAGGACCACTTTCTTTGCAACTGCAGCTGCAGGAAATAAGGGTTTTGTGATGAGATCTGAAGAATTTCTATTTGTCTGTGTTTGTGTTTGTCTCTCTGTGTGTGCGTTTAGGGGAAGGACATGTACCTGGTGCTGGAAAATAACATGCTGAACCTAGTTGACCCCATGGACCGCAGTGTGCTTCACTCTCAGCCAATTGCAAGTATCCGAGTGTGGGGCGTTGGCCGGGACAATGGCAGGTTAGTCAGCGTGACAACCACATTACTTTTCCTTTTTTTTTTGTCTTTGAAAATCAAACATTGTTATTAACCAATCATCTGGACTTGAGGTACAATATATTTTCTGTATTTAAGTTTAGGTTTTTCAATAGTTAATGTGATAGATTAGTCCCCAGCATAAATGAAGTCAGTGGTGCATCTCACACACACACACCCAGGAAAAGGTCAGGGTGACAATTAAGGGCAGCAGACAGGTAGTGTGGTAACAGACAGAAGAGAGGAGTTAATGATTGATGATGAAGGGATGCTATTTAAGGATTAATTCATCAGTACAAAGCAGAGGATGAGAGGCAGAGTGGCCTTTATTCTCATTCACCTCAAATCCCCACCTGACTCGTCCCCTACTTTCACCCCAGCTAAGCTCGGCACAGACGGCTTAACTGTCACTGCACTGAGCCGCTTCTGCCTTTTGATGTTCTTCAATGAAAGAATGTGAAGAAACAACTAAGACCAAGTGAGCTTCAGGTTAAGATGAATTTCTGAGATAAACAGGGTGTGATTGTTCTGCTGTGTAACCAATAGAGGGCAGTGTGCACTGCTGCTGCTGTGCAAAATGTAGGTTATCAGGTGGAGTGGAGTGGTTGGTAGCTGCCGTATAATGGGAGCTGGCATGTGGTTGTACACACACACACACACACAGAGCGAGGCACTCAGGAGAAGAGGCAACACTAAAAGCCCCTGGCATAGGCAGAGCAGCAGAATTGTGTCGCCTCAGGGATCCCTCACTTCTCTCATCCACGCTCCCTCTCATGCAGCGGTGTGCGTTACAGTATATTTTTAAATTGCGAACACCCTGTCGGATAAAACTGATGTGCGTTTTCCCACTGCTTCTCCTTTATTTTCCAACCACTCGCATCATCTACATATAGCGGGAGATAGAGAGCAGTGGGAATACCTCAGCTGCAGCAGAGGGAGGAGGAGGAGGAGGAGGAGGAGGATGGTTAGAGGGAGGGAAGCAAAGAGAGAGGGGGGGTTGGCAGTGGAGAGGGAGAGAGGGGTATGAAGCTGCCAGAGGGGGAGGTATGGTTAGTGCTTACAGGGTGTGGAGCAGACAGGTTGTGGAGTGTGTGCATGTATCACCAGGAGTGGATGGTGTGACTGTGTGAGGATGCACCAGTCTGAACAGGACTAAACGCTAAACTAGGGAGAAAAAAACAGACACTACTGGTACTGTGAGTATACTCTTATTCCTTTATCTAAGTTTAGTTACTTAGGTGTTGTTATAAAGAAGCCACAGATGAGTGGGATCAGGCCCCTGTCTGTCTGTAGGGGATGATGCTGAGCTGGTAACTTAAGGCTGGATATTTACAGCTGGTGTGAAAGTGTCCATCGCGCAACATTACAGGAACTCAGTCTGAGAGTAAAACTCGTGTGTGTGTGTGGTTGCTTTGTTTGGGGCTGTTTCTACTAATATGAATCTCTGGTTATTTGGAAAAAATGCCAAATATTTGTTTATAATACAGAGAATTAAATGTGCAGCACTATAATACAGGTGTGAAATATTTCTCTTCATTGTACTAAATGTTCAGTGTTATAGATTTTAAGTTCCTTAAACGTGCGCGTACTGTAGTTCTGCAAAAAAAAAAAAAAACACCAGCAGGAGCAGAAACTGGCTCATGTTCTTATTTATTTATGGGTTGTTTGACTTTGAAGACGTTTGAGGGATGTCGTTGTACCAGCGGCGAGGTTTCAATATTGTGGAGGAACCTGAGACCTGGTTGGTGCAGGGATTCTCCCTTTATCTCTCCCACACACACACACACACACACACACTCGCTTATGGATATGGATCGGCGTGGTCTCCACATGTGCCACGAAACATATTATCCCCATGTAGATTACAGATTCCCACAGCAACCTTGACATTTGCAGAGGCGTCTGCGTGACGATAAGATCACATTAGATAGTTAGATGCCCCCTCCCTATAGCCCACCCCTCTTATCGTCACTCCTCATATGGCTGTTTTTATCCTGCACTCTTCTTCATGCTTTTATCGTTATTGTCTACATTGTTGCAGTTCTCTACCAGTTTCCTGCCCCAGGGCCGCCTGAGGATGGCTGTGTAGCCGAAACGCTTCTGTTCACTTGTCTCTTGTTTTTGTTTTACACACCATGGTAGCACTTGTTATATTTCTTTTATAATGTTTTTATCCATTAAACATGGAACATTACATCCGTCAACCTTTGTAGTGGACTTTCCATTTATCTGAGTGTGCAAGCCTTTCCCCCAGCGCTTCCCATGTCTCCTCAACGTATTCCTCACTCTTCACACTCTCTCTTCTCAGCAACTTCCTTTTTTATACGACTTTTATAAAACTCCCAGCATATTTCCTTAATTTTGTTCAGTAAACAGAATCCATCAGCAGCCAATTAAAACTAATAGTGCCTGAATAGGACATCTCTCTGCCCTACTACCCACCCACCCCCCCTTTGCACCTCATTTACTGTAGTTTCTATAATTCCTTTCAGATTTCACCTCAAGGTTAAGTATGCATTACGACTGCCTGCAGGGTGGCTTTGACCCCTTCCACCCACACACATACCGCACATATGGAAACAGAATAAGAAATGACTATGTCGTTCAAGGTTAATCCTCTACAGTATGTATGTCAGTGGGTCTGTTTGTCACCTTTACCTCCTGTCCTGCTGGAGGGAACGAGTACAATGTCTTGTTTTTTTCTCTTCTCTTCTTCTAACTGTCTGGTTTTCCTCCCTTGCTTCCTTGGACACAGAGAGAGGTAAACACATTCCTTCCCTTCATTCCCTGACCCTCCTCTAGTATCTCTCCATCATCTCAGCCATTCCTTATTGTTTAATTTCCTCTGCCTTTCGTTTTTTTTTTTCTCGTCTTCAAAGTGGCTCTTGATGTACTGTACCACTGTGTGCGCACACTTAGAGATGTAGGAAATGAAGGTGACCTCCTCTGTCTGTCTCTGTCCACAAGCTTTTTTTTTTCTTTTTTTTTTACAAGTATGCAGACTCATACATCTTTTGTGGAGAGTTTCCCCTCGGGGTCTGAGCTCAGAAATCTTGTTAACCTTCAGGCCTGTGTTTCCTATTGCCCTGCATATTGCAGCACTCGTCTTGAAGGAAGTTATTCAGATTGGTTTTATGTGTGTTTTTGACTGACGTAAATCATGTGTGTGCGCATGTGTGCTGCGCCGGTTTAATTTGGAGCCGCTATATTTCTTTTTCACAGTCTTCTACTTCTTCATTCCTCTCTCCCTCCATCTACTTTCCTTCTTCTTTTCATTCCTGTCTTTTCAGTGGAGTTAAATTGTTTTCAGCTCCAGTGGGCCCAGGGGAAAGTTCTTCCCTGCTGTCACTCCATTCAGCTCCCTCTTGCATCATGCTGCTCTATTGATCTCTTGGGTCCATCAACCTGCATGTGTGTTTGTGTGTGTGTGTCCTGTATTCATCAGACTGATAAAGGTCAGCTCATCTGTCATGTCGTCTCCAAGAGCTGTCAGTCTCAGAAGTGGACATGCACTCACACTCACAGACACACAGTAAAACTACACAATACTCGCCTCATCATTTATCTTTCTTGTCTCAAAGCTTTGCTGAAAATAGCCCAACAAAACCCTCCATTCATCGTCATCCCCCTGATGCTTTTCCTCCTTCTGTGCATCTACACTAAACCCTGTGTTTTCCTCTTTCCCAGGGACTTTGCATATGTGGCAAGGGATAAAAACACCAGGATCCTGAAATGTCATGTGTTCCGCTGTGACACGCCAGCCAAAGCCATCGCCACCAGTCTGCATGAGATCTGCTCCCGGGTGAGTGATTCAGGCTGGAGGAGGGTGCGGACATGTGGCCAAGTTTGGATTTTGGCAAGTGGGCTTATAGCTGAAGCGTTGGACTTGTTGGCAGAACGTTTCACATACCACTGAACAGAGAAGGCTGGGAGACAAGAAAAATGTGCTCAGGGTTATTATCACAATTCAGTTGAAAACAAAAAACTGAAACCTGTCAAAAATGAGAAGATGGCACCAACTTCAAAAACAAAATTGTTTTTATTTTATTTATTTATTGTTTATCGCACTAGTATTACACTTCATTTCTTCACACAGAGTTTCTCCAGTCCTCAAATATAGTCTAAAGAGGCGATTTAACTCATTTAAATATGAGGAGAAACACAGATATCACATAAATTCTTAGGTGAATTCAGATAATTATAAACAAGGTTAGAAGAACTTGTGTACTCCTCTTCAGCCCCAACAAAACACATGTTTAGCTTTAGATGAAGGAAGAATACTGTCTGACTTTATACTCAAAATCTCACAATTGGTGTGTTGAGTCCAATGAATGTACAATTAAAAAGTCCCTGATTTTCTCTGGTGCTTCCATGCCCCCATCATCTTATAAAATATTTGTTCTTGACCTGTCATTTTTTTTAGAGAGAGAATGAGACATTTGTCATCAGAGCCTTCATAATATTCAATACCCATCACTTTATGGTCAATTTATTTTATAAATCATGGCGTGTTAAGTACAGACTTGTCAAACAAAAGGATAAATAAGGAAGCGCAAAGATTTTGTTGCAACAGAGGTCGTTAAGATGCAGATTTGCTGCGACAAACTCTCTGACATGTATAATTTATGTGTGTGTGGGTGATTTTTGCTGTTTTCATCTGTCTGGCTCTGTGATTGCATGTGTTTCTCTTTGTGCAAAGTGCTGCAGGAAAAGCTTTTACCATACTTGAGAAATAGGAATGTGACCTGGTTAATGTGTGTGAGTTTATTTCTGTGTGTGTGTGTGCGTGAGTGCGTGTGTTCCCCAGGTGAAATGGGTAGACATTTTGACAGTATCAAGGGTGAGGCTGCTCTAGGTTTTCCTCAGCTCTTTCTTGTTGACTCTTTCATCTTTTCTCTCCTCCTTCATCTTCTTGCAATTTCTCACATTTTGCCTCCTTGCCCTCCTCCCTTGTGTCTCTGCCATGTTATACCAACTCTACACGCTATTTTCTCATATTTTTCTACCTGCTTTTGCACTTCCCACTCTTTCTCCCTCCCTCTTTCTCTCCCTGACTCTCTTTCTCCGACTCTCTCCAGATAATGTCAGAGCGAAAGAATGCCAAAGCGATGGCAGGAGGCTCTCTCCAGGACAGGATGCAGGCAGGACTAGATCTCCCTTTACAAGGTAGGCGTCATACATACAGTATGCCTCTCAGTGTGTGAATGTGGCACGTGTCAGTAGATGAAAGTGGGTTAGTACTTCTGTCAAACTGGGTGCATTCAAACTGTCATTTAGAAATGTGTTTTCATCACATTGTCCAAAATCATCATGAGGTGAAAAGACACACAATGGTAGTGTGATAAATACTGTATTGACATGTTCTGTAATTGTATAATTCCTTATATAGAAACAACATTTGGTATTGGTAATGTTAGAAAAATATTTCTGGTTCGGCTTGTGGGTGTTTCAAATATGTTCATAGTGAGTTTTTTGATCAGGAGTTTCTAAAATCATCAAAAGTCTGCACCATCTCCCAGCGTCTGTACTGCACGGTTGAACCAGGGAGAAAATATTTCCCAAAAGCCAAGAATTACGGCCAACACAGATGACAGGCTGAAAAGGACAGTGTGAAAAATGATGAGTGTGAGTGTGAGAAATGTTTTTGACCGCTCACCTGACAAGAGCCTGACAGGAGAGAGCATGAGGATGTGAGTGACATGATACAAAGATATCATATGCAAATGTGGTTTTACACATGACGGTATTGCATATTCATCTTACACATGAGAAAAGGTTTCAGTGATGAGAACTCGGTTCTCTTGAGATTAATGGTGTCCTGCGGAAACTTCCTCAGCAAGATGAGAGATAATGTGTTTCAATTTCTCAAAAACGGATGTTGGCAAGAGGCGGGGGGTCACATTTTATAGTGAAGGTCGTCCTATGTTTAGAACAATTAAAATCAATCTATGTATTTGCGAAGATCCACATCCATCACTGTGAGTAAGTGATGGCTGGATGGACTTACTTGTTCTCGAAGATGCCCTGCTGAGTCCTATGGAAACAGAATAATGAGCAGAGTCATTGTTATTTCAGATACTGCACTGTTTGCATCCATGTTTACTTCTAATCTTCTTCTTCCTTTCTTTTTGAATATTTCTACTCACTGTGCATCACTGAATCCTTTATGTTTGTCCCATACGTTGCTTCACAGCTCTACTGCTTCCTCCACAGGGAAACATTAACAATTGTTTGTACTTTACAGAGGAGTTACTGGTGTAAAGAAACAAAAAGAAATCATAATAGAAATGAAAGAATTAGTTCTTTTACATAATTAGGATGACAAGCTATTCCTTTTCCCTGTAATGGTACCAGTGAAAAATAATTGGCTATGCCGTATATTTACATAAATACATGTGACAAATCCAAAGTAAAAACGTGATCCATTTATATATGCTCACATGCAGTAATTAACATGTGTATGTGTGTGAAGGAACGTCATCGTGAAGTCATCTGTAGAAAGCAGCGTTTAAGAATTACATGGAGAGAAACCTCCATCAGTAGGAACAAAAACATTGTGCATTTTTTAAATAAAGTGAATAATGCTCAATAAAACTACAGAAACACATGGACCAGAATGATTTAACATTACAGTCAATGGCCTCTGTTGAATTATCCATCCTTTATCCAGAAAGGTTGAGACATTAGATACAGTGGATGAGTATGAGTCCAAATATTAATCTGGCAAGCTACACTTAAAGGGCCGTCTGTAAATACTGTATATAAAGCAAAATGTTTATTCTTAGGAGCACCTTTTAAATGTGTGCCTGGATTCTCCCCAGCAGAGTTCCCCACACCAAAGACAGAGCTGGTTCAGAAGTTTCAGGTGCTCTACCTTGGGATGTTGCCTGTGGCCAGACCAATAGGTGAGTTTGACACACGACCAACATGCAAACATGCCCATATGCAGTGTTTAATGGTACATGCTGCAGTTTGATAGTTTGATTTCAGTTACTTTTTTTGGGATGTTTATGTTTTTTTTTGTTTTTCACATCTTCTGGTCCAGGTATGGACATACTGAACGGAGCTATAGACAGTCTGATTGGTTCTTCCAACATGGAGGACTGGACTCCAGTAGCTCTGAACGTGGCGGATGCTACTGTCACCATCAGCAAAGATAAGGTCAGACACACGACTGCTGCTGCACATGTACATATCTTTAGATCTACTACCCACAATTCCCTTTATTTGGCTTGATAACAGTCTGAGAGGTTTGGCCAACCTCTGGGAGATTTTGATGCAGCCTTCTTTGTTAGAAACTAACCACCAGTCTCTCAAGGCTGGATTCATAAGATCCTGTACGCTGTTGCCGACTTCAGTAGCGAAAGGTAATTAAATTGATGTACGGGCAACAACAGCAGGTTCTGGTTAGGGAGTAGCTTTGTTGTCAGATAAGGACACAGAGACTTTACAGCAGCGTTGTCTAAATTCAACAACAACACAACAACCTTTTATTGCCATCACCCATCACAGCAACATCTTCTGTTGTCTTTGCACTTTGCTGCCAATTTTAACTTAAATTAGAAAAATAGATTTATCTATTTGTTTTTGTTGAGTATTACAACTGTTATTTATTTATACATCCATACATTAGTTTATTCACTTGTGTGTTTATTTGCCCATCTTCCTCAATAATCATTGTTACTGTTATTGTTGTTTTTCTTCTTTTGTTTGTTTTTATTTTTGACTGTCCATGTCCATCTGCGGGAGCTGCGTGCTGGAGAGATGGGGGGGATTTGTTCTGGGATATCTGTATTTGTAAAATATAAAACTCAATAAACAGACTATTAAAAAAAAATAAAAAAATTAGAGAAATAGTGGATTGTCATCCGTAAAGATAGCAGGCTGCCTCCTAGAGTAATGAATGAATGAATGAATGAACGAGTGAACGGCAGCACACAGACAACCATTCCACTCAGGTTAAATTTACATATTAAGTCGTCACAATGTTCAACCATGCAGATTACATAAAATTACTTTTTTCACTCTTCATTTAAATAAGTTATGGATTTCAGCTTTGGAAGAAAGGCACTTAAAGCCCAGCTGCTCCAGTGGACCTGTTTATTAAGGAGGCTCAGTTTTAATTGGTAGCTCCCCCGTATGAATGTGTTTAACTCTTTGAACCATGGGAAATGCTGTATGATCAGACTTCTCTTGGATCTCAGTGTTTTTTATTTATAGTTTGTTATTTTTCTAAGCTAAGTACAACTAAACATGAACTATAAATGTTCATATCTCACACATTATGTTTCTGATCAGGACGAAGAGGAAGTGCTGGTGGAATGTCGTGTGCGTTTCCTGTCTTTCATGGGGGTTGGCCGTGACGTGCACACGTTTGCGTTCATCATGGATGCTGGTGGGCATCGTTTCGACTGCCACGTCTTCTGGTGTGAGCCCAACGCTGGGAGTGTGTCTGAGGCTGTGCAGGCAGCGTGTATGGTGAGTCAGTGAGCGCGAAGACAAGAACTGAAAACACAACATCAATAATCTGAGCTCAGCTCCCACTGGGTTTGTTTGGAAACAAAGGAATCTCCCACTGTGTTTAATTTCAAATTGTAGTTGTCTAATTGTATCAATGACAACTTGAGATTCAAATTAGTCAGGAGAGGTCACCGTAGTCTCTGGACTGCACTCTTTGTACAAGAGGTGAATATCATGTGCATTAATTCTTCGAAGTAAAACATTGTCTTTCAAAACGATTTCAAGGTAGATTCAAGCAAAACAAACACATCACTTATTATAACCAGTTGGTGTCATAATAATTTTACTTAAGGTACTAAATGAAAAATAAATTTGAAAAAAAAACTGAAACTTTCAAATTATGCTCAAATCAAGGCTGGAAGCTGTAGACATTTAGAGCCTCTCTTTCTGCGACTGAACGTCCTTGACTTTAGTTTTTCAGTCTTGACAGATGGGTGTTTTACTGTTCAACCAATATCCTCTATTCAGCTTTAAAATGGGACCCTCCGTCAAAGCACTGTTGATGTAAAACATGCATTAAAATCGAGTGAAGCCACTTAAAGTTAAACTATGGTGCCTTCAGCATCACTTGTCTCTGAAAGAGGACGTCCTTGCGAGTTATCTGGTATAGATTTTCTGTTTAAAGTTAAGTGTTTAAATTGTATTAGGTGTTGTTTACTGCTTTGCAAGACGGGTTTTCAGAGAGACACGTGTCCATTGAGTTAGTAACCCGCATAATGCCTTCACGGTGTTTTTATTTTATCATTATAATGTCCGTAATCGCTGCCCAGAATGCCCTCTGTGGTGTTTCTGCTCTAATGCAGCTCATTAGTGGACGTTACTCATCGTCCTCCTCTCTGCTGCATGTGAGTCACAAGATTAGTTGACTGCTGGCTGGGCTATTGATCACACATCAGAACTTTGGATATATGGACACACACAGGCACACACAGGCACACACACACACACACTCACTCTAAAACTGATTCACTGTGACAAGAGTCATCAGTCATTATTATTGATCACAGCTAGCAGCCTGCACCGGTGCAGCCTCACTTCTCTCTCTTCCTCACACACCTACGTTGCCTTGTACTGAGCAGTTGTAACTCTCTGTTATTTACTCTCTCTGTCTCCCTCAGCTGCGATACCAGAAGTGTTTGGTGGCTCGGCCCCCCTCCCAGAAGGCCTGCAGCTCGTTGCCTCCGGGCGACTCAGTGTCCCGTCGGGTCTCCACCAGCGTGAAGAGAGGGGTCCTGTCTCTCATCGACACCCTCAAACAGAAGAGACCCGTCACCGAGTTGCCACAGTAACCATGGCGAAGCACTACCGACTCCCTGTCACATACCCCCCCCCCTACCCTCACCCCCAAGTCACCATGGTAACTAGCCACATTGCTGCCAAAACCTGTCGCCAACCACAGACCCCAGTAACCACTGAAACACAGCGAAAGCCCCCAGGGTTTGGGAAACCGCCTCACGATTCCTCCGCTTTTCTGGAGCAACTTGGAATTTCAACTCGAGAGTTTTTCAATCGGCTCTCGAGCAGCGATTCAAGGCTTGTTTCCTTTAAAACAAAGACTCGACCCACACACGGGAGAAGGGACAACCACGAGGAGCTCCTGAACGAAGACGGTAACGGTGTCGGTGTACATAGAAGTAACTCTCATCCCCCTCAGCACAGAGAAGGAGTGAGGAGAAGAGAGCAAATATTGAAGTAGGAAGTGCTCCGTCAAGCACAGCACGCGTGATGAGCGAGCTCATTGCTGCCCAAACTGCTGATCTCTCAATGATCTTATTGTATTTTGTGTCTATGCCTGTGCTGCCAGCATGACCTTGCACACCTGGCCACACCTCCCTGTCAATCACCCGGTTGTCCTGTTAGTCTAATAGTGGCTTCCCCCCTCCCCTCTTCCTCTGTCCCTCGTTCCCATTATCCTCAGTAGCCTGTAACTTAAACATTAGCGACTAAATGGAAGGAAAGGAATCATGAAAGCCATCGTGTCCGATTTTCGTGTCTGATCAGTAAGCAATGAACAAAAGAAAGAAGGGAGCTGCTACGGGCTAAAGAGATTTGGCCTTTACAGTCGACACACTCATCTGTTCAACTGGTCCTGCATGAACTTTTTATAGAAAGGTGAATCATTCTCTAGACAATATCAATACACTGCTGCTGCTTTCAGAGACTGACGGGGTGAGAAATCAGAAGCCACATTGTTTATCCTGTCTCTTCGTAGCTCTTTGTTTCTCATCAGCTGTGCACGAATCAGCCTGGACGGGTTTTAAAACGAGCGGTGACCTTTCACCCGAAAAACATCCTACAGTACGTACGCTTTCTGTTTACATCTCGTTTCGATTTCCTCCGTTAATCCCAGAGACAGACGATAGCCATAATGGAGGAAGGAGACGCAGGGAGGGGCAACGTAAGGTCTCTCTCCCCTTCTCCCCTGCTTTCTGGTCAACACTACTAGACTGCTGCTCCACACTCTGAGACATCAGCATGCCGCCGCCGCCGCCGCCACTGCTGCTGCTGCTCTTTGATACACATGCTGGAGGAAATTTGACTTTAAATCCCACCTCAGTATCAATCCTCAGAGACTTCATGTCGACTAATAAAATGGGGATTGGCGGCGTAAGGAAGCCTGGAGGGTGAAGAAGAAGACTTGAGGAATGTGTTTTTATACTTGGGTATGGTTGTGATGATGTTGTCTGAACCAAGAGGAGTCGGGAAGGAGAGAGAGCGGTTTTATCTCCAGCCTTGGCAATTTGAGTGTTAGGCCAACAGAGACATGTTGACTTGAACCAACGGGACTTTTCCTGGGCTGCTGTCTATCTGTCTCCAGGGTTCTCTTCACTTGAATGCGCCGAACAATTTTTTTTTCTTCCATTGCCTACTTACTTCCTGTACATCTTCTTTCATCAGCGCCACAAGATCACATGCTTTTCGCTCTGTTTTTGTGTTTTTTTCCCCTCCTCACAAAAATCTCAACTACTCACTTCTAGCTCCTTATTATCACATATCTGACAAGCGTGGAAGGTTCATTATTGTAGCAGGTAGACGCTTACAATCTGACCATTTTGCTGAAGCACCTGTCAGTTGGACTGGAGCAGTAGGAGGATGCAGATCTGACAGTTTAAATGGTGGTGTCGCTTTTTTGTGGCCTTTTCCAAAATCAAAAGCAAATTGTATATAATAGAACTAAATGTGTGTATGTGGTATAATTGAAATGTTACAGTATAGCGCAGTCTGCCTGGCTAACTGGCAGCCGTATTTCCATAGGCGCATGCCATTTGGTAGAAACACGTCCCATCATTATGCAGGTATTTCCAGGATTCCTTAAGCCTTCTTTAACCATCAATCATCAGTCCGCTTGCTGAATGATGAAAAAAAAAAACGTTTCAACCTGTTTATGAATCAAAACAAAGATGGCAGCCAGCCAACTACCTGGACAGAGTGAGTCTCAAACCTTTTTTTTTTTTAAATTGTTCAGCAGATGGAGGATTTTTTATTTTCTTGTCAGAAGAGTCTTTGGGGATTCTGAAAATACTGCCAGCACTGTGTGTTGTCACACCAGCTCCTGTATATTATTACTGTAGCCAAGAAACTCTTGGTTATGTTTGTGACCTGATAGGGTGAGGCCAGTCATTAGAAAACTATATTAGTTTGTGGGGTAACAGGTTACATTAGAACAATATTACATCCCTCCTGTAGGAGCCACGGTGACGGTGTATCAGAATCAGGGTGCAGAGTAAATGTATATACTCCAGCCAAACTTTGAACCTTTGAACATGACCCTAAATCCTTACACTGTCTTATTTTCCAGTTGCTTTTTTCTATTGTATCATCCAAGGGCTTTGTTAGAGTAACATCTCCCTTTATAAAACTTAAACTGCTGCTCCTTAGGTGGGATGTGAGTTACATTACGTTACGTTACATCAGCTGCAGCTGCCTTCTAGCACCATCTTATGTATCGGCAATCATGTGCATATACATTTTTACAAGGATAAAACATTAGTTTGAAACATCGTTAAGTGTAGTTCTAGCTGATGTCTGATTAAACTAACTGGTTAGAAAGTCCACAGTCAATTGTTCAACACAAAAAGTTGCATTTGTTTGCGTGTTAAAGGACAATTGTTTCGTTGCTGCGGATTTCAAATGTATGATGTAAAATCCTGCATTGTCATTGTAACTTGATACGAGCCGTGTGAGAGAGGACGGCTTCGCAGGCGTAGCAACAGCGATGGGGACTTGGTGAATGGTCAGATTGTAACAGCTGAAACTGCGACTTGTTGTCTGTCGATAATAAACTCCACATTTAAGAAAACCCAGAGGAAGGAACAAGAAGTGTAATTGAGATTTTGTTGAGAGAACTCAGCCGCGTCACCTTCTTTTGTCACGAGGATGTTGAAATGTGAATGAGATGACTAAAAGTTGTTGTGTACATAAAATCCATTTAATGTAACATTTGGCATTAATCATTGTTATAAGCTATCTTTTTTTTTCGTTTTTTGAATGTGTTTTAGTTTTCTATTATTTTCTTGAAATGAAATGCCTTTTTTGACAACTCACCAAATGGCCAAAGTGTAAAATACTGATATACATTGTTGTAGATAAGAAAAATACGAGAGCAAATAATGAAAACAGGAGAGGCGATTGGAAATTTTCACAGTTGTCACTTAAGTTGATACTGAATTTAACTGAGCAATTATCTATGCATTCTTTTCAAATGGAAAGTCGTAAAAAGCCTTGCATGCCCTTGGACGGTTGAAAGAGCGACTGTATGTACTGAACAGAAATATTTTTTATTTTATTTATTCTATTTTATAAAGGTATATACTGATTTTATTAGTTGGGGCAAGTAAAGTCTCTTGACTCAGTGTCGTTGTCTCAGTCTCTGGTTAACTCACAATGCTACAACAAGCTCCGCTTTGCAGAAAAAGGCAGATAAAGGAATATATCTTCACCTTGTACAGTGCCCTGAGAGCTGGAGGTCCACTGCTGGTAGGACAGGAGGACGAGGACGACGATGATGATGATAGTACCAGCAGTGGACTCTCTGTATCTCTGTCAAGCTCACACATATAGACGACAACAACAAGAAAACACACACACACTCCATTTCCCACAGATGGATGTGCTGGCTTCCGTTTGCTGCTCACTGATTTGTACACTTTATCAATGTAACCAATTGTGAGAATAAACAGCATTATAAAATACAACCCTGGACTTCTGTTTGTGTGTGTGTGCGTTAGCGTGTCGAGCTGTTTGTTCCCGGTGGGTTTTGTTGTGAGCAGAAGAACAGTTCAACCAAAGACTTTTTTTTTTTTTTTTTTTTTTTAAATGGAGGTTTATGAAGTGAACATGTTTGCCATACCACAGAAGAAGGTAAGAGTTGTATTTATTATTATTTAGGTTTTGAAGGTTGGGACAGAGTTTTCAACATGCTCCCAGGTGCAGGTGCTGATTGTTGTTTTCCTCCCTGTAAAATAGCAACGTAATCACTGAACTTGTAATTAATCATGTAACTAGTAACCAAATAAAATCATCTATGGTCTTACAATGATTATAACAAGGGAAGAATTAATCTGGGAAATTAAGAACTAGAACTAACATCTCTACAGCAGAACATAAAATATTCGCCCTTCAACCTCCAGTAATAGCTCATGTACAGACTCTGTTAAATATTAAACAGAGTCTGTACACGACTTAATTTACAGTACAATAATGAAACAGAAAACTACCACAATGATAGTGATATCTGAGTTATTAAAATTGTCACATTTCTTTTGCTGAAGCATATGAATCAGTTGATTTACTGTTTCATTAAAAACATAAACATATTTTCTTCTCTTTCTTAATAATTCTGAATATTTTACTTGGGAGTGCTTTGCTGATGTGATAAAGTCTTAATAGAAACGTCTCCACTATAATCCAGGCAGAGAGACTTGGGACGAGGACACAGACATGTTGGTCTGGGACAGAGAGCTGCTGCGAACGGAGCTGAAGGACGGAGAGGAAATGGGTGGGAGGCCAGAATCTGTGGCCTTCAACCCCTTCTCTGGCCTGACCGTCGTTTTCCCGACTTTAGACGGGCTCGCTGGTTTATCTGCGTCCTTCAGCGTCTTCTCTGCTGTCTCTGGCTGCGTGATGTGTCTCTGCAGCTGCTTGGAGGCTGCAGGTGGAGCAGGACGAGCAGGTGCGGGATATTTTCCTGCAGGTGAAGAGGCGCTGCCGAGGTGGACAGTCTCCTGTGATTTGACCACTGGACTGTCATTTAGCTTGTGTGCAAGGGCTGTGATTGAAGACAAGTGGTTGGACGGCTTCTCGGAGGACATCAATGTCAGCGTGAGACGAGGGAATCGTCTCCGTTTGCGCTTTGTCAGGCGCTTCTTGTGATGTGGTTGGTTGATTTTTCTCTGCGTCAGTTTCTTCTGGGGGGTTTTAGGTGGATGTTTGGAGACTGCAGGAGCCTTGTTGCTCTGTTTTGGTTGCAGCTTTCGCTTTCGCCCTTTGTGCCCTCTGCTCTTCTTCTTCTCCTCCTTCCGCACCTCATCTCCCTCCTTCTCTCTCTCCTCGCTGTCCTTAAAGTCCCCCTCCCCTCTCTCGTCTTCGTCCTCTGGATCTTGCCCATTTCCAAGTTTCCCCTCTGCCTGTGTCTCTTGGTTTGAGGGGGACGAAGCCCCACGATTCTTCTTGTTTTTCCCCCTTTTGCCAGTTTTGGACGGCTCGGTGACGATTCCACCCAGGAGACCCTTAGCTGCTGCCCGTGCCAGCACATCCTGGGCCGTTTCCACCTTTGTGGGATCTGCCTGGGGAAAAAAAAGCAAGGGCACTTTAAGATGTAGTGTTGAGATACAACAGGTCTCCACGGTAACTTAGCAGCAAGGACATCTTTACAACAAAATGCAGTCGTAAAGTGACCCTGCAGTGAGGAAGGAGGTGTGAAGAGGAGAACTCACTGGGAGTTTGATGGGTTTTTACATCCTCACAGAGCAGAGCGGGGATTTAAGCCACTTATCTTTTCCTCCTCTCTTCCAAAGACTTTATGGCCGCGCTATCGGCTGTTTTTGCATAGCCTGGTGCTAACTGTGTATCACCACATAGAGAGACTAAAGCAACTTATTTTTTTGTCTGTCATGTATTTATTGCAGTTTGTTACCAAGTGAAACCATCTCCTGTCGGTCATAGCTGAATTGACCAAATTGTTGGACTGACCAGTTCCCATTCATAAGTGTTGGTGAAAAAATGAAAAGGAGAGCAGACAGGGCCTCCTACTGTAATATGTTTTACAGGCAGCTTAGTGATTGAGGGTGTAAACAGGCTGTAGCCAGCAGTCCCTTTAACACCAAAACACCACCCACAAATTTGGCTGTACGTGTGCACAACAGAAAAACTGAGTCTTTATCCACAGTTGAATTTAAAAGAGTAAATGTCTCCTCTAAGCCTTTCTCTCCCCATCCTCCTCCTCCTCCTCCTCCTCCTCCTCCTGTCTCCACCTGTCAGTCTGAATCTTCATAAAGTGTCTTCTCTAATGAAAGTTGAATGATGTTCAGCTCACTGCTCAAAGTACTGCAAATGCATCTTTCATTCACTCTCCAGTGTTTAATCTGTTTTTCACTTGTCTTACTGACAGCGTTATATGCTCTGAGTCATTTATAAACCTCAAAACTTTCATTACACGGCTGCACTGAGAGTTCTTTATAACATGTGGAAGCCTATAGAGAAAGAGAGAGAGAGTGATGGCAGCTTGTCGGATGAGTTTAACATAATATTCCAGTTTTTTTCTTTCCCCAAAGGGATCCTCTTTTAATGAAGACGTCTGTCTTCAGCAGGGCTGATCGTCCTGTCCTACAGTTTTAATTCAAACGAAAATACAGTAATAATTGAAGGGGGTGCTGTTAAAGTTTTATACAGACATGACAGACAGATTTCAAGGTGACTTCTTTCTTTCTTTTCCAATCCCTTCATCCACCGGCACAGTTTGACTAAAGGTGTCAGAAGTGACAGTGAGTGAGTGTCCATTTAATTGAACGAACATTAGATTTTAAATGATTTCACTGGCACTGGGAAGGTGCGCTGACTCTGCCACTGTGTATGTATTGGTGTGCGTGAGTGTGTGTCTGTGTTTATTGGAATGACGCACACACACAGACACACACACACAGAGACACACACACAGGCGAAGTCTCCTCTCTGCACCATTTTTTCGAGCTGCAGGGGAGCAAAGCAGCAGCATCTCATTTCCTTCTGTTGTATTTTTCTTGGTTTTATGAGTAGAGCAAGAGGAAAGACAGAGGAGGGGGTAAATAGATGAAGCAGCAAGGTGATGCAACCAGACCAGAGGGGTGGAGGGAGGGATGGAGGGAGGGATGGATGGCTGGAAGAATGATACAGAGAATTATCCATTCATCTCGGCTCTGAAGTACTGAAATGTTTCAGCGGCGGCTCGGGTGTATTTCATCTTTAACTTGTCTCTTTTTTTATGGTGTATTGGAATAATGCTGCAGTGTTTCAGGGAGAAATGATGTGTGAGTGTGTGCATGAGAAAGAGAGAGAGACACAGAGCGTGTGTGTATGTGCATACGAGCAGAGCCGGCCGACCTCCCAGCAGACAGACAGTAAAAGAGTGCAGCCTCAGCACCACTGAAAGGTTTCGTCGCAAAGCAATCACGCACAGCACACACACAGACTCACACCAGCCCCCTCAATCTCCAAACCCAACCTTGCCCTCTACATTTCTATCAACCCCCCCCATCCCCTCCTTCCCCACACACTGTCTGCTCTCTCACCTGTCGGGACAGTCTGGCTATAAAGCAGCCGTTGGTGAACTCAGATGGTTCAAGTCTGAAGAACTTGGCGTCTGCTGCGTCTCCTGACTGAGATTCATCAGGGAAAATTGGCCCATTCACCCTGAGAAGACGAGCACAGCAGCAGGTGAGACTGCAGAGCGACTACAGCTCACAGGGGAGAAAAAGATGCTATAAAGCATTTTCACATTAATTCATGATTGACACTTGAGTAATTGCATGCAGGAAATGGTTCCAAGGCAAAACAAATAACTCTGAAGAGGAAAATGTGGCATTTTAATAGTTTTTTTTTGTGTTTTGTCAGTCCTAGACTTTTAGTCTTGCGCCATCATGAGGTTGAAATTTTTGTCTCTCAATGAAATATCTGAATTTGGTCCAGATGTCTCCACAGCAGTTTCCATTTCTCCACTACTTTGGTTTATGAGCAAATACCTTTCCATCAACCTCAGATGTACTTTGAGTCAGTATATGAACTAAGACTGGTTACCACCTACATGCTACTGTAAATCATGTTACATGTTCAGTCTGGTATCTTGATTCAGAATTAGGCTTCATTACCGGTATGATTCATAATAGTATTTGCACATACATCATTCAACATCACTGCGACAGTTTACTAGCCAAGTGGGCAGTCTCAGTTTCTCCAGGCAAATAGTCAGTATGTTCATGTTTATGAGCCAGCTGTCACTGCTGGTTCCTATATATTGTACATCTGGTGTAATGGCCTCCAAGCATAAATATACTTGCAAATGTTGAGGTTAATTCTCAGTGGACCAGTAAATCTGTATCTAAATCTATCTAAGTTATGGGCAAATATGACCTTTTGTCCACATAAAATCTTCTCAGTGAAAATCTGTTTTGGAGATACTGTTCAGATGTATCGAGAAAGTAAGGCCTACACATTTCTGTTTTCTGTGTAAGTGACCATTCATCAGCAGCTTGATGGAAACAGAAAAAAGTTTAACAATTGTGGCCCAGAGCAGTCGTAATCTCAGGGGGACCACAGTGAAGTGTGTTGTTTTAACAAGTTTTTGTTAACTTTAAATTTTATGGCCCGAGACATGTGCAGTGAAGCTGTGAGATTTTAATGAATAACTTTACATGAGAGACTTTGGTTGGTAGTTTCAGGTCAGCTGCTTGCATGGTATCATGGTGAACAACTGTGACATACCTGTGAGCTACAAACCATCAAGACCCCCCAGTTAATCCAAGACAGGTGTGCACCAATGTGAGCTGTGTCCATCAGTAGTCTGGTTTAGCTGGTCTGGTCTCTTAATGACACAATTTTTTATTGGTCAGATATTAGTTTCGTTGTTGTAGGCTATGATTATTTTCTGTTTGTGTTAGCTTGTACCTGGCAGTGGCTGACACATTGTACTAATGATAACACCCTGTATGCTGTAAGTTGATGACATAAAGAGTCTGTTGTGACCAAAGTCAGCAGCTAGCAGACATGTCAGACTGGTTAGCAGTTAGCATCTTTTATTTATAGTTTTATTTATTTGATTCTTTTATAATGTCACATGTAAAACCCTGACTTTTTGGGGGGTTACGCCAGATCCACAGTGGAAACACACAGTCACTGTATTGAAATGTTGCATATGTGATGATGAACCATCTGAGTCTGTGGTTGTCTGTGCTGCCAGTGTTGACCTAGTTATTAGCATAGCTGCGGTTGCTGCTCAGCCTAAGAATAGACTGGCGTTGGGTCTGTATAGGATTCTCAGTAAACAGGAGTCTTTGTTTCTTTTTGCTCATTTATCAGCTTGAATACAGTGTTTGAATCTTTTTTATGTGTCTGGGTCCTGTCTCTTCATCGATGCATGGCCACTTCAACTGTTGGTGGTGATTTGTACTGTTACTTCAAAGACAGTGCTGCATCAGAGCTGCTGCCACCAAGATGGGGGCTAGAATGAGGGGTAGTCTACACCTGCCTCATTGTCTCCTGGCTCACTGTGGCTCTGACAGATACTGACAGTTTCTAGGAGAAGCAGAGACCACTTCAACACATACTGACTCACACTGATAATACAGCAAGTCCCCATGTTTCTGTTGTTACTATGATTTAATTCAGTGATTAGAGACATGGCAGGAAGGTAAATTCACACTCACCCAATGTGCATTGCTGCCAAGGTATAAAACATTAACAAATATGACAACATCAGTCCTGTAACTAATAGTGACACAGCACCAAACCGACAGACAGGACTTCATTGGTCTGTGGCCTAGACACTTAATAGAGTTTAAAGTCCATCAGAACCAGGTAACAGTGTTGTTTTTCTGTTTTAGACTGAGGCCATAAGGTTGGTCTTATTGGAAAGAAGTCCCTTGGTGGATGAAAGAATAAAACAATATGACAAACTCTCTGTGACAGTAAAAGCACCATTAGCTACTCAGCTTCAAAGTAAAAGTCCTTCTGAGAAAAGCTCAGGTGCCAATCATCTGTCGCTGTGCTATGTGGGCGGGGTAGGGAGAGAGGGCAAACGGGGTGAATACCTTCACTGTTATGCTTTCTTTTGTACTATTGCTTTCTGCTTGTTCTGTAGAGGACACAGCTCATTGCTAATTTCAGGTTTCTCATTAGTTTTGTGGTTGAGCCTGTGGACAGGTAATGAAAAGCCTGATTGCATAATTAAATACTCAATAGACAGGGACCTAATACCCTGCACAAAGAGAGAGCAGTGTGTGTGTGTTTACCTGAAGGGCAGCAGTTTGGGGTGGGTCTGTGTTTTTTCTAACACTCTTTTCACCAGCTGCTCATTTTCCTCAGGATACACTGAGCGTGTACAGTAGACCACAGTCTGAACCTTTGGGACTGACAGATGGAGAAAGGACAGAATGAATGAATGAATGTATGAATGTATGAATGAAGAATAACCTCATATTCCTGTGTCTCTGTGTGTGTGTGTGTGTGTGTGTGTGTGTGTGTGTGTGTGTGTGTGTGTGTGTGTGTGTGTGTGTGTGTGTGATGCACTCACAGGTCAGAGAGTGTGCTAGCAGTCGCGCCTGCTGAGCGGCCATTATGTATATTTTGCGCTGGGAAACAGAACCATGAGATAATTCAGGTAATAGACCCCAGTCTGTCAACAGAATAAGACATACATATTTAAAATTTTAATCACATTTGGGGAATTACATACAAACACTCCACATCTGCATATTACTACAGACTCTTATACAAAACTTCATTTTCTATTCTCTAGGCAATTAAACAGGACTTTGAAGACGTTTCTCCCTCAAATGTCTTCAAATACACAAGCTAAGTCCAGTTGACCTGATTCAATAGAGAGATGAGATGCCTTTGACCTGGACAAATGAGAATTTGCACAGACTTCATTTTCTATTCTGGTTCCTTTTTTTTTAATCACTCTCACTTTGCTTTTACTCGTCCATACCCTCTACTTTTTGACATAAATCTAGTAAATTGCTACATTTATGTATTCCTGTGGTCATACAGTCATGGTCTAACAGTTGTATTTATCTTAAAATAAATAATCACCTCCGATCACAAACTGGAGGTCACATTTTGTTTTACGTTGGCTGGTTTCTAGTCATTTGAGCATGGCATTTTCAGCAGCCTTTTTAGTCTTTCACAGACTTTTTTGAGGTAATCAGCCATGATTAATTTTATTGTACAAATAAACATAATGTATGCACTAATGTTAAATTAAGATGGAGACACATGTAGCCTACAGTAACTGGACAAAAAAATGATATGAGTTATTTCCAATCCCAATCCCAAAAATATATAATTTGAAGTCTTTTCCTCTCAGATACTGATCGTGTGACATTTAAAGTCTTGTGAGGATTTACTGCCCGGTCCTCTCTCTTTATCTCACTCTCTACCTGCTGGATCCCCTCCTCTCTAAAATTACATACCTCCATGTTCACTGTGCATGGTGGGCACAGGGTCGTTGAGGGCAGAGGATGAGCACTGAGGCAGCACAATGATAACCTTTAGACGCTGGACGGAGGCATCCCACTCATTCAGACTGAGGAAAGCCTCCGACAGGAAGCGAACATCTACAGAGGAACAAGTGTGAACATCAACAGATCATCATCAATAAACTTTATGGAGTAGCCTAATACGTTGTTTCTTCTTAACACTCACTCTTGATTTCCATTTGTTTGAGTAGATCCTGAACCTCTTCTACCTGTGGGATTGTGTGATCAGGGCCACACACCAGTACTCGGCCCGAGCGAGCAGCAGCTGCCACAGCGATGTGAGCCACTGTCACACCTGAGAAAGAGCCCACCACCAGGACATCACTGCTGTCAAACAGCAGGGGGCGTAACGCACTTACTGCCACACACACACTTCTGTCCTGCAGAGAGACAAGGTGCACACACATTATCATTCATTCATTCATCTTCAAGGACAATTCCAGGCAAATTCAATCCGGGGCTCCAGTTGAAGATTTTCTTTTTAATTGGTTGTGTCTGTCCACACATCGCCACAGCAGCGTCAATAATGCCGACATATAAACAACAAACAACTCTTTTACCGCTACGACACGTCGTATGAAGTGGGGCAGCAACAGGAAATCCAGTAGGCTATATCTATCTGTCCCATGGATGTATTATATTATCTGTCCACTTGAATGGAGAAGTTCTTGTGTCGTTCCGAAACGAGTCACCTGTCGACAAACGACTGCTCCCTAGGATTGCAAAAGGTGAATTCGCCTAGTCCGCAAACGCGGCTCTCGCGCGAGACTTCGCGAGATTTCGGGAGACGTTCAAGAATCCACAAGAAGTGCAGTAGGCTAGGTGAATTCACCTTTTGCAATCCTGAGTTAGTGGGGGCAGTCGTTTGTCGGCAGGTAACGGGATCTTCAGATTAGCCTACCTAAGTAAACCACGCTGTAAACATAGTGAAAGCGTCAACTTGACTCGCGCGAGACTTGTATCACACATTTTCTGAGTGGGTAAACGTGACTCTCGCGCGAGACTTCGCGAGATTGCGGGAGACGTTCAAGAATCTAAGAAGTGCAGAAGGCTAGGTGAATTCACCTTTTGCAATCCTGAGTTAGTGGGGGCAGTCGTTTGTCGGCAGGTAATCTTTTTACAGTCTATGCAGGTAACGTTAGCCTCGTTTAGGAACGAAACCTGGATTTAAGAACTCATCTTCATTCAAGTGTACAGATAATACATCCATGGGACAGATAGATGTAGCCTATGCATCATCAGCCAAGACAACAACAGTTAGGCCTATCTGATTTCCTGTTGCTGCCCCACTTCATTTTTTTATGTTCCTATTATTTCACCAATCAAGTGTGATCTGACCACATTGACCTCCAGAATAAGGTAGTTTTAATTTCTTTGTTCATTTGTTTGTTTTTTTGACTGACTCTCTGTCAGTCATCACTCAGTCTTGTTCCTGTCCTTCACAACCTCCTTGGACAAGTGAGTATGTTTGTCATTTGGGATTTTGACCCTATTTTTAGCTGAGTTACACGCTTCACTACACACAGATTTCTACCTGTATGTTCAGTACATGTGCAGCAGTGAAGCTGCAGTGTTGGACCAGGGCATGAAGCTGATGGGAGAAGACGAGTGTGTCTGGACAGAGAGCGTCCCTGCAGAACGTTGGGTCCTTCAGGTCAGTCATGCTCTTCACTTCACGCATGTCACCACTTTGCAATGCTTCACACACTTCTTCAACACTGAGGAGAACAAGACACAACATTTTATACAAGAATATGTCATGTAGATACATCAGTCTCTATTGTCGTGGATCTATTCACTTCAGTGTCCAATTCACTTCTACAGAGGCATCTTCTGCCCTTAAGACAGAAAACTGCCACTAAATCAACTGTTTTCCATTATGTGCATTTCTCTGTTATTGACCACTGATTCACTAAAAGCAAAGACAAATATGAGCAGAATAAACTTCTGAATGTGTTAGATTAACATTTGTACCTGGTCCTGAGTGTATTGACCCATGCGTATAGTGGCAGACGTCTGGCTCTGCGCTGTTTGGTTTTTACAGGATCAGACAGAAAACAGGAGACACTCTGCAGATTCTGTTTCACTCTACAGCGAGCTAAAGATGCTGCCAGCTTTGTCTTACACCTGTAACACACACACACACCGTGTACAGTCAGTTGTCAGTTTTGGCAATTTCCAGATTTAACCTTGTTAGAAAAGTGTTAAAACACAGCCAATGAATCATCACACATTTTCAGAGCTGAAATATATAAACACATGTTAACAGATTTACACATACACACACACACCTGTGCAGACTCCTCTCCAGGTCCCTGACTTCCTGTAGAGACTCCTCTTGATTCTTTGTCGAATGTTCACGCATCACGAACCTTCGGTCCTGGAGGTCAAACAGCATCACCATCGCCAACGGCAACAAATCAGTGGACTGCAAAACATGAAAAACAAAACATTAACCACATCTTCAAAGATTGTTCTGTAAAAGTCATCATCAGTAACTTCCATGATACTGACTTCTTCCCTTACATCTGGAGGGTCAGAAACAAGCCATACACAACACTGACATTATTTTCACCCTTCACAGTAAACATATCAGTAAACATTTCACTATGCTTGTTTGATCTCCATCAATCCTGAGGGATATGGCTGTTTCTTTACCTGTTTAATGCTCTATTTAATCGCTACTTTATAAACTGTGTTGGTGCTGTGATATAGACTGGGGGTTTCAGGAGCTCCTTCACTAAAACTGCTGTTTGTTGTGTCTGCAAACAGAGCAGAGACTGAACTAGTACGTTTAAGTAATCTAAAACACCTAATGACATTCAGTGAATGGTCATGGTCCACTGGCTTTGTGTCCTGAAATTTAATTCACTGTTGCTCCAACCATTGTGTTTGTATTTGTGTTTGTAAGCAGGACAAACAAAGGAAGAAGAGATGAGGGAAGATGAGGAAAGCCTGAATCAGGCTAATGGATGGAGCCAGTTTAACAGTGCCAATTTAAAGAACATTGAAAGGACAAAGAGTGGGAGCATTTACCCTGAAAAGAAAACCAGTGGTGATGTTGAGGTGAGTACATGGTAAGAGCATCTACTGCTGGGAGTGTGACTGAGGAAACTGAGGAAAAGGTCCTAAAAATAAAAATCCTATGCTATGATCAGGCAAACAACAGAGTTAACATGTTAACAAATAGAAAACTTGATGGATGTTTCCAACTTTCCATCTTTGTATCTTTGCCTTTGGTATGGCACATTCATGAATTTGGGAGATGGAGATTCTGGTGGAGTTGCGTAGAGAGAGGCACACTTTGCTGCTGAGTTGAAATGTCAATTCAAAAATCAGTTCCTCCACCTTTAAAGTCACAATGTATAAAACCAAAACAATGAGAAAGAAGCTAAACCGGTCTGTGGAGCCGAGGAGAAATGGAGTGAGAATTATAGTCTCTCATATATAGTGAGTCACAGAGTGATTTATTGTTGATATAACAGTATTGATTGTAATTGTATCAAGGAAAACAGAAGATGAGACATTCCTATCTTTGCCTCATGGCTATCCTTTTCCTTAACCTCGTTTCTTAGTGTGTGTGTGTGTGCAGGAGTTAAGATATGTATAATGCAGTAAAGGTGTGTGTGGAATTACAAAGAGCTGTGTGACAGTTTTTATAGTCACACTTGCAGACTAACGACCTCTGTCTATGTTTCACCCATCCCTCAGTAAAGTCATCATTTTACACATACGCACACACTCCCGCACAAGCTAAGTGTGTCTCTTTTTGTCCACGTGTGTGTCATTGCACAGTGTTTTATAGTGTCGTTTACAGTCTCCCAGTTGGGTAGTGCGTCTGTCTCTCTCCTGCATGCATCATTTGCCGCCTATAACCGCCGCAGACTGCGCACACATCTGAATACAAATGGCTTTTAACCACATCCCCGTCTCCCTCGCCAGCGTTTTTACCATATTCTAATGGAGCATGCTCATATGGACGGAGAGAGCACGGCGACTTCATTTGACAACAGATAACCCCTCAGACAGTTTAACAACCAGTGAGTAAGCGCTGAAGGGTTTTTAATCACTTTTGGGTTCGTTACCACTCACAATATGCTGAGAGGTGTGGAAGCAGCTGTCAATGATGATGTCCTCAAGTAAATCTTGGTCTAGAAGAAGATGTACAAAAACAATGAGAAACAATCAAAACAGTGGTTGGCTTCCATGTGCTGTCTTGCTGTGCCTTCTCAGACAGTAACACCCCAGAAGGTGTGGTGAGCAGGTCAGTTTGGTGCCATGCAGTTGTGTTTATCTTACTTGTGTTTCCTGTATAATCTATATACAAAATTTTCTGCCTGTTCCATGTTTGACAAGCAGACTCGCATGCAAATGATCTAGTCAGTAAAATGTATTAGGAGATCTATTGATTTGGCCACATTTAAAGGCCAACATGACAGTTTTAATTTAGATCACAGTAACAGGGATGTAGTCTCAGGAAATAGACAGTAGATTTTAGTTTGCTATGTAAAAAGAAGATGTATATGTGCAGTTTTCGACAATTTCTTTTCAGTCAAACCGTGAACCTGTGGTCAGTTAGTGAAAAAACTACAGATTAATTTCAGCTCTGGTTTGGTCGCCACCATCTCCTGAGGGAAATAGCCGCCTCATTAGCTGTCACATTCTTCATTATTTCATTGCAGCTAGTTGCTAATGGTGGCTGTCCACTGTGGGTTAATGTACTGTACTGTACAATGTGTTGTTAGTCTAATGGTTGCTGTCCACTGTGGGTCCATCACTGCAACTGTCTCTGTACTGTACAATGTGTTGTTAGTCTTGGTTTTCTCTGTGAGAACATCTGCAGCAGTTGGATACTGTACCAGCCACCCTTTAACACTAGAACCGCCGTGAGGTCATTTTGACCTCTGTCGCTTCTTAAAATGCACGTAACTCTGTTTGCGTAAAAACCCTAGGTCTCCCAGTTGGTGACTTTTCCTAAAAGTGTGTTCTAGGGTTCTTAAAATGCACGTAACTCTGTTTGCGTAAAAACCCTAGGTCTCCCAGTTGGTGACTTTTCCTAAAAGTGTGTTCTACATATCTTATGCGTTTTCGTGATTCTGATATAAAAGAGAACAAAGATAGTTGCAGGTCTGCATTTATGTAGCCATATATATTATAAACCCAGAGAAGCAAAACAATGAGCTGTGGGTCCATCACTGCAACTGTCATATGTGAATCATTTCAACCATTGTTTGTGTAAAAGATATTTTCAGTTCATTCGACCTTTCTTACATTGAACTGGTATCAGAGAGCCTGACAGAATAAAAACTAAACTGCATGTCGACATACCAGCCACCCTTTAAATGTGTGGTCGCATGCACAAATATGTGTGGCCGCTGTATGAGTCCACGTGTGTGTTTGCCCATGGCATGCTCCGTCTTATCACCCCCCATACAGGCATCTGCTGCAGCTCCAGCTCAAGTAATTTGGAATCACATGGAGAGAAGAAATGTATGACTGTATAGTATTTAATCTACAGCCTGCAGTTGAAGCTGCTATTCAAAAGTGAATATTGGAGTTGACACACGCTGCAGCTCCAATGCCATTCATTATAGAGATAAGACTGCCTTACATATAGGAGGTGGGTAGGGTCTGCAGAGGTAGCAGTAGAGTGATTCAAATTAATTTCTTCCTGACTTTATGTTCAACCATCAGTCTGTCCTCTTCAGGCACGACTTGAATCTCAAAAGTATATTTACAAGTGACTGCCAAAACAATACGAGGGACTTTGCTATTTCACAAAGAGAGCGATCGTACATTTGAGTGTGTTGAAGGCGAGTTGGTAGGCCCGTCTCTGTGTGGTTTTGTCTCCGCTCTCGGGCAGAGCCGCGTCCGTTTTCTTCCCATAATGCAGGAGTTGAAGTGTGATGGGTTTCTCCTCACGCAGCTGCTGGAAAATGTCTGCTGCCTGCAGAAAGGCTTGATCTGATGGAGGGGAGACTGGAGGAGTAAGAAATAAGATGTTGAGTGAGTTTGTGAAATGGAGAAGTGATTTAAGGAAAGGTCATGAAACAAGGGAAGGGAAATCAGAAGAGAATTAAATAGATGAACACAGAAATCACAAGAAAGAGGAACAGACAAGTGAGACTTCTTATTGATGGGATGTGAGGTGGACTTGGCTCTCTATTCCCAGCACGCATTTCCAGTTATACCAGCACGACAATACCAGGAACTGTTCTGTTTGTTTCATTTGACACACATTGTGTTGCACTGTGTACAAAATGTGCTACAGCAATAAAACATAAACTTGACTTGACCCTAAAACTGAAGCAACTATAAACGAAATGCAGACCTCGTTGTTAACAGCCTCCACTTTCTACTGGGACACGTCCAAGTGTGTTCTGTGGAAAAGGCCTATCACCATATGAAAGTAGAGGGGTTGAAACTCTAACTTTGGGATAAAGTTTCAAAAGTCGGAGGCCGCTTTGTCTTTTTTTTCCTTTCTGCTTCGTCTGGTGCGTACAGCTCCGCTATAGGTGACTGCAACCTGACTCTATACAGCTTTGAGAGCCCTGTCTTTCTTTCCACAATAAAAGCCCTGAGCGATTGTTTAATGTTTTATCATCACATGATTGATCAGAGTGAAACCACACTTCACTGACTGTTTCCTTGATTGATTTTAGAATATAAAGAACCTCTTGTGTCGTACAAGAAAATACGGTTGAATTCTGTTTGTATATGATAAAATATCCCCAGTGTGCGATCAAATATTGAAAAGATTCAGAAGTGCGCGTTACCTGGCGAAGGTGACGATGAAAGAAGTCGAGGGAGAGGAAGCAGAAACGAGAGGGGCTTCTTGTTGGTCTGCTGCTCGTGGTCTTGATGCGAGATCTCCTCCGTCACAGAGCTTGACCTCTCGTTAGTGCTGGAGCCCACTGTGGCACAGAGAGTGTGTGTGTGTGTGTGTGTGTTTGAGAGTTTGTGTGTGCTGGATGTTCATGTCACACAAACAAACAAATTGAATTAAACAATGGCAAAAAGCAACAGCATAAAGCCCTTACCTTTGTCTGCCATGATCGCAGCAACAACAAAGCCCCTCAACACGACAGTCTGTTTCTACTTCTTGCTGCTGTTCAACTGACGAACGAACATCTACACAAACTCACACTTTGCTTGTTTACAGAGTTGAAATTGAGCTCTGCAAATGTAAATAAGACGCATGGCATCAGTCATGACTGACATGTGATCCGCCCCCCAGTTTCTCTGAATGTGAGACAGTGCGGCTGCTCGGCCTCTGTGGGTAATTGGGCTCCTCCTGGTGCAATTAGGTGGCCGGTCAGATACATCAGCATAAATAAATAATGGGCTGCTGTCCGACCCTGGACAAAGGTCCACCTCTCAGTGACCTGCTTCACTCATCCCTGCGCAGTTGCTTCACACACACACACACACACATGCACACATGCACACGCTCAGTGACATCACTTGACTCGAGGATTAAAACCCAAAAGTTTGCAGGGACCACTAGCCTCTAATTTAACTGGATTAATAGAGAAACAAATACAGAGTGTAATCGGCTTTTACAGCGCTCATCAATGTTTAAGTGCGAATGAAGGCTTGAGGTGACCAGAAATGTGCAACGTGTCCAATAAAGCCACGTCGGTGCAAATGGAATAAATTAATGAATATCAAACAGCAGTGATTTAATGAGTATGAGGCAGTTTCCTGTCCTGCACAGGAGAAACTCTAAGTCCACTTTAGAGGAGCAGCACTGGAAGAAAAGGCTACAGCGGCTTAGTGTAATCTGCATAGACGATGATGGGCTGTTTAAAATTGCATAGCAGGCCTTACCTTTGTCATTCAGAATCCCCCTCATGGGAACGACACAGCTCATATTCTCGACGAAATGCAGTTGGAGCAAGTATCCTGACTCCGTGACTATTAACCGCAAACTGGTTTCTGCTCTCAAACACTTTCCCTGCTGTGCTCTGGGTATCACGCTCTGTCCCCATGAACCAGAGCCTTCAATGCACTCATCACCTCTTTGTCATGCATGGTTTTGTCCAGGAGAGACCTGAGTTTGAGATGCCATGGCAACAATATGATAATGAAGGAGGCCTCTCATCTCTGTGACAGATATACAGTAAACTGTACATAAAGCTGGCCTGGTGTAATGAAAACAATCATTTACCATTGTTTTTTAACGACTATGATGTGTTGTCCTCGTTTAAACAGTGGCAGCTTTAATTGTTTGGTTGAGATGTTGAGGCTCTTTTATCTTTGGGTCCATTAATGAGGACACAGATAGGAGGGTCACTCCTGTCACCTGCTCCGACGGGCAGTTAGTGTGTGTGTTTGTGTGTGTGTTTATGATGTTCGTGCCTGTGTTGATGTAAAGACAGCATACACAACTGTCTGACTAGTTGGACCTGCTGTCACCTTTGTTATTACTGCACTGTCCTGAGCTACGGCAGTGGTGTGTCACAGGTAGATCTAATTAACACTGCCCCCTACTGACTGCTGTAGTGCAGCACAGCTCAGCATGGGCACGTTGTGTTGCATGGTTGACATTTTTCAGCGTCTGCACCTGTGTGCATGGAAGAAGATGTATTTGGAGTTTAGTATTGTACAGAAGGCTGCAATGGCTCCTGTCAAAACCTGCCCTTCCTAATAATAACAATAATAATTGTACGGTACCTCTGACATACAAGCCTGTTTGGTTTTCAATGAAGGGAAAGTCTGTAATGTTGAAAGTCCTGCATCGGTTCCCACCAAACATTCACGTTCCCTCCCACACAAAGTGCTTTATATTAGCGAAGCATTGCGTGAGGAAACATGCACGAATTAACTTTACCTTTCACTCCTGCCAAATTCCTAGCAAGGAAAAGGTCATCCTACATGTCACAACACTGTTGTATTGAATCCTGTTTTCCACTTTGTAATGATCAATGATGCAAGAATAAAGGGAGAAATGGGTGTTTCAGACTGGCACTGGTCCAGGCTGGATTTTGTTAAACGACTGTTTCACAAGAATAAAAACATTAATTTTAGCCAAAATAGCCACCTCACCTCCCGACTGACCGTGGAAAACATTGTATGATTTCACTTGACCGTCCTGGCATGCGGAAGCTGATTAACTGTTTTTCATTGTTATTTTTAATGATGACAATAAACCTCTATTCTATTTTATCCTAAAATATAAATGGACACTTGAGCATTGTACTTTGAACATTAGTAGGCTATTCAAATGTAATCATTCTCTAAAAAACATCAGTTGAAATTATCTTTTCATTACCACTATGACAGAGTTTTTATATTCACTTTTAACAAACCTGGTTGAATTTTGTTAAGACTGACGCCATTATCTTGCTTAGAGAAAAGACTAGTCCTGCCCGCAAGTAAAGCATTTGCATCTCCTCATAAACTGATGGCGTTAACTAAAGGCTATGCAGTATCTGTTTGTGACCAACAGAGGGCGACATATTTATGAGGTTCAGATAGAGTCACAGTGCAGCCATATCCTTGCAGTGTTTAACCCATTTCAAAGCCACTTTCTTTTCTGGCCTGTGTTTGCTCTGGGTGTTGAGGCCACATAAAAACTCTTTAAATCAATCTTTGCTGCTGTTTTGCACAAGTGGAGGTGAACCCAAGCTTTGATTCAGTTGTAACAGACAAGACAAAGCTGGTTTGCTCTAGTACAGAAGCTGCTTGAAAAAGCAAGAAGAGGTTTCATCAGTGTGTGGACAAAAAAAAACCCCTTAGTGAGCTTTCTGGGCCCAAATGAGCCTCGCTTCTCCACGGGTGAGAGTACAGCTGGAGAGATTATCCCATCCAACACGCGTCATCAATGTCGCCTCACAACAGGGCTCCAGTTGCTCTGCATGTGTTGTGTGTGTGTGTGAGTGTTTGTGTGTGTAACAGCGTATTCAATAATCGGCCCTGTTGGAGACGGCGGGTCGTGCGGCCGTAAGCCGACCTGGAATTTTCTCAATAAAGGTCTAATCTTTACGGGAAGCTGTACAGTCCTGGACCGAGTCTCTCTCTCTTTGTTTCTCTCTGTCCTTTACTTAACAATTTACCTACACACTCACACTTGCAACACTTTAAAACCTCACACACGTATGTGATTAAATTGCACACTGTATTTCCACTTTTCTTTCATGTGTGTGTGTGTGTGTGTGTGCATTGTCCCCTTGAATGACCTTGAGTTGACGTGAAAGGAGGGCCCTGTGTCCCACACACCATGGATAGAAGTGCACTGACACCTGAACATCACAGCCACGTTTCACTATCGAACATTTCATTTCATGACTTTGGACTTTATGGTGTTTAATGATCGCCCCTGGTTCAGACTGTAGTTGGCATTGTAGCTCAGCCCAGAGTTGTTGAATAGGATTGAAGTCATAACTCTGTGTAGGCCAGTCACGTCTGTGACCATCAAACCTGGAAATGCTTCCTCATTTGGTTTACATAAGCACTGGGAAAAAATAAAAGTCTAATTATTATGTGGATTTACATTAGTGAGTGGTTTGGTGATTCCTTTGATTCACATCACATTTCGGCACAGATCTCAAAAAACAAACATGCCCTTTTCATCATCGTCATGGTGAGTGATTGATTACAGACTCAATGAGTTTAAAACATGGGGTAAATGTAGAGGTGGACGTATCATCCCATGAGTCTTTACCCATGTGGATCAATCTTGGCTCTACAGTATGTAATAAATGACGTGTGACGAGCAGCTGGTTTTATGTGGATGTGACTGCTTTTCTTTTGGTCATGTAGTGAACCAACTATATCACTTAAACGTCTTGATATTCTTTATCTCCAGAACTAAATCTTGATGTTATGTCTTCTTGCCAACATGGAGCAACCTTCTCTTTAAAATCAATAAAAACACAATGCCAAGAAAAAATGTTGATTGAAAGACAGAAAAAATCCTAAATGAAAAAACAAAACACCTGTAATAAAAAAAGGCCTTGGCAATGTGTGAGGGCCCATGTGTACATAATCTTGATCTTGGTGCGATCTCACTCACTCATCAAGACGCAATTAGAATCTATTAGACTCACATCTCTCTCTCACACACACACAAAACCGTTTTCTCTGTAAGCTTTAACTTTGGCTTGTTGCAAAGTAGAGAATGCTGAAAAAATACAAGGTCAAAACTTAACAAGAAACATCGTTACTACATCGGGACTCGAACCGGGCGGGTGCTCTACCAACGGAGCTAAACACCAGCCCTAATCTGTTCTGCTTTTTGAATATTGATGTCTATGCAAAATAGTTTTTGAAACTTTCAGGGCAATAAAGCCTTTGAATTGAACCGATATGAACTGAATTGAATTGAATCAAGAGATTATTGAGAAATAGAGAGGAAGATGAGAGAGTGACATTCAAACAGGCAAGGTCATAAACAGTTATTAGAACTCTGCAGATTCTGTTTCACTAGATGCTGCCAGCTTTGTCTTATACCTGTAATACACGCACACACACACACACACACACACACACACACACACACACACACACACACACACACACACCCTTTTGAAACATTTTCACATCAAAAATCCAGTTCAGCACCAGATACAATAGAAACATGACCTGAGTTTTCCTCCTGTCTCAGTTTTCCCTCACAGTGTGTGTGCTGGCTCGATTGGACCCACTTGTTACAAGTGAATAGATAACACTGCCCCATCTCCTTTTTGTGTCATTGTCAGGCATGTGGAGTATCAGTTTGGACTGTTTTCCTGGGAATCACTGCTCTGTGTGTCTCAAGTCTCTCTTTCTATTGTGCAGCAACCAGGGCAGGGTCTGAGCCGCTTATTGTGGGGAGAGTCTACTTTTGTTTACACCGCATGAAAAGACAGCATGTGCACGTCTGCAGGTCTCCAGCTAAACGTTAATGTCGCTATCATTAATGCAATAAATCCAGTTCATTGCACTGTAGTCCTTATCTAGAAATTTTTTCATATCTACTCATAACTATCAAAGCAGGTGTTGAATATTTGAGAAGATATCTGTTCCCTGTTTTGCTGATGAGAAGATCGACAACACTGTGTGGTAAATGTTAAGTTATAGCAGGCAGCTGTGGAGAAGCAGTGAAACAGCTGGCGACAACAATGTTTTACATTTACATTTCTGCATGTATTAAATGAATGAGTTATAACATGTTAATGAGTAACAATTAGAGGCACTGGTAATTTTGGATGGAGCCTTGTTAACTGTTTCCTACGGTGGCCCTGGGGGCTCAACAAACTGCAACTTAAGACAAAGAAAAACACTTTGTCAATTTCAAGAATGAAGCAAATTCAAACGGAAGTCGCCAGCCCCAGCTGTAGTCAGCTGACAGCCAGCCCATTAGTCTCTGTCCAATCACATTCATGCTCCTACCATAGGCGGTCTATTTAAATGTAGGCTGTCACACTGATTTCCCCCTCGACACCGCTCTGATCGCTGCGCATTGCTGCGCTGGAAAAGCTTGCCTCCTCCACCCCAGCCTCCACCTTCTCAGTGTCTCAGTGCTTTCTTCCACTCTGGGGGGTTTAAATTGTCTCCCTGGAGCGACATAGCATGCGCTTGTCCATCCAGGGAGCTCCCAGCGTGGAGCTTCAGCGCCAAGCCGAACTGTATTCCATTTGTGGCTATAAATGGTTTTAATCATGACGAGAGTGTTCCTGAATGAATGTGCCACAAATACTCATAACACCTGCAACAACACAAACACACTGCAAAAACAACACAAAAGAAGTGTCGTGAGGACACAAAAAAGGGACAGACCCAGAATAGTTCTAAGCAAACAGTACATCTTTGAATCATGTGGTATTGACTTTATACTAAACTAAAATTTCACCTTATTATCAAACACGGCTAACATATTATATATATATATGCTTCTAGAAGCACTGAATTAAATCACTTTTTGTGTCCCCAGAAACATTTCCCTTGTTCTGGGAGTTTTTGCAGACACAATGACACATTAATACCTTTGCATGTGTATTTAAAAAAAAAAAAAAAGTGTATATAATTACCAATCATTCTTTCTGATCTACTGTACTTGCCACGGTGGTAGCCTACAGTTCCTCAGCCATCCAAGACACAGTGGTTGTAGTAACATGGTTGTATCAATGGTGCCATGTTTCCACATCTCAGTAGTTACTTTAATATGATTTTGGCAAAAATCACAAGGAACTATAGATAATATTTAAGGTCTTATAATAAAGCAGAATCATCCATTAACTCTGGTTTGTTTTCAGATATCACTGATAGCAGTTCCAGTTCCTTTATTGTTGCGTAAGTCAAACTAAATTCCAGCTAGATTTATATAGATTATTTTCCATGTTGTGTTTCATATCACTTAAAAGTCCCTAAAAATGTCCAAACAACTGTTTTCTCAACTCTACATAAAAATCTCAGAGCCTTTGCCTCCCGGTGAACTGTATATATCTTTATTGATGACCTTAAACTGTGTCCTGAGGTGCAAACAGAAACTCCAGCCAATAAATCCATCATAAAAGTTTGAACAACCCTGCCCTTTCCACAAAACCGCCCTCGTCTCTGTAGCTGTTAGGCCGCTGGTTTGTGAATCATCCCTTTCTGAATTATTCCATGACACAACATGTTGTATCAACACAAGACAGTATGATAAAGGACAAAATACGCTGTATATTTGACTAGAATATTGATTTGATTTTAATAAAGATTTCAATTTGATCTGTTTCTTGGTATCAAGAAAGTTGGATTGTAACTTTTTATATATCACAATCAAAGCAACAAATGTACGCTGGTTCATTTCAAAGAAACTCTGACTAACTCACACTGTTACTGTACCTCCCTTTATTATCCTACTATTATCATATTATAAATAATTACAGACTAAATTAAACATTTCATGTCACCATTAAACGCTTTTATTCAACCATGTTGGCATATTACACACTTGTGAGTGCTGTTCAAAGGATGCATTGTTTTTAAGATACTTGGACAATTATCATGTCAATGGTATTATACTGTCACTAGTCATTTATTGGGTGATGCAAACAGCTTTCCAAAGTCTACACGATATTAACTTGAAACAATAGTGTAATTTAAAAGCCGAAGGCACAGTTTGCACTTTGATGGATTACCTGACTTCAGCAAGTCTCTGCAAGTGGATCTTTGCACTGGACAGAAATGGATGAAATCAAGACACACACTACACTGTAGTGTATTTTGGAAAACAGACAAGAAGTGAATTTTATTTATTGTAAATTAGCAAAAACATCAGATACTGCGTGTTGTATACACAGTAATGATGACTAAATAGCGATAAACTACTTACATTAGTGCTTTTAAAGATAAATGTTTTCTGTGATGTACTCGGGTTGCTAAAGAGCCGGCCTGTTGTCGTACAGTTGAAGCGATTTAAGTTAATGTTACAAATGAGTCTGCGTTTGCACACTTCATCCAGGGCCTGTGAGATCTGTTAAGTAAGCATTAAAGTCAAATGTATTGAGCAACACGTCCAACGGCCCCGGCCTCCTCCCTACCAGAGTTCAGCTGCTGTGTTGAAACGTTATTTCTCTGTGTGAGCACGTCTGACTCAATCTCAGTTTCCTACACACACACACACACACACACACACACTGGCAAGTTCCCTACTGGGTGTGTGTGTGTGCAGGAACTTTATCTGAATGTATGCATGTGTGTGTGTGTGTGTGTGTGCGCGTGTGTGTGTGTTGTTACTCTAAACAGAAATCTAGCTTCCTCACTTCTCTCTTCTGTCCTCAGAGTGTCAGTTGGTTGACCGCTGTTGGTAGCACAGCTCTCTCTCTCCCTCTCTGTCTCTCATTGTTTCCATGACAACCGGCTGTCACAAAGACGTTGCACTCGCCACGCACCTGAGATCAGGAAGAAGGAAGTACCTTAGCCCCACCTATGACAAATTCTACAAGGAATTCAGGTAGGCAAACACACAACACACGCACACACACGCACACGCGCACGAGCACACACGTGTTGAATTAGAGGTGGATGCTGGAGGTCTGGAGTGTTGAAACCTCTCTACATGATCAAACAAGTATGATATTGCCAAAACTGAAAGGAGAATAAAGAGCGGGGTGGGGTGGGAAAGAAATATGAAGGTGGAGAATAAGAGACACCAGTTGAGCCGGTGTAGTTTTGGTTGTCTTCACTGTTTTACTTTCACTTCAGGTTTACAGCAGGAGTCCTATTTTAACAAAAGCAAGACGGTGTTTGTATTAGACATTTAAAGTTTCAGCTTTCCCCCCCTCAGAAGTCGGTGTGTCATCCTGATGCTGCATGACGGTTCAACGCGAGAAACCCGAGAGGACCGAGAGCGAGTTGTTATTACTGAGAGATGTCATTACAGAGGGGATCAGCGCTGCCTGCGCGGCGTGCGCGTCATTATAACATGAAGACAGCGTGTCATCATGACCTCAAGGGGTGTATATACTGTATGTTTGTGAATGAGCGCAGGCTGGCTGCTGCGTGGTCATCATCAGGGATCATTATGGGATCATGTGGTGTGAGGCTTTGGACTAGGTGTGCAGGAAACTCCTTCAGAGGAATGCTGCTCTGGCTGCTATGATTCAGGTTTGTCTGTTTTTTACACACACACACATACGAGCACACACACAGATTGGCCAGGGCCACAGGAGGATAGCATTTCCCATCCGGAATGATAGGAGGGAGGAAGGGAGGAGGGAGGGAGGGAGGCAGAGAGGAGGTGTGTTGGGGGTTTGGGCAGTCAGATTCTGGTTTGGTGAGTTTTAGGAGAAGGCAGTGTGTACACCATACACAGTGCTAGAGAGAGAGAGAGAGAGACGGACAGATGGAGAGAAAGATTGAGAGAGAGATTCTCTGAAATGAAAGGAGGCGGAAGAGAAGACTAAATACCTGAACACGAGATAAAGTGTTGGGAGACGTAAGGAGACGGACACCATCCAGCTCCAGCAGCAGCAGCAGCTTCATTTACCATCATGCAACCTTGACTTGAATGACTCGTCAGCTGTGGAGTCTCTGTAAGGACGATGTTTTTGTTTCTTTGTGGATGAGGCAGGTTCTTTTTTTTCTCTGATGTGTTTCATGGGATCATTAGTGTGTTGGTGTGTGTTTTCAGAACTTTTTTCTTCCCCTTCTCTCCCCACCCACCACCCTTTCTCGGTTCTGAGGAATGTGGGGCTTATGTCAGTGAGAGTCAGGTACCGACTCACTAATTACCACTCTGCCCCACTCCCCCCCCCCACTCCCTGTCTCCCTCTTTCTCTTTCTCTCCCTCTCTCTTGCTCTTTCCTTCAACTCCACCACCTTCTGCCCTCTCCTCCACTTCAAGACCTTGTGCCCCCCCTCTGCACACACACACACACACTTCCACCACCCCTCCTCTTGTCTCCTGCTGTTGCGTCTACAAGTGCTGTCGTGACTGAGAGCAGAGGAGAGGACAAACACAGAGGATCTGAGTCAGAATCCAAAAAAACAACAAAAGGAGAACAGAAACTCTGACTTGTCCTCTTTCTCTCTCTGCGTCTGTGCATGTGTGTGCGTACGGTGATTGTTAGATGTCTTGTGTGTGAAGATACTGATTGTTGCTTTGGGGGGGACCTGTCATTGAAGAAAGGAGGCGCCTTGACAGCAAAGGAGAGGCCAGAGAGAGAACCTGACAGACGAGCGGCGAAGAGGAGTGGAAGAAGGGAAGATGAGAAAGTGACAAGCCGCGGCATTGCTTTTGAACGGCAGCAGAAGAAGAAGAAGAACCTACAGCGACGACGCATCCCATCATCCTACAGGTCGGCCCCGCTCCGCTCCTCACCTGTCGCTTTTTCTGCCCTCTCTGCCTGTTTCTTATTTCAATCTTGACGTTTTTACAGCTCTGCAACAAGGCTAGTTGAGGGACATGATGTGTTTTCTCATCTGGAGGACTTTGGACACACACGCACACACATGCACGCACACGCACGCACACACACAGTGGGTATCTGGAAGGACATTTCTTCAGCTGGTCCACTCTGACCCAGCTGACTGCTGTAACCTTCACTGCAAGGTTGTGCGACGGGGACTCGCTGTTTATTTTTTGTGAGGATGTGTGTGTGTGCGATTAGTTGCTGTCTTGTCTATAGTCGCCTGTGTGTGTGTCTGTGTGTGTGTGTGTCTCAAAAACTGGTTGAGCAAGGTGCCAGCTAGCCTTGGGTGGCCTGCTCTTATACAAACTTGATTTAGTCTGCTGTATGTGTGGATTCACGTTAATATTCTCTCCATTTGTGTGCATTTTCAGCTCACAGCTATATGTGCGACGCGTGTGTGCGAGTCTCTCTGTCACTCAGCTCTGAGATTCCTCACAGTCGTTTACGCGATTATGTGATTACATTTACAAGATTCACACTTCTTCACCTGTAGTCTGAGACCGCCTCTCCGTGTCTGTAACGATGACGACCCTTCTTGTTTTGACGAGAGCTCTACAATATAATTTACACTTTGAACAGTTTGTGAAGAAAACATCTATTTCAGAGAGAATTAGTGAACACATAAAGGTGCAGGTGCTTATTCGACTACGTGTAGGAGGATGCTGACAGAGTTATAGTTTCTCTTTCTAACTTACTGTTCAGACCAAGACTGTACGTGCGCGCGTGTACGTGTGTGTGGGTGTGTGTGTGTGGCGTCCATCTGAACAGACGACAGGCTTCCTTCCTTGTCAGTACAGTAAATTCTCCTGCAAGTTTAAGGCGTGTGAAGGTGTGTGCGCTGGTCAGACCTGATGAAGTGATGACACATGCTTTCTTTAAAACTGTCTCATGCAAATTACCAAAACCTAAAAATAGATGCCAGTTAAATGGCTAGTATGCGTGTGATAATGATTCAAATCGATTCGAGCGTCTGCCTCTGTGTGTGCGTGCGTTTGTCTGACAGTGGCTTCGCGTTCATTACTTGATTGTGCAAGCAGGTTCAAGAGGTGAACCATTTTTCAGAATGATGATTATCTCTCAAACGACTGTATCACATTCCACAACTGAAGAAAAGGGACAGACAGACGTCCCAGGCGAGATTTTACATCTAGACTTTTCTTTTTCTAGCGTGACCTTAGTGGTATTGTGTTGTGTGCCGGCTCTAGTTTCAAGGAAGACAGACAAACATTGTAGAAACCCAAGGCAACAGAAGGCAAAGATAATAAAAGCGCTCTTTTATTTCTTAATTTGGCCAAAAGTTGAAGAGGATTCAGAGCAGGAAGCTTTAAAATCGCAAAAGGAAGAGAAACAGCTTGAATAGCATTGAGTTACACACACACACACACACACACACACACACACATAGTATATGTCACATGACTGTCACATGACCACCTCATGCTCATGATGGGGAAGCACAGATTCAGTCTAGTGTGTGTGACAAAGCCATAGCATTAATCCACCAACACTGAGGCAGAAACCTAAAGCTGCAGAGTAAAGCAACAGAGAGAGAGAGAACCTGTTAGCACTATTGTGTTGTTTATGAAACACCTGTAACAAGATCTGATCACCCTCTCTCTCTCCTCTCTCCCTCTTTCTGTTTGTCACACACACATACACACATACCTGGAAAGCACAATGGCCACATTCTTCCTCTCTGCACCTCCCTCTGCAGCTCCCCTCTGATCGGCCCAAACACTGAACAGCAGGGAGACAAGAGGAGGTTAAAACAGGTAAAAATCAATGACAATACAGATGGAAAGAAAGGAGTGGGGGTAGTGATGGAGGAAATATGAACAATTTCAATTTGAGCACAAGTGCAGAGGAAACACAGCCTTAAAAAGACAGACAGCTCAAACCAGTGGAAAGGTTTGACAGGACAGGAAGGCCTCTAGCTCCGCTCCATGTGGCCACTAGAGGGCTTCGCCACTTACCGGTACGGCCTTCTTTCATTGGTCAAAAAACATGCTAACACTTGCTAACATCTTTTCTCTACAAAGGGAAAGAATTCAGCTCTGTCCTGCTCTAACGTCTCTCAGACACAGAGATTGTAAACACACCTGTGATCTTCCCAGTTTGGGGCTGTTGAACCAGAAAGGCTGCACTTTTACGGATGAAACTCAGTCGTTCGTCCAGGTTTTTGAGATTTTACAACAAAGTAGTGGAAACTGAATACAACTTTGCTGGTGAAAATGAAACCAGCAAGCACAATACTGCAAATATATGCTCCTCATTTGAAAGCCATGCGTCTAACATCAGCTCAATCCAAACGAGGTTGTTTAATTTAAATCTATGTGATTGGGTGCTTGCACACGTAGCACTTGGTTTAATACAGGAAAAGCCTTCAGTAGCATGAGACACAACAAGCTTTTGTTGACTGGACCTAATCCTGCTCAGGAGAACAGAAATAGCACTTGTTTCTTCAGTGTAAAGCAGTTCGAGTGAAAAGCGTTCACAGGGATTGTCCCGAGTAACAGAGTAGCTACAATACATATCGTTTTATTCCACTGTGTGCGGACACACACGTCTACATTGTGTTGAAGAGGAGGTGACAAAGATGACGAATATTACCAAAAACCTTAATACATTTACTGTAATCAAAAGTGTCCAAAAGGATTGAGCCAATAAAAAAAAAAACCCCAACAGAAATCACAAAGAGAAGACAGAGCGAGCTCACGAGATGAGACATTGTGCAACCGTCTCTTCTGAGAACGTGGCGGGACCGACACACACTGTTGAGTGTGTAAACAGGTGACATCCACACAGTATGGAGGCTGGATCAACACTCCCCCACCCCCCCACCCCCGCCTCGTCTCCTCACTCCCCCGCCTTCTGCTGGTCAACCTTTAACCTCCATGTAACCCTCACCCCCCCCCCCCTCCACCCCTCCCCTCCAGTGTGGTGGTGACACTGCTGAACCCTGCATCCTCTCCTCCTCCCCTCCTCTCATCTCCTCCCTCCTTCTCTCCTCCGTCCTCCGACCTGCTCATACACTAATGCTGTTATTATGCTTCATTTCACTGAGAGTTTCTTCCTCCGCCTATTCACTCCTTTAGCTGGATGGAGTTTTTCTTTTTTTCAGGGTTAGATTGAGTGTGAACAAAGGCATAAATGACATGGTTGCCTTCAAACAGAACTTTGCATTGTTTTGTTATTCGTAACAGTTGTTGTGAAATGAGTCGTTCCTACGGTGCATGTGCTTTGTGCACAGAATCAGCACACTTACATTAACAGTAGCTTTAGGGAAGTGATGCCTTCATGGACAGGAGGAACAATAGCGGTGACTATAGCAACTATTTTAATGCCCATACAGGTAACTTACCCACACACACACACATGAACACACAAGCATCTAGTTGCTCCGTTCTGAAACGGACTCTTCTCTGCATACCTGTTGCTACAGACAATGGGCTAGTTGTCTGGACAGCAGGCCAAGAGACAAGGTGTGTGTGTGTGTGTGCAGTGGGTGATTTGATTCTGGCTGGGAAGGCAAGCAAATATGGATAGCGGAGTGAGTGTGTGGTAGCGAGTGTGGTAGGTAGCACTGCATTACAGCTCATGATAAGACACAACACCAATAGGCTGCACACACATGCACACATACACACGCATGTGAAATAGAGAAGTAAGATGCAAGGTCACTTGACAAGAAAAGTTGATTTGACTTATTTGAAAAAATTGAGAGGGATGGGGTGAAAGCATTAGAAAGCATACACACATGAACACACACACTTGCATGCAGACACACACATCTACTCTGACTCTGCCCCCCACCCTTCTAGAATGGAATGTTCCATGGGCCGAGACTGACTCTGTGAACCCATTCACAAAATGGCACAGAGTAGGCATGCTCACACACACACACACTTGCACAGACGATCAGGCTCATCCCTCTCTCCTTGTCTCTCATCTATCCTTCACACATCTTCCATCTCTCCTCTGTTCACTCAGTCCAGTTCCCTCTTCCCTCTTTTGTTTCACGGGTAGTTTCAGTGTGAGAACAGGTGGACCAAAGCATTTTGGTTCTCAGGATGATTTTTTTCTCCTTTCTTTCTTTCTTTTTTTTTACATCACAAACACGTGTTTTGTTGCAGTGTGCGTGTCACTTTTTACCAGTTTGGCCTTTGTGAGAGTAGGGACTCTGTATTTAGGGGGCGTAAGCTGGAGTTATCCAGCAGCCTTACATTCAGCTCCATCTACCTGCTCATTGTTCCAAACGTCAGTGTGTGTATGTGTGTGTGGGTGTGAAAGAACAATATGTCATTCCAGGAAACAAGGATGGTGAAAATTATGGGTTTAAGATTGCTAGAAGATAAAATGTCTGTGCACTCAATTAAGTTGCACTCCAATGATTAGACAGTGTTTCTCAACGCTAGTGACGCGCTTGTAATTTTACACAGGCCCATTGGATGTTGAGTGTTGCTTATACAGAGACAGTACATGAAGCAGAGAGAGGATGAGACTGGAGAGCTTAAACTGAAACCCATATAGCCTCTTTCACAAACATTTTAAGTTGTAGTACAATAAACAGGTGAACATGGTGGATTGAGGCCATGGGTTGCTTCACATGCACTGGTCTAGACAAGTATCTAGTGGCTGTTGCTGTTACACTCACAAATAAACAACCAAATGTGGACAAATAAAAAGAAAGTGTGAGAGCTGTGGTCTCACCTCTGCACCCCAGGACAATAACTCTATTATGTTTATGTGGTCTGGTCAAACCCGTATCAAATCAAATTTGTCAAATTTCCGTAAATGCAAAAAACAACAAAACTTAAGCAGTAGTATAGATGTATGCCATGCACAGTACCTGTATTCAAAATTGGAAAGCTTTGTCCTTTGTCACTTTTTCTTTCATTTTTAGGAAAGCGGTTTACAAACTGTAGCTAAAATGTGGTTTTATAGCTGACATTAGACATAAGCTGTAAAAAAAAAAAAAGAAAAATCCAGTCATATCTGCTCAGATGTCACCAGGATCTGGTATTTTCATCCACATTCTGCTTACACACCATCACATGATAGTTTCTGGGTGTGAGGAGAGTCACACGTGTTGACGTTACAGTGGTTACAGGTCACCGGCCAGATAATAAGTGGCTTCACTGTGGTTATAAGTCATAACGACAACGCTGTTTTCAAGTTTTCTATCTCCTTTTCTTCAGACTCTCTTCCTCTTTCTCTCTCTCCTTCCTTGTCTCCTTGACCTTGGCGGTGATTGTAGCACCTAAACACACAATGTTCCTGCTCTGCCATTGGCTAGTGACAAACCACATGACTGGGCTGTCAGCTGACCAAATTCTAGGCAAAAGGGGAAACTTCTTTCATCAGGATGGAAGAAAAAAAAAATGTCGGACTTTAATGTCAGATCCTGTGTGTGTGTGTGTGTGTGTGTGTGTGTGTGGCAGCAGGAAAGACAGGCTGTCTTTTTGTGCTGAGTCATTTTTGTTAATCATAAGTGGGACACTGTGATTGGTTAACAGTGGTTGCAGGATGTGAGGTGAATGAGGAAGTGTTACATTACAGCCAGATGAAATCTTACTCACTAAGGATTTTTAAGCAAAGCACCATTTTTACACTTTCAACGCACACACATTCACCAACACATACACACTGTTATCTGCATGTCGTGTATTCATACACGTGTGTGACACTTTGTGTTGTGTTGGGACTTTGATATATTAGGAACCAGTTTTACTGTTTATTCTCTGACTGATAAGAGTATTTAGTTGACATTGAAATGGTTTGAAAAGGTAAAAAATAAAAACCCAAAACAAACAAATTATTTTTTACATTTTCTTTATTTTCATTTAATTTGAAGGATTTAATCCAAACCCGACTTTTGTTTGATCTAGTTTTCAGATCACATCAATAAGTTCAGTTTCATTTTTCTCTCTGTGGAAATGAAAATGCTCATGGTTTGTTTTGTTTCAGTAACAGTTTCAAAAACAGGTCTAAAAAAAAAAACAAACTTGAATAGCCTGTTGTCCCTTTTGTATTATTTAATGTTGTAATAGATGTCGAATAGGTACTTGTGTAATTTTTCATTCAGGTAAATGCGTGTGTTCAAAAGCTGGTAGAGAAGCAGACAGACAGCAACCAGAGACACACGTGCTCATGTCTGATGTATTGCCGATGAGGGTGTAATCTGCTGCTTGTTGGACATTTATTTCTTGACTGACAAGAACTGTGTTGTGTTGAGACCTGCCTTTGTCTGATGTTTATGTTTGCATTAACCGTCAGCGAAGTTTACATACAACACACAACTCTGAACGTCAGTTACCACTCAGCATTACTGCCAAAACAGATGCTGACAATTGTTTCAGATGACATAATGATAGACAGCAAATCCGCCAGAGATAATTAAAAGATGTATTAGTAACACAGTTATTAACCATTAACAACAGACATTTTCTTGACCTAAATCCTAATCACCCAATTTGAAAGGCCAAAGGGAGACTGACGCACAATAAATGGTGAATGTGTGTTTATGTGCATGAATATGTGGCTGTGCATATCACCCTGACAAACACTAATATCAAAACATTTTATGAATAATAATCAGATAACAAGCAGTCATTATCATTCTTTTTCTCACATCAAAACATTGTATGATGAGGACATTGGCCTTACTTTTTGCAGATAACAGTAAAAAAAGACAACAGCCCATTTTCAACAGTAAACATTATATGATGTAAAAAGAAAATATAAATGCTGCCAATATCAACTTCTGACTAATTGCTGGAATTAATTTAAAAATTTCATTTTTTGTTCATATGTAGTATTTATAAATGTGCCAACATGCACAGCAAGGCAGTGAATGAATTACCCAAAATCAGCTGATATTAACATAGATTTGATTGTTTTGTATTATCAACTTAATATGTGCGTAACTCTCTGTTTAGTCGGCAACAAGACAGGACACACAAACATAACAGACTCCTCTTCAGGCTCCAGTCTGTCCTCGAGACCGTTGTAAAGCTGTTTGTGTTTGACTTCTTATATAGTTGTGTATAGATTCATAGCAGACCTGCAGGGCCAGTTCTCCCACGTCTTCCCCCACCGGCCTGATGTCTATCTCCTGTTCAATGCTTGGTGCTTTTTTGGTTTCTGTGTCTGGGTGGAAATTTTCGCTGGATGGACTTCTTGTGATTTTTTATTTATTTAATTAATTAATTTATTTTTTAACAAGATTCCCATTGTTAGAGTGTGTTTTTAATTACTACTGACTGTAATATTGATGTGCGTATACAGCGCTACATTGGAGCTGATACTGCTGATGTTAGCATGTGAAGGCTTTTGAGAAATTATATGTGAAATTAGGGTCAGGGAAATAAACTTGTCTTGGCTTGACTTGATGTGTGAGTGTGTTTGTGTGATTCAGTGTGGTGGTAATAAAGCTTGAATCACACTGTCCTCCACCTTTTAAAGTAGGTTTATGGCTGTATACAGCCCTCACACCTTTTTACACCCTGTTGGAGGAGATCTCTCCATCTGTAAACTTTGAACCGACTATCTACATATCCTACAAACTGTGTGTGTATGTGTGTGTGTGTGTGTGTACGTGTGTGTGTGTGTGTGTGTGCGCGTGTGTGTGTGTGTTGCCAAAAAGGCGAGAATTAGTGATTGCATGTCCTTCATTAACAGAGTCATTGGTTAATGTGTCACTTGTGCAATGGCATTTGCGTACACAAACACACTCATACACACACTTAAGCTAGAGTAGAATGGCACCCATACTCTGATAAGAGTATAGGCCCTGTTCTCTTTAAGGGTTGCTTAAGGTTATGTACACTTCCACACATTGTCAGTGTGGTCTCCTTCCTATTCTCTCTGACTCACTTTGTGTTCATGTCAAATATAGCAGGAATGTGACAACGTATTCTCCGTATTTTCAATATATCCATCAGTGTTGCCACCTGCAGAAACATAGGCCAACTGTCAGAGCTGAAACTAAATTTGTCTGGAGGAGACCACTGGCAGACTGTGGCAAAGTCAGTTTAGTCAGAAAACACATGTTTTGGCAAATTAAACATGGGAGTGATGAGGATGTATCTGAACCCCCCCTGGATCCTGCAGGTGGGTGCTGGGCTGTGTATGATTGTGTGATGCGTGACTCACGTGACTAAAGCAGTGCAGCTCAAGTTTCCTGCCTGAAGTAGTTTGAGGCTTCACTCGTTCCATAAATGTGTAATGTATTTTCAGATAGACATAGCTTGTGGAGCACAACGTGTTTGAGCTTGAGAAAGCTTAGACTAGCATGCTGATAAAATACAACGATTACAACGCCATGGAGCTTCAACCCGGCTGAAAAAGCCTAAACAGTTACAGAAAAAAAATCTGTCAATTTCAGCTCTCAACAGGTTTATGCTAAAATACTTTGAGCTAAAAAGCAATGTCTTCCCGTTGTAAGTGTCATTCTCTACAAAGTAGTGACATCTAACGTAAGTCTGATGAACTTTGCCCTTTCATTAACCTTTAAAATGTTTTTATCTATAGTCAGTAGGACGATGTGTTGTCAATTGTTCAAGGAGCACAGACGTATTCGTCGCCAACAGAGGCGGCTCTATGGGAAACATTGTATCTCAATAGCTACTGGATGGGTTGACATAAAGTTTGGTTGAAACATTTGTGTTTCTGACTCTTGCTAACTTGCTAGGCCAAGATGTTGAACATGGTCAACACTGTCTGCTAATGATGGTTTTTGTTTACATGTTAGCACGTTCACTTTAGCATTTAGCTCACAGAGGGAGGAGCACTTTGACGCCTACGCAGGGCAGACTTGTTGACTTCCTGTAGGTCTACAACTGATCTACACCTTCCTCCAGTTCTTATGGCGTACGCAACACAGTGGCGACAAAAATAAACTTTGTTGAAAATAGCACTTGTTGCTTTGACTGGGAAGTGCGTGATATGTGTTGTTCCCTCTTGGACAAACCTTGGGCAATTTCTTCCGGGTGTCACTGGGAAGTAAAACAGCAAATACCAACAAGTTTTTTTATCAAATGTTTGAGCCGAGACTCACATTGAATGTCAGTTTTATTTAATATTGAGAGGTGAGCTCACATGTATTTCCGTGAATGAGTTTATGCACACTCAAACTCAAGTCCTTTCCCTGATTGTTGTCAATCATCAGCTTTCTGTCACACCCTCTGTCCTTTCATCCCTTCTCTTCCCTTTTGTCTTGGTCCTTATCAGCTGGGAGAGAGAGAGAGAGAGATTGAAGAAGGAAAAAGAAAAGGTGGGGGGTTACCTGTACTGAGTGGCCCCACCTCTCTCTTCTGGCCATTGAGAGTGAGTAAACACTCAAACACCTTTGCCTACCTCCACACCTCAACCCTCAGACACAGCAGCAAGAAGTCTCTCTTACTGCTGCTGGCTGTCAACGCCAAAGGAGAGTGAATGGACTTGAGCCTGAGTGAGTTTTAGACGTTTGAAGTGAGAAGGTGCAGGAAGACTCCCAAAAACACAACACACCGACTGCATCTCCTCGGCCTGCTCGTTTGGTACCCGTGCTGCTCAGATTGGGATACAGGTAGTGTTAACTTGTGTTTTTCTATTCAAAACCTTTCTGATTTTTGTTGTATCACCCTGTGGTTTTATCCTTGTAGAAAGTCTGTTTTAGTTAGCCTTGGAAAAATCTGTTTTCTAGCAAAATGTTGTCTCCTTATCTTAAATGACCTCAGTGTTTTCTCGTAACTCTTGCCTCTGTCCTCTATACTTTTGTTTGTCTGCTGATGAAGGCAGTTCTTCTTGCTCTGTGATTTTGTCTCATCTATAGCCTTCTAACTGCTGTTGTTTGATATCTGGTAGAATACTTTGTCTGGACAGAGTTAGTTGACTTCCCTCCCTCATCTCAAAATAACTGGAAACAGAAAAAACAATCAGGTGATTGGAATGGAGATCAAGATGTCCTTAACAATGAAACCAGTGGAACCAGTGGAGTGGCATGGCACCATATCAGTGTGTGTGTGTGTGTGTGTTTTGGGTGGGGGATTAAAAAAAAAAATACTTCACCGACTACCTGGAGAGGCTGGTATTGTTACTTACAGACTTCCGGGTTCTTCGGCATATAATATGTGGACTTTAACCCTGGTTGAAGCAAGTTGTTTGTTTTGTGTGTGTGCGTATGTGTGTGTGCATGTGTGTGTATTAGAGAAATCTTTGGGCTGAATTTTCCTCGCTGAAATTATTTTCAGGTTTTTATGGTTTACTCACCTCTCTTGTAAGAGATGCTCTAAGATATGATTCAGACAAGAATCTGTATTGATAGATATGTCACTTCATAGCTGCACGTTTCTGTAGTTGTGCCACTGTGGGTGTCCGACACACTCTGTCAAACTGTGTTTGTCGACAGGGTGGACCCTTGTTTGACTATACGAGTGTGTGAGTGACGGATACAATTCCTCTGGAGGCCTGTGTAGCAAATGTGAAAGTGATGGATGCGGAAAAAACCAAACAAATCCAGGAGTGCTAACATATAATACAATGTATAATACTTCTATATGAATATATCCTCACCTCTGGCTTTGAATCTTGCTAGTTTACTTTTCAAACAGACGCAACCTCAGCGGCCCTCTAAAGCCTTTATCACGAGTGTGCGACATTGTCAATGTCAGTAGTAATTGTCTGAAACAATGTCTGCTGTGGCCTTGGACAGGCTAGCTGATTAGCCCGAGGAATGTGTTTTCCTAAGGCAGCAAAGCCCCTTTCAGCTAATGCTAAAGCTAAAGCAGCTCTTACGATTAGTAGGCTATTGACTGTGTAGCTGGGTGAGGGGATATTCAGACTGCTCTATCCTTTCATGCTCCATATTTAGTCTTAAGTCAAAGCACTTGTGTTTATAATAGGCGCATGCACGTTTAAATAGGAATCAGTTCTTATTCATGCTGATGGCGTTGAAAAGAAAATTGTGAATCTATCTGACTAGTGTCCTGCATGAAATCTTGTTGTCTGAGTGGAAATCGTGAGGTTTTGAGTGGACAAATGTGAAGGTCCTGAAGGCAGGGGGGCTCTCAGAGTAAATGAACTGGAATCATCCCTCAGTGGTGAATATGGGGTGGGCTGGAGGCGGTCACTTACGCACTCCACCTGACCTGAAATTCTTCAGGCCAGTTTCACTTTGAAGGGCTTTCTAACGCTGAGGGAGGGAGGCCTGCATGAGGAGATCGGAGGGGGAACATTTGGTCCCCTCAGTTCGTTAGTCGCTCTCGCTGCTCTCCATCTGGCCTTTTTCTCTTCAGAACCCCCCCCCCCCCCCCCCCTTGAAAAACACATACTCGCTCTCTTTCTTCTCTCCCTTCTTTCCTTCATTCCTCCCCCCTCCTTGGCTTCTCTCCTTCCCACTTTCCCCTCCTCTCTGCTGCACCTTCCTCCTCGTCGCATCCTCCTCCCCCTCCCCGCTGCTCTTCTTGGAGCTTGAGTGAACCAGAGGAATGAGGGTGACAGGTACAGGGATGGAGGGAGGAAAATTAAAGAGGGGAGAGAACAGTGAACAGTGGTGGGCACATTTTGCGAATTGTCGACCTCTGAAGCATATCAATAAATAAATCACTCATTATCTGCAAGTGACTATGTTTTCTGATTTCTGAATTTTAAGAAAGTGAAGCGCTAAGAGATACACAATCTGTGAATGAAGGTTCTTTCAAGCTGCTAGCGCCAGATAAAGTTGTTGCGTTGAGTTCAGCGTTGAGTGAAGATCAGAAGCACCAGTTTGAAGTTACAGCGCTGTGAGATAGACTGATTGATCTGTAAGTGTCCAATGAAGTGGGATCACTTAAAAAGCTGAGCTGTTGAGATGTAAATCATTAATTAACTGGTTAGTGGACCATCCGAAAATTTAGCTTCAACATCCTTGGATGATTGAGTGAAGGTCTAAGATGCTAATGAATAATGTGCTCAAGCCTCATCATAGTGAATATTTTCTGCTTTTATAAAAAAAAAGCCTTTTTGGACTGAAAAACAGCTATTTAATGGACTTCCCTGTTATCTGACACGCTATACACAACAAATGACTGTAACTGTGCAGAACTTTATCTTCTTGATAAAGCCACACACGTCAGAGCGACAGCTCCTCGGAAACAATGCAATTGGACAGAAACCAGAAATCCTAAGATGACACAGCTTCCTTCTTCTCCCTCAGCCATGTGACTTTAAAAATCCTCCATTCTGCTTAACGCCGGTGCAGTCAGCATGCTGACAGTTGAGCTGCGTGAACCACAGAGTGAGGACATCATGTGTCCTGAGGGGTCGGCCACAGTTCTCACTTCTCTTTCATCAAGTTCATTGTTTTATAGACTCTCGGTCAGATACTGCAGCTGACTCTTGATACCGTTGTGGATGTGGGCAGGAGTCGAGACAATTGGGCCGTCACTGTGAGCGCAACAAAGATAATCATGTGAGCAAGGAATGCTGTTGTTCAGACAGCTATAAGTTGTGACAGATACCTGAAACAATCAAGCTGATGGAGAAAGCAAAAATCACAGAATGAGTACAGTTTTTTTTTTTTTTTTTTGCTTGTCTGAGAGGAACTGTTTCCAGAAAAGCACAGTGAGGGACTTAACAGTGGGGTTTACTCCTCCAGGTCGTATCACTGTGCAGACACGACCAGCAGGACCTCTGGTCTTGTGACATGCTACTCATTTACTTATATGGATGACTTGTAATAATAGATGGCAGACTCATACAGACTCTCATGCCAAGTTACTGATTAGCAGCACTGCTTTACTGCTGACATTATTCCTGCTTATGCTGAGTTTTTGCCTATGTGGCAGATTCCAGTGTGTGTGTGTGTGTGTGTGTGTGTGTGTGTGGCCCTGGCCTTATCAGAGATAACTGACAAAGTCTAAGAAGCACTCTCTAATGTGATTACTTATGATTTAGTTAAAATAAATTGTGTGTGTTTAGCTTGTGCCACCAAAACTTAGTCAAAAGCCTCAGTGAGTGTTGAGTTATTTACATCAATCAAACAATCCTGTATCGTGATTAAAAGACTTGTGCAGCTAATGACTCCCAGTGATTCACTGTTCACATCAGTGTATTTCACAACCATAGGACTATTGTAAATATTCAGCAAGGCACCAAATCTATATTAATCTGCAGCTGCAAATAGTCCCCAGCACATGAGCAGCTTTCACCACTTAGAGTAAATGTTAAACTGCACTTGCAAAAGCACTTGGCTAATCTGAACAACCACTCAAAGTGGTTTACAGTCGAAGCTGTGTACATTCACACATACACATATATATTGTGCCTTTCCTCATACACATTTCAACAACTCTGCACATTTTGCTGTGTCCAGATGTTGTTAAAAAGTGTAATAAAACAATGATTGTGGCTTCTTATGGACTTCAGGCTGATTGTAAATGAATGTAACAAACTGCTGTGTTGTTGGTTTTTTCATTGTATTTAAACTTACGACCACAAATTAACTGTGATCCAGAAAATATGAGCTGTTTAATATCAAAGTTAAAGTGTGTGCGTGTGCGTGTGTGTGCGTGCATATGCACCTGACAAATGATTTAGTGAGCATGTACAATGATTAAGATAGATGTTCTTCATGTCCCTCATTCGGATCTTCCTGTGAGGTTAACAGTTAACTGTTGACCTGAGGGGTTGATGATCCCGTTGTGCGGTGACCAGAACGCCTGAACCCTGTAACGCGTGTCTAGCTCCTGATTGGCTCTCACTGAAGACTGACCGTTGATCTTTGATTGAGCTCTGTGGAAGGCCGGGTTTTACTGACCTTGCACCCTAGCAATATTTTCTTGTTTTGCACGCGTGCTTAAAGATTACACACAGTGAAAACACATGCAAACACATCAACAGATGCTTATTTTTAAACACGCATACACACAGACACACCTGTATGGGCACTCCTTTATACTGTAATTCATATTTCACTCCTTCCAATGGCATGGGGAGTCAGACTGTTTTATAACTGCCATTTTAATTATGCAAACACATTAAAGGTGCCATAGTCCATACACGGCTCGCCCAATCATTTAATCCCGTCTTTTTTGTTCATTCATCAGTCTCTGGTCGTTATGCTAACTCGACTTTCTTCTCGCCTGTTTACTCAGTCGTTAAGGAGCAGAGCTGGTTTCAATAGCAGCTGAAACTCAGCACACTGTTGACCACACACTGTGACTTTCATCTCTCTGTCCCTCTCACCCCATCTGCTCTCTCTCTCTCTCTCCCTCCTTCCCTCACTCCCTCTTTTCTTGCTCTTTTCTGAGCACTGAGGGAAGTTTTTTCCAGACAGAAACTCTCATCTGGCTGTTTCTCTGTCTCTCTCTTTGTCGCCGTGCTGCTCTCTTGACTGCCCAGGAAGGTGTGTGTTGTTTGCTTAAGTTAAGCTGTGCTAGGAACATGTTCACCGTTGTTATGTACAAAACACACACGCACACACACACACACACACACACACACACACACACACACACACACACACACACACGGAGCTGTAGTCCTGTGCTGACATGACATAAATCACTGTTGTGGTAACTCCCAGTGAGAATTTCCAAATATCCTTTCAGAGTAAGAAAACAACATGAGGAAGTATTCAACCCAAGTTCGAACGCTTCCGACCGTTTTTCCCATTTCTGCATCTCTAAGCAGAAAACCCCGTAAAAGCCATTAAAACTCCATTTCCCATCAGCCATCTCTGTCGTCTTGTGTCTGCACAAGTGGCAGAGTCAAGATTTGCAGCTCTGTGCAGCAGGTGCTTCAGTGCGTGTGCACCTTTACTTAACTGAAGAAACAGTGCCAGTGGATCTATGTTTAACTACTCCATCACAGGTAAGAGTACAGCATTCATAAAAAGCAAAATGGACATGATGTAATATTGGTATATATTGGTAGTTTGCTCCAACAATAGAAATTACAGTCTCTGTATCTAATGGATGTAGCAATACATAAAAATAGTTCTGTAATAGTACCATTCAAAAAGATAGACAGAAGTGGAGGGACTTTGTTGCTGCCCTATGCACCAGCTAATGTAATGAGGATAAGTAAGTAATAGTACCATTTGCACACACAAAAAAACTCTACTACATACATGAAAAAATGTAAAAAGAAAAGAGCTGCTCCTAAAGTAAAGCTGAGATCTTCCCACATACACCTCGTACTACCTGCTTTAGCTCCACCCTCTTCAACTCTCAGGCTTGCAGCTTGTGTTCAATATGTGTGTGTGTGTGTGTGTGTGTGTGTGTAGAGGAGGCTGGCCTCTGCGCTCAGTGCCCTGCTGTACCTGTCTCTCATGGAGGTGGACTAACACTCCCAGAGCAGGCAGCCAAGCAGCAGAGCGCTGTGAAGCAACAGGGGTAGCTATCTTCCCGTCTGTCCACTCTCTGCTTCTCCTTCCCCTTCTGTTTTCCACCACCATCCCTCTGCTATCATATCTTTCTCAATATTTCAGCTTGGCTCCACTCTCACTTCCCCCCCGCTCTCTTTCTTTATTTCTTTATTTTGTTCTCTCTCTCTGTAGTGGAGTATATTATGTGAAGATGTGCTTTTTAGTAGTGGGCATAAATGGCATCTGCATGAGTCATTTGCTATCACTGCACGTTGCCTTTTGTGTGTGTGTGTAAGCAGTGTGACAACAGTGTTTTCCTGAGCGTTGGAGTTTCATTGATCCTCTTCTGCTGCCTTGTGACCCTGTTGTTAGGGGTGGCCGGGTGGACGCTGTGAGCTTCCACGTGTTCCAGTGTGTGGCTAAGATGGCAGCTTCCTTAGGCCTGTTTCCCTCAGAGCACTGGATCCTTGTCACTCAGGATAGAGCAGCAAACTGAGAGCCGCATTGTTCTATAGGCCGACTGATGAACATACACATGGATTGGCTTTGGTCAGTAATCTGCTTGTAAACTGGGAACCGAAGGAGGTGTTTGTTAGCTTCTGAACAAGACGTGTGTGTGTGTGTGTTGGCTTGAGAAGAAAACATGACTGCACTGACAACTTAACATCAGGTCAGTGACATGATGAGTATCAGATGGTCATCCTATCTTTAGCTGCACCATGACTTGTATTTGCTCATTTGAGGAAAACGATGTGATTTGCCGCAGCAGTCCATCCGTGTTTATGGCGTTATGGTTATGGTAAAAGCTCTTTCGTCGGCTCATAAAACAATCCAGTCCCCAATAACTGCAAGTTAATACATAGCGAATCAGGTGCTTCTATCAATCATAAACACAATATAATGGGCAATCTCCGCCGCACTTACCGGAACACAATCAACTCCCTGCTCTTTAACTTCCTTCAGTTGCTTGTGTGTCGGCTGCAGCCCGTCCCTCTTATGCTTCTCTGAGTTCATAACCTTTGACCAGGTGAACTCTTGCCGAGGCTGTGTTGTGCTGCCACAGTTGTAGGACAGTGAGGTATGGTCAGGACAGATGACCCTAGTTTTCTTTTTAAAATTGTATTTTTTTTACTTACCGAGACATCATCTGTAAATCTTTATGCCCTCTCTGAGTAAAGGTTGGGATTTGTCCTCACCAAGGTTAATCATTTACTTGTCACTGCCTGAGATTTCTTCCTCTTACTCTCTCACTCACTCTCTCATACACACTGAAACACATACACATGATTACATGCACTTGTGTACAGTGAGAGCTGCCTGTTGATTATTTGTCTCTTAATGATATTTTTGTTCTATTTCCTCTTCCACGCTGTGTCATTTCCCGATTTCCTTTGTTTCCCACTGTTATCTTTTTCCAAATTTTCAGATGCATATAATGCCAAAAGATTTAGTTTAGTTTTTTTTAATGTACTGTATATAAAGGAAGAGAGATTATAAAGGAGCAGTTTCACTTCACATTAAATGCTGTGATTTCCTGAGTCTCTTCCTAAGAAAGGAAGACCTCAGCACAACAGTGGTCAGCACTAAGGAAGTTAGGAATATCTACGAGGGGTCAAAAGCAGGAAGTAGGTTACCCCATGCTCAGACTCAACACTGAATAGATCATATTTTTTGACGCACACAAACTATCCAGAGAGGAGTCTCATCCTGACTTACAGTATGTTGTACAAAGTGTCAACCTCACCGTGTCACATAAGCTTCTTTTTATCACCAAGCAGAACTCCCCAAGTGAATATTGTCCTCCCTTTGTCATTAGTCTGGCAAGATAAGGCTGATAAGAGATGGAGTCATGTTAGCACTTCACACGATAAAAGGAACAGAGGGAGGGCACTCTGAGCTGGAGGAGCAGAATAGGAGAGCAATGCTAAGTTAATGTAGCGAGCTTACTGTGAAAACCTTCTGCGCAGTAAAGGGAACTGCATCCTCTCTGGCGGTGTTAGATATCCTCCTAACCTTGCCTGAATCAGTATTTTGATATGATCAAATGTCATCCTGACCTGTGTCACCATGCAACAACCTAAAGATAGAAGGAGAAAAAAACATCATCCTGTTTCCTCACTTTTGGTTTCTGTCGTTTTTTCCTCTCTTATCCCATGATTTTTATCGTCATTTGTGTGAACTAGTTTGCAGGTAATTCTACGCCCTGCAGCCGTAGCAAGTAAACAGGTGTGTGTGTGTGTGTGTGTGTGTCTGGTCGGGTGGGGGAGAGTGGGATATTGGGTCAGGTCAAATGAGTGTGTTCGTTACCATGGTTGCTTGGCTTTGTAGTGTGTTACCTTTGTTGCCTGCCTCACCTATCTCCATCAAAGTCCAGGCAATCTTATGACGCACAAAAAAAACGCACACTCATTGCTTGCCTAACTAGAAAGAGATTCTTTCTCCTGCTTACGTGAGGTCAAGTCTGTGAAAACGAGTTTTCTTTGGAGGTTGCTGTGATTTGTTCCTTCAGAGTCGTATGCAGTGTGGAGATTTGGGGATTTAAAATGCAGTGGATTTTTCCGTTCTGAATACTGGCAGTGACGGAAAATAACAGAATAAGAGGTTTATGCTGGGGAAGCCGATTTCTGATTGTTCTCTGTTGCTCCTATAGGGCTGCAGCTCTTAATTAAGTGGTGCGTGCGCGCGCACACACACACAGACACACACACACGGAAAAAGCTGTACCCACAAGCTGTAAAACATTCATACTGATAAAGTGAAGTTGAATGTCCAACACCATCTTGTGTGTGTGCAATTACTGTGTGCAGCTTTTGTCACAGTATCGAGTCGTATTTTACACAAACTTACTTCTGACACACTCTTTCTCTCTCTCACACACACACACATACACACAATGAGCATGTGACCTATTCGTACTCAGTGAACCTTGAGCTCGGGTTTTCTGGGTTTACAGCCCTCCATTCCCCCTGATAGGGGTCAGAGGTTAGCAAGGGATCTGAGGAACTCAACAAAACAAGGTTGTAAAATTGCTGATAAGGGAAGGTGCCTCAGGGATTTATAGATGTTGTATTTTCACTGTTCTGTCCAGCTCACGTCATGTGTGTTTGTTAGGTAGGTAATCTTGCACGTGATCATGCCTGCAAATTGATAATGATTATGTTTCAACAAGAAGTCTCATAATGGCCCTTTGCTGCCTGGCCATTAACCCTTTCTTCCTGTTTTCCTTCATTCATGTTTTCTCTGTTTGCACTTTTAACATTTGGTTCATACGATCTGACGTTTAATTTGATGAACGTGTCTCTGTTTGTTCTCCTCAGGCCTCAGATCTGATTGGATGGTCTTGTCAGAATGACAGCCGAAGACTCTGCTTCCTCCTCGACCATGAGCAACAACGCTGCCCCGTCCAAACCCACCAAACCCTCCAAACCCTCCTCTGGTGCCCCCCACCACTCTCTTCATGGACAGATCAACATCCCTGAGGGTGTTGCAGGTACTCCCAATGAGGCTGCCTTGGTGGCCCTGATGGAGCGCACCGGCTACGGTATGGTCCAGGAAAATGGTCAGCGTAAATATGGCCCCCCTCCTGGTTGGAGCGGTCCAGCCCCTCAGAGGGGATGTGAAATCTTTGTGGGCAAAATCCCACGGGACGTTTATGAGGATGAGCTGGTCCCAGTGTTTGAGTCCGTAGGACGCATCTATGAAATGCGGCTGATGATGGACTTTGACGGGAAGAACAGAGGATATGCATTTGTGATGTACACAGAGAAACATGAGGCCAAACGTGCCGTGCGGGAGCTCAACAACTATGAGGTGCGTCCTGGGCGGCTACTGGGGGTGTGCTCCTCTGTGGACAACTGTCGTCTTTTCATTGGCGGCATCCCCAAGACCAAAAAGCGTGAGGAGATTCTAGAGGAGGTTTCAAAGGTGACCGAAGGTGTACTAGACGTGATAGTTTATGCCAGCGCCGCAGACAAGATGAAGAACCGCGGCTTCGCCTTCGTAGAGTACGAGTCACATCGTGCAGCCGCCATGGCTCGCAGGAAGCTGATGCCTGGACGTATTCAGCTGTGGGGTCACCAGATTGCAGTGGACTGGGCTGAGCCAGAGATTGATGTGGATGAAGATGTGATGGAGACAGTGAAGATCCTCTATGTCAGGAACCTCATGATGGAGACCAGCGAGGAGACAATCAGACAGGTGAGATCGGTTTACAAGTTTCACAATGAATGAGTTCATCCAGTCACAGTGACGTCTGACATGAAGAGGGAGCGGTTGGTAAGATTTCTGAGTATATCATCAACGCTAACACATCTCATGCTTTCTCTGCCGAGCAGGTGTTCAGTCAGTGGAACCCTGGATGTGTTGAACGTGTGAAGAAAATCCGTGACTACGCCTTCGTCCACTTTACCTCTCGCGATGATGCTGTCCTGGCCATGGACCACCTCAACAACACAGAAGTGGAAGGGTCCTGCATCGAGGTGACGCTCGCCAAGCCGGTTGACAAAGAGCAATACTCACGTCAGAAGGCGTCCAAGGGGGGAGTTTCTGTCACTCCAGAGGCTACTCAGCAGAACTACGTCTACCAGTGTGATCCCTACACATTGGCTTACTATGGTTATCCTTACAACACCCTGATTGGACCTAACAGGGACTACTTTGTCAAAGGTAAGAAATATTTTTTTCTGCTTTTGTTCCAGTAATAGTAGTGTTGATATCAGCAGACACTCAATGGGCCAATGGACTGCTAAAGATCTCATAATGACATCTAAGGCTATTGTAGCAGCAGTGACATACGCACCACCAATAGGAGCTATGATTTCAAATGGTCATGATGACAAAGACGATAATGATTTAATCTTTGATGACTAGAATTTCATTTGACAAAAGTCCTTAACTTGATGAGGGTTTGTGGCTTAAAATCTAAGATTTGCTATTAAAAGGCAAAGACAGAACAAGGTAATGGACTAATGAATGCTAATCCCATTACCTTTGATTGATTAAATGTGGTCTTTGGGTGGTAGCAGGACAATCTATTTGACTTTCAACAATCATTGTGTTTTGGTTTTCTCTCCAAAGGATCCCCAATGATACAGAACAATGGTAATCTCTCACATCCTTACTCTTACTTATTCCTTCAATGAACAATGAGCTTCCTTGCCATTTGACAATAAATTTTCTAACACCATCCTTTTCCTGCTGTGCTATCAACTCCCATTTCATCCTGGGTTATTTGCAAAGATCACAACAAAGCTTGAAACATCTTGGAGTATCGTTTCATAGTGCCAAGAACTGAGAGTCAGATTCAGTCCTTAAAAAAAAGGTCAAACTTGACTCCATTGAAGCCTTGAACTTAAACTCTTAATGTTGCTGAGAAGTCTTCCACTTGCAACATTATGAGCACATTTATTCCGTCTAAATAGTGCTTAAGACTCCCCTTGAGAGCCAAGTCCCGATATCTTCAGAGGAGCTTTCAAAGAAAGTCTAAACTCGTCGTTTCATCTTGCTTTACATGTTGTCATACACAACTTTCAGCTTGAGATGCCCCTGCTGCCCGAGTCCTAAAACACAACCCCTGTCATCATATTACTTTAATTGTATTTCAAGCAGGTACTGTGCGAGGCCGTGGTCGTGCCACTGCAGGTAACCGTACCCCTGGACCACGGGGGTCGTACCTCGGGGGTTACTCTGCCGGCCGTGGCATCTACAGCCGTTACCATGAGGGCAAGACCAAGCAGCCCGAAAAGCCCTATGAACTGATGCCCAGTCTGGAGCTCGCTGCCTCCGTCAACCCAGTTGGCATCAAACCTGGCACAAGTCAGTGAGATAGATATATCCCTCCGACCCTCCTCGCCCACCTGAAAATCCCTCACTAAACCTTCCAGCTCATAATTTCTGTCTCTCTCTCAACCCTTTGTGTTTTGAGGAAGTGTCCTTAAATCAAGGTAATAGTTGTTGCTGGATGGTTATGTGCAAAAGGACTTCCTTTCTTTTTTACAAAGAACAGTGATGTATGTCCTTTCAAGCATGACCGGAAAGCAACCGCTATGCTTTGTTCCTCATTCTTTCCCTTTTCCCCCCAATATTGGAAATTAGTCGGTTCAGACTGAAACAGCACTGTGTTAAAAGAACAAAAAGGCCTTCGATGAGTCAGTGAAATATGATCCAGGGAAGCAATTCATCCATGAGTTTAAAGACCATCAGATGCCAAAACACTGCTCAGCCATCTAAAATACAGTAAGCAGCGCAGATGTTATTACTCCACAGCTGATTACAGCAGCAGTCATTGTACTCTCCGCCATGACAATGGTAAAAGTAAACAAAGTGGCCTACCTGGAAAATAACTCAGTGAGCTGTCACACTTCCTTACTAGACTACATTGCATTCTATGAATGTTTCTGCTGTCTTTTCACGCAGTGCTGACGTCTGTCTGAACATGGTCATAGTTATGTGTACTCACACAATCTTCTCTTACACATGCACTCAATTTCAACTTTTGACTGAAACATAGTTAATAATACTGCTTGTTGTGTTTTTATTTAAGAAATGGTTGAAAAATGATTTAAGATATAATATACATGTATGCATGTATGTATGCATGAAACACAAAAAAAGTATTTCATAAGAAATGCAGCTACCATACTTTTTCATTCCTTTTTGAGTTAAAACTGTTTCAGACAAAAAGACGAAGTTGAAGTGCACAAACCAAAGATTATCTCCTCTTGTGCATCCACTCTATTCTGATCATTTACAGGGTAATACCAGAGCTCTTGCCCATCTCATTCTGCTCAGTTTGACATACATGCCCTATATAATATGATTGAATATGAATATGGGTTTTGGAATCTATAACTATTTTTTTAAGCATATCGTCTACAATGTAATTACAGCCATTGTGATTGTAGTGACATACTGTAAACTACTCTCCCAGCTAAAAAGAATGTGGCAGCAAAGTTGTGACGTGGATTGTTTTTGAGAGATTGTTTCCTCGATTTTCTTTCCTCCTGTTCTGACTGTAAGCATAAGGAAATCTAATTCATCATACTGACGAGAATGAGGAACGATAAAAATCCAACTCGCTATTTTGACAAAACAAAACACGAAAAATAACATAGAAGTTCAAAGTTCTTTATTACAAGTACCTTTTTATATTGACGATACAAAAATATGAAATGAGAATGCACAAACTGGTATTATTCTAGTTTATTATACTGTTCCTCACATGCAGGTTAGGTGTATTTGTGACTCTAAACTGCCTGTGGATGTGAATGGTTGTTTGCCTCCATAGGGCGTGCTTTGCCCGATGCTTTCTTTATCTAAAATTCATTCACCCACTGTTACCACTAATGTCATGTATTGGCTGATCAGAGATCCATTTTTGTGAAGGATTTTTTTCTTGATGCTCCCACTGAAACGGTTTGACCCCAGTCTGGAGCTCGGCTCCAGTCCCAGTCTGTGTGAAATCACAGGATCACCACCAGATTGAAAAGACTTTTGTCCTTCTGAAACAATGACTGACGTTGTGCTCATGTTGTGAGTGTGTGGATGTGGGTCCGTCCATGTGTGTGCGTGTGTTTGTGTGTGTGTGGAACACTGGGGTTAATCCACAGTTGAGCACCAACATAATCCGAATCACACCACAACGCCAACTTGTGTAACTTATTATATTTTCACTTTTTGCCTAAATTATATCCTTCAAACTATCTCTCTCTCTTAACCTTCACTGCCTCCGTTTACCTCACCCCGCTTTCATAGACTACAGATCTAGGTATCCTGTTTCATTGGTGCATGTATGCTTATCTCCGCCTATTACGTCCTGTATTTTGAACACAAACTTATTAACACACGTTATTTCTTGCTCTGATTTTCTGATGTGGTCCAGCCTGTCGTTATCCAAGCTCTCATTCATGTGTTGTGTCTCTGTGCAGTGGCATTGCAGACTCTGGGTGGACAGTACCCAGTGTTCAGTGCAGCTCCTACAGCCAAGATGATGGAGGAGGGGAAGGTGCATGCGGTCGAGCACCTTATCAACCCTCTGGCCATGCAACACCCTGAACACACCAACGCTACTGCTGCTGCTGCTGCCACCGTCCTGCCTGCAGTCTCTACCCCTCCACCTTTCCAGGTGTGCAAATGTTTCAATTATTCATGATCATTGAAATGCAGTGTTGGGAGTAATGAATTGCATTAGTAATTTGTTCCATACATGTTGATCTAACCAGCAGTTGCATTTTTCAGTAGCTTACCACTAGTTCAGCTGTATTCATATGTGCATAGTCATTCAAGGAGTTAAAATTTGATATTATTGGCTAGAAAACAAGTCTTTATGTGAAGATAGATTTTTATATTTCAAATAACTTCAGTTACATTAAATAAAACGACGTAATACTTGTACTTTTCAAGGAAAAACAACTCACCATGTGATGCATCCGCTGAATCTGTCCAGCAGACAAGTTTACTCATTCATGACATATTCAATAATTCTCTTATTCACCATGTCCCTCTTTTCCTTACTACATTCCCCAGACTCGTCCAATCACTCCCGTCTATGCCATGGCCCACAATGTTCAGCGTATTCCAGCAGCTGGTGGCTTGTATGGAGCTGGATACGTCCCCATCACAAACTACGCTGCCAACACAGCCGCTCTGGCTGCTCTGCAGAAGAATGCAGCGGTGGCAGCTGCAGCCTACGGAGGCTACACCGGTTACGCTGTGCCACAGGCCTTTCCTGCCACGGCCTTCCAGCTGCCCATCCACGATGTCTACCAGACATACTGATCCTGGGGCTCAGATGGCATTAAATAACTACAATAAGTTTTCCTCTCTGTGGCTGAACAACCACAGCAACATCTCAAAATGTCTATTAAGCTTGGGGAACCTCCAAGAACTTTGAAGGAATTATATAAATGTTAAGAACGCGGACACAAGACATTTTATATCTGTCCCACCTACTGGCCTCAGTGCAGCCTGGATTAATGATGCAGCACCACTCTTTTCTACTGAATATCATACAACACACATTGAAGAAACTCCACCATTGAGGAAACCTGCTTGTATGTAATGACGCGGACATTCCCCAAAAATCAGCATGACACATACTCACAACACAAACACGCCCATCACTGTATCTCTGACCCACCCCCACTACGTTGTTGCCATGTCAATGGGAACACTGAAGGTACATTCAAGTATTTATGAAGAGAAGATTCATATTTAAGGTTTTGTTCTATGCAGGTCTCTTTTATTTTGGGCTCAGTGTTTGTTTGTTGAAGCAGGAAACATAGACCTTTACACTATGTATAAAAAAATTGGATGGAAAGGTTTATTGAAAAGAAGTTTTAAAAAAAAGACAACAGGAACTACTGACAAATGAGGATACCACTGAAGACAGCTGTCTTTAGATATACTAATGTTGTTTTCATTAATATATAGTATTCAACACACTGCTTCATGCTGTAGGTGATGCTGTCCGTCCATGCTGGTTGAATGTGTATGCTTCAGACACACCTGTTTGGTACTTTTAGGTTTATTTAGTTTTATTCGTGTTTTGGTTGTTTTTAATGACGGTTGTAAGTGTTTTTTTTCTGTTGATGTTTTTTTTTTTGCCTACAATTAGTTTGCTTGTTTTTATGTCTCTACTTTAACTTTTGGAAACATATAGTATATAATGGTTTATTTGAAGAAAAGTAGCCAACTTACTAATATTATTTTGACAGATTCCCTGGGGAACTAATGTTAGAGAAAGAAAACTGAAGGCTTTTTTTCAGTTATTTTCTGCATTGTTTATGTTTAAGCCTTATTGAGAGTAACATCATGTACATGGAGATGTTTCCCATCCTCTAAAACTGCGCCAGCAGGGGGACTAAGACTGAACAGATATTAGTTGTTTTTGCTCATTTGTGCATGTTTTTATTGATGTTTTTTTTATTGTTTGACTTTTGAAAGGTGAACAAATATGGACAGAAATGAGAGACAATTTTCTATATGGACTGGAGCACTCTGTCTCGTAGAGTGCTCCTGCATTTGCCAGTGCTAACCAAAAACGTATGGCTACATACACTCCAGTCTTGTGACATCAGAAAACTTCTCTGGGCCTGGCCACAGGGTCTTTCATCTGCATGTGCAACTCTATGCTTTTCACTGTGCCTTTCAAAACAAAACACACACAGGAGAAGACTTCCATCTGTGCATGGCACCGGCGTCTTCTCCGCTCATATTTCTAATGAACCAGATTTGTGGTATTACTGTGGTGAGACGAGTAGGTTTCAGTCTGTGCAGTCAGATGTGACAAGGCTACCTCTCTCCTGAAGTCTCTTCTCTGAACCATCCTGCAGTAACACACCATGTGTCTCCTCCTCATTTCTTGTCCTTAGAACTGTGCTTGACCGAGGTGCACTTAAACGTATTTATAAAAGGCAAGAGATTTGCCGCTTTCAGATGAAGAGATATTAAATACTGAGCATGAACTCATATGTGAACTGAGCTGGTTTCTGTTTGTCTGACAGAGTTTCTCTCCTTGCAGATAAAGCATGAAAGATAAAATAACCCTTATGAATGTTTAGTAGGCACTTTTAAAACTCTGCTCTCTCTGTTGAAAACAGTGTAAAATTGAATGGGGAATAACTGGAGCAATACCTCATGCTGATGTACCAGTAGCTATGCATGTACTGTATGTACTACAACACACAAACATGACGGATGCAAGCAGCTGCTGATCATGAAGTCACACTCCACAAAGACCGTCTTTATATAACTACACAAAAAAAACATTTGTATGCAACCTCTTTTTTTTGTAAAACAGTTATTTTTCATTGCATTCGAGGAGAGATCATTGGCTAATTTTTCAACATTTTACACATGGCCTGGATTTTGAGATGAAAAAAAAAAATCAAGATTAAGTTATTGATTCAAGAATTTGAGAGAAAAGTTCATCCATCTACAACAAAACAAAGTTTTTGTTTCATCTCCCGCTACATTTTGCTACTTGTCTCCCCTCAGAAACTGAATTTCATTTAGAAGGCAAACTGCTGTCAAACTGCTTTTATTATATTCTTGTATGATGACAATAAGTCAGGATATATTTAATATATGCATTACATGTGTTATCTATGAAGTGAGAAGAAAAGGTATAATATATTTTAAAACGTATTTCTTTTCTTTATTTACACCTTGTTTTAGGGATAAAAAGTCAAAGTAACAAAAGTAGTATAAAAAAACAACTCTTTTTTTGCCAAAGTGTCCAATAGTTTTTAAACATTCAAGGTTCATGTGTTTTTTTGTTATGTGTAATATTATGTTTGTTATTTTGAACCAGATTTGGTGTTATGAGTGGGAACACAGAGGTGGCCTCTTTCTGCTTCAGATTGCCAACCAGGACTAAAACTGGCCGATTGAAGTGTGATGACCAGCTGGCACTCTGAGCTCTTAGTGTTGAAACTCAGCTTGTCAGTTTTGACCAAGCGATTAAAAGTGTAATGGTGATTTAACAGCCCCATGTTAGACAGCAGACGAGTGTGTCCTTCTGCTCCTGCCTCCCACTCAAAACATCCACTTTACTTTCTATTGTCTGCATATCACCCACACTACAGCAGGAGGATGAATCCCTCCTGCTCCTTGTGTCAGTGGTGTGGAGCTGCATATGCCTAGTTTAATATAGGTGTTACCATTTAAACTCTTCCTAGTGTGTGCCTTATTGCCAAGATGTGCCCTTTGCCATTCCTTTGTAGACCTAAGCAGACTATTTTCTATCCGAAGGTTTGTTTAAAAAAAAAAAAAAGCTTGTTCATTGTTATATTTATAGTGTTAAAGTAGATAAATAAAGCATTTTTAAAAGGATGCATTGCTATGTTGTGTGATTCATTTGTTTCTCTCTGTATTTCCCTGCGTGCCAGACCATGTAAACTTGGCTTAGTTTTAGATTAAACCTCATAAATGTGAAAGTGCTAAGAAGGGTCAGCAGTTTCTTGAAAGGTTCAGAAGCAGAAGACTTTGACTCGGACCTCTGTGAATGGAAACCCATCTCTGACCTCATATATCAGCCATTATTAAGCAATATGGTGGCGGAGAGAGCAGAGGCAGCGCAGTGTTTGGAGAATGTTTCATAAACTTCTCTGTGGCAGGTCAACTTTACTCTAGAAACATGTTGTGCCCCAGTGAGGAGTTCAGGGAGGATTTTAAGAACAAAAGTAGCCTTTCATCACGCAGTGTACGATATGTACAAGAGGGAAATGACAAAAACACATTTTGTTTTATTCAGTGTCACCATGCACCTTTCAGCTGAATGACCACATACTATGCCATAATGTGTTTACACAGTAACTTCATAAAGAATGGGTAGACTGATGCAAATGACACTAATAGGTCTAAAACACCTGCTGTGTTGGACTTATCAACTTGCGTTGTCATTCACTTTCCACTGTCACTGTGTGAATGTCTATTAAAAAAATCCCCTTGATAGCCTAATTCAGATTTCATACAACAAAACTTTCACGTTTTAAAAATGATGATAGATTAAAAATAAAACCTATATTTGGTTATTAATTTAAGGTGCATTCATCTCTTTTTAATTCAAATACCTTCCACACAAATTGGTCACATTTAATTCAGAGTATGTCTATTAGATAGAGGCCCTTTGTTCATTCTTTCTTTTCTGATTGTTCTGCCATTGGATTATCATATGCCGGTTTTGTATCAACTGTGTGTTGATGATGAGTATGCTTCACAGACTCTGCCAAGCCAATGGAAAGAGTATAGCCTAACTAGTAATTTCATATAGGACTAACCTACATGCTGCCATTATAAGCACTTCTCTCATAGCCTACCACACACGCTTTTATTATTTCAAATAATGGCAAGAGGAAATCAAATTGTACACCAGTAGGATATTGTTTCAAAGTACAGGAGTTTAACAGTCTGGGTCACATTGCCATCTGGTGGCAAATACACTTCATCATACTCAGCCTGCAGCAAAGCGACTGTGCAGGTTTTTCAGTGGCAGCCATGTTAGCTCCTCAGTCATCAATGCGGGAAACATAAACCAAATTTAATATGTATTGAAGTTATCAAGAAATCAATTCTAAACGTGCAGGAGAATATTTACGAGACTTAAAATATACACTGTATAAATATATAGCACATCACTATAGCTACTCAGTCCAGGAATATTGTGATTTTGTCCGGTTTTATGTGTGGCAGCAAAAAATATTCTGCATGTATTAAAAACAATTTTCCTAAAAAAATATTGAAATTTCATTACTCATTGTTGTTTATTTTTTGCAAGAACATATTGACAGATTACTGTCTATGCTTGTTTTGCATCCTAAAATACAGTAGACATGTCCTTCAAACAAAACCCAAGCTCTGTTTGCACGACTTTGACTACAGCTCCCATGATGCAACGGCGGCCATCCGTATGCGCGCTGCTTTTGCACGGCTGCTGCTGCATTTGTAGATCTACTAACCACACCGCCAAGCCGAGTCGGTTTTGCTGGAGGCACGGAGGGAAATCCACATGGTTGTCAGAGCTGCTGAAACGCGGCACCGCTCCTGAATGTAACCCCAGTTTATATTTGGCTTAAAGGAGACGCAACAAAGCGCACAAAATGGTTGTGCACCAGGCCCGGGCGAATAAGTAGGTTTACTATAGCTTTAAGAACGCGAAAATAGTGTCTGCTTCTTTAAAATTATATCGGTTTATTAATGAATAGATAATTAAGAAAAGTTTTCAATTTCTAATCAATAAATACATGCATTTAATCTGCGACGAACTCAGCGCACTCACGGAAAATGTCCCACTGGTGGATAAAGGCCGCCTGCCACCAAAACGTCTTTAAACCAGATGTGGTCCGGTTTTCCGCTAATTGCAAGTAAACGTGGTTGACTTAAAGCGGGATTTGAGGTCGGCTGAAGTGTCCTCACGGTGATGGAACCGGTCGGCGACCGAACCGGGAATGTAAATACAGGTGAAGAAACGGCGGAGGACAAGGCCGCAGCCCAGACCCCGGCCACTAGTACGGCCGGTACACCGAGGAGGGGGCTCAGAGAGCGGGTAGCCGGCCGCCCGAGGTCCGGCGTCTCCGCTCCGTCAACGGACGTTAACGGAGCAGCCTGGAGCCCGCAGAGCTCGGGACGGGTCCTCAGAGACAGGTCAACCAGGGCAGTACCGGCCTGGCTGAAGGACACCAAGAGCGACGACGAAGACGAACCGAGCCCGGACACCGGTGCGACCAAGCGGAGGAAAGTTTCCAACTCCAGGCGGAAGAAATGTTCAGACTCTGCGGGAGCAGCGGAGCCTGAAGGGGGGGTCGCAGGTGACAGCCTTCAAGGCACAGAGTAAGATTTTAATTGAACAGCCCGGAGGTTGTGAGAGTCCTGCATTTGTTTGTGTACAGTTTTACATGTGCATTACAGTCGGCGGGGCCGGTTACTGTGAGGAGCCCGCCTTCAGCACGGCTCGTCCCCTCTGCTGCTCTGTGCAGGGAGGAGGGTGGAGTGAAACTTACCTGGCTGCTTTTTTTTTTTTTTACGTGCTACAACTTTTGAATGCATTGTCTCCCCAGAGATCTGATGCATGGATCTTTGCAGGAAATGTTTCATCTTAGTGTTTTTTTATTTTCATTTGTGCAGCTTGGAGAGCCCAAAGAAACCTGCCACAGATGCTCAAAGTAAGAAACTCTTGATATGTATACGAGTTAAGTTACATGCCATCCCTGCCGTGTATTGCAAACCATGTTTCCTGCCTGGATCACAAACAGTATGTTTGATGGCATGCCTCTGCTGCCTCACTCCAGCTCCTCCCTCCAGACGCCCCCCAGCCCAGACTCGTGCCAAGCCCCCTCCTGGCAGGGCCAGCCGCGGCTCTGCCAAGCCTGTGTGTAAGACCGAACCTGGGATGGAGAATCCAGCTGGTGAGCAACCTGTTGACAATGAGCTGCTATGGTTCAGCCTGTAATTCACAAATCAAATCATACACACTCACACACAGAAACGACATCCTGGCTGCTGTTCCTCAGGTTGTTTTATTTATTTTATTTTATTTTTTTAGAAATTCAGAGAACTGTCAGGAAAATCTGCTTCATGTTTTCTAATCATGGGCTGGTTGGCATCAGTAGACTTGCTCTCATCCCTACTTATCAGTTAAAATAATTGGCTTTTATATATTGAAGTTTTTGTTTTTCTTAAATTGTGCATCATTCATAATCATTGCTTTTTTTTAAACTCTTGACTTTTTTCTGTATGTCATGCAGCGGTGAAAGGAGAAGTAAACAACAAAGAGAAGTATGACATGTAAGTGTTTATATTGCATCATGTGTGTTATTGGTATGGTGTATATATAATTTATAATGTAACAATACTTTCATTCATATTCAAGAAGTCACCTGCATTTCATTCATTGTGGTTTTAGTTCATGCACATTACGTTACAATGTTTTTTTTTGTTTTTTACTTATTTAAATATGTGATTATGATGGATTTTATCACATCTTTGACACACATTTAGGGGCTGTTGCAAAACAGACAAATATTTACTTGCGTTGACATTACAGAGATATTCATCATTCGAACAATTCACTGCATATCATTTATTATAAGCATGTGTGTTGTATATTGTGAAAGTGTTTGCCTGACTGAGAGCTTGGTGGTGTGTTCATGACCAATGTGTTTCACACTTTGCTGTCTCAGTAAAAAGAAAGAGGAGGAAAGTGTGAATGTTGCTGAACTCGTCTTGGATGATGAAGACCCTCCATTTCACGATGACCCCAGCGAGCTCAACTTCCAGCCACAGAGTCAGAGGTAAATTAATCTCAAGTACATCACTCGATCCCTTACAGAAAGTGTAAAATCCTGTTTCAAGTCGGGATGACTTTTTGTTGCTTTCAGCGGTGCAGAGGAGGAAGAGGCCCTCAGCAGTGATGAAGATGTTCCTTTCAGAGATGATTTAAATGACCAGAGCTATGACCCCAAGGGTGAAAGGTGTGTGTGCGTGTGCATGGGAGGGGATGGGATGTGGATTTCTTCAATTTCAGCCATGATCAGACATAGCTGCCTTTTTTTTTTTTTAAATATTTGTTTTGTAACTTGATGTTTCTGTTTATCCTTCGTAGGGACGCCCCGAAACCAAAGCGCAGAGCTCCTCCTAGACAGAAGGAGAAGAAAGAGAAAGACAAAGCACCTAAGAAAGAGAAAGAGGTTGCCGAGATAAAGACAGAAGGTTCGGATAACTTGGAGAGTGTGGAAGAGGAAGTAAAGCTGGAGGAAGAAATTGTGGAGGACCCAGAGGGACCTAGGAAGTATGCACTGTTTCACTCAACATGTATACCGTTACAATTAGACAGATTCAGATCGGTTTTAATGCCTAATGTGAAGTTATTGTTCTTACTGTGACTGTATATTGCAAACTCGTTTACAAAGTGGATGTGTATTCACTCACATAATATGAAATTGTCTTGTTTGCTCACTGTGTGTCAGGAGAGGCCGGCGGAAAAAAGACGACAAAACCCCACGGCTGCCAAAGAGAAGGTAAAATGACGCCTGCATCGGGTCATTATTGGAATTAAGAATATAATTCTATGGATTATTATCCAACAAGTTGAGGATATGATTGACCAGCAACATTGTTGGAAATAAATCTACAAATATGATGCATGGTGTGAATGTGGTGCATCCAAGTGAAGGTGTGGAAACTCATGACAACATTTGGTGCTGTAACATTACAGTGACATTCTGCTTCACCCACACAGAAAGAAGCCCCCCGTGCAATACGTTCGCTGTGAGATGGAGGGTTGTGGGACAGTCCTGGCTCATCCCCGCTACCTACAGGTTTGTCTTTGCATCAGCAGTAGCAAATGTGTAGAAAATGTTCATTTAATTGCTTCGTTGCGGAGGAGATGTAACAGTGGGACCCGAGCTGACATCTGCACAGTTATGAGGTTTTGCATAAAATAGATACACGGCAATAATCATTTCCATTTTATTGAGAATATGATCCCACATGTGTTTATCAACTGTGATAACAAAACCTCATGTACAGTGTGTTCTGTGTCCTTCCATTCACCTGATGCTGATACACTGTTCTGCATTTTCTTTTGTTTTCCCACAACAGCACCATATAAAATACCAGCACTTGCTCAAGAAGAAATATGTGTGTCCTCATCCGTCGTGTGGAAGACTTTTCCGTCTACAGAAGCAGCTTCTGCGGCACGCAAAGCACCACACAGGTACGCAAGCATGTGGCGCTTACATACAGAATACAATCTGTTTGAGCATTTCCTTTCCAGAAATGATGATGACAGTCTGTGAGATCACATCGATATTTGGGTGTTTTTTGTTATTCCAGACCAGAGAGACTACATCTGCGAGTTCTGTGCTCGTGCCTTCAAGAGCTCCCACAACCTGGCTGTGCACCGCATGATCCACACAGGAGAGAAGCCCCTACAGTGAGTACCAACCTCATCACAGAGGCGTTTTTTTGTCGTCTGCCAGTGAGTAATATCATAACCACTCGATTCTCAATTCCTTCCACAGGTGTGAGATCTGTGGCTTCACCTGTCGCCAGAAGGCGTCTCTCAACTGGCACATGAAGAAACACGACGCCGACGCCACATACCAGTTCTCCTGCTCCATTTGTGGCAAGAAGTTTGAGAAGAAGGACTGCGTCGTGGCCCATAAGGCGAAGAGTCACCCAGAGGTGTTAATCGCCGAGGCGCTGGCTGCCAACGCCGGTGCCCTCATCACAACCCCTGCCTCTCTGCTGGAGCTGCCGGGAAACCACATGCAAGCTGAGGTCGCCAACTTGGACATGAGCCAGGTGGGGCAGGACGGGCAGGTGGACCAGCTGAGCCAGGAGGGGCAGATCGGGCAGCAAGTGGCTCAGGTGTCCCAGCTGGGTCACGTGACCCAACAAGTGAGTCACCAGGTGGTTTTGCTGGGACAAGACCAGAGCCTCCACACCATGCAGGTGCCAGTGACGATCGCCCTGTCCCCCATCGACCCCCCTTCCCCCGCCGACAACCAGCAGCAGACTCACCTCCAGCTGCAAATGCCCGTCCAGTTCGTGCAGGCCGCTCAGCAGCCGCAGCAGCCGCAGATCCAACAACTGACCCTCCATTCCGGCTCGGTGCTGACGCAGCACCGACCCCAGCTCCAGCACCTTCAGTCGTACACCTCGCAGCAGCAGAGCCAGACGCAAATCCTGCAAATGACCTTCCAGCCAGTCAGCCAGTCCCAGACCCACATTCAGCAGATCCCCATCCTCGCGACCTCTCACCAGCTTCAGACCCTGCAGACGACCGCCCCGAGTCCCCCTCTGCTGTCTCCATCCCAAACTCAGCCCCAGGATCCGGCCTCCACCAACGGGGACAGCTTTATTTTGGACAATTCGGTGCTCGCCGCCGCCTCCTCTCCGTCAGCCAGCTCTGCCGCGGGGGAGGACGGCGTGGTCTGGGCGCAGACAGGACAAGGGGAGGTTCTGGCTGACGGCACTGAGAGACATGTGCAGGAGGCCCTCATGTAAAACCAGTAGGGATCCCACGAAGAAGAAGATAGAGGGAGATTATGTCATCAGTTACCCTGATATTACTGTACTGCAATGTTTGAGGTAAATGTAGGATCACCAATATATTATGTACTGTTCACTCATAGTCATATTTGGTAGTTTTTCTTTTTTTAGAATATCTGTATCAGGGAAAGATGTGTCTGTATGTGTAAGTTGTTGCCTTTGTACATAACAGTCCTGTAAACTTAACTAGCCTTTTATGTGAGTGTGTGTGTGTGTGTGTGTGTGCGTGTGTGTGTGTATTGATGCTGAGGTAATATTGCAGAGATGTTGTTATTATGCAATAATATAGCATACCTCCTAGTAATACACAGTGCATCTAATGGCAGGTGTGTGGCACTCTTTCTGGAATAAATCAAGCTAATTTATATGACAAACTAAACACAACAGCTATAAAACAACAAGCATCTGCAATATGTGTGGGGTGAGTAAAATCCGTTTCAGTGAGTAGTCATTTTCTTTTATTGTCCACTATAAAACATTCACCCAAAGAGGTCAAAACACACTCTGAACTCACAAATATAGATTAAACATTTTCCTGGAAAGTATAGGAGAAGGTGTTTCACAGGGCTGTAAAAAGTCACAAATATGCATACTTTAGATATTTTTTAGCAGTGTCATTAAACCTGTTCCCACAATATTTGTGCAGCTGTTTGTCAAGCCTTGCTGTTGGTTGGCTTTTGAAGGAATAATAACATGTATAACGTAGTCTTAGGTCATTGTAGGCAGCCGAAAGGTGTCCGTGGACATTTGAAATCCCACATTACCCCGCAGAGAAAAAAAAAAAGCCAAGTCCATTTAATGATTGAGACAGTTGAACTCAAAATGTGATTATAATCTGGGAAGTGTAAAGTCATTTGATAAGTGAGGCTGTGTAGAAACCTCATAACATATGAATATTAAATCAGCACCTCTCTGATCTGTGAAATAGGATGTGTGGTAATGCAGAAACAAAAACTGTTCATTTATACAGTATGATGTAAATAAATGTCTTAACATTTATCCAAAGTGTTTTCATTGACAGCATCGCACAACATTTTTTCTTTCTACTCTGCTTTGGCAGCTATGGGTTAGTTTAACAGTTCTGTCATCATGTGCTATCCAAAACCTGAATGTCTCTTAATCTTTGTATGTGAGAGATATAAATATATAACTGTCGGAAGTGACGTGCTCACAGGCCTGAGTTATTATTCATCCTACAACGGACAGTAGACGTTTTCTACAGACTTACACAGAGTAACTTGTTCAATCTGCACTACGTACTATTGCATTATGAGATCACAGTGTTACAGCTCAGGGGAAAAACCCATCAGGCCATATTAAGCCGCTCTCTGTCCCTTTGCACGGCGTACTGCTTCATGGCTCGTTTAGGAGGAATCAAGGTGTTACTCAGTCCAACCCTTCTCTTCTTCCCCTGCTGCCCTCCAGACTCTTCCTCCTCTGTGGCGTTGTGGGATCCTGCACCACAGGAGCCGCCTGCATGGGGCTCGGCCTGTTCCGACACTGGTGCAGCCTCATCGCACACAGGTGGACAGTCAGAGGGAGGGGCCGGATTCTGAAGGTCACTGTCATGAGCGAACTTGCATTTGATCCCAAATCTGCACCTTCCGTCCTTCCTGTATGACACACACACCCTTTTGCCTCCTATCAGAGAGGGCTTGGCCTGCATTGTCAGGGGGACGTGTTTCTGCAAGGCGCTGAGCTTCTGGTCTGCCTGAGCCTTGAAAGGGTTTGCAAACACACTGCTGTCAGAGCAGGTATTCAGAGGAGGAGGAGGCAGTCTGTGAGGGGGGAGTGAACCCAGGGAGGGGGCAGGCAGCGTGGGATGGCAGGCCCCAGATGCTGCTGCTGCTGCAGGGGGGTGTGGTAGTGATGAGGAAGCGGGATCTGGGTCTGATTCACTGCCTGAATCACTGGAGGCTGAACCAGACTCCACCAGGAAATTGTGGGTCCTTTTGACAGGAGTCACCTCACCAACATCAGCCCCCTTTACAGCAGAACTGAGGAGCAAATAACAGAAACCGAAACTGGATTAGTTAATAGTCTGTAGTGTTATTTATAGTTACCTGACAATCCGTATTTAGTATATTGTCTTTTGTAAGTTAATATTTACCCATTTCCAGCGGTGTTTTCATCTCCTTCGCTGTCAGAGTCCGAGGACACTCCGTAACCAACCAGGGAGTTCATACCTTCACTATGAAGTGACACTAACCAGGGAGCTGCGCAGCTTCGTTTCTACAGGAAACCGAGCCGATGCTGTTCCTAGATGACCTCGCTCTTATGCTAAAGAATGAATGGATTTATCAAAGTGATATAGCTCTAAAAAAGCAAATCATTCCCATATCATCTTCCTCCACACCTGCAAGCTTTTAGCACAGCGTTTCTGCCTTCCTGCTGCTGTGTTAGCTCTTAGCTGCCGTCATGTAGCCGCCGCAGCTCGGTGTTTACAGTCTGTTGGCCTGCACTGCCCCCTGCGGCACAGGCGAGGTATTACACAAAGTCGGTTTATTTTACAGTGCGCAATTATAAACAAGCGTCTTAACTGCTTTATAAAGAGATCCAGCATCTCTGGTACAGTATTATAGAATAGGCCTACTATTGGTAAGTGATGTAGTATAGGCATCTAACATATTGTCATTAGAGGATCTTGTTCACTACAGGTTAAGTTTTACATGCTATTTTCAGCTATTTCAAAATTAACAAAGTAGCAATTTGCTCAGGTTTGGCACGTCTTTTATTATTAAGCTAAAAAAAATTTGCAGGACATTGAGACAGCTTAATTCAAGGAGAATTAGAATAAATAATTAAAAAGTGCCAAATTATACACCATAACACCTACCTTTGATTTACAAATGCTTTTAGTAGGCCTAATAGACTATCTTTAAGTGTATAGTTGTTAAATAAATTCACTGCTGAAGTCACAAACATCCATTGCCAATGTATTTTTTTCAATTTTGCTCCTTAGCCAGCGAAATCCAAGCATGCGTTTCCTGCTATAGCTAAATCAGTTTTGTCATGTTTGGAGTAATTGTTTAATTTAATGACAAAAACTTCAAAGCTGGCTTTTCAAACACAGGAACCAACAGTCCAACATTTATAGCCTAGCAACGGCCTACTTTTTTCTTGTGAGGCTCTGGCACTTCTTTATTTTTATTTTTTTTATGTCACCAGTTGTAGCCTACCTAGAGAGATTATATAGTATGGATCCCAAAGGAATTAAGTCCCAAGGGCTTTTGCCAGTCTACTATGAGGGGAAAAAGGTGTATTTGTTAATTTTACTAAACCACTGCTGTCTTGTCTTATCATTAAATTAGAGAAACGTAATTGTACTTTAATCGAGGCTGAGATACAGAATATTTTACTGTAGCATCATAGCCTACTCTAAAATTGAAAGGCCTATCAGGAATATGCTATATAGAACCCATTCAACAGAATGGCCCATGTTGATGCTATGTTATCAATATCAGCCTTACGCAAACTAAGGGTAGGCCTATAGGCTATATTTATATTTGCATATTAGCTATTGGATCATTGGCCCACTTCAACAGTAGAATAGCCTATAGGCTACTGTAGTGAACGCATCCTGCTGAGTTCATCCTTGTGGGGACTAAGGAGGCACACGCACATACGGAAACAGTTTTAAATAGTCAAAGTCAGACTATCGTTGCTTTTGTCACAACCAGTAAATCAGATAAGCTCCTCAAGAAGTTGATGGGCTCCTCCTCCCTCCTCCCCACCGCGGCTCTCCGCCCCCGCTTGTCCCGTTAAATTCCTCCTGCCTGGCATCAGGTTCTCTGGGGAAAGGGCGGAGAGTTGGCCACCAAGTCGGTAACACAAGCAGGCAAGGTCGGACAAACTGGGAAACTCGTTTTACCGAAACCTTAGAGAAGAGCGGCTCCGGCTCTAATTAAGGCAGCACCGACTGGGTTTCAGCGGAGGGGAACGGAAGGGCAGCATGAAGTCAACCGTGAACGGGAATCCGGTGTTGTCGGGATGAGGCAGGCGCACGCGGGTGTATATTAGGGAACCGGCCTGTTGCGTTGGTGCTCCTGGTGCTCCAAGAGCGCACGTCGTAACTGTGCGACTTGTAGGCAGAGGTTAGCAGGAGGTCCGATGGCAGACAGACGGACCAGAGGCTCGGAGCGGAGCCGGACCACAGCGGCCCGGGCCACGGCCATAGCCGAGCAGCTGCACCACGAGTGTTCCATCTTACTGGAACTTTTTGTGAGTAGAGGAGCTTATTGTTTCCACTGACTGGCTGCAACACGAGCTAGTTAAAAAATGTGTGTGTATGTGTGTGTGTGTGTGTGTGAGAGAGAGAGAGAGAGAGAAAGAGAGAGAGGGAGGGAAATAGGCCAAGGTTAACTGGAAAATTAATAGATTTTACCATTGATGTGTGTGTGCGTGTGTGTGTGCGTGTGCGTGTGCGCGTGCCTCATGAGTGTCCCTTGTGCATGCATGTATATTATGTGAGCGTGAATGTTCAAAAAGAAGAACATGGGGAAAGTGTGCGTGTGCACATGTGTGTGTTTTTGAGAAAGAAAGAAGATAGGGATGGGTGCAAAAGCAAGATAAGAGGGAGAGTTTGTATGTGTGAAAAGGAAGGAAATGATGTCTAGGACAGCAGGGGGTACAAATGCAGAGGGATGGTGGTACTGGGGATTGAACTCAGTTGGAATGACTGGAATCAGTGGTGGGCGTTTTTTGGCACTTGCTCTATAGAGCCTGGGCACAATGCCTTCATCTCCTCTCCAGCAAGTCTGTGCCTCTTTGCCTAAAGGTGTGAGAGCTACGGGTTATTAAAACTTCTTGGTTTCCTGCCAGATCCCTGCCTCATCTTCCCTTTTATGTGTCTCGCTAGGGGCGAGGGAGTGGACTGGGAGATCATGTCATCCACATATTTTGCAGGATTTTGACCCTTCCTCCCTCTGTCCCTCACGTCTTCCTCAGTTTTCCAGTCCTACGCAGTTTTGCACTCATCACTGACGGAGTGTCGTTTCTTGGGAAGTGTCAAACCCTGAAGCAACAGCTACAGACCAATTCCAGTGAACACAACATGTAGTGATTAGATATGTCTTAGCATGTCATACTCAGAGTCTTCTCCATTCATTCTCCTTGTGCTTTCTTCTCTTATCTTGGCCGGACGGGAGGAATTGTCTCTCAAACAGGCAGGCAGGCTGTCCCTTGCTTGTATTGGGTAGGAAAATGCTTATTAGAACTATTTCTTTTAGCTCTTAAATCACTTTAAGAGGGTAGCCTACCTTTTTTTTTCAATTCACAGTCATCCATTATTTTATTGTTTGACTACTACATTATTGCTTAGAGTATCCACAACTCCCTCAATCACATTTCATCTGCCGCCTGAGCTGTAAACATGAACTTCATCCTCAGCCTCTCTGGGTATGCGGGTCACATTAGGCCACTCTGCCACTCTGGTACCAATTTGCACACAGGGCTTAACATTGGCACCTCAGTAAAATGTCACAAGTAGGCCTCTGAGATTCACAACTCACTTAAGTACTGAATCTGATGCCAGCTACTGTCATGCCTATAAGTGACCTGACAACCTCAGTGACCAGCTCATAATTATGGAATTTCTCACAGTGTTGCTCTGAAAGGACAGAGGTGCTGCTTTTGTTGTATTCTGTAGATTTTATATTGATGTGAGAATTCATTTTGATGAATTAGAAGATGGATACTACTTTCTTTTCATGTATGGTGAGGTCCACATGAAGCTAGAGTCAAGAGCTGCCTCTTTTGAAGATAACAAAGTCTGTCGACAAGCATTTCCAAAGCTCAACAACGAACTTATTTTGTTTTCATACAGTATCCAGTTTGATCACATGCGTTGCACATAATAGGGCAGTTTTGCTTATGTTATTTTAACAAGTCGCCCGCCCTAACCTTTAAGTTGTTGACTTAAGAAATCCTCACTGGAATCAGGCTGCGCATGAAGTCCCGCTTAAAGAAATACTCTTCATCTTGACGCCTATATATTATTCTGAGAACCAATGGGAATGGTTTATATTATATTAGAAGAAAATCCCTGTTGCCTCATAAACAGTGATTTTCAGTATTGAGCCAAATTGCTGTCTAAAGTACAAGTGGTTAGTGCTTGAAAGAAAACAGTCTTCAATACTTAACTTGTGTACTTCACTTTCCAGCTCGTCCTCCTTTTCCTTTTTTATCATGAATTCCTTCCCAAATCTCACATCTGTGCTTGATTTCCACTGTCTCTCTCTCCACCTCAAGAGAGAGAAGGAGAGTTTCACTCCAGATGTTACAGTGGCTGATGGTCGCCTGGTGTCAGTCCCTCCTCCTTCCTCCCAGCTGGACAATAGGGACAAGCTCTGGCGCCTCCACTCTGCTCTGCTCCAGTGCCGCAGCTTGTTGGAGCGGGCTATCGCCAGAGAGGAAGAGGAGCTGGGCGGTGCGAAGAAGGGTGGCTATGAGACCCAGAGGAATATGGTGAAGGAGAGACTCTCACATCTCTTAATCAACACTGGAGAACTCCTCAAAGCTGCAGACGGCACAGCAGTCCTGACTCCCAATTTGGATGGACTGGAGGTATGTATGAGCTGATATCACATGTTAAAAAAAACTCAAATATCTTACCAAGAATATTTGTCTTATTTCTAGTCAAAACATAAGACTCATCACATAAAAAGTAGCTTGTTTTTAGACACTTTTTACTTCTTTCAAACATATTTCCACGTGAAATAAGTAGAAAATCTGATAGTGGAGTATGTTTTTCTTATTAGTAGTACAAGTACAAAAAACGTGCTTTTACTGGCAGACTTTTCTACTTATTTCAAGTGAAAATTAATTTGAAACAAGTGAAAATGATCCAAAAACAAATTAATTTTTAGGCAAAGAGTTTTATTTTAAGTGGAAAGAGATTAGTTTTGACTAGAAATTAGACATTTTGACAGGAAATAAAACAGTTATTCTTGGAAAGATGTTGAGTTTTTGCAGTGTAATATAATGGTACACTTTTTGGATAAGAATTAAGGCAGAACTTGTTGCCCCTTCTTATTGGCAGTTAGATGGCCCGAACCTCCTCTTTGACCTGAAGCTTTGGGTTTACCGGATCTTCAGAGAGGTGGACTACTGGGCCAAGACCGCCAGCTCCGTGCTACAGAGCCCCTCCTCTGTGATAGTCAAGGAGCAAGTGAGGACCACGCGAGCCAGGAGCACAAGGAGCACCAGGAGCGCTAGGAGCGCTCGGAGATGAGAAAGGAGGCTTGAGGTGTGTGTGTGTGTGTGGGTGAAGTGAAATTACTGTAAGACAGAGAGAGGGGGGAAAAGGTGAGACTTTAAGACAGAAGTGAGAGGGTGAAGAGAGTGAAGCCCAAAGTGAGACACTGGCTGATGCGAAGGGAAAAGAAAGAGATGAGTGAAAACAGCCAGCTGAGGGAGAGAGACACTGATCCCAGCTGACAAGGGGAGATGAGTGGGCTGGGTTATTTTTAGGGCATGAAGCCCCCTATACAGGAACAGAGGCCCCAGATAGAGTCTCTAACTATGTTTATCACCATTGATAACATCTGATGGCACAAGTTTATTTAAGTATTCAGAGTCTAATACATCAATATATTTATTTTCATCATAAGATGAAATCGAACAAGCCTCTTGATTCTGACAGTTTCTTTCTTTCTTTCTTTCTTTCTTTCTTTCTTTCTTTCTTTCTTTCTTTCTTTCTTTCTTTCTTTCTTTCTTTCTTTCTTTCTTTCTTTCTTTCTTTCTTTCTTGTTAGTGTTTTTCACTCACTAACACTTGCTAACTCACATTTGTGCATTTTCTTGTGCATGCATCACTCCCTTGATACACCTGTAGTTATTGTTATTGAAGATATACTGCCAGATCCAGGGCAGCTGGCAGCTGAAGCAGACAGCAAGGGGCATGTTTGGATGGAAATGAGAACATCTGCATTCAAACCACCACTAGACTGTTGCTGTGAGATGTGTAGATACCACAGCTTTAAATCATTCCATAAAGATTAATACCCGGGGCGGTATTCAACGTCTGAATAAAAAGAAAAGTAACACCACCCTCTAGTGTTCACATGGTGGTATTGCATAGAGACTAAGCTATTCTTTCTTAGTTTCCCCCTGTAATTCCTATAATTATGTCAAGTTATACTGTACTTGTGTGTTTTGCTTACATATTTATTCCACTTTAGTAGCAATGAAACTATGTACAATCATGTCACAGCATTTAGGGAGCAACAAGTGTGTTGCAAATGGAACATCAATAGTCAAGGCTCATATAGGTAAACGAATGGACACCATTTTTTGTGGCGCTGATTTTGTTTGTTGAGTTGAAGTCTCAAAAAAACTTAAACTCACAGGCAGCCCATTAAAAGGGACACAACTTTGTCATCATAGTGTCTCATATCAACCAAAAAAGGCACATTTTCCATTTTCACCGGGTCCAACTTCAGTTACCTGAAAAGTAATGATTTGTGTCTGTAACGTGATCCAGTTTCTATCCACTGGGCAGTTGCCATTTTCACTGCAAGAAGTAAAGTTGTAGTTTAGTCAAATTGTGATCATGTAAATTAATCCAGAAATGACCCTCACATGCTACTCTGTCAATCTAACTCTGGCTGTGGTGCTAATTAAATTAGCATCCGCTGCAGACTCAGATGTTCTTTAATGATGCATGAAGCTTCGAGACAAGACAAAGAGAAGATACTGTGAATGGGAGAGAACCCTGTGTAGAATAATCTTGTTTCGATAACAAAGAAGATCCACGATAAAGTGAGTGAAGAGATGAGACGTTTTATTATGTAAGCAGATCTGTGAGACCATATTACATTTACTCTTGGTTTGAGATTTTATTGAGTTAACACTTGTCTTGTTAACATGCTGTAGGTTGATGAACTGTTAGTTGTTGCACTGGGAGCATATAAACAAACCTGTGTGATACTTGGATGACACAGGATACTCCAAACTGTTTTCATTCTTCTGAAAACTGGATGTTGTTACTGGAAGACAAGCAATGCGTTGGGTCATTTGATCGGAGTCACTATCAATAATTTCCAGATTAAATTTGAGCAATGAGCTACTGTACATGTCCAAAAGTTATTCACCACATCTGTTATGAATACACCAAATGAAGGATGAAAATACATCATGGAGCACAAATGCATCCTGCATGTAATAATAATACATGCAAGTGCAGTAGCCTACTGTTTAATGTGATATACTGTAAATGCAATACATGTATTGCATTTGCTGCTCTGGGTATGGATTGCAGGACATATGTTCTTCTTCGTATACTCTGGTGATGAACTATCTGCTGGACTACACAGTGCATACATCTTCTTTATGTTTTTTTTTTTTCCCTCCAAAATTGTTTTTCGAGCTCTGCTCTCCGTTCTTAGTTGCTTGCTTTGGTGGCCTGGTTGGACCCAGATCAAGAACAGTCAAAGACAAGAGACAACTCCGGCCAAATTTGACCAAAAATAACACTGAGAAAAGTACAAGTATGTTGCTACTTGGAACAGGTGCAATAGGAAGAAATGAAATACCCTAAGTCCAATTTAAAGAACATATCAGTAAATTTAAAGGCTCAACACAGGCAAATCTTAACTGATTGTAGCAATATGTTGCAGAAACATGTGACAGCTTTGCACAGGGAAAGTTATCACAGCAGTTTTTTTTCTTCCATTGGGCCAGTGCAGTGGTCTCACTGAAATTATAGAGACTGCATGTGTGTTGTTGGTCTGTATCCTGCCTCAAAGCCTGAATATGAAGTGTATGGTTCAAACAGCTTTATATTATAGCTCCTACTACACATATCATCTGTTACATGTGAATTGACATACACAAGACATAAGACTGTCCTTTTCCTACAGATCATAGTGCAACACTGTCGGTACATTCCTGGTTAACAAAGTGGGTGTTTTTTAACATGCTATGGATTGATTGTCATTTTTTTATTATTTTTTTTCACTTTCACTGCGTGTCTTCTTTACAAATGTTGTTTGTTACACCAGAAGTGCCCTCTACTTTGACCTCTGGTGCAGAGAGAAAGATTGCTGCAGACAAATGGCTCACAGCACAAAGAGAGGATTAGGTTACCATCACATCTGTCCATAAGCAGCGATCGTACAGTAGGAAAGAGCCGGAAAGTTGTCAGCTTTATCAGAATGTATGATGATGAACCCGCTTTATCCACGATGGTAAAGCAAATGTATTGATTTACTTATGAATTGTTTCTACCTTTTATCTCTGGAGGTCAACAACAGTAATCCCTGTCCAGTGACTGTGGCTTCAACTCTGGAGCGACTTGGTGAAAACACTCTTGGCTCTCAATGAAATTAACACAACAGAAACCAGACACTCAAAGATTGATATAATCTGTGGGCAGACAAATTTGTTTTGTGTTGTGTTTTATCATTGTAGTCCAAGTCTCTTTTGGACTAAAGTGTCCCAAATGGTCTCAAATTAAATCTGTCTTTTGGAATGGAGACCATATTGCCCTGAGCTCTTACAGTCAAGCCCCTCTCAGACATGGAAACTGTAACATTGCAGATGTTCTAGCAGGTTTTCACTGTTCATAAAAATGCTATCGGAAGATATTATGATCAAAATACATCAAATAAAATGACTTGATTGAGTGATTTAGTTGTTAATTTACTGTGTTTGGCTCAATAGTGGTACGTGGATGTTGGCCAAGGCAAGAGACTGTTCACTGTAACTTGGTGCAAACCTGTTTTGCAGTTAGTGAGAAGAGAGACCAGCCTTTATTATTATTATTTTTTATAAAAGTAGCTTGTGTAGCCTGCTGTAGTCTCTCTACTGAGTCAAACCCTCTGCCTTGTAACATCATCTGTGATCAACGGGAACTACCCTGAGCTTCATGATTGATTGCACGCTATACTCGAAGAGGTCGTACTGTATGTAAGAGCGCCGTAATCTTGAGCTTGGCTTGAACCGTCAGTGTTTAGTCCAACTTGGGCCCTGGAGAGGAAAATCTCACAGACACGCAGATTTGCTGAGTAATTGATTCAGACCAGTTTTTAAACATAATGCCAACACACATTTCCTCATTACACATTATTTCACGTCTAAAAGGGGCTTGAAAGGACTTCACACTCTGAATGACTTATTGAATATAAGGCACCAGCTCTGGATTGAATCTCACAGCCTGTTGTTTTCCACCAAAATAGTTGAGTTACACAGTATGTACAATGTATTGTAAATCACAGGGAGAACATCTGTCGTGAATATGAAATCAAAGTCATGTAACGTCTTCTATGTTATGTTTTCTGAAACTTTGCCATAGTGTAAAAACTTTATTTATTATTGATTGGATTCCTGAGGGTGTGTGAGTGGGCTGAAATAAATTGATCTTGGCTTTACTTTGAATTGCCTCGTCGTGTGTCTGTGTGACTTGATTGGCTCATGACGCTGCTGATGGTCAGTGTGTGTGTGTGTGTTGCTTTTGTTGCAAGAGAAAATGTGATGTGAGGAAAAACGTCACACACACAGTTTGAATATTAGCAGTGAGATTGTTTGTGTGTGTGTGTTTACGTTTAACTGTAAGAAAAGACAGGATGTGTGTTTGAGCATAGGGGGTGGAGTGTGTGTTTAAAAGGGTGTGTGTGTGTGTGTGTATTTGTGTGTTTATGCATGTGCTTGTTTATATGTGTGTGTGTGTGTTTGTGTGTGTGCATCTTTTCATTTGTGTGTGTGGTTGTTAGGGAAGGAGTGGCAGCCAGGATGCCTGTGGAAGAGGGGGGAGGTGTGTGTGTGTGTATACTGTATGCGTGTGTGTCTCTGTGTGCGTGTGAGAGAGAGAGTGAGAGAGTGAGAGAGAGGATAAGTGTGTGTTAAAGGGATAGAGAGAAAGAGACTGAGAGAAAAAATGGGTGTGTGTTTGTGTGTCTGTGTGTGCTTGTGCGCATGTGTCCGTGTGTGTGTGTGTGTGGATGTATGTGTGTCTGAGCGAGACAGAGAGATGAAAAAAGAGAAGGGGAGAGAGGGCAGGAAAGAGAGAGAGAGAGTGTGTGTCTGTGTCTGTGTGTGTGTGAAGGAGAGAGACAGAGAGAGAGGGAGACAGAGAGGGAGGGGAGAGAGCAAGCAGGAGACAGTGTGTGTTTCTGTGTGTGTATGTGTGTGTGACTGTGAATGTTTGCGCAGGCGTGTGTGTTCCTGTGTGTGTTTCTGTGTGTGTGTGTGTGTGTGAGTGAGTGAGTGAGAGAAGCAAAGCAAGAGAGGGAATGTGTGTGTTTCTGTGTGTGTGTGTGTATTTGTGAGTGTATGTGTGTTAGAGTGAGAGAGTGAATGGGTGAGCAAGGAAGAGTGAGAGAGAGAGAGGACATGTACGTGTGTGTATGTGTGTGTGAGAAAGAGTGGGGGAGGGGTGTGTTTGTGTGTATGTGTGTTTGTGTGTGTGCGTGTATGTGTGTGTGTGTGTGAAAGGAAAGAGGGAATGTGTGTGTGTGTGTGGCTGTGTGTGTGCGGCTGTGTGTGTGCCTGCGTAGGAGGGAATGTGCGTGTACTTGTGTGTGTTTGTGAGTGTGTATGTGTGCGTGCGTGCATGTGTGTGTGTATGCTTGTGTGTGATGTGTGTGTGTGTGTGTGTCTGACAGAGATAGAGGGGGAGGGGTGTGTGTGCGGGGAGAGCTAGGAGCAAGCTCTGCAAATGGTGTGTGTGTGTGTGTGTGTGAGTGTGTGTCTGTGTGTGTGAGTGTGTGTCTGTGTGTGAGTGTGTGTGTGCGTTGCAGCAGCACAATATGTGCCTGTGCTGAATGAAAGGGAAATGAATGTGGTGTGTGTGTCTGAGTGTGTGTGTGTGTGTGTGTGTGTGTGTGTGTCCTTCATTGGAAGTGTGTGCGCATCTGTGTGTAGTTTGTGAGGACTGTGTAATTGTGTGTTGCTGTACATGTGCACTGCTTGCACGTGCATGTGCAGAGTGTTTGTCTCCAGTAAGGATTGTCTAGCTGTGTGTGAATGTGAGTGCATATGTGTGTGTCTGTGTGTGTATTTGCATGTATGTGGACACACAAACACACACACAGATACACACAAACACGCACATATTGTGGGTATTGGTGCGGGTGATGAAGTGTTCATGATAGTGTGCACACGCAAACAGAGCAGAATTACAATTAAACCAAATTCACTCATCAGCTCCAGATCTCCATACATTCTGTCTCACATCCTCCTTCTTCTTCTTCTACTGTCTTATCTCGGTCGAGCATCTCCTTGACGACTGCCCCGTCTGCCTGCCTGCACCGGGACCTGGGTGTTGCTGTTCGTCAAGTGGCTCCGTAATCCACCGGCTTGGCATCCGCACGCCATTATCTGCAAATATGATATCATTTAACTGTTGTTTAAAAGAAGTTTTAGAAACATTCTGGTCGCCTAATGTGCACCAAGCCAAGTAGTTTTGTTTGATAACATGTCAAAAACAATATTTAACTGATGTTAGCTCCTGTGCAAATCTTCACCCATGGCAGGCAGAGTTGTCAAAACTAGGCTGCAATCAAAGCCGGGGCCTACAACTATACCAGATATGAGAGCCTTGTGTTCCCCATGAGCAACGATCATCGGAGAATAACTAACGTCATTGTCACTGGGATTTCGCGTTTCCCTTTTGTTGGCTATTGCATATTTCTGAAACTGCTTCTGAAACTGCCTGATTGTTTTGATGTCATCCTACAGAGATACACAGTAAGATAAGTCTGTGCATATTCTCATTTGTCCAGGTCATAGTATTTCAAAGGGACTTTTAAATCGAACGCAACTGGACTTGGTTATTTGTCTGGGAAGACGTTCCACCTCTCATCCAAGAGGCTTCATCAGTTCATGTACGCATCTGACCAGGCTGGGACTGGTCCAGTCCCAGCCTGGTCAGCCTGGTCAGATGCGTCTTCCCAGACAAATAACCAAGTCCAGTTGCGTTCGATTTAAAAGTCCCTTTGAAAAAAAAAGAAGTAAGATAAGTATACTGTATATTTCCACAGATAAGAGTGTTATACTTATTGTTTTCATGGAGTTTCCTAAAAAAACAAAACAATAAATAGGTCAATGTTACAGCAAAACCTTTCTTAACGAAGAAGGCTGGAAACATCTGAAATGAAGTTGAATTTCTGAGTACATCACAAATGAGGCTGAAAATCTTCCCTCTGGCTATACCTGGCTCTAGATACTACAACAACCATGATGCTCAGCTAATGTTGTTTTGGGTAACAGTTGAAACAAAGTAGTATCAAATTCAAAATGCTTTGTTTTTTTTTATCACTGGGAAGAAAACACAGCTCCATGTTCTTGTGAAATTGACCCAGAATCAAACATGACCTGATTCTCACTGCTGAATGAATTATCAGGTTTCCACAACGTGTTATCATCGTCTTCCACTCTCTGAGAGTTATTCTTGTCATAAGTTTTACTGACATGTTCATGTTTGTAAGGGGAAAATTTTCTAATTAAAAACGGGCTTGGAACCTTTCATTTGATTAAATGGGTGTGTCATAACACCGTTGCCTAACTTTTGTAATGATGATTCATGAAAGTTTCATGTCCAGCCGAGGCTTTGACCAGCTCCACTTGTCAGTCACCTTCAGTTGTCGGTGCACAGAATCTGCTCACCAAGCCACCAAATCAGGATAGTGTTCCTACCTGTTTTGTGTTCCTACCATTTGAAGTCCTCATTAAATTGGTCAGCATTGATAATAACCACTGTGTTTGGAGGCTCTCTTTTCAGATGGGTGTCCTCCAGTTGAAGACTCCAGAGCAATCAGTTCGGAGATCAATATGAAGGTATATAGGAAAATGAGAAGATTAAATGTAATCAATAGAGCAATTTCTTGTACTGTATGTAGAATGAGTGCTCGGCGGTTTTGTTGTGGCGCCTGATGAACTGCAGTGCATGCATGCTTTAGCTTCAAAGCATCCGAAGGCAGTTGAGGCAGATTAGGCAGCGGGGAGGGATGTAGGCTGGACATTTTTTCCATACCTAGCAATGTCATGGATGCTTTTTCTTGAGGTTACACCATATATCTTTTTCCCAGTCTTTAATGATTCCTCTTCCTCTGATAATTACACACACCTGTTACAGCATTAGTGTGCTTAGTCTTTAAAAGGAAGGATTTGACTGGGGATCTGCTCCCAGCACCACCCAGAGGAGAATGTGCATGCTGATTAAGCCTTGATAGTATACACCATATATCTTGACAGTAGTACTCTCTCCGTTGACACTTCAGTTTCCTACAACTTTCCATCAAAATTATATCTTAATATATTTGGGACAACAAATAGGTGACATGTCTGCCCAATTATGCATCATTTTGTGTGCTGACTAGCTTTTTAGAATTGGGGAATATTGAGAAACAGCAATTGCACTAATATATTTTACTGGGCTGAAGTGATTGTGACAGCAACGTACAACAGTATTGCCTCTCAGCAAGAAGGTTCTGGGTTCGATTCCTAGGCCTGGGGCCCTTCTGTGAGTTTGCATGTCACCTCCTTGTGCCTGTGTGTGGGTCCTTTCTGGGTACTTCGACGCCCTCCCATAGTCCTTAAGACATGTGCAATAGGTTGACTGGCAATTCTGTATTGCCTTTAGGTTTAAAAGTGAATGTGTGTTTCGCCCTTGCCCTATATCAGCTGGAATTGGCTCCAGCCCCCATGACCCTGCATGGATAAGTGGTATGAATGGATGGATGGACTGATATCTGAGTAGCTCTTTTAAGATCTAGAAAACATTTGATATCTAATATCTAAAACTGAGCCTGTAAAATGGAGTTTGGCTGTATAAGCCAACTTGCAGCATGAGTAAAGCCTGAAATGTGTCCATACAGTATCAATCACTGAATCTACTGTCAATTGTTGGCCATATTCTGGGCTTCTTTATTTAGTTACTGATAAGGTACCTTTGGATCATGATTATAGCCTGTATTATACAGACATTGTGTAACTTCTCCTGTTATCTAGTCACGAAAATCGATTATGTCGTTCAAAAGTATGTTTTTCATTAATCAGTAATCACCCCCATCAACAAACTGAAGTGTTCCGGTAAGCTCTGAATTTGCCATTCATATCGAGCGGGCAAGCTCGGTGCTGGCTGCCATGTCGTGTCACCATGTTTTTACGTTCAGTGGCAGCGTGACGGTAGGAAACCACAGAAACTCACCGGAGACACCGGAGCTGTCGGCTCAGGTCGAGGTACAGTGATGCTGCATTCACGTGCAGTCGGGAGAGCATACATCAGTCCAACTGCCCAAAAGTCCGACGGCTCATTTCTCCGACTACCCATTCTACAGTGTTAAGGTTAGGTTTAGGGTAAGGTTAAGGGTTTAGGGCTTAAGTCGGAGAAATGGGAGGTCGGACAGACGTCATGTGCCCGTGCAGTCGGGCAGACGGCCGTCGGTAACAAACCAGATTTCATTTTAGTCACAGAAGTCCAGAGAAAGCCGGTAAAACGTGGGTGAGGTAAACAAAATAAACAAAACGATGTTGTCATGACAACGTATTGTCGTGTATTGTTTTGCCTTGTGCTGACGGACCACTTGTTTACATAGAGGCTTGTTTATGCCATTATGTGCAGCGGCTGTTGTCCGTCTGCCATCTGCCCAATTTCACGTGAATGCAGCATGAAAAATACGATTGAGTTGCTTGCGATCTACAACCGCAGCACTATATGGGAGTAATTCTTACACAATGTACCTTTAACAGTAGATATATTGTGTGTAATGTATAATTTTCACGTCACATTTCATATGTAGGGATCACTAGGTTATCGCTATTTTATTAAATGGAAAACATGGATAAACATGCACTGTACAAAAAGTCCTCAAAGTAAGGTTCACGAAAGAATGTCATTTCAGTATTGCACCACAACCAAAGTAACTCATTAATATCACTGTTATACACTTTGTGATATCATCTACCCTGCTTTTGCTAGAATGTCAAGAAATTTTTAAACAACTATTTTGGGCACCAAGATTATGACTGCTGGTGAACCCCTGACCTTTGACCTATGCCAGTATTAGCAACACATCTTGCTCCATGATCAATTTGCTGTTAAGTGCTGGGCTGCATGATTGATAGGCCTACATTTGACCAATACAAAAAAAAATTCTAAAAATGCCAAAACAAAAAAACAAAACAAAACATACTGAGTCTGAAGGGAACACAAAGTTCTATCAGTTATACATAAGTGTAATTTAACAAACGTCCAGATATCCAATGCCCAATGTTAATGGGTTACAAACAAAAACATGAGTTACTTCGTTGACTGAAAGTCATGAATTTCACAAGAGGAGCAGCTGGAAAAAAACTGACACGCAGAAATAACAAGGGATATTTGTGACACAGAGAAATAAGCTATTGTTTTCCTAGAGCAGAGTTATTTGGCTCAGTCGAATGGACCGGCTAAATACAGGTCTGAGTTACCTTCAAATTGTCGGTTTCACATCTTAGATCCAAACTCCAATTGACATGATATCACACTAAAAATATAACCTGCCATTTCATAATCTGAAGGAAGCAGCTCAAATGGACTGATGTCAGAACTCAGGCGATGTTATGATGAAAACGTAAGTAAGACGAGACATAACAGGATTTATATTATTGATTTCAATATGTAATGTCTTTATATGTTGTCTATTCTCTTCTTTCTTGTTTACTTCCTTATACATTATTAATGGACCTTTCAGAGGTATGATGGACGGACTGACAATCCTTGCCAAGAGTGCGTAGCCTACAGTATGTGTTGGGCTGCCTTCACTGAGGCCATTCGAATCAGAATCACTGACAAGTCATCTGTGACCCTCAAAGGCAGAACAATGTAGCCAGTGGTTGGATGTTAGTTTGACACAATGAATAATTCTTTGTGAATACAATTAAAACCCTGATCATTGGGACACACAAAATCACCCTATAGGGTACAAATAAAATGACAATTTGTCAACACATATTGTTACGGTAAGCTTCTGATACCAATTATTGCTGTTTGCTACTTTTTTCCTCTTCTGCGTTCTGAAATGTTTTGTCAGTTTTATGATTTTGCATTTGTGTGATGGGAATGCAATCACTTTGTTCTGCATTGGTTGTGGGTTGCATAAAGTTTCATCAAGGTGCCATTTTTTAAAATCAAAAATATACTCCCTTCTTCACTTTCACTACGACACCGATGACTGACCTGCAGTAGGTATTCTGTATCAGAGAATTGCCATAATTATTATTCTTATGGGCAGTAGCTATAACTCCAACAGGCTATGTTGTGAAATACACACTGATTTTCATCCTTCCAACTTAGTCCTGAAACACAAAATGTGTGTATATTAGAGGAAAGAAAGTGCTAATCAGTGTTATCCTGCTCTCCGTCTTCAGTGATTAGCATTTCATTAGCAAACCCCTGCAACACAATGTACTTGGTACGTGCTGTGTGTCCAATGGACACCCATTTTTTGTAATTTTTAGAAAATCCAATCTTTTTAAATCAGCAACAATGGCTACAGTGCGAAAAAACAATCAAATGGTAACATGTAGTTAAAGTGTGATTAGTTGTTACCTACATGATCAATTGATTCTAGCAAATGCACAACAGGGGAAATAATAAAATTATATGTGATGAACATGCAGATATGATTACTAAAATGAATTTAAATGAGATGTTGATGAATACTTTAGTCAGACCATACAACGCACCATGTGACACTAATTGTTTTGAAAAAGCAGATTCATCTTAATTTTTGAGTTCCCAATCGGATTGTATGGTAACCCAGTTAACAGCCACAGCAGAATGGTTTCCCATGACTAAAACTACACTGACAAAACACGGAGATTATTACTTTTTAAATGTATAAAGGAAGGTAAACAACATTTTAAGAAGGCCCAATAATTAATAAATGATAATAAATCTTGTGCGTAATGTTGCAAAAGGTGCCAGAAACTCTCCACAACAAACACACCTCCACCTGTGGGAGAACAAGGTATGAATATGTTTTTATTTATTTATATATATTTCATTGTACATTTAGCCATGGTTAATTAGGGGGTTGAGTTCAATGGCCTAATGATGTTGGCTACGGCCACCACAGCAGACCACTGTGTTAACCTGTTGCTAGAACAATGAGATGTACAAATGAGTTTGGAAACGGTAAAGAAAAAAAAAAAACCCAAAAGAAAACATTTCCTAAGTATTTTTTCTCTCTTTGAAAGACCAGCTTCACCTAAGCGTTTCTCTTCTCCCTTATTTCATTAATTT